>JAPDVU010000005.1:93783001-94383001 GCA_026230045.1 Corynorhinus townsendii
GAAAAGGTAGGCAAGAGAAATAGACAAGGAGATATGATTTGTGTGTGTGTGTGTGTGTGTGTGTGTGTGTGTGTGTGTGTTTTAATCCTCACTGGAGGATATGTTTATTGATTTTAGAGAGAGGGGAAGGGATGGGGGGAGAGAGACAGAAACATTAATGTGAGAGACACATGGATTGGTTGGCTCCCATAAGCACTCAAACAGGATTAGAATTCACAACCTAAATATTTGATGGGGAATCAAACCCACAACCTTTTGGTTTATGAGACAACACTCCACGCAACTGAGCCACTTGGCCAAGGCAAATTTGTGTTTTTCCTCACTGTATTTTATTTTATTTTATTTTCCCATCAACATTTATGCCCCATACACCCTGTTCCACCTCCACCCCCTGCCCCCACTGCAGTCACCACACTTTTGTCCATGTCCATGAGTTCTTTCTCATTCTTTTTCTCTTTTCTAAATCCTTCCACGCTCCCAACACCCTCCACACTACACCACAGCTAACTGACTGCTCTCTATGAGTCTGTCTCTGTTTTGTGTGTTAGTTGTTTGTTCATTTAATTCTAAATATGAGTGAGATCATACAGTACTTGTCTTTCTCTGACTGACTGGCTTATTTGTGGATATGTGTTACAGAGGCAATAAGAAAAATTAATACCACATATTTGAACTTTTTGTTTTGTTTTGTTACAGTTTCATTTAAACTTCACTTTTTCCACCTCAGCTACATCATTTAGTGCTTTCTTCTAGATGGGTAAGTGGGTAACAAGCTTTTATCGTTTTTACATTTCTTAAATGCCTTTATTCTGACACTCACCAAGTAATATAATATTATAACTAGTGTAAACTTATGAAGTTGGATACTTTAAAGATAATAGTTTATCGCAGTGTTTACTTTTAGTGATGAAAAATCTGTTGTCAATGTAATTGCTGTTACTTTACAGAAAATCTGTCTTCTTCGCCCTCCAGTAGCTATAAAATCATTTTTATTTGTCTTTGATATTAGTATAGATTCCCCTCTTCTTTTTTAAAACATATCTATGTATTTTATTTAACATAGAAACACATTTTATTTGCTCTTCCTTTTTGTTAGAAAGAGATAAGGAAGTGTTTCTTAATTCTCTCTCAGTTACATGGAACTAGAAATACTTTAGAGATATTTAAATAAGAAATGGGATAGCTGTATTAAGACTTCTTAAAATATAACACTTCTAATTAAAACAGTTCTTATTAATTTAACAACATTTGTTGATTCTTAGGTAACTTTTAATTACCTCGTTTTGTATTATTTAAAATTTTTGTATGTTTTATTCTGTCCTAATCTTGTTTTCACTGTAATTGTTTCCAGTCCCTGAATGCCTTCATATACAGGTAAAATGAATATTAATGTTTCAGTTTAACAATTCTAATGCATTTATTTAAATTACAGAGACTAGCTTTATGCCGCATTTGTTTACTAAAGAATGAAAGGATGTTATCTTGTTATTTTTTTTTGTTTTGTTTTGTTTTTTTTCTTTTTTCTTAATTAAATCTTTATTGTTCAGATTATTACAGGTGTTCCACTTTTTTTCCCCCCATAGCTCCCCTCCACCTGATTCCCCACCCCACCCCATGCCCTTACCCCCCGCCACTGTCTTCATCCATAGGAGTAAGATTTTTATCCAATCTCTTCCCGCACCCCTCACACTTGCTTCCCCTGAGAATTGTCAGTCCACTCCCTTTCTATGTCCCTGATTCTATTATATTCACCAGTCCATTCTGTTCTTCAGATTTTTTATTCACTTGATTTTTAGATTCACTTGTTGGTAGGTATGTATTTGATGTCATTTTGTTGTTCATAATTTTTATCTTTACCTTTTTCTTCTTCTTCTTCTTCTTAAAGAATACCCTTCAGCATTTCATGTAATCCTGGTTTGGTGGCGATGAACTCCTTTAGCTTTTTCTTGTCTGTGAAGCTCTTTATCTGACCTTCAACTCTGAATGATAGTTTTGCTGGGTAGAGTAATCTTGGTTGTAGGTTCTTGCTGTTCATCACTTTGAATATTTCTTGCCACTCCCTTCTGGCCTGCATAGTTTCTGCTGAGAAATCAGCTGACAGTCGTATGGGTACTCCCTTGTAGGTAATTAACTGTTTTTCTCTTGCTGCTTTTAATATTCTCTCTTTGTCTTTTGCCCTTGGCATTTTAATTATGACGTGTCTTGGTGTGGTCCTCTTTGGGTTCCTCTTGTATGGGGTTCTGTGCGCTTCCTGAACTTGTAAGTCTATTTCTTTCACCAGGTAGGGAAAATTTTCTGTCATTATTTCTTCTAATAGGTTTTCAATATTTTGCTCTCTCCCTTCTTCTGGCACCCCAAAAATTCGGATGTTGTTTCGCTTAAAGTTGTCCCAGAGGCTCCTTACATTATCTTCATATTTTTGGATTCTTTTTTCTTTTTGTTTTTCTGTTTGGATGTTTTTTGTTTCCACATATTTCAGATCTTTGGTTTGATTCTTGGGGTATGTTGATCTACAGTTGAGTTTCTGTATATTCTTTATTTCAGACAGTGTATGCTTCATTTCTGACTGATCCTTTTCCACTTTTTTGGCATTCTCATTAAGGTCCTTGAAGGTCTCACTAAGCTCCTCAGAAGTGTCATCAAGTTTCTCGGCAGTTTTTAGAAGATTCTTGAGTAACCTTATAAATGTGATTCTGAACTCTATGTCATCCAGTAGTTTGCTTTCCTCCGTTTCTTTCATTCGTGACATGTTTCTTTGTTTCTGCATTTTGGCTGCTTCCCTGTGTTGATGGAGTGGCTTTGTGTGGTAGGTGACCTATAGGGGGCAGTAGCTCAGCCTCCCCAATCACCTGATGTGGATGCTCTTGGTACACCCCTTTGTGGGCTGAGTGCAAAGTCTTGGTGTAGTTAAGCCTGAATTGCCATTGGTACACTGGGAGGAATTGACCTCCAGGCCAATTAGCTGTGAGCACTCCCTGTGTCTATAATGGAAGAAGTGCTGCGCTGAAGACACGCTTATGGGGCAGGACTTGTTTCAGTGGGGCTTTGGTGCTCACTGAGTCTGCCTCTTGAATGTGTCACTTATGGATGTGAGGAGTTGAAATCTGGTGTCTCACACTGACCACTAGGTACACTGGCTTCTGGATCTCCAATGGGGTGCAGGTCAGCTACTGTCTGAGGCCACTCAGCAGGAGCTACAGTGAGAGCTGCAGTTTTCTCCTCTTTGCTTGGGGTTTGGAGGTTTTGGGCTGTCTGACCCGGGCTGCAAGTTTTCTAGGTTAAGCTGCGATAGGGCAGGCTTTCTTATGCTAATTGAGCTGCTTGGAGCTTGGGTGGGTTTGTAGGTTGTGTGGGGCGGGGTCTCAGGGCGTCACTAGGTTAGGGCATGGCAAACAGCGATGGCTGCTAGTAAGCCCGCTCTGTGTCCAGACCGTGTCCTGGAATCCTGTGCCCCAGTGCCGTAAACAATTATTCCTGCGCGCAGCTCTGCTAGCAAGCCACTCTCACTGGCAGACAGTCCAGCTTCTCCCCGTAGGAGTTTGGGTCCCCCGCGTCTCCCCAGAGACTGGATTTCAGAGTAATCAGGGGCTTGTCTCCGTTGGGGTTGAAAAAAGCAACGCACCCAGTCGCCCGCCGCCAGCCCGGATCACGCGCCTCTGTACCTCAGCTTTTCAGCGCTTGTGCATGTCTCAATGCTCTTTTCTCTTTCCTTCTAGTTGTAGAACTTCCACTCAGCCAGCTTTCCCGTGGTTCTGGGTGATAGACGTTTTATCTTTTAGTTGTAGTTTAAATTGTTGTGGGAGGCAGCAGTTTAGGTGTTTACCTATGCCGCCATCTTGGATTCCTCTCTTATCTTGTTATTTTTTAAGGATGAAAGTGGAAGAAAGCAAACAAAATGCTAGTTGTATATGGTATTTGAATTTTCTGAAGTTTTCTATAAAATATAGATAATATATTTATCTTTGCAAGATTATTTTGATAATTAAATAAAGTAATTAAGTAAAAATAATTCCCTGCAATTAGCAGAACATCCAGGTCTGTGTTTACTTATATTCACACATGCACACCCTCATTAGCTCTACCTTTATTATGAAAATGCAAATTTTCCTTTTAGAAACAAAATAAATGTATTCCAACTCTCCAGTACTAAGAAAATAATTTTGTTTTAAAATTATGAGTTTTATATATTTCTTCTTTTTAAAAGTGAATAACTCTGTAGCATCAATTTATGTAGATAGTTTATGAGACTAGTTCAAAATGTCTCAGCTCAGCATGCCAGGGACTGCTTCCTCTACCAGCGTGCTGGCAAAAGGGCGGTGCTCTGTGAAAACATCTTCAAAGCCACTGCCTCCTCAGGCCCAGAGCTGCTCTCCTGCCTGGTCTCTGAACTCAGAAATGCTGCCCCTTCCCTTAGCAGCCCTCTCACCAAAATCTCCATTTCTGCAGTTGCCTGCTGTTAGTTGTTGACACAGAGGAAACAAACCAAGACAACCTGTACTCATTCAAAAAGGAAACACTATAAAACCATGGCCTATGGCCTATGGCCTTATAGCCCAGCAGTTAAAATCCCAGCAGTCACCACCATGGAGTACATTGACAATCTACCTAGATTCCAGCTTCTCCTTTAAGAAATTGAAGATAGCAAATATAATTGCCTCTTGCAATAATTATGAGGAATAAATTAATTAGAGTGTGTAAAACTAGACCACGATGTGATCTGAAGATACAGCCTGCAAACCCTAAATTAAGGATAAAGCATGTAGATAAATGAACACTGAATCTAAAATTTAGTCCAGACCCAGTCCATGTGTGAAATGCTATTATTTATAACTTGCAGAACACTGTGTAATTGTTGACTGTCATAACAATATCTCTAACCATAAAACCTAACATGTTGTACAAGAACTTTATAAGATTCAATTTTGATAGAACGTGTTGTTTATGGATAATGCATCAGTCCTAGTAACTTACAGAAACTGAAAACAGGACAGCAGATTCAGACAGTGGGGAGGATTGGTATCACTGAAGCCTTAAAGTGACACTCAAATGATGCAGAAATCATCTATTTTTGCTCCTATTAGACTAATTCTTGTACCAGCATGTACCTACAACCCTTAGCAAGTTTAGTTTAATTAAAACCTTAAGGACATCAGTGCAAAATTCTACAGAAATTAGCAGTTCTCCTGACAAATAGCAGCCAGGAGTTTCTGTGGCATTAACATGCTGCTCAGTGGTTTGGGCTACTCAGACATCTGGCCCAAATGAAACAGCTGGGAAAATATCCTGTTCACTTTAAGCTCATCAGGTTCCAGCAGAGAAAGACCTTACAGTCAAAAACTTCATACCATACCTAAAATCAAAGAAGCACTGTCTTCACCAGCAAGAACAGCAGATGAAAGGGAAATTAAATCAACATATTTTCTAAAACTATGAATTTTTTGTTTATAGGAGGGCAAAGTGAAGCATGGACACCTTGTGCAAGTTGTCCACAATAACATATTTAAACACGGCAAATGATGAGATCAGAACCCCAGCAAAGCCTTCCAAGTCTATCAGATTATAACCTTGTCCATAATATTTTCATCTGATTTGAACCACTCCTCTCTGCCGGCCTGCTTGCCCCCAACTGCCTGTCCCCCAGCCTGATCACCCCCAACTGGCCTCCCCTCCTGGCCTGATCGCCCGTAACAGCCTTGCCTAACCCTGCCACCATTGCTTTGTCTGGAAGGACATCTGGAAGGTCTCCCGGTCTAATTAGCATATTGCCTTTTTATTAGTATAGATATAGTGGTTTTTTTTCTTAATTCTTTTACCTTTTTCATCCAGCCACCAACACCCCTCCCTCTGACAGCTATGTCACCCCAAAAAAATTCCATAAAATTTTTTAAAAAGACAAAAAAAAAAAAAAAGAAAGAAAGAAGGAATGATAGGTATTAAATCCTTGAATGTTTTGCAGAATTCACCAGTGAAGCCATCTGGTCTTAGATTTTGTTTTTGAGGGAGGTTGTATTTTTTTTTTTTCTTTTTAAATATATTTTATTGATTTTTTTACAGAGAGGACGGGGGAAGGACAGAGTTAGAAACATCAATGGAAGAGAAACATTGATCAGCTTCCTCCTGCACACCCCCTACTGGGGATGTGCCTGCAACCAAGGTTCATGCCCCTGACTGGAATCTAACCTGGGACTCTTCAGTCTGCAAGTCGATGCTCTATCCACTGAGCCAAACCAGTCAGGGTTTTGAGACAGGTTTTTTATTATTGTTTTCATTTCCTTACTGGTGATCAGTCTATTTAGGTTTCTCCATAGTTCAGTCTACAAAGATTATATGTTTTAAGAATTTTTTTAACATTTCCTACATTATCTAATTTGGTGTCTTGCAGCCTTTCACAATATTTTTGTATAATTATTTGCATTTCAGTTGGATCCATTGTAACTTTTCCTCTTTAATTTTTTAAACTATATTTTTATGGATTTCAGAGAGGAAGGGGGAGGGAGAGATAGAAAAATCAATGATGACAGAGAATCATTAATCCACTGTCCCTACACACCTCCTACTGGGGTTTGAACTCACAACCCTGGCATGTGCCCTGACTGGGAATCAAACTGTGACCTCCTGGTTCATAGGTCAACATTGAACCACTGAGTCATGCTGGCCAGGCTCATTTGTAATTTTATCCATTTGAGTCTATTTTGTTTTTTCCTTAGCAAGTCTAGCCGGAGATTTGTCAATTTTATTTATCCTTTCCAAAAACCAGCTCTTTGTTTCACTATTTATTTCTATTGCTTTGTTCTCTACTTCATTTATTTCTGCCCTAATTTGTATTATTTTCTTTATTCTATTGACTCTTGGTTTCATTTAATTGTCTTTACCTAGTTTTTTAAGGCATAATGTTTGATTTTTTATTTGAGATCTTTCTAATTTCTTGAAGTGGGCCTGCATTGCTATATACTTCCCTCGTAGTACCAGTTTTTCTACATTCCCAAAATTTTGGTATCCTATTTTTTCTCAATGTACCTTTTAATCTCATCTTTTATTTCTTCTTTGACTCAATAGTTACTGATTGACATGTTTAATCTCCACATATTAATAGTTTTTTTTAATTTTTAGTTTCAGACTGTTGCTGTCAGAAAATATAGTTGGTATGATTTAATCTTCTTTCATTTACTGAGACTAGTTTTGTGCACCAACTTATGGTCTATCCTTGAGAATGTTCCATCTTCACTTGAGAAGAATGTACATTTTATTATTTTAGAATGAAAAGTTCTATAAATATAGATTATGCCATTTGTTCTAATGTGCGATTTAAGGCGGGTATTTCCTTGTTGACTTTCTTTTGGGATAATCTATCCATTACTGTCAATGCGCTACTCAGGTCTGCTACTATAATTGTATTTTTGTCAGTTTCTCTCTTTAGGTCTGTTACTAATCACTTTATATATTTTGCTGCTCCCAGGTGCAGGGCGTATGTATTGATGTGTTATGTCTTCTAGATTAATTATCTCCTTTATCATTATAAAATGTCTACCTTTGCCCCTGATTACCTTTTTTATCTTAAAAATCTAATTTCTTCTGATATCAGTATAACTACACCTGCTGTTCTCTGGATCCATGTGCTGGGAATATTTTCTTTCACCCCTTCACTTCGAGCTTATGTTTCCTTTACAGCTGAGATGAGTCTCCTGAAGGTGACTTATAGTTGGCCTTGTTTTTAATCTATCCTGCTGCCCTGTGCCTTTTGATGGATGAGTTCAGTTCATTTAAATTCAGGGTGATTATGGATATATGAGGACTTGCTATCAGTATTTTCTCTTTTTTTCTTGTTACTCTGTATCTCCATCATTTCTTTTCTCTTGTGTTTCTGCCTCCTGTTTTAGTTTGGTGTTTTTCTACGAATGTTACATCAGCTCTAGGTTTTTGTATTGTGATTATCATTAGCTTTATATAAAAAATATATATGTTTCCTACCTACAAGAGTCCTTTTTCTTCTGATTGCACCTTATTTCCATTCACCTGTGCAAGGTCAGTCCTTTCTCTCTTCACCTTTCATGCTTTTGTGTTACGAATTATTCCTTTGCTGCATTTGTTTCCAAATTATAGAAGTTATAGTCATTTAAAAATGTATTTCCCCTTTTACATATATATTATACTTAAGTGTTTAATACCCTATTCAGGAATAGAGTTACAATTTTTGCTTCTGTCTGATTGCCATCTCATTCACATGTTGTACATGTTTGTCCTTTGCTTTAGGTGCAGCAACTCCTTCGCACATGTACTGTAAGGCAGGCTCTGTGATGGTAAATTCCCTCAGCGTTTTTATTAATTTATTTGTTTTTCATATATAAAATATAACATTTCTTGCTTTATTATTCTTGGCTTTTCCTTTCTCTTTTTCAATATTTTGAATATTTTATGTCATTCTCTCCTGGCTTGTAAGGTTTCTGCCAAAAAACCTGATGATAAACCAGTGGTGTTTGCTTTGCTGCAGTCTCTCTCTCTCTCTCTCTCTTTCTCTCTCTCTCTCTCTCTCTCTCTCTCTCTCTCTCTCTCTCTCTCTCTCTCTCTCTCTCTCTTCAGTTCCTTGAGAATTCTTTCTTTTTCATTAACTTTTGACAGTTTTGATACTGTTTCTTGAGTAATGTGTTTTTACATTGTGGTAATTAGGTGTTTTATGGGCTTCTTGAAATTAGAGAGTTCAGTTTTGTCCTCTTCCCTTGCTCTTCTCCTTTATACCTATTATTCTGATTCTTTTTGATAGAGTCCGTCAATTCTGGCAGAAATGTTTCCTTTTTTAAAATTCAATTCTCTCTCTTCTTCCACTTGAGTTATTTCTAGATCTCTGTTTCTGAGTTCACCAATTCTCTCCTCCATCCAGACTACTCTATTTCCAGTGCTCTCTAAGCTATTCTTCATCGCATTTATTGAGTCCTTTAGCTCCAGAATTCTTGCTTGGTTATATTTTGCAGTTCCTATTTCATTTGTTTGTTAATTTTATTCCTGACCTCATTTAGCTCCCTTTCTGAGCTTTTTATATCTTGAGGTGTGTTTTCTTTTCTTTTCATAACTGCAATTTTGAATTCTATTAATTTAATCAGCCTTCCAGGTCTTTGAGTTTGCTTTTGGTTACTTTTTATTTTCTTTCTGACTTTCCTTGTTACTTTGGTTTTTCATGAGCATTTGAGATACTCACCTCTTTTTTCTTTAAGTACTGTTTGTCTCTTTAAAATTCAGCAGTTTGAAGCCCTGGCCAGGTAACTCAGTTGGTTAGAGTGTCACCCCAATATGCCAGGGTTGTGGATGTGACCCCTGGTCAGGGCACATACAAGAATCAACTAATGAATGCAGAAAAAGTGGCACAACTAATCTCTCTCTCTTTCTCTCCTTTCCTCTCTCTCTAAAATCATTCAGTAAATAATAGTAATTAGCAGGTTGATAAGTAGAGGGCTTTTTCCAAGCTCCAGTAGACAGTGCTGTAGTACAAGATTTTATTTCCTTTTATCTTCATTCCTGGCACCTTTGTGATCTCCATTTGGTAATGTTATCTCAGTCATGGGAAATGTGTTGTTTTCCTTGAGGTGGTGGGCATCTTATCTGGGTTGCCTCCGTCTCAGGGCACCATACCAATGGTGGGATGTGGCAGGGCATGGTGCGCAGGGCTTCAGGTTCACAACACTGACTACTGATATTCTGTGGTTGCCAGCCACACTGTTTTATCTGAGGTGTCTCCTCTTCCTCTACCTGGTTCTGACTCTTCCAGATTCTGCAGCAATGGGGAGGCAAGAGGGATAATGAGGAGTGGAGAGGGGAAGAGGGGAGGGGTGCTCTTGGGCCTGCAGCTTTGCCTTCTTGCTAGTAATGGCAGCCCTGTCCACAGTGACCACACTGCTGTGCTGCATCTGCAACCCCGCCCAGAGTGTACTAGGAGTTGCCTTGGGTGCTGGCTGCTCAGTTTGGATTGTGGCTTCTGCCCATCCTACCCTCCAGGCTGCCATGTGCGGGCTGCAGCTTGACTGCACGAGAGGAAGAGGATCTCTCAGAAATGTGTGAGTGTTGAGCAGGGGTCCTTTGTTGAATTACAGTTGTTTGACTTGTAACTTTAAGGGAAGAACTGGTAACCTCTCATTCTGCTATTAGCTACTGTCACTTTCCGTACAAAAAAGAATTTTTGCTTGAAATGCCAAGGTCCAGATGTATTTGGAAACTTGGGGTGTCTCAGTGATTTTTTTTGTTTGTTTTAGGGGGCAAAAAAGCAGATGTATGATGTCATTTACTTTAGTATAGCTAGAGAGGTTCATGTGTGTAACAGTTCTGTTCAGATAAATTTATAAAGGCCAGTATCAGTGAGAGAGCAAAGTAGGAAGGGAAAGAAAGCATCAGAGCAAGATGAGCTTGGAGAGGTAGACAAAGGTTAGAATATCTAGAAACTTAGTGATCATCGTCAATTTTTCTAAGAAAAAAATGTATTACAATGGTATTGGTATTATGACTCTATTAGCATTTTTTTTTGGTTAATTTTGTTTGTCCTCACCTGAGGATTTTTTTCCCATTGATTATTTTAGAGAGAGTGAAATGAAGCAAGAGGGAGAGATAGAGAGAGACAGACAGACAGACAGAAACATCGATATGAGAACACATGGATTGATTGCTTCCCACACGTGCCCTGACGAGAGCTGTTGGAGGATCAAACCTGCAACCCAGGTATGTGCCTTTGACCGAGAATTGAACCCGCTACCTTCCAATGTGTGGGCCTACTCTCTAACTACTGAGTGATGCTGGCCAGAGCTCTCTTAGCATTTTTTAAATTGCTATAATTGTTGTATGAAGAAAGAATTCCTGGATGAATAAAGGCAGTAAATTATGGTATGTTGAACTATGGTGATGGCTATGGAAACAAATACATAGACTGGTTAAGGGATTGAGTGTAGAGGGTAGAGAAGTAAGTGTCAAGGGGACTCAGGTTTCTGCTTGCATAGCAGGGTGGATTCACCATTAGCCAGGGGACACTAATGAGGACCTTGCAAAGGAAAGCCTCAAGTTCACAGTAGATTATAATAAACTTGAGGAACATTTGAGACACCTGGCAGGGCTTGTCAACCAGTAACTAAATATGAGTCTGTTACACAGCAAGGAGTCCTGGGATAGAGACACAAACCTTAAGTAAATCTTACTGGAAGCCTCATTCTTGCTTAAGATCGCTTGTTTAAGAAAGGAAACCGGCACTGAAGGACTAGGACGGAAAGGAGGTACTTCATCGAGTGCCACACGAGACAACAACACTCAACTTAAGAAACCACAAGCCCTTCAAGGTGCGGTGCCCGAGCCCCTGGAGTTGCTCAGTGGGCAGCCCTGGGTAGAGACTGAATGACCTAAGGACTACGGGAAATGAAGGCAGGCTTGTACAGTGAGTGCCTGTGAAGAGAGGTAAGAGGAAATTATGGAAATGTATGACAATGGAAATTAAGGGAAGGTGATATTTAAAAAAAAAAAAAGGCAATGTAAAAATTTACAGCTGCCACTGAGACACCAAGTAAAATATAGTAAAAGGACATTGAACTTGGCAACATGAAAGTGATCAGAATCATTAGCTAAAACTATCTCAACAGACATCAGGAGGTGGGGTTCAGATTGGAGTAGGCCGAGGAGTGAGCAGTCGTCTTCCCTGTTACTTTCAACTCAGACAGCACTCTAAATTCTCTAACAACATTCATCTTGCTACATTAAACCTATATCCATAGTAGCCTTTCAAATTAAGTGTGATTTTATTGATATTGGGACAATATCTTTGTCTTCTAGTCTCATCATAGCAGTTAGACTGGTCCTTCCAAATCATAATTCAGATCAGCTCTCTACTCTCTTTAAAACACTCCAGTGGTTCCCCATCTACTCCAAATCCTTCTTATTACCACATAGACCCTCTGTCAGCCGTCCCTTTTACCTCCCTGGTGGCATCTTCTACACTCTCCCTTCCATGCCTCTCACTATGTGGCCATGGCCTTCTCACTTTTCCACAGTATGCTAACTAAGCAGGTGCCTTTCCCACTTACTGTTCTGCTTGTGTGCTCCTTTTCTAGACACCCTCCTGTTTAATTTCCTGGTTTCTCCCTGGCCTTCAGTCAAACATCACCATTTCTGAGAGTACTTCCCTGACAGCCTGTCTGAAATGTGACTCCCTACCATCCCTTCACAATAGTCTGTAAGCCTTTCCCTTTTCGTATTGTCCTCTTTAGTATTTACTTTCAAGCATGCTGTATTTGTATTTCTCTTAGTTACTTTGCCTTTTCTATTAGAATATAAATTCCATGCAAGGAAGAATTTTGTGTGTGAGTCTTACAGCTGTTTCCCAGCTCTTAAACAATATGCTGCACAGAAATCACTCAATGATTAACTGGTGTATAAGTAAAAATTTTCAGTGTTCTATACATAATGAACAAATAATAATTTAATGGATTACTGAGCTTGTATATCATGACCAAAATAATTGTTAATTACTAGGATTGTAGTGAATAAAAGGATAGACTTTTTTTAATCTCTTTATTTTGCTGAAATCTGTTAGCTTTTGGCATTTATCTGTAATTCATCAAAATTACAATATGATCATTATGGTGAAATTCTTTGAAGCAGTTTGAAATCATAGGGTTTCATTGGTCATTCATATAAATCTTAAAATTATATTGATGTAATACTGTGCATTCATTTGAATCTAGTGTCTCTCCTGGAACCTCAGAATATAGAAAACAGTTTTCATTAATTTCCAGAATAACAGCACTAAAACACATGGGTTACACAAGTCTGAAATCCTTTAGATTTTAATCTCATTTGAAGCATGAGCTTGGTTTCACTAAACACTGAGGAAGGATAATGCCATACTCTTGACTTGACTTGACTAAGAGGGTAAATAAAACAACTGGAAATGTTTTATAATATCCTTATGTCCTCTATTGATGTTTATTTTGAATTAAGTAACTTATTGCTTCAAAAGTTTCAACTAAACGTGGTTTCACATCATCTTTCTCCTCAAGGAGAATGAAGGCCATATTTTTGAGCCCTGTCTCAGTTTTTTGTAAATCTGTGACGGGACATCATGTGTAAGAATGTGGAAACTGGCTCAGTGACGGCGGTTAGTCTGTTGGGAGCAGAGGGAGATTTTGATGCATAACCTCTAAACAGAATAAACCACTGTCTCTGAGAAATTTGGCGAATGTTTTTAAGAAATATGGTTCCCTGGTGATCCTCGCTCAGGAATAGCTGGAATTAAGCATTGAATTTTGGAGAAAGCATTGAATGATGACAGGTAAAGGGCGCAGTAGCCACGCTTTCCTGAGGCCCAAATGCAAAATGTGTGTTGACCATGTTTTTTTATGGCAGGAGATCATAGTGCAAGATTCCTATCAAAGCCAGGAAAGAAAAAAAACAGTATTTTAATTTCTCTGAAAGATATTTCTACTCCTTCACCTTTTGTGTTACATTTGCCTAACTCTTTTAATTCATTAATATACATGATAAATTTTATTTTTTTATTCATTGGCACTCAAAATATAGCCTTTTCCAGCACTTTAAGATACAGGAAATATGAATTGTACTTTAATCTCCAAATTCGTAGAAATAGAACAACTGCGAATCCTCATCCTCCATCATAGCAGAGACATTATTACCACCCTGGTGGGTGTGGCTCAGTGGTTAGAGTGTTAACCCTTGCACTGAAGGGTAGTGGGTTTGATTGAAAGGAAACAACTATACGGCCAACTTGGGTAGCTCCATGGCAAGCCACTGTGTTCACCTTTGCCAGCTCAGATCTTTCACTTTTCAGCTCATTTAGGCTGGGTCCCGTTCTCAAAGCCCCATTTATTTACAAGATCCCTGGTGAGGATGTGGAGAAAAGGAACCCTCTTGCACTGCTGGGGGGAATGCAGACTGGTGCAGCCACTGTGGAAAATAGTATGGAGCTTTCTAAAAAAATAAAAAACGGAGCTACCATTTGATCCAGAAATCCCACTTCTAGGAATATATCCCAAGAAATCAGAAATACCAATCAGAAAGGACATATGCACCCCTATGTTCATAGCAGCACAATTTACCGTAGCTGCCCCTGGTGGTCAGTGCACTCCCACAGCCAACCTCCCATGGCCCCTCCCACCCCCCACCCATTGCCCCATTGCCTCCCCCATGGGCCTCAATCACTGGCCCAGCCAAGAGACCCCATCCATGCGTGGATCTGTGCACCGGACCTCTAGTATTGAAAATAATGTTAGATTCATAAAGTTCCTTTCTTGCATCCTACTAATATATTTTTTAACCTTTATTGTTGAAAGTATTACATATCCCCCTTTCCCCCCATTGACCCCTTCTAACCTGCACCTTACCGCTGCTCCAGGCCTTCATCACCATACTGTCTGTGTCCATGGGTTATGCATACGGTATATGGATGTTCTCTCCCCACCTACCCACCCTCCCCTGCCTTCCCTCTGAGATTCCAGTATGTAACATGCTTCTATGTCTCTGGATCTATTTTGTTCATCAGTTTATTTTGTTCATTAGATTCCACATTTTAGTGTATTGCTCTGACTGACTTATTTCGTTTAGCATAATACTGTCCAGGACCCTCCATGCTGTCTCAAAGGGTAAGAGATCCTTCTTTTTCACTGCTGCATAGTATTCCATGGTCTAAATATACCACTCTTTTATCCATTCATTTACTGATGGGAATTTGGTCTGTTTCCAGATCTTAGCTATTGTAAATTGTGCAGCTATGAAAATAGGGCATGCATTCTTTCTGATTGGTATTTCTGGAAGTGGTATCACTGGGTCAAATGGGAATTCCATTTTTAATTTTTTGTGGAAACTCCATACTGTTTTCTATAATGGCTGTAACAGTCTGCATTCCACCAGAAGTGTACTAGGGCTTCCTTTTCCACACATCCTTGCCAGCACTTGTCATGTGTTGACATGGTAGCCATTCTGACAGGTGTGAGGTGATACCTCATTGTTATTTTAATTTGCATCTCTCTGATGATCAGTGACTTTGAACATTTTTTCATCTGTCTCTTGGCCATCTGTATGTCCACTTTGGAGAAGTGTATATTTTAGGTCCTTTGCCCATCTTTCAATTGGATTGATTGTCCTCCATTTGTTAAGTTGTGTGAGTTCCTTATCTATTTTGGATATTAACCCTTTATCAGATGTATCATATCATTCTCCCATACAGTGGGATCCCTTTTCGTTTTGTTGATGATTTCTTTTGCTGTGCAGAGGCATTTTATTTTGATGTAGTCCCATTGTTTACTTTTTCCTTAGTTTCCTTTATCCTAGGAGATGTAGCTGTAAACATATTGCTACGAGAGATGTCTGAGATTTTGCTACCTATGGTTTCTTATAGGATTTGTATGGTTTCACAACTTACATTTAAGTCTTTTATCCATTTTGAGTTTATTATTATGTATGGTGTAAATTGGTGGACTAGTTTCATCTTTTTTGTATATATCTGTCCAATTTTCCCAACAACATTTATTGAAGAGACTGTCTTGACTCCATTATATGCTCTTGCCTCCTTAGGGAAATATTAATTGAGCATAACAACTTGGGTCAATTTCTGGGTATCTGTTCTGTTCCATTGATCTATTTGCTGGTTCTTGTGCCAGTACTAGGCTATTTTCATTACAGTGGCTTTGTAGTATAACTTCATATATGTTATTGTGATCCCTCCAACTTTTTTCTTTCTCAAGATTGCTGCATCTATTTGGGGTCTTTTTTTGGTACCATATTTTTGGAGTATTTGTTCAAGATCTGTGAAATATGCCATTGGTATTTTAATAGAGATTGCATTGAATATATAGATTGCTTTAGTTAATATGGTGATTTTAAATGTTAATTCTACGAGTCTTTGAACATGGTATATTCTTTGATTTGTTTACATCTTCCTCTATCACTTTTTTCAAAATCCTATACTTTTCTGTGTGTACAAGTCTTCTACCTCCTTGGTTAAGTTTATTCCTAAGTATCTTAATTATTTTGTTGCAATTGTTTTATAACTGTGATTGTTTGATTAGTTTCTCTTTCTGAGAATTCATTACTGATGTATAAAAACACAATCTATTTCTGGGTATTAATTTTGTATCCTGCTAGGTTGCTGAATTAATTTATTAAATCTAGTAGTTTTATGGTGGAGTCTTAGGGTTTTCTATTACTAATCATGTCATCTGGGAACATAGTTTTACTTCCTACTTTCCAATGGTATTCCTCTTATTCTTCTTGTCTAATCGCTGTAGCTGGGACCTTCAATACCATGTTGAATAAGAGTTGTGTAAGTGGACATCCCTTTCTTGTTTCTGTTCTTAGGAGAAATTATGGAATTTTTCCCATTGAATCTGATGTTGGCTGTTGGTTTGTCATGTATGGCATTTATTATGTTGAGGTATGTTCCCTCTATTCCCACTTTTCTGGGAATTTTTATCAAAAGAGGGTACTGGATTTTGTCAAATTCTTTTTCTGCATCTATTGATATGATCATGTGGTTTTTAACTTTTAATTCATTTATGTCATGTATCACATTCATTGATTTGTAAATATTGTACCAGTCTTGTATCCCTGGAGTAAATCCCACTTGGTCATGGTGTATGGTGTATGATCTTTTTAATATATTGCTGGATTTGATTTGCCAATATTTTGTGAAGAATTTTAACATTTGTGTTCATGAAGGATATTGGCCTGTAATTCTCTTTCATTGTAGTGTCTTTTCTAGTTTTAGTATTAGGGTAATGCTGGCCTCATAAAAAGAGCTATGAAGTGTTCCTTCCTCTTAGATTTTTTGGAATAGTTTGAGGAGTATAGGTGTCAGTTCTTCTGTGAATGTTTGGTAATACTCCCCTGTGAAGCAGTCTGGACCAGGGCTTTTGTTTGCTGGGAGGTTTTTGTTTGTTTGTTTGTTTAATTATTGCTTCTATTTCATCAATTGTTATTAGCCTATTCAGGTTTTCTGATTCAGTTTTTTTGGAGATGGTATTTTTCTAGGAATTTGTCCATTTTATCTACCTTGCCCAGTATGTTGGCACATAGGTGTTCATAGTATTTTCTCATAATCCTTTGTATTTCTATGGTGTCCGTCGTTACTTCTCCATTTTTGTTTCTGAATTTATTTATTTGGGTCCTCTCTTTTTGATTCTTGATAAGTCTGGCTAACGGCTCATCAACCTTGTTTATCTTTTCAAAGAACCAGCTCTTGGTTTAATTGATCCTTTGTAATTTTTTTTTTTTTTTTTAGTCTCAATATCATTTATTTCTGCTCTATCTTTATTATTCCCTTTATTCTACTTACTTTGGGCTTTTCTTGTTCTCTTTCTAATTATTTAAGTTGTAGGGAGGGTTGAATTGTTTTGTTATTAATTTTTCTTGTTTTTGAGTTAGACCTGTAGTGCTATGAACTTCCTTCTCAGGACTGCTATTGCTGTGCCCCAGAGATTTGGGTTGTTGTGTGTTCACTTTCATTTGTTTCCAGGAAGTTATTTTTTTAATTTCTTTCTTGAAATTAAAACCCATTCATTGTTCAATAATATGCTATTTAACCTCCATCTGTTTTTACTGTAGTTGATTTCAAATTTCATTCCATTACAATGTGAGAAGATGCTTGATATGATTTCAGTCTTTGTGAGCTTATAGAGACTTGTTTTGTGTCCTAACATGTGGTCTTTCTTTGAGAATGACCCATATGCACTGAAGAAGAATGTATATTCCGCAGCTTTGGGATGAACTGTTCTATAAATGACAATTAAATTCATTTGATCTAGTGAGTCATTTAGAGTCACTGTTTCCTTGTTAATTTTTTGTCTGGAAGACCTATCCAGTGAAGTCAATGTAGTATTCAAGTTCCTTACTATGATGGTATTGATGTTGATCTTTCCCTTAAAGTCCCCCAGAAGGTATATATATATATATATATATATATATATATATATATATATATATATATATATACACACACACACACACACACACACACTAGGTGTTCCTATATTGGGTGCATATATGTTTATCATGGTTATCTCCTCTTGTTGGATTGATCCCTTTAGTATTATGTAGTGACCTTTATTGTCTCTTGTAAAGGCCTTCATTTTGAAGTCTATTTTGTTAGCTATGAGTATTGCTACTTCAGCTTTTTTTTTTCCATTTATACTTGCCTCAAAACCTTTTTTCATCCCCTCACTCTAATTCTGTTTGAGTCTTTTGTTCTGAGGTAGGTCTCTTGTAGACATCATATATTTAGGTCATATTTTTGTGTCAATTCAGCTACCATATGACTTTTGATGAAAGCATTTAATCTACTTACATTTAAGATTATTATTGATAGGGGCTTATTTATTGCCATTTAAATTCTTTATGTCTATGTTTCTTTCAAATATATTTCTTCTTCTGATTACAGCAGTCCCTCTAGCATTTCTTGCAAGTTTTCTATTTTTATTGATAGCCTTGCTGGATATAATAATCTTGGTTTCAGATCCTTGCTTTTCATTAACTTGAATACTTTATGCCATTCCCTTCTGCCCTGTAGAGTTTCTGATGAAAAATCAGCTGACAGCCTTATGGGATGTCCTTTACAGGTAACAGTTTGCTTATCTCTTGCTTCCTTCAAGATTCTCTCTTTGTCTTTAATTTTTTGCATTTTAATTATGATGTGCCTGGGTGTGGGCCTGTTTGGGTTCTTCTTGCTTAGGACTCTCTGTGCCTCTTGAACTTGACTTTTTCCTTCACCAGTTTAGGGACGTTTTCTGCCATTATTTCTTCAAACATATTCTCTATTCTTTGCTCACTTTTTTCCTCTTTTGGCATTCCTATGATGAAAATATTATTAAGTTTCATGTTGTCCCACAGTTTCCTGAAACTATCCTCCTGTTTATTAATAGTGTGTTTTTTTTTTCTTTTTGGTTCTCTGATTGATTTTTTTTTTTTGCTACCCAGTCTTCTAATTCACTGATCCAGTCCTCAGCTTCCCCTAATCTTCTGTATATTCCTTCTAATGTGTTCTTTATTAGTGCCATGCCATTCTTCATTTCTGACTGGTATTTTTTTTTTTAGATTTACTATATCTTTTCTCATCCTTGTCATCATTTTTTGAGCTCTATATCTGACCAATTTCTTTTTTTATTAATAATTTTTCTTTTATTTATTTTTATTGATTTCAGAGAGAAAGGAGGTGGGAGAGAAAGTTAGAAACATCAATGATGAGAGAGAATCATTGATCAGCTGCTTCCCGCATGCCCCCCACTGGGGATCAAGCCAGCAACCTGGGCATGTGCCCTTCACCAGAATCAAACTTGGGACCCTTCAGTCCACAGGCCAACACTCTATCCACTCAGCCAAACCAGCTAGGGCTGATCAATTTCTTATTTCCATTTTATTTATCTCTTCTTCTGGACAATTATCTTTTTATTTTTTTTTTCATTTGGAGCTTATTTTTTGCCTGCCCATTTTGACTGCCTGTTTGGGATGGGTTTATGTATTAGGTGGATCTGCTGCAGCACCCAATCTCTAGTGCAGGACAATGTCAGATGCTGTGTGTGCATGGCCTTGAGTAGCCTGTTATTAGCTATCAGCAATGCACAGCTTGTGGCTCCCTCTGCTGGGCCTGGATGACTTTGGAAAGGACCAAGATGTGCACCAGGGCCTGCATTTTCTTAGCCCCGGGCCCAGAAGGAAATCAGGCAAAGACTCAAAGCCTCCAGAGATCTGCCTCTATCTGCTGCTGATTGACCCTCAGTCTAGAATAGCCCCAGGCTGTTGACCACAGGGTGGGGGAAGAGGTCTTCAATCTGGGTAAGACAACTGTTTTCCCCCACTTTCCAGGCAAAAACCACCTGGATAGCAAAAGTTTGCCAGACAAAGATGTCCTCCACAGCGTGAGGGAATGACCCAGCACAGGAAACTGGGGTGGCTGCCTTCTAAGCTCCAATCCCAGAGGCCCCATTCCTGGACTCTCCTCACACAGCTCTAGTACGCTCTGCCCTCCCTCTGCAAGAGTGCAAGGTGAGTGGCTGCACATGAAATTGTGTGCATTGGCCCTTTAGGAGGGTGCCTGCATTTCCAGCCATCTCTGGCTGGTAGACAGCAATACTGCTGCTTTTCACAGCCAAATGTTCTGTGGGCTCCTTTCTCAGTTTTGGTGCTCTGGGCTGGTGAGTCCAGCTTGGGGTTTAGACTCCAGAGTTCTTAGTGGGAAGCCCCCACGCCTGAGATATCCCTCTGGAACTTCTGTAGGAGGCCTGCCAAACCAGCCTCTGCCATGCGGTTTCCACTCTGTCTTTGGTTATCCAGTTCTCTCCAGCTAATGTTCAGTTGATTTTATTTCCAGTTTGGTCCTGGGAGAGTGTCAGTGTAGCTTCCATGTATTTTGCCACCATTTTGGAATCTCTGCCCTGCCACTAGTGATATGTTTTTAATCATTTAAAAATTCATGTGTGAGTGGGTGGGAAGAGTTTAACCAAAGTACTTGTATGCATATATACATAACCCATGGATAGAGACAATAGGGTGGTGGAGGCCTGGGGTGGGGTGCGGGGCAGGCTATAAGGGATCAATGGGTGAAAAAAGGGGACACATATAATACTTTCAACACTAAGTATTTTTTTAAAAGAAAATAAAATGTGGCATCTCTTTTTAACAAAAGTTATGATATTATACTGTGAAATGTGAATCTAAAGCATCAGGTAATTTGTAATTAGCTTCCAGCTCCCATTGAGTGAGAGGAGTTTGGAAATGAACTATCTACATTTAGGCCACCTGGAATCATGAGGTAAAAATCAGCCTTTCAGTATTTGCATTCTACTCTGAACTACATTATACTTCTAGTACTTACAGAAATGAATATAAAACTAAGAGATATCTATTACTGCATGCAAGCATAGTCTACTGACCTTTACATTATCACTTTAACACTGTATTTAAACATTCAGAATAGACAAAGACCAAATTTCCAAAACAATATATGAAGCAAGTAAAAATATTTACTCATTTATTTATTTATTAGGTACCTATTGTTCATAGAGATGTTAAAAACTTGGAATACAACAGTAAATATTTTAAGAGGGACTAATGACTAATGGGGACTTACAGTGAATTTAAGGACTTGAATTATTATTGTGCTATAATTTTCTAGTCTCAAAGTGGTTGTTTACTTAAACTATGCCTAAATGTTTCCTTTAGTAAATGTAAATGTAAACAAGACTCTATCCTTACTGTGATGCACAAGTTATACTGAATTAAGCATGCCCCATGTGTGCATATAAGATCCATATAATTGCATCTTCACTTACAAATGGTTACAAAGACCAAAAAAATTTCTGTGTCATATCCACAAGGAATCACATTGTAATCTGAAGCACAAGTTGATTACCTATCTCTTCTGTTGGAGTACTGATCATTATTGCAATGGAGGAGGTACCTATGTCACATTTAGAAACTGCTGGTCTCTTTCCCTACTTAAAAATTACAGAGCTGATTTCTCAAAGCCTCATCTTTACCAGTGGCTCTTAAAAGAGTGCTTCCCAGGCTACCAGCACTGGTATCATCTGGCAACATGTTAGAAATGAAGTGAAGGACCTCATCTACACCCATTTGAACCAGAACTTCTTGATGTGGGGTTCAGCGATTTGTGTTTTAACCTGCTTTGCAAGTGATTCTGGAGCACATCCAAGTTTGAGGGTCATAAATTCAATCTGAAGTCATTCCCTTGGATTGGTGTTTCTGATCCTGGTTTCACACTTCTTAGAGCTGCACATTCAAATTTGGTAGTTAGTAGTTAGTGTGTGTACTGGTCACTTGAAATGTAGTTAACCCAAATTGAGATGTGCTGTAATGATAAAAAAGAGTTTGGATTTCAAAGAGTTTATAAACATGTAAAATATTTCAATAATATATTTTGGATTAATAAACTATATTTTGGAGCAGTTTTTATGTTCGTAGCATGATTGAGAGGCGGGTGCAAAGGTTTCCTATATACCTCTTGCCCCACACATGCATAGCTTCTTTCTTCCCAGTTACCAACATCCCTGCCAGAGTGATGTGTTTGTTACAACTGATGAATCTGTGTTGACACATCTTAACTCAAAGGCCATAATGTACATGAGGGTTGACATTTGGTGTTGTACATTCTATGGGTTTGAACAAATGTAAAAAGACATTTATCCAACATGACTATAATATATAGACTAGTTACCTCAGCTCCACCATTGCACCCTTTCTTCTCCTCTAAATCATGGAAACCACTGATCTTTTTACTGTTGCCATATTTTTGCCTTTTCCACAATATCACATAGTTGAAATCATATAGTATATAGCTTTTTCAGATTATCTTCTCTCATTTGTATTATACAATTAAAGTTGCTCCATTAATTTTCTTGGCTTGATCACTCATTTCTTCTTAGTGCTGAATAGTATTTCATTGTCTAGATTATCACAATTCATTTATCTATTCATCTACTGAAGGGTATGGTATCTGGGTTGCTTCTAAGTTTTGGCAATTAAGTTTGAAGTTGCTATAAACATCCATGTGCAGGTTTTCGTGTGGACGAAGTTTATAATCCATTGGGGTAAATACCAAAGACTATGATTAAGCGTATGGTAGTTATATAAGAAGCTGCAAACTGTTTTCCAAAGTATCTGCACCATTTTGCATTCCCACCAGCAATGAATCAAAGTTCCTATTGCTCTATACCTTTGCCAGCATTTGTTGTTAGTGTTGTGGATTTTGGCCATTCTAATTAATGGGTGTAATTGTTGTTTTAATTTGCAATTCCCTAATGGCATATGGTGTGGAGCATCTGTTCATGTGCCTACTTGCCATCTGTATATCTTCTTCAGTTTAAGTGTCTGTTCAGGTCTTTAGCCTTTTGCTTATTAGGTTTTTAAGTTTATCATTGAGTTTTAAGAGCTATCTTTAAAAATATTTTGGAAAACCGTTCATTTGCCATATATTTTTTTGCAAATATTTTATCCCAGTCTGTGGCTTGTCTTCTTTCTTAATTAATAAAATTTTTAATATTGGTTGCATATTGAAATAATTATTTTGTATATTTGATTAAATAAAATATAGTACCAAAATTAGTTTCACTTTTTTAATATTTACTTTTCTTAATGTGACTACTAGAAAAGTTAAAAGTTCATATGTGGCTTACATTTTTGTTACATTTCTATTTATATTAGACAACACTGTCCTTAAGCCTTACATTTCTCTCTTGAACAATCGCCCATTTCAAGGTAAAGCATGATACAGAAAGCAATGGTGTCAGGAGTTCTGAGATAAATATTATAATAAGGAAGTAAAATGAATTGTGAAAACTGTGGAAAAGGACTTACTGAAAGAATTCTTTTAGGTTACTGTAGTCAAGAAAAATATACTGAATGTATTTTAAATCAAATATCTATTATGATGACAGCTTCATATCAGGAACCGGATTCAAACATGGCTTTCATTTCAAAACTTGTATGTTTTACTCTTTCTTAAAACAATGTTTTGGCTTTCTTCCTCAGAAGCTCTTGGACTTGTCCGCTCCTCAGTCCCTGGTCCTTTGCTTTGTTGGCAGTTGTCAGTGCTCATGCCCATGCTCTCTGTGGAAGATCCAGAGGCTCTGGCTCTTCCTATTACTGGAGACTTGAATGAAGAACCACACCCTATTGGGCAGGGTCTTGCTTCCCAGGCAGCTGCCTGCATAGCCACGGGAAGCAATCAGAACCACAGGGATGGGAGAGGGGGTTGGCCTGGGATTAATTTTGATCAATAGAAAACAGAAAAAGGCAAGCAGGCACAGATACTTCCTTTCTTCCTTTCTTTTCTCCTCCAGCAGAGCCCTGTGGAGAGGTCTTTCACATGTGCTTCTGTGGGTCTTCAAAAACAGAGGCTGGTTGCCATAGCCGCCTCCCTGGCACCACATTCCTGCCTCAAGTGCCTGCTCCCACATACACTGAACTCCAAACCTGGGATGTGAATGCTAGGTGAGACAAAGGGAGAATGGAAACCACAAGAGGTTAATGGACCATGAAAAGTGACCAGAATTCTGAATCAGAGGCCTCATTGCATGGGGATAATGTGTGGTGTGAGCAAGCAAAATCCGTTTCTTCAGGTTGCTTTTCTTTTTTAAGTGTTTATATCAAATTAAAGGTCTTTTTTCATTGCAATTTTCCATGCAAAATCAGGAAGATTGACTTTCCAAGCATTATTTAAAAAATACAGCTAACCTAAAATAGCTTCTGTAAATACTAGTTGGCCCATTTTTTTATTATATATTTAGAGGGAAAATAAAGTTCCTCCAGTAGAGAGCTCTTCTGACTTGTTCTTCAGTCATCTCCTGCTACTTGTGAATGTGATGGGAGAGTTAGCTCATCACTGCTCTTTGGAGCTTGTGTGGGAAGATTTAGCATCTTATTTTACTTTGCTGTTTGACATTTTCTCTGAAATGTGTAATCTAGGAAAGAAGCTCATCCTGCTCAGTGAGGAGTGAAGGAATTGCTAATGATCTTATGGTGAATACAAAAGTAGTGTAACATTTGGTTTGGGTATTTTGCATATGGCATTAATGAACAACCATTCCTCAATGTGGTGATATAAAGGTGGAATGTCTACTGATACCTGCCATATATTTATTTGTACTGGGTATAAAAATGGAACACTGAGCAAACATTACTTCAAGCATTGATAAGTTGTTGGGAAGCAGTACTGCCACATTTCTTTGGGAGCAAACCTAAGTTAAGATTCTGAGAATCCCAGAAAGGCAGGGAAGGAGGTGATATACCAACAGGACAGACTCTGAGCTAAGACAAGAGTCACAACTTCAGGCTAACCTCACCTAACAGGTTTTCTTAAGCTTATTCATTGTTTTTATCAAGTGAATTAGTTACCAAACTTTAAAAGTTGGCAGGCTGCACACACACATGCAATCCATATTTGTGACTTCCTTTTAATAAGAATGTGATGTAGCCAACTGTTCCCACCTTCCACGGAGCTTCTGTTGGAGGAAGCAGAGGAGCATGGTCTCCCCAATTCACCAATGCCCCCCCGACCTGCTTCTCATTCACTATACCTGCTTGCACCTGAAGCCATTTCTGTTTGTGTTTTCAGTTAAGAACTGCTTTATGTTTAATTACATCTGACCTGACCCCTTGGAGAGTTCTAGAACAGTGGTTCTCAAATCTGACCACACATGAGAGTTACAAATAAAGCTTTAAATACTGTTATGCTTAGGCCATACCCCATAGCAAACTACATTCTCATCAGAAGAATCAGCAATAGGGGGAAAAGGTAATTTTCTTCCCCATCCTAGCACCAAAAGTTTTTAGAGTCTGACCAGATGAGGAATAAGCATGCTTTTTACTGTCCAGAAACAAAGTTGAATTCAGAAAAAAGGATAATAACAAAAAATATATATGGAGTTAAAAATATTTATTGTTAATCATTATCCTAGGCTGGACTACCTTACTCCATAAAATTTGCTCAAATTTGGAAATAGTATTTTAAGTCATACTTGTCAATTATATCTCAAATTGATAAAAGCATCTCCCCAGAGTGCCTTCCACAGTGGCAGCTAAATATCCTTGATTTTCTCAAAGCCGTTTGTAGATTGGGCTCTGTGACAGACAACAGACTCTAAAGATGGCCCCAAATTATTTCCCATTTGCTATGTTCTTCTTAAATCTTGACCTTATTGATATTAGAATTAGCTCACCTCCCCCGGAGTCTGGGCAAACTGGTGACTTGTTTGTAAGCAACACAATGTGTACATGTGGTTCTGCTATTGAGGCAAGAAAGTAAAAGTGATGTCGCTTCCACATTCTTGCCTCAGACATTTGCCTGAGCACCATGAAAACAATGCAACACCAGGAGACCACCTCAGTGGGAGGAAGCGCAGCCAGTCAGCACAGCGTAAAAGACTGTGCAAGACAGGCTTGGCCAACTCTGTGGCTCCAGCTCCAAGTTCTCTGATCAGATCTGACAGGAAGACCATTAGCCAGAGTGACCCAGCTGACTTCCTGGAAAGGTTACCAACAGAACTGCGCTGTGAGTTACAATAATAAAATAATACTTGTATTTTAAACCACTGAGATATGGAGTGATTTTTAAAATCTAGTAATAGTAAGTGAAATACACTTTGCCCCATTGTTTATTCCTCAGGTAAGGAAATTCCTACATGATTATTATTATTCCAGTAAATGTTAAACTACCGGCTCTCCAGAGAGAGCCCTGATTTATACCACAGTGACAGGTTCTAGGGGACTGCAACGGTAGGTTAATGTAACCATAGTTAGGTTCCAATGGCATATTTCTGGTCACAAAAACATCACCAAATTTTAAATAAACATCCAAAGCATATCTAATGTTAAAGATTGAAATAAATGTGTGCTATACATACAGTGAAGAGAGATGAATGAAAACAAGATCATTCTTTCCAACCAGCTTATTCCAGCTCAGGGTCGCAGCTGGCAGGAGCTATCTGGCAGGTCAGGGTGCCAGGCACAGGCAGGAGCCCACCCGGTCGGGACCGCTCACACATCTGCACTTATTAGTCTGGCCAACATACGCACGTGATTACCTAGCATGCACATCTCTGGGATGTGGCGGGGAGGAAGCTGGAATCCCGGGACAACACAGGCAGACCTGGGGAGAATGTGCAAACTCCACTCAGACAGTGGTCCTAGCTGAGAACTGGTTTTCTTTTCCTCATCAGTATTACAACCATACAATACATAATGAAATAACGTATTTGAGGACCTGCTGTACTTGCTGATTGCCTGGTATCATTTCAAGCTATGAACGTGGTATGACTAAAAGTGGAGTTGTCAGTCACACAGCGGCACAACATGGGAGGTTCTGTACCACGCGGACACACCAGCAGACGCAGACGGCCTCAGGGCATAGATAGTAATGCACTGTAGATGATAATTCTAAGAACAAAAACTTTACATTGGTTTATCTTTGTTTTTAATATAATTTACTTCGTTTTAAATGTATATAATTTAATATTTAATAATGTCAGCGTCTAAGAACCTAGCTCACGTAAGTCCCGAGAAGGTGGTGATTCGCCCCAGCGCACCGCTGCACATACTCTTCTCTGTGGCGCTGTGCTTCTCAGGCGGCTGTAGACACGCGAGCTCAGTGACACCACTTCCAATAACAGATGAGGTCCCTTGCACTGGCTGAGTGTCACACCAGGACCCATCCATTCACTCTCCCAGCTTCTCTCACTGACTCCCATGGCTTAACTGATCTTGGGCAACCTGATTATCCATAATCATCAAATCAAAACCCAGCCGCCTATCACTCCACTAAGATTTAGTATTAATATGCCCCATAAGTAACGCGCATTCAGTTAATAAAAATGGAAGTCAACACCTTTCCCATTGCCCCTCCCTTCTTGTATCTTCTTTATTTTATTTAGTAACCGGGTCCCTGAGCATACTTATTCCACTCTCTCTTTATGTTCAGTCATGAAAAAAATCTGGTTATTCCATCAGGTGACTCAACTCAAATGTACTTCTCTCTACTTCAGATGTGACTGTCACATCCTCATATGGATTCTTTATTGATAGATCATTTCTCAAGCAGCCTCCGAACTTCTGGTCATCCACTTAACATTCTTTACCCTGACCTCAGGGTTACCTCTAACCAGGCTGTTCCTCCAGGCTGTTCCCTCCTTCCCAGGCTGGAAAATCAGTAGCCCATTTCACAAGCACTCTTCCCACATCACTGCATCACCGTGGAGACTGAGGGCCCTCTCAGGGTTCATATAGGCCGCAAATGTCCAGTGTCTTCACTCAGATAATAGACTAGTCTGAGAAACACCCTGGATTTTCCTTTGACCAGGGTCTTCTTGACTTGTGGAATTTATCTCAGTTCAGGTCATTTAAATTGTTCATCACTCATTTCAAAGGTGCTTCTTCTTTGTATTTCTGTGTTGTAGCTAACCTAACCCAGGGGAACTGAAGTCTATCTGAGAGCACCTCCTACTGTTTGGAGATTAGCCCCATTTTTTCACCCTGGCTACCATGGGATAGAGCTATAGAAGCACAGGTATGGGAACTAACTAAACTCTCAAGAAAGATTTCCCAAGGAGGTATGTCACTTTGACCAACCTCAATTTATAATAACAGAACCATGTAGGTCCGATTGTGTGGCCATCAAATTAAAAAGGAAATCAGTACATGTACCTACACTTCACCTCTGAGTTGGAGCATTTTATTTAAGTGACAGTGGCTATGCAATAAAAAAAATATATTGGTTTTATTTTTATTAACCTAAATTCAGATACTCAGTATTTTAATCTTAATCTTAATGTACTTAGATTCAGCACAAACTACTAAAATGAATACAATTCATTGAATCATAAAAGAAGATAGAAAAGTTAAATGATCTGAAGTACATTTTATATGCGACTGTTATTTTTCAGTAAAACTTCAGCAATATGCCCATAACCTACAGTAAAGAATATATTATCACTACATTAAAGATTTCAGTAAGTTCTGATGTTCACAACAGATTATTTGGATGTTTATAACTGAAAGGAAATGTTTTCCGTCAAAATCTGCTGTGTTGTTTTCTAGGGAGATTTTTTCCAATACAATTTCATATAGTAGACACACAAAAAGAGCTTTAGGAAAACAATCTATTTCAGAAAGGATAACATTTTACTGAAAGATCTTCATGTTTTAATTCCCATATCGAGAGCTTTACAGCTCTCTAAACTCTGGCTCAATACAAACAGCAATGCACAGGAGTCATTTTCTTTGTCATGGGGCCTAAGGACTGAAGCTATTTTGCACCTGTCCACCATGCCTCAGTGCTGTCAGTCTCCCACCTATAAAGGTGCAAGTGCTTAACTTGAAAAAGAAAAGGTGAAATTTCCACACAACTGCCCTGAGACTTGTTATGCCACTTTGTTTTGATTGTCCCTCTTACAGAAATGGGATGAACTATTTCAGACTTTACTTAGCATCCCATGCTGTGTTACTTTAACAATAACACTTATTTATTTATTCACTACCCAGTCATGCCTCCATGAAACATTTATTTTAATAGTGGTTGAAACTTATTGAGCATTTACTATATCCAGACCCAGTGCTTAGCAATTCATCTATTACCTCAGACATTTTCCCCTACAGCCATATAAGTCATAGTTACCATTATTATGTCTTTTGCAAAGAAAGAAACTGGAGTTAAAATAAGGTTCATGTGATGTAGACTTTTTCCCTCTACTTCCCACAATCAGCTATTAAAAATAAATATTCAGCCTTAAAATTAATAGAAAAGGTGATTGCTAACATCTGTATAAATACTGTTACAGATTTAATAAATAAAAATATGCAATGTAAAGATGATGTATCATAGAAATGCACTGGATACCTATATAATTTAATTAACTGATGTCACCCTAATAAATTTAATAAAAATAAACAAACAAATAAATAAAACAACAAGTAAAAATACAGTGTGCCTATTTGGATTTGAATTTCAGATAGAATGTGTGTGTGTGTGTATGTGTGTGTGTGTGTGTTTGTGTGTGTGTGTAATATGCCTCATGCAATAATTAGGACATATTTATATTAAAATTATTAATTGTTAATAACATTAAATGGGCCTTTTGTGTTTTATTTGGAAACACTACTTATAAAGCTAGTTCAGACTCCTAAAGTTGGATGCCAACAATGTCCTACCTAGGCAAGGTTTCTTCAGGCTCCTGCAGGTCTGAACCCAGCCAGTCTGTGAGACACAGGGTAATGCATGTGTCCCTCTTACACCTCACTGCAGTGTCCTGCAAGTCCCCAGCTGAGTGCGCCTCTCCTGCCTGCACCAGGACGGTCTGCTCCTACGTCTCGCTTTCCCTAGTGCTGTGCTTCTGCTGTTATCTGCAATGTTAGCTCCTGACCCATTTGACCCTCATGTTGACCTGACAGGCATTTGTGCCCTGCTGGCTTGCAGGCTTGGTAGACTCTGCGTGCATTCAGCCTGCACCAGGTTCTGCATCTCACCCATGGGCTGTGAGACACCATTTTTGTTATTTCCTCGTCTGACTGAGAAAGACATGAAGTCTGGGCACTGAAGAAGCTAAAGTGAAGAACTCAGCAGGGACCATGGAAGATTTAATGTAGTCAAAGTAGAAACACAGAACACAGAGGGGACAAAGGCAAAAGGAATGGGAAGGATGGACTTGGGCACAAATGGATGAATGGAGGTTTTGGGTCAGTGCTCAGGCCATGACAGATGAAAATGCACATCACTCTCTGCAGCTGGTCATGGCCTGCATACCAGTGTCTTGAAAACTCTGGAATGAAATCCCCTTGGACAGGCCAGGGGTATGTTGTGTCCTAAGTACCTTGCTTATAAATCATTGTTTTAAAAAATATTTATCACTGCTTTTTTCAGTAGGTATTTAACCATTGTACACGTGAGGTAAGCAGGGTACCTAGGACACAACATGTAAGAAGACTCTTGATGGTAGGGATCGCCATCTTGCATCTGAACAGCCCTGAAATGAACCGCTTCCTTAAAGATTATGCCCTAAGCCCCTTTCTTGCCTGCCTAAGCCTCAGCCTTGTGGTAGGACTGTCTTCTGTTCCGCAAATATGATGATTTCTCTGAGATCTCCACTGAATATTAACCATGTAAAATGAACATATATTGAAATGTATTTAATTCAAAGAAGAGCACTATCTCATTTATCAATCAGAATAATGCAACTGCACAAAATTATAGTTCCTAAATGTCAACACTGATCCCTAACCTGGTGTTCACTTATTCTTTCTGTTAAAAGTAAGGTAGAATATATCCCATTTTGAAACCACAGTGTATAGGAGCATGGGTTAGAAAGAACAGATAATTGGACTCCAGGGCAAACCCCACAGCCTGCTGAGTAACCCCGCATGGATAAGTTCATCTCCTTGAGACACTTCCTCCATGCATGCAAGGGTTAAATACCTACTGAAAAAAAGCAGTGGTAAATATTTTTTAAAAGTAATCCTATATAATAAAGAGCTAATATGCTAATTAGACCAGATGGCAGAACGACCTTCTGGAACGACCTTCCGGAATGACTTTCAGGAATACCAGTAGATGGGGGGCAGGGCTGCGGAGTTGCAAGGCAGCCAGTACCGCAAGGCAGCCAGCCGGGGCCATGAGGCAGCTGGGATTGCAAGGGCCAAGGAAACTAGGGCTGCAAGGGCCAAACCCCTTGCATGAATTTCCTGCATCAGGCCTCTAGTGATTTATAATTGACTTAGGTTTAGAACACTCTTAACAGATAATGGTTCTCTTACCTCTTCTGCTTTGGCAATAACTTTTTTCATTTGAGGTTAATTGAGTTTTAAATTCTTATATAAGACTAGTGGCCTGGTGCATGAAATTCATGTGTATGTGTGTGTGTCCCTCAGCCCTGCCTGCACCCTCTCTAATCTGGGACCTCCTGGGGGATGTCTGACTGCTGGTTTAGGCCCAATCCCACGACTGGCAGTTGGACATCCCTCTCACAATCCAGGACCACTGACTCCTAACTGCTCACCTACCTGCCTGCCAAATGCCCCTAAACACTCTACATGCCAGCCTGCTTGCCCCCAACTGCCCCACCAGCCTGATTGCCCCTAACTGCCCCCCCACTGGCCTGCTTTCCCCGAAGTGCCCCCCCCTGCTGGCCTGCTTGCCCCCAACTGGCCTACCCCAGTGGCCTAATTGCCCCTAACCACCTCTGCCTCAGCCCAGCCAACATGGCTTTGTCTGGAAGGACATCCAGAAGGTCTCCTGGTCTAATTAGCATATTACCCTTTTATTAGTATAGAAGATAGAGACCTGGTGCATGGGTGGAGGCTGGCTGCTCTGCCCTGAAGGAGGTCCTGAATCAGGGTGGGGGTCCCGTTAGGGGAGTGAGGTCGGCCTGGGCAAGGGGCTGGAGTCATTTGCAGGCTGGCCACATACCCTTCAGGGTGGGGGTCCCTGCTGGGGGGCATGGCCAGCGTGGGCGAGGGGCTGAGGGCCATTCGTAGGCTGGCCATGCCCCAGGCTTTGTCCAGAAGTATGTCTGGAAGGTCTCCGGAAGGTCTCCTGGTCTAGTTAGCATATTACTTTTTTATTATAATAGATAGTATGCAAATCCTTTTCTGAAAGACTATCTGTATTTGGCAGAGGAGAACACACACTAGACAGGCAGCCAAGAATCTGGGATCCCTGTCTTAAATTGACCAATACTCTCAGGTGAAATCATTTAACCACTCTGAACAGCCTTCATCATCAGTGCAAAAAAATTGTGCACATAGAAAACCCATTTCTTCACAAATATTCGATTCATTATCCTGTGCCAAGGCTGCTAAAAAAACAACTCTATCAGATCTCATTGCAATAACATTTGTAAAATGGCTTTGATTTTATTTGTCATAAAAATTTTGAGGATTTTTATTTTTGAAATAGATTGTTCAACACAGCTATTTGTGATCATCAGCAAGAGAATGAAGCCAAGACAAATCAAAATCAACTAGAACAGCCAAGTCAACAAGGTATATTTAGACTCTTAAAAATATAATAAATGACTATTTTTATATGTTTAAGTCTGATATAGTTTGCCATGCAACAATTGCTTTGTGATACATTTTCCTTTAAAATATTTTTTATTAATTTCAGAGAGTAAGGGAGAGGAAGAGAGAGACTCATTGATCAGCTGCCTCCTGCATGCCCCACACAGGGGACGGAGTCTGCAACCCAGGTATGTGCCCTTGACAGGAATCAAACCTGGGACCCTTCAGTCCACAGGCAAACACTCTATCCACTGAGCCAAACCAGCTAGGGACATTTTCCTTTAAATTCTGGTTCCTCTCCTAATGATTCTTTAGGTAATGTCCTTAATTTTCCTGGTCCCTATATGGAAAATATATATATTTTTGTTTAAAATATTACCTATGATTTCTTTTTCACCAATTGATGTCCCCCCCCCCCACCACCACCACCATTCTGACCCTCCAGGACAAGCCCCTACCGCCCAGGTGTCTGTGCCCATTGGGTATGTTAATATGCATGCATACAAGTCCTTTGGTTGATCTCTAACCCTCACCCCCCCCTTTCCCTCTGAGATTCCGTGATCTGTTCAGTATTTCTTTGTCTCTGGATCTATTTTTGTTCATCAGTTTATGTGTTCGTTATATCCCACATATGAGTGAGATCATGTGATATTTATATTTCTCCAACTGACTTATTTTGCTTAGCATAATGCTCAGAATAAATAATTTTGAAAACCACTGAAAAAAAAAGTATTGCCCAAGAGAGAAGACAATAATGTATGTGTGTTTGGGGTAGAGGAGGGATTCTTTTCTTTATAATGATTTTCTTTCAGTTACAGGTGACATATGATAGTATAATAGTTTCAGGTGTGCAAGATAATGATCCCACATTTATATAGCTTATGAAGTGATCACCCTGATAAGTCTAGTACCCACCTGGCACCACAGATAATTATTACAATATTATTGACAATTTTCCTTATGCTTAATTTTATATCCCTGTCATCATTTGTAACTGCCAATCTGTACTTTCTAATCCCTTCTAATGGAGAGATTCTTGATCCTTAGCCTCTTTTCTCAGTATTCAGCCCAAAAGAAATGTTTTAATTTGGCACTATGTAACACTGCATAAGTTAATTAGTTTTCTTTCCATTCAGCTAGAATTATAGGTACTAATGGTGTTCACACTGTTGTTTCATTAAAATGAAAAGTTTAGAACTCTTGGTCATATGCACGTTTGATCATCTTTTTTTTTATGCTTGAAAGACATTATGAATATTGAATGTGTTAGAGGACAAATAGTAAATGGGAACCTTCCTGCTAAAATGCAAACAAATGACCCACATATAAGGCTTAAACATTTAGAATTTGTGGCTACATAAAGTTACCTAATAATTTAAATTGTTATCTCAATTACCTCTCTTTCTTCTCTTCAATGGAGGAAAAATAAGTGGCTTCTGGGAGGGTTACCTCTACCTGCTTCACAATGACTATGGACCAAATACTTTTTTCTATGTTTTTATTTCAAGGTTCTTGGACTCAAATTACCTATTGAATTCTCATAACACAGTTGAGGGTTCATAGATGCAAACTGAGACAGATGAGGTAACTGAGACCCAGGAAGGCCAAGAGGGTTTAATAAAATCAGAGAATTATTAAGTGAATGGCTTTGAGCTAGAAAGAACCAGGGTTTTAATTTGGCAAAGGCAGATCTTGTTAACACATGCTGACCCAGTATAATCTGCACTAATAAAAAGAGAGATATGCAAATTGACCATACCTCTGTGACACCCACAAACCAATCAGGAGTGAGTATGCAAATTAACCCAACAAAGATTGTGGGTTAATTTGCATATGCAGGTGCAGAGCAAAGAATGAAGACTCTGGCTTGAGCGAAGATTGAAGACTGAAGACTGAAGACTGAAGAGGCTTGGCTTCTCCACTGCAGCCGGAGCGAAGGCCTGGGTCTCAGGTGCCGGAGGAAAATTGGTGCCAGCAGCCACGGGAAGGAATGCCTATTGAACGAATTTCATGCAACAGGCCTCTAGTTTTTAATAAAGCCTCATCCAGAAAGGGAACTGGACAGACCCTTGGTAAGCCCAGCTAGAAAATGTACCCCTGAGCCCAGTGCCCTACCTGCTCATTGCACCCAGTGCCATGGCTATTCACCCAGTGCCATGCTTGTTCACCCAGTGCCACGCCTTCTCACCGCATCCAGTGCCATGCCTGCTTACCGAGTGCCACGCCTGCTCACCCAATGCCATACCTGCTCACCCAGTGGCTTCCCTGCTCACCCAGAGCCATGCCTGCTCACTGTACCCAGTACCATGCCTGCTCACCCAGTGGCTTGCCTGCTCACCCAGAGCCATGCCTGCTCATTGTACCCAGTGCCATGCCTGCTCACTTCACCCAGTGCAATGCCTGTTCACCCAGTGCCATGCCTGCTCACTGCACCCAGTGCCACACCTGCTCACTGAACCCAGTGTTGTGCCTGCACACTTCAGCCAGTGCCATGCCTACTCGCCCAGTGCCAGACCTGCTCACTGAACCCAGTGCCATGACTTCTCACTGCACCCAGTGCCATGCCTGCTCACCTAGTGCCATGCCTACTCACTTCACCCAGTGCCATGCCTGCTCACTGCACCCAGTGCCACACTGCTCACTGGACCCAGTGTTGTGCCTGCACACTTCAGCCAGTGCCATGCCTACTCACCCAGTGCCAGACCTGCTCACTGAACCCAGTGCCATGCCTGCTCACTGCACCTCACTGGTGTAGATTATCTACTCTTTCAGGAGCTTAGGGTCCCAGCTTTCTCTGCTGCCCAGCACAGAGGAGTTAACTCCCATGTGGCGATGGCCACCTCTCACTCATGAATCTGCTGTTTCAAATTACTATCAACAGCAGTAATTTCTCTGACATCATGTAAGTGATGACCTGGAGTTTATTTTATTATTTTTCTATCAGTGCTTCTCTCTAAAATTGCAGTCCACAAAATTCTAAATTATTTCTTTAATTGTGTAAAAAAGATCAAAGAACTGACAATTTCTACTCACTGAACAGTTGAATAGTTCAACTGAGTTCTATTCAACTGATTGTATTATTAATAAATATAACGAGTTTTTATTAGGCATTCAAAGTGCTCCACTTTATTTTGGTGTTTTCTTTAAAATTGAAATTGAAATCCCATGTTTCTTGTGAGTATATCACCTCCTGCGTAGGCTTCCAGGAGGAAGGTCGCAAGCTGCACATAAGGTCCATCGGGGTCTTACTTGCCTCGGGCTGGTGCGTGGACATAGCAAATGGACCCCAGTAAGTCAGTCTGCAGTTGTTAGCAAAATGAATACAGCTGAAGACAAAATCTCTTACCTGTGATAGTGCTTCATGTTTCTTATAACTGTTTGAGTACCTAACTTCCTTGAAATATAAACAGGCCAGATGCCACCCAAAGTCCATGGATACAGAAGCTCGGCGCCATTGCTACAGTCAACCTGATCAGCAAGTGCAGCCAAAGGTCACATGAACCAGAGCCTGGGATGCGCACTGAGTCTGCATGTGGATGGACAACTGCCCATTAAAGCGCAGGTCCCTTTACTCTTTCTCTTATCTCTTTTTTTTTTTTCGGTCCATTAGGAAAAAATATTGAGTTCTACTTTTGTACAGAGAAATAAGGTGTAAGTAACTTAAAGGCAAACACCACCTAGTGAGAGCTGTGAAAATGCCCCAGGTGCCCAGAGGTCAGAAAAGTATTAGGCAGCACGAGACAATGGAGCACATCAGGAAGTGGCTTGAGGAAGCCTGGCTATGGAGGCCAAACTAGCCTGCACAGTCAGTATCCCTGGCTGTAGGGGCTGTTGGCTGGGTAGTGTGAGTGATCAGTGCAAAACAGTTCAGGGATGACTCAGAGGACGTCCAAAATGGGAAGCCTGCTTCTGAGCGAGCATAAAGGCTTGTATGAGAGGAAGAGCGACAGGCAAAGGGCCCGATATTTCAGAGGTCAGTGACCTGAGATTCAATCCCAACTGTCACACCCTCACTGAGACCCCAGGTTAGCATGAATAGCTGGATATCAATAGAGGAAGAAGGCAACGGGAATCGGAATTAGCAGCACAATCAAATGGGGAGCATAGCCTGTTTCACTGGGAGGCTGTAGCATTCATGGCTCCCCGGGGTACTGTAGCATGGTCTCACCAAGTGGATAACACACCTCCCTTCCCCCATGTAGGCAGCAGCCTGCCCTCTGGTAGGGATTGCCAGGGAGCAGGGGAAGGTCAGCGCACGTGCAGAAGGCAAAATGATGCGGGGGAGGGGGAGATACTTCCTTAAGGAATGAGTGTAGGAGCCAGAGGGCCGGAGGAAGCCTGGCAGTCCAGCTTGGGGAGAGGGTGGATAGGTTGGAAGGTGGACTATGTGCAAACCCATGAAGGCTTTGGAGGTGGGTCAGTTATTCTGAAAAAAGCTCCTGGCCCTTTCCCTGCCAGACAAAATATAACCTGAACCAGACAAAGACAAAGCCCTTCTTCCCTCAGCTGCCCAGTACCACAGGCTCACCCCATTTGTTCACCTCATTTGCTCCGCACTCTCTCTGTAGCAGCTGGGAGGGCTCCAAAGGACAAGCTTTAATGTGGAGCAGGAACGTGGACACAGGCCTTTGTTTCAGGCTTGATGAAGACAGAACTGAATACTTTCCAGGGAAAGACAGATGGAGACAAGTCATTGGGAGCCCAGGGCAAGCCTTCTACTTCTACCCGAATGAATCTCTCCACACCGCCGTCTCAGGTCAGCGGGCCTATGAAGCAAGGCAATTTCCACGGGCAGCACTTTGAGGCAGTCAGGTAAAGCAGTCAACACCCAGCTTGGCACTTGGTAGTGTGCCAGGGAGCAGTAATAGGATTTTTGTTGTTTGTTTTTCATTATGAAGTGTTGTGAAAAGTCCAGATCAAGTCTAAGAGCCAGTCAGACAGGGGTGGGTCAACAGTAAGAAGCACACGGAACTCATAACAGAGAAAGCTAAGCTTGCGGAGCAGCAGGCTGGGAGAGGAAAAGCAGGAGCTATTGGGAAAAAGTTAGAAGAGGCACAGTGGGAACCAATGGTGCCCAGCAGTACCCCCAGCACACAGATGCTCCCCCCCCTCGCCCCCATAGCTGCAACAGGGACCTGTCAGGCCCAGCAGCAGCAGCAGTGAGGCCTCGCACACTGTGGGGGGATCCTGCAGGGGAGGCCTTCACCCTGTGGGGGATCCTGCAGGCCCAGTGCCTAAGGTTCTGCAGCAACTGCCTTCCATGCTATGGGCTGGTGACTCACCCTAGGCTCCAGGCACCAGCTGGTCTGAGGAGACAAAGCAGCAATTAGAATAATTAGCACAAATCCTCACAGTGAATTAATGAATCACCACCCTCCTCTTGAGCACTATGGAGGGTTTAAAAGACTAACTCCTAGATGTGCTGCTGACAATAAATGTTCCTGAGCTGTAGCTCTGCCCATTTAGGGGACAGCTGCTTAAGAGAAAAGCAACTTTCCCTCCTTCAACTTTGGCTGATCTGGTCCATTTGGACACTGGCTTAACTGAGGTTTTTAAAATACGATTCTGCAGTTTAGCCAGTGTGACAGCATGAAGGCATTCCAAATGCAATTATTATGGTCCAACCACACAAATACCTTCTTCCTCAATGAAGGAAAATGAAAAGAGAAAAATACGATGGTGTCCATTTCCCTTCACTCTGCATCCTGGACTATAGGAGCGATTCCGGGATTCGGGACATCACATTCTGCTGTGGGCATATCCCAGGCCCCAGGGAGCTCTGGATGCAAAGCCTGAGAAGGCGGGACTCACACCTGTGACGCAGATACCGTGCTAGGTATGCTCTACAAGTCATTTCTCTGTTTAATATGCACAGTAATCATATAAAGTAGGTATTACCTCCAGGCACCTGAGAACTGAGAGCCGCTGATTGTGCAGCTTGCCTGAGAGTGCAGCCTCCGCCCTGAGCCCACCTTGTGAGGAGTCAGCAGGCATGGCTCCTCTGCTGCTGTGAGCGGGCGCCACCTGCTTCAGCGTCCTCGCCTTCTCCCCTCCTGCCCTCTGAACTCCAGAAAGTCAGACTCTGAGTTGCTGGCATTCAATTAAGAAAATTAATTCTGATGAGATGAAAAAGAAAACCTTATTTTTTCTAATGTTGTACACTGTTGAGGACCAAAGTTCTGTCACACCAAAAAGTAACTTTTGGTGTATTGATTTTAAGCTGGTTTTAAGAAACAAAAGACTCAAACAGCCTTTGACCTTCCCCCTTATCCACCTGAAGAAATTCAGACAGAAACACCTGCTTCAGAAAGGGAGCAGCGCCCCGCATACTCCCCTCCGCACATGTGAACCAAGTGTGCAGACGGGGAAATCCAGCAGCACCTGTCCCCTCCGTGGCCCATGTTCCTGGCGGCCAGTAGGGTTGTTTGCCACATGGTGGCTCTTTCTCATCTGCCTGGGCATGGCCTGCTTTCCCTTTGGAGTCCCAGCCACGCCTCCCTCTCTTTAGTCCAGAATGGCACGTGAGCCTCACTGCCCAATGGGCCTGGGCCTCCTATTCTTATGGCACTCTTGCATGTACTCGTACATCCATATACATTTTGGGCATTTCCTTCTTCAGCTGTCTCACAGTAATTTGATTATTAGCCTACCAGTGGTTGGCAAACCGTGGCTCGCGAGCCACATGTGGCTCTTTGGCCCCTTGAGTGTGGCTCTTCCACAAAATACTACGGCCTGGGCAAGTCTATTTCGAAGAAGTGGCGTTAGCAGAAGTTTAAGTTTAAAAACTTTGGCTCTCAAAAGAAATTTCAATCATTGTACTGTTGATATTTGGCTCTGTTGACTAATGAGTTTGCCGACCACTGGCCTACCCAAGCCAGAAGAACTTAGAAAGGTGTCATCAATTATATCTCATACCAGCACCAATAAATGTCAACAATGTTGGAAGTCGATGTAGAAGAGCCTCCAGAAAGCTCAGCGCAGGGGGACCATTGCTGTGGGGCCTGCTGGTGCTTGCAAACCGGGGACAACGCCACACAAGGGGCCTGTAGAGGCTGGCACAGGTGCTATTCCTCCTGGGCAGGAGCCTAGGCTCTATGATCAGCCAACACAGGTGTGCGAAAACAAGCTAAACACATAACTTCTCATTCCTCACAGCCTTGGGGAAATGGCATAATTACCCTTCACACTGTTTCCTCTCAAACTCCAAAGATTTTGTGATCAGATGATGAAGTCCATGTGTTCCTCTTATTTTTCAGGCAGAAGAACCAGCATTTATAACTTTTCTCATTTACCTCCTCTTGGCTCCGAGCTCCTCTGCCAGGGTCCAGACCTATCAGGATACCGGAAATTGGAAAAAAATCCGAGCAGCCATAGGTAGATGGGTCATTTTTTATTTCAGACAAAGCAGCCATTGCCAACACCACAGCCCGACCAAGCAGCCAGCCACTGGCTGGTCAGCAACACATTTTATACCAACTCAGACTAAATAGGCTTCTTGCCAAATGGTGATATCCGTGTTACATACAATGAAGGTGCACCCGCACAGTGCATACAGTAACACTGCTGTGTCATTGCCCTTGCACATGCGTGTGGCACATGGGCCTTTAACATGCGGAGTACTCTGCTCAGGGTCCCCACACATCCCATTCAAAGTTATAAAGTAGACAATATATAGCCCCGTTATGAAGAAGGAAAATACACTCTGGCAGGATAGAGCAATACTAGGAAGGCCAGAGTCAAAAGCTGTCAGAATTGGGATTCAAATTTGGACTTGATAGAATTTCAGGCTCTGGAAAATGACTGTGAATATGTTTCTGTGTGTACATGTGCATGTTCATCCTATATAATAAAGAGCTAATATGCTAATTAGACCAAACATCAGAACAACCATTCAGACAATCTTCCAGACGAACATCCAGACAAAGCCGGGGCTTCGAGGGCTGAGCCCCTTGCTCAAATTTCATGCACCAGGCCTTTAGTGTCTATATATATAATTTATACTTTGAAGAATGGAATAATGACTGTGCTTTTCAAATCACACCACATCATTATATCTAAACTTATGATGTCACTTCCCAGCTACCATTTTGAAATGTGACTTTTAAAAATATAATTGACAGTGGAATTTTAAAACTGTAATGGAGCTAGAGAACATACTAGCCAAATTATTCTTTATTTTATACAGAAGGACTCAAAGCTCCCAGGTGGTATTGTTACACAAAAACTACAGCAAGCTATTGGCTGAGCCAAGATTCATCACATGGGCTGTGTTCCACTCAGTGTCTAAGCTGCTCTCAGTGCCCTGCTCTGTAGATGGCAAAGAACACACACACACACACACACACACACACACACACACACGTGCATGCGCACACACAGGCACACATGCACACATATGCACTCACAAACACATGCACACACATACACGCACAAACAAATGCACACATGCACACACACACACACAGCAGTCAGTGGAAGCAGTTTTCCACTCCAGATTACAGTTCTCCTTACTGAAATCCCGACTAATTTTTCTCCTGGGACATCCAGGTACTCACTTAGTTAGCACCCTCGCTGAGGAAAAAGAAGAGCTGATTAGACATAGGAACTGGAGGAAGAGCCAAGAAGTCCTCCCCTGCCTGTGGCTCTGAAATCCCACCAGCTGCCCTCCAACTCCTTACTCCCCCATGGTCCTCCTTACACCACCACTCCCTCCTTGTACACCAAGGGCTCCCACACCCTGGCCGCCAGATCTCCCTGTAGCATGGCCTGAGGCTGGTGGTGTCCCCAGAGGGAAGCGCCCTCCTGGAAAAGGGGGTCTGTTCGTGTTCAGGGATCTGTGGAGCAGCCTGTGTTTCCTGCTCTATTGGCAGGGCAGCCTGGTGTCTGATCTGCAGCCTGTAAGCCTGCTTGCTCCTAGGACAAAGTCAGTTCTGACAAAGCTCCTGGCCAAGGAGGCTGGGGCTGAAGGCTAAGGAGGCTGGGGCTACAGGCTAAGAGGATGGGGCTGCAGGCTAAGAGGCTGGTGCTGCGGGCTGAGAGGTTGGGGCTGCAGGCTAAGAGTTTAGGGCTGCAGGGCAAGAGACTGGAGGTGCAGGCTAAGAGGTTGGGGCTGCAGGCTAAGAGACTGGGGCTGCAGGCTAACAGGCTGGAGCTGCAGGCTAAGAGGATGGGGCTGCAGGCTGAGACTGGAGCTGCGGGCTAAGAGGTTGGGGCTGCAGGCTAAGAGACTAGGGCTGCGGGCTAAGAGGATGGAGCTGCAGGCTAAGAGATTGGAGCTGTGGGCTAAGAGGTTGGGGCTGCAGGCTAAGAAACTGGGGCTGTGGGCTAAGAGACTGGAGCAGCAGGCTAAGAGACTGGAGCTGCAGGGCAAGAGACTGGAGCTGCTGGTAAGAGGTTGGGGCTGCAGGCTAAGAGACTGGGGCTGAGGGTTAAGAGGCTGGAGCTGCAGGCTAAGATGTTGGGGCTGCAAGCTAAGAGACTGGGGCTGCAGGCTAAGAGGCTGGAGCTGCGGGCTAAGAGACTGGGGCTGCGGGCTAAGAGACTGGGGCTGTGGGCTAAGAGGTTGGGGCTGTGGTCTAACAGACTGGATCTGCAGGCTAAGAGGCTGGGGCTGCGGGCTAAGAGGCTGGGGCTGCAGGTTAAGAGATTGGAGCTGTGTGCTAAGAGGCTGGGGCTGCAGGCTAAGGAAGCTGGGGCTGCAGGCTGAGGAGGCTGGGGCTGCAGGCTAAGAGACTGGGGCTGCGGGCTAAGAGGCTGGAGCTGCGGGCTAAGAGACTGGGGCTGCGGGCTAAGAGACTGGGGCTGTGGGCTAAGAGGTTGGGGCTGTGGTCTAACAGACTGGATCTGCAGGCTAAGAGGCTGGGGCTGCGGGCTAAGAGGCTGGGGGCAGGTTAAGAGATTGGAGCTGTGTGCTAAGAGGCTGGGGCTGCAGGCTAAGGAAGCTGGGGCTGCAGGCTGAGGAGGCTGGGGCTGCAGGCTAAGAGACTGGGGCTGCGGGCTAAGAGGCTGGGGCTGCGGGCTAAGAGACTGGAGCTGGGGGCTAAGAGACTGGGGCTGCTCACTAAGAGACTGGGGATGCGGGCTAAGAGACTGGGGCTGCGGACTAAGAGACTGGGGCTGCTCACTAAGAGACTGGGGATGCGGGCTAAGAGACTGGGGCTGCGGACTAAGAGACTGGGGCTGCTCACTAAGAGACTGGGGATGCGGGCTAAGAGAGGGGAGCTGCGGGCTAAGAGGCTGGAGCTGCGGGCTAAGAGGTTGGGGCTGCAGGCTAAGAGGTTGGGGCTGCAGGCTAAGAGGTTGGGTCTGCAGGCTATGAGGCTGGAGCTGCTGCTGGCTAAGAGGTTGGAGCTGCTGCGGGTAAAGAGGTTGGGGCTGCGGGATAAGAGGTTGGAGCTGCTGCGGGCTAAGAGTTTGGGGCTGCAGGCTAAGAGCCTGGAGCTGCAGGCTAAGACACTGGAGCTGCGGTCTAAGAGGTTGGGGCTGCGGGCTAAGAGTTTGGAGCTGCGGGCTAAGAGACTGGGGCTGTGGGGTAAGAGACTGGGGCTGCAGGCTAAGAGGTTGGGGCTGCTGTCTAACAGACTGGATCTGAGGGCTAAGAGGCTGGGGCTGCGGGCTAAGAGACTGGGGCTGCAGGCTAAGAGGCTGGGGCTGCGGGCTAAGATACTGGGGCTGCTCTGTAAGAGACTGGGGATGTGGGCTAAGAGACTGGGGCTGCGGTCTAAGAGGTTGGGGCTGCGGGCTAAGAGGTTGGGGATGCAGGCTAAGTGGTTGGATCTGCAAGATAAGAGGATGGAGCTGCTGCTGGCTAAGAGGTTGGAGCTGCGGGCTAAGAGGTTGGAGCTGCCATGGGCTAAGCGGTTGGGGCTGCAGGCTACGAGGCTGGAGCTGCGGGCTAAGAGACTGGGGCTGCGGGCTAAGAGGCTGGGGCTACGGGCTAAGAGACTGGGGCTGCGGGCTAAGGGGCTGGGGCTGCGGGCTAAGAGGTTGGGGCTGCGGGCTAAGAGGGTGGGGCTGCGGGCTAAGGGGCTGGGGCTGCAGGCTAAGAGGTTGGGGCTGCAGGCTAAGAGGGTGGGGCTGCGGACTTAGAGGCTGGGGCTGCAGGCTAAGAGGTTGGGGCTGCAGGCTAAGAGGTTGGGGCTGAGGGCTAAGAGACTGGGGCTGCGGGCTAAGAGGCTGGGGCTGCGGGCTAAGAGGTTGGGGCTGCAGGCTAAGAGGCTGGGGCTGTGAGCTAAGAGGTTGGGGCTGTGGGCTAAGAGGCTGGGGCTGTGGGCTAAGAGGCTGGTGCTGCGGGCTAAGAGGCTGGGTCTGCGGGCTAAGGGGCTAGGGCTGCGGGCTGAGAGACTGGGGCTGTGGGCTAAGAGGCTGGAGCTGCGGGCTTAGAGGCTGTGGCTGCGGCCTAAGTGGCTGGGGCTGTGGGCTAAGAGGCTGGGGCTCCTGGCTAAGAGGTTGGGGCTGCAGGCTAAGAGGCTGGGTCTGCGGGCTAAGGGGCTAGGGCTGCGGGCTGAGAGACTGGGGCTGTGGGCTAAGAGGCTGGGGCTGCGGGCTAAGAGGCTGGGGCTGCAGGCTAAGAGGTTGGGGCTGCAGGCTAAGAGGCTGGGGCTGGGGGCTAAGAGGCTGGGGCTGCGAGCTAAGAGGTTGGGGCTGTGGGCTAAGAGGCTGGGGCTGCGGGCTAAGGGGCTAGGGCTTCGGGCTGAGAGACTGGGGCTGTGGGCTAAGAGGCTGGGGCTGCGGGCTTAGAGGCTGTGGCTGCGGCCTAAGCGGCTGGGGCTGTGGGCTAAGAGGCTGGGGCTCCTGGCTAAGAGGTTGGGGCTGCAGGCTAAGAGGCTGGGTCTGCGGGCTAAGGGGCTAGGGCTGCGGGCTGAGAGACTGGGGCTGTGGGCTAAGAGGCTGGGGCTGCGGGCTTAGAGGCTGGGGCTCCTGGCTAAGAGGTTGGGGCTGCAGGCTAAGAGGCTGGGGCTTCGGGCTAAGAGGCTGAGGCTGCGGGCTAAGAGGTTGGCGTTGTAGCTCTGCCTGCAGATCAGGAGAAGGCAGATGCCTCAGGGGCGCACTGCTACCCCACCCACCCCACTGGGACAAGGGGCTGCCCTGGGCGCACAGAGGGGATGCTGGCCACTGGGAGCAGAGCACCCTTGGCCAAGTTGCTTCCTTTTGGAGCTCAGTTGTCTCCAGTGTCAAATGAATATTTGGTCAAAGGAGGTTTTTAGAAACATGAAACCCGTTTCCAAAGAATAAAACTTAAGAAGCCTGCACATAGAACAAATAAAGCGCTCTGGTGGGAGCAGTAGGAAGACAGACCGGATGCAAGACAGGACATATTGAAGGGCCCTGGAAAGCCCTGGGCCTCGTCACAATGAGGAGCTTGTTCAGAGACTGTGAGAGGGCCTCTCTTCACGTGGATTACACTATATTCCTGACAGAGCAGAGCCCAGGGAAGATGCAGCTTTGTAATCAGCCTCAAAGAGCAAGCAGTTGCAGGCCTGGCCTCCTGAGAGCTTTCATATATAACTCTTAATTACTGATGCCGGTCAAGGAGGCATTCTCCAACCACCTGAGGAAAATACCCAGCCATCCCCTTCCCCTCTGAACTCCAATATGGTTTTCTTCATTGTACTTATAGCTGTCTGATAGCATTTCGTGCACTTACTTGCTTATGTGTTTATTGTATATTTCTCTCATTAGGGGAGTCAGGACTCTGATTTGTTTAGTGACTATGTTTCTGACACAGAGATTAATGCCTGGAACATAATAAATATTTAGTGCCCAGCCGTCTTGGCTCAGTGGTTGAGCATCGACCTAGGAACCATAAGGTCACGGTTCAATTCCAGGTCAGGGCATATGCCCGAGTTGTGGGCTTGATCCCCTATGGAGGCCATACAGTAGACAGCCTATCCATGATTCTCTCTCATCGTTGATGTTTCTATCTCTCTCTCCCTCTCCCTTCCTCTCTGAAATCAATAAAAATAAATTTAAAAAATAAAATAAAATAAATATTGAGTGACTACATGTCTGCATTTCCCAGAATTTGATTGCAACTCTCTTTTGCTCCTTAAATTGCATAGATATATAGTCAACTTAAAGTCTGAATAGTGAGGTGAGCATTTCTTTGCCTCTCAAATGAGTCATTTCTTTGAGAGAAATAAGACTTTTAAAAACAAAGCCAATACTACACATTTTGTTCTACTAAAAATAATCATCCTCTTCATAAAAGTTTTAAAGCAGAGGGGGGTGTCAGCACGCCCCCCAATAGAAGGGCTGAGGAAGGTGGAGCAGCAGCCAGTGGCTGTCAGGCAGCTTGTTGGCACAGGGTGGCATGATGGGAGCAGAGCCCAGGGAAGATGCAGCTTTGTAATCAGCTTCAAAGAGCAAGCAGCTGCAGGCCTGGGCCTCCTAAGAGTTTTGATTGCCCCCACGCAGAGCCTGCAAATTTGGTGATAGTGAAGAAGATAAAACAGAATAAACATTGCTAAGAGAGTCACTTACAATAGAGCCAGGAGGCTATTAAGAAGCAGGGCCTCAGTGCTCAGGAGCTGCTCTGGCTACACCTGTTACTAAACTCAGCCAAGGCTGAGCCATGAGCATCCTGGAACAACACTGTTACAGGGAAACTGAACTTTACATCCTTCCTTGTAGTTTCTGCCTCCCTTGTTTGCATATTGGAACTAACCAGTCCCTATCGGCTTAGTCAGAATCCTTCATTTGTTTGAAAGAATTATATTTTGTTGATTTTGCTTTTATATATCCTGCCTTTCTTTGTTCTCACCAGAGCACACTTTGGGTTGCTACATGAATCTGTACCTCTCAAATTGCAATCCTTTTGCTTTAAATAATGTTCCTTGTTCTTTATTGGTTAACATTGGAAAAGAGTAAGTTGCTGGATTTCTAACCATCATTCAAAACCAGCTGGCTGCTCTTAGAGGATTTCTGTCTGCTCCCAGGTGGGCTGACGTTCCCCGCGTAGAAGTGTGCCTTAGAGCTGTGGCAAGCCCAGTTTGATGCATTTATTTGTTCTTGGTGCTTCTTCAAAGTAGTAAGCCTCCTCTGTAACATGGGGCTAGGCATGGCTCCCTCTTAGGACTCTGGATAAATGGAAATGATGTTTATAAGGCATCCAGAGCATTATTACTTTTCACCAATTAATACTGTTGACAAGAAAAAAGTTCTGCCATGTCTTAAATTAAATGACAGCAGTCCAGAGAGTGGGAGGAAGAGACAAGTTAATTAGTTAATAGATGTGGGTGGAAACCAATGAAAAACTACTCATGTTTCTGAATGTTTGTTGAACCTGAATGAACTTTCAGGCAGCTCCCTAGAAAGAATGGCCAACCCTCAATGTCCCAGCATCCTGCTTACCCATGAACTCTCTGCATACAACCAATCCAGGAGCAACAAAGCCTTCTTCCCTATAAACACTGCGACCTGTTTCTCCTTTTCATGACCTCTTCATCTACAGCCACTGTAATTCCTTCAAAACAACTTACTTCTTTCTCCTCCCAACTGGCTGTGTGTTTACTTTTTGAGCCTATTCCAGGAAGATAAGTGCATGTTTTCCCTACCTAGCCCTGCTACTGGTGGCTTAGACTGCACACCTTGGGGCCTGTCCATTTTTGGGTTAGTATATGGCTCAATTAACTTTCTTTCAGGACAACTTTTGATTTACATGTTAATTTCTAATAACATAAATAGGCATTCCACATGATCATAATGCAACACAAACCAAGAATGAACTGGAAACCCTGTAAAAAGTGAATATAGATGTTATTGCCTATCACAGCGATTTTCAAGCAGTGGGGCGCAGAATTTTTAAAACATGCAATAACTATTTAGTCAGGGCCACTGACCTCTTTTCCCTGATATGGGATAAACATTGCTAAGAGAGTCCTTTACAATAGAATCAGGAGGCTATTAAGAAGTGGGGAATAGGAAGTGTTCTTCCCAGGAAACATACATTATAGGAGTTAAGAACTGCAGTAAAAAGCCAATAGACTTGGCTTCATGCCCAGGTCAGCCATTTAGGATCTCTCTCTGCACAAATTAGTTAATGCCATTAAGCTTCAGTTGGTTCAACATAAAATGAAGTTAACAACACCAACCTCACAGGGCTGTAAGAGAGATTAAATTTAAAAATGAATATAATATGCTTGGCACAATAGCAGAGCTAAGAGTAGAAATTTGATCTTTGTCCTATAAGATGACACTTGTAAAGGAGATAGCATGAACTTCAGAGGCAATGTGGTGCAGTATATTTTTTAGGAAAATGATACATTTATTGAAAACTAGACAAAGTTGAAAGTTATTTAACAAATGATGAATAGAAAATAAATGTTAACACTAAATATTACATACATTCTAGCATGAATATGAAAAAAGTCCATCTCTCTTACAATATTTTAATCCTCTTAGTGATGGGTTTGGTTGTCTTGCTCTTGGTAGGGTAGTTATTATTTTTGTTTTATTTTGTTCACTAAAAGGTTTATATACCTGAAACAGTGAGATTTAAGATTTCACTTATTTTGCCTTGCATTTCAGTATCTACTGAAGAACCCTTAACACAAATAACAGTCACATTATAGTAGTCTTCCCTTATCCACAGGGGAGGTATTTCAAGACCCTCAGTGGCTGCCTGGAGCCAAGGCTAGTTGAACACCTGCTATGTTGTAATTTTTTCCTATACATATATACCCATTGTCAACAGAAATTCCAGAAGATAATTTTGAGAGGCAAAAGAGAGTTTAATCCACACAGGGTTTGCAAACTAGACAGACATAGCCTTTGGCAAAGACCAAAAGTGCTTTTAGAAGAGGGAGGGTTTAAAGCAGAAGCAGAGAGCTGATCTTTAAGGGGATGTGTTGAGTCAAAGAGCCAAACTGCAAGTATGTGCAAGAAAGATGGAGATTGGTCAGTACTACAGAGCATCTTCAGTTTCTGGTGACTCCTGGTCAGCAGGTAGAGTCATGAGATATGACCAAGGTTGGAGGCATAAGACATGGTCAGTGGGTGTTATAACACATGGTTAGTAAGGGGGTGTTATAGGACAAGGTTACTGGTGAGGATGGCAAGGCATGGTCAACAGGGTGGAGTCACAAGGTGTGGGCCAATGCCATAGTTTCCCTTGGCATCTGCAAATTAAATCGGCAAAACTAGATTTGTGGGTAAAGGAACAATTCAGGGAGTGCAGTTCATTACATAGATTCAGAGTTCAGACTGCAAAACTGCTTAGTCACTAGAGCAAGACCAGAGATCAAATTACAGAAAGGTCTAGATATTTGGTCACAAAATTGTGATATTAGAATCCTCACTATTGTAAAGTTTAATTTATAAATTAGGCACAGTAAGAGATTAACAACAACTAATAATAAAATAGAACAATTATCTTTATATATAAAAGCCTGAGTGACCAAATGACATTCACTGACCACCAGGGACCAGACACCACACAGGATCAGGCTCCCTCTTGTCTGGATTGGGCCTGCGGGGATCAGGCTGAAACCATCTATCTGACATCCCCCAAGGGGTCCTGTATTGTGAGAGGGTCCTGAATTTGTGCACCAGGCCTCTAGTAAGAATATACTCCAGTAAGAATATACTTTAATAAGTTTTGTGAATGTCATCTCATTCTGTAAATACTCTGATGCCTGAGAGTGCTACTAACAAGTGGGATGCACATGCAACAGGGATATACTGGACCAAGAGGTGATGCATGTCTGGGTGGGCCAGAGCAGTGAGGATAAGGCCAGATTCCATCACAACATTCATAATGACACATGATTTAAAACTTATAAATTTTTTATTTCTGAAACTGTCCATTCAATATTTTTGGACCAGGGTTGACAATGGGTAACTGAAACTGAGGAAACAGAAGCCAAAACAAAGGCACAATGGCACCTGCCAGTGCTTCAATTTTTTGAGAAATGTGCCCTGACTTTTGCTCCTTCAGTTGTTGCCCTAAAGTTAGTCCATTCAGTTCCTCCTATTATGTCTCTGGCACTCTTTGAGCTGCTGTCACTGCACGAGATCTTAGAGTGATTGAGTTGGTGAGCAAGTGAGTCTGTGCACGGGCTCTAGCAGCCCTGTCTTTCTTAATGCAATTCCTACTGTTTCTCTTTTTTTTTAAATCATCTCCTGAAGATTGATTTTTTTTTTAGAGAGAGAGGAAGGGAGAGGAATAGAGAGAGAAACATTGATCGGTTGCCTCCCACACAGGGTATCAAACTCGCAAACTTTTGGTGTACAAGATGATGATCCAAACAACTGATCCACCTGTACAGGGCTTCATGCAATTCCTACTGGCAATGGCAGCCAGATGTTACAGGTGCTGTTCTTCTTGGCATGACTACTTTAGGCTAGTGAGCCATGTGTTGCGCTGGGCCCTCACTTCTCATGGGAACTCTGCAGCTGAGACATTCCCCATTATTCACCTCCACACCATGGGTGTGGGGCATGTCCTATCTGCACCTCCACTTGTCCTACCAGAATAGAGGTGACCTTTAGTTATAGGGATTCTGTCCAGGTTGTCTAAAGGTAGTTCTCAGTTATGGTTGTTCAATAATTTAATTATAATTTTGATCTGATTGTGAGAGGAGATGATCTAAGTTTTCCTACTCCATCATCTTAACTGGAAGCCTCAGACAAGGGAATATATTTTAGTTTTATTGCATGGTAAATAGGGCTTGCAAACAATCACAATTTTTGTGAATAATATTTGTTCATTTTTGCGCACATATACGTATCTACACTAATAAAAGAAAAATATGCAAATTGACCATCACTCCACTATGCCCACTAGCCAATCAGGAGTGAGTATGCAAATTAACCCAACAAAGATGGCAGCAGCCATGGACCTGGAGCGAGCAGGAGGCTTAGGTTGCCCCCAATAATGGAGGAAGCCAAGCTTCCCACCCGCCCTGGCCACTGCTGAAGGAGATGATGGGAGCAAAGACTGCAGGGGAGTGAAGACTGCAGGCTTGGCTCCAGTCCGGTAGCGAAGATTGCAGGCTTAGCTCTGGCCTGGGAGCGAAGATTGCAGGCTTGGCTCCAGCCCGGGAATGAAGACTACAGGCTCTGGCTGGGAGAGAAGGCCTGGGTCCCGGGTGCTGGAGGAAAACCAGTGCCTGCAGCCAGGGGAAGGAAGGTCTATTGCACGAATCTTTGTGCAACAAGCCTCTAGTATCTATACTAATAAAAGCCTAGGTGGCTCTCACATGTGACATTGCCACAAGATGGCTGCCACAAGATGGCCAAGTGCACAGAAGAGGTGGGGCCCAGCAGCCACTTCGTGTGGTGAGGCCTGGGGGTCCCAACATCTCCTCCACCTCACACAGAGAAGGCGGGTCCTGACAGAGAAGGCAGGTTGTGGCAGGGAAGGGCAGTTGGGGGCAATCAGGCCAGCAGGGGAGTTGTTAGGGGGTGATCAGACAGGCAGGCAGGCAGGCAAGCGGTTACGAGCCAGCAGTTCTGGATTGTGAGAGGGATGTCCAATTACCGGCATAGGCCCAATCCCACACATCCCCCAAGGGGTCCCAGATTGGAGAGAGTGCAGGCCGGGCTGAGGGATACCTTCCCCCACCCCTGTGCATGAATTTCGTGCACTGGGCCACTAGAGTGTGTGTGTGTGTGTGTGTGTGTGTGTGTGTGTACACACACACACACACACACTTCCTATACAATAAAAGTCTAATATGCAAATCGACCAAATGGCAAAATGACCAGTGGAACGACTAGTTGCTATGACACAAACTGACCACCATGGGGCAGACACTCAACACAGAAGCTTCCCTCAGCCAGCAGGCCCCAGGCCAGCCAAGGTGGGTACTAGCAGGGGCCCCCCGATTGCCCCGCCAGGCAGGTCCTGGAGAGGAAAAGCAACTGGTGGCAGCATCAGGAAAATCGCCTCCTGCAGAGGCTGCTGGTGGGGGGGATGGCAGGTCCGGTGAGCGGGCGGCACCAGGCTGGTGGTGCGGTGGCAGGTGCCAGTGGGGGCCCCCCTATTGCCCTGCCGGTCACCCCACTGATTGTCCCTGATCACCAGCCAGGCCTAGGGACTCTACCCATGCACAAATTTCATACATCAGGCCTCTAGGAGATATATATATATATATATATATATATATATATATATATATATATATATATCACTGTATATGGATATGGCACTTATTAAATAAAGAGCAGTATTCTAGTCATCATTGAGTTATTCCAGGCTTGTATTCTCAATCATCTGTCAAAGTATCACACTGCTTCTCAATTTCCAACGAACAATAAATAAATTAGCAGGTATTGTAAATGATACCTCATAGAGTAAAACCATGCTGAAAAAATGGTTACAGCTGGAAATAGACTCAAGATGATGAAATGAAGTGCAGCATAAAATATGCTCAGAAGCATAGTTGAGAATGACATAAAACAGCAGATTGGAAATGTTTATGAAGTATTGAGAAAAACAAAAGAAAATTATAAAACTATTTGTGTATATTGGCCTAAGGAATAGAAAAGGTTTGTTGCTACAGTATTTAGAATCATGCTGTATAATAATTACAGGGCCAGGATTAAAGAAACATGGTTGTTGGCTTTTGGCCTGCCCCGACTATTGAGAAATAATGACATTTCCTGCCTGGCGTCAGTTTCCCCTCTAAAACCTGAGAGAACTACAGCCACCTTCCAGAGTTCTATTGGGATGTTATATAAATAAGGATGTCTTCCAACTTTTAAATTATATTATGAATTTGAGTAATTAAAATCATCATGTTAGTTTATATAGAAAGGCATGAGACAATGTAATTATTATGCATATACTCATTTTTCATAAAAAGAAATAAAACTCATTGAGGTTATACTCATAAAGTAAATATAACAAGTAGAGCTTAATGAATGGTGTACACTGTGTTTCTTGGTTCTTTATTTAATTAATCTTTATAATGATTGTACAAGATGGATTACCTAATTTCTATTCTATAAATGAAAAACCTGAGGCTTGAGGAGTGAAATAATTTCCTCAAAGTCAACCAGCTCATAAGAAGTAAAGATGAGATTTATATCCAAGTACATCTATTCTAAGCTTATATTATCACCACCATATTTCAATGCATTAACATCATAATTACGTGTCTTCCTACATGCAAGAAACTACATGAGCCTAAAAGGAGAAGATACAGGTCACAGAGGATTTTTCTCTGTGTATCTATAATGTTTCACAAAAGAATCTGAAGTTGACTAAGCTTGGTCTGAGGCCCAAAGCTTGGGACTATCTGACAGCCATAGGGAGTAAGTTGAAGCCAAAGTACCTAGAACTCCAGAGATCAAAAGCAGGGAAATGAAGTTCAGTCATCAAAGACCGTATACAAGCCATATATTTTAGATTTTAAAAAATTCTGTCTGATTAAAAAGGACAACAAACATATGATTTAACTCATATATGGAATATAAAGCAAAAAAGTCACAAACAAATCATCAGACAAAATAAAAGAGACAAACTCATAAATACCAAAAACAGAAAGGAAGTTATTAGATGGTAAGGTGGGTAAGGGAATGACAAAAGAGGTAAAGTCAATTTAATAGATGGTAATAGATTGAAACTAAATTTTTGGTGATAAGCTTTCCATAGAATATACTGATATCAAATTGTAATGGTGTACATCTGGAATTTATGTTATTAACCAATGTTATCTCAATAAAAATTAAAGTAAAATATCTCTTATGTCTAAATTTATTACAATAACTATAATAAAAATGTTAAAAGATCTACTGGAAATTATCAACAACATAGGTAAAGAAATGAGGAATTCAACAGAGATGAAACAAATTTAAAAAGAACAGATGAAAACTTTAGATGTCAATAAAATACAATAAATAATTATTTTGATGGCTTAGCAAACTGTACAGAGCAAAGATCAATGAATTTGAAAACACATCTATAGAAACTATCAAAACTAAAATAGAAAGCTAAAATGAATGACATCATAGAAACATAGTACCAGAAATCTGAGCTATAACATCAAATGTCTAATACAAGATGTTCAGCTCTATTTGCTCTAACCCATAACTCAGGCTGGAAAAGCAGTGAGCATTGGTCAAAAATAATGCAAGCCAAACTAACAGCCCTCAAATGCTTGAGCAAAAGATTACAAAGTATACCATTGCCATATAAGGTCCAGAGCAAAAGCTGGGAGAGTTTCTTTCGGAAATTAAAATTTTAAAAGTAGCCATGTCTGCTGGGGATTTTAGAAAACCACAGGCATGCCCAGATAAAAACATGCTCAGAAAAGACCTGGGAAGACTAAGCTTCACCGTGGGTTGCTGACTAGGTGAGTACACACCTGGATACGTGATCAATGAGGATGACATCTCTCTCTCTCTCTCCCCCCTTTCTCTCTCTCTCTTTTTGTTTTGTTTATTTTTCTCATTGCTTTCTTGGTTTCTGCTCTTTCAGAATCAGTGAAATAAAAATTGTTTTTTTAAAGAACGAAAATTGGCATATATTACACAGATAAAAAGAGGAAAGATACACATGACTAAAATAAGAATTAAAAGTAGAGCCAAAACTGGTTTGGCTCAGTGGATAGAGCATCCGCCTGCGGACTGCAGGGTCCCGGGTTCGATTCCGGTCAAGGGCATGTACCTTGGTTGCGGGCACATCCCCAGTGGGGGGAATGCAGAAGGCAGCTGATCGATGTTTCTCTCTCATCGATGTTTCTGACTCTCTCTCTCTCTCTCTTCCTCTCTGTAAAAAAATCAATAAAATATATTTTTACAAAAAGAATTAAAAGTAGGGACATTACTACTGACCTTACAAAAAATAAAATCCTATATAATAAAGAGGTAATATGCAAGTTGACCATCACTCCAACACACAAGATGGTTGCCCCCATGTGGTCAAAGATGGCCACCCCCATGTGGACACAAGATGGCTGCCACAAGATGGCCAGCAGGGGAGGGCAGTTGGGGGTGACCAGGCCTACAGCGGAGGGCAGTTGGGGGTGACCAGGCCTGCAAGGGAGGGCAGTTAGGGGCAATTGGACTGGCAAAGGAGCAGTTATGCATTGATCATGATGGCAAGGGAGTGTTTAGGGGGTGATCAGGTGGGTAGGCAGAAGTGGTTAGGGGCAATCAGACAGGCAGGCAGGTGAGTGGTTAGGAGCCAGCAGTCCTAGATTGTGAGAGGGATCCCAGATTGGAGAGGGTGCAGGCTGGGTTGAGGGATAACCCCCCTCCCCCCATGCACAAATTTTGTGTACCAAGCCTCTAGTGTATTATAAAATAAAATAAAAACACATACTACCAAATTTTATAGCCTAGATCTGTGATTGGCAAACTGCAGCTGGCGAGCCACATGCGGCTCTTTGGCCCCTTGAGTGTGGCTCTTCCACAAAATACCACAGCCTGGGCGAGTCTATTTGGAAGAAGTGGCATTAGAAGAAGTTTAAGTTTTAAAAATTTGGCTCTCAAAAGAGATGTCAATCGTTGTACTGTTGATATTTGGCTCTGTTGACTAATGAGTTTGCCAACCACTGGCCTAGATGAAATGAAAATATATATATATATATATACATAAACACCCAGATTAATAAGCTGACTTATGAAATTGAAAATATCAACAGACTTACAAGTAAAGAAATTGAATAAGTAATAAAAAAAAAACCCTTACCATCTAAGAAATTCTATGAGCAGGTAGCTTTATTATTAAATTCTACATTTATATAATAATTAACAAAAACTTCCCTCTAATTAATAAAAAGTAGAAGGTAGAAGTCTTCTTATTCATTTTATAAGGCAAGCAATCACCCTAATATCAAATCCAGATAAAGATGTCACAGGAAAACTACAGACTGATAGTCCTCATGAATATACACTCTGAAAAATCAACAGAATACTAGCAAATTGAATTCAGAAGCATATTAAAAAAAAACAAGTGAGATTCATCCCAGAAAAGTGAGGGTGGTTCATATCTATACTAATAATCTATACTAATAAAAGGGTAACATGCTAATTAGACTGGGTCAACTGGCCATCTTCTGGATGTCCAACTTCCTTCTGGACAAAGCCATGGTGGTGGGGGCTGAGGCAGAGGTAGTTAGGGGCGATCAGGCCAGCAGGGGAGAGTGGTTAGGGGTGAGATCAGGCTGGCAGAGGAGGGCAGTTGTGGACGAGATCAGGCTGGCAGCGGAGGGTCATTAGGAGCAACCAGGCTGGCAGGGGAGGGCAGTTGGGGGCATTAGGCAGGCAGGCAGGCAGGTGAGTGGTTAGAAGACAGTGGTCCTGGATAATGAGAGGGATGTCCACAGGGATCGGGCCTAAACTGGGAGTCAGCCATCCCCCAAGGGATCCTGGATTGGAAAGGGTGCAGGCCGGGCTGAGGAACACCTCCCCTCCATGCATGAATTTTGTGCACCTGGCCTCTAGTATTAAAATAAAAAATTTAATATACTACATTAATGGTACAAAGAAAAGAACATAATTATTTCAATTGATGTGGAAAAGACATTTGAAAAAAATTAATAATCTCTCATAGTAAAAACAATTAGAATCCCTATATAATAAAAACTTAATATGCAAATTGTCCCCTCTACCAAAAGTTCGACCAGTTCAACTGCTCACTATGATGTGCACTGACCACCAGGGGGTGGAGTGAAACATGGCAGGCATTGGCCACATGGCACTGGCAATGGGCAGCAGTGGGGATGCTGCTGACCCCGATGGGCCCTGATGAGAGCAGGACCCCAGCAGGATGGTGGAACAGGTGGCACCAGGCCAAGGAGGGTGCGTGCGGGGCCTGATTACCTCACTGATTGCCCCACAGACAGCAACCAGTGGTGGTGGTGGTGGGCAGGGCCACTGCTTGGCTCCCAGGTGCTGAGGGCGAGATCAGGCTGGCAGTGGGGGCCCAATGACTCGGGTGGAGGGGGTGTGTGGGGGCCCAGGGCCTAGGTGCTGCCCAGGGCCCAGAAGTCAGCTGGGAACTGCCCCTCCACACAAGATGCTTACACTTCAATCACTGGCCAGGCTTAGGGACCACACCCATGCACAAAATTCCATGCACCGGGCCTCTAGTCTATGAATAAAAAAGTAACTTTCTCAATATGATAAAGGGTATTTATAAAATACCCATACATCATATTCAATAGTGAAAGACAGAAAATTTCACCCAAATATGGGCAATAGATATTCTATTCATAGCAATTAAACAAACAAAAAAGGCATTTCAATTAGAAAGAGAAATGTGAAACTACTTCTATTCACAAATTATATGATTCCATATACATAGAAAATTTTAAAAAATACAAGAAAACTAATAGAGTTAATTTAAAAAATTTAAGCAAAGTTGCAAGGTATAAGATGTCCAAGATCAACACACAAAACTCACTGAAATTTTATATATACAAATAAGCAATTTTGAATAAAATATTAAAAAGAAATTCTAATTATAACAGCCTCCAAACTAACTAACTAAATACATAGGGATGAGTTTAACCAATGAGATGAAAGATTTGTATACTGAAAACTGAAAATAAATAAATGAATAAAATGTTGATAAATGAAATTTAAAATGACCTAAGTAAATGAAAAGACATTCCATGTTCATGAATAAGAAGATCTAGTATTGTTAGGATACCAATACCACCCAAAGTATCTACAGATTCAATACAATCCCTATCAAATTTACAAAAGTCAGTTTTCAGAAGTAAAATAATTGTCAAATTTGTTGGCAAGGGAAATTAAAATGGTCCCTGAATAACTAAAACAATCTTGAAAAAGAACAAAAGTTGAGGTTCACACTTTCCAATCTCAAAACTTACTACAAGGCTATAGTAATCAAAGCAGTGTGCTGCTGGCATGAGACCTGTGGAATGGAACTGTTAGTCCATAAATAAACTCATATCTCTATGACATACATTTTTGTCAAAGGTGTCAAGTCCATTCAATAAGAAGACCCCTTCCAACAAATGGCAGTAAGAGTACTGGGTTCCACATAAAAAAATGTAATCTTAACACAAACAGGATCTGTTACCTAAATGTAAGAGCTCAAAGACTATGAAACTCTGAGAAAAACACTTAGGGATAACTTTTCATGACCTTGTGTTTGGAAATGGATTCTTATATATGACATCCAAAAGTACAAGCCTCAAAAGAAAAGATAGATAAATTAGACTTCATAAAAATTATTTTTTCTTTGTGTAGCAAAATATATTTGCAAGAAAATGTATGATAGTTGGCCAGAAAAGTAAAAAATATTTGCAAGTTATATGTTTCTTTTAGTTTTTTTTTGTATATTTTTATTGTTGATAGTATTACAGATGTTTCCTGTTTACCCCCCTTTACTCCCCTCCACCGAGCCCCTACCCAACCCCCAGACCAACATAATTTAAAAAATAACTGAATTTGAATGCATGTTTCCCCAAAAATATATACAAATGACTAATAAGCACACAAAAATGCAAAATAGTATTAATCATTAGGAAAATGCAAATGAAAAACACAATGAGATACCAATTCATATCTATTAGGATGTCTATAATTAAAAAACAGAAAACAAAAAAAAAAACAAACAGAAAATAAGAAGTATTGTTGAAGGTGTAGAGAAATTGGAACCGTGTGAATTGCTGGTAAGAACGTAAAATGATGAAGCCACTGCTTCATCAAAAAATTTTATTTTTTAATGTAAGATGACGGAGCCACTGTGGAATAAAGTTCAGTAGCTCCCTCAAAAAGGCACAGGTAGCATTATCATATGACCCAGCAATTCCACTCCCTTCTTTGGGACATAGCCTTTCTAAAAGTTTGGACTTCTAACCTCCAGAACTGTTGATAAAATAATTTTCTGTTGTTTTAAGCCACTGAGTTAGTAGTAATTTATTATGGCAGCCTTAGGAAAATAATACAGATTTTGATACTAAGAAGTCAATTCAATTTATGAAACATATAAAGTTTGTATGTCCTTAAATATATAATATTAGTTTAGAATTATAAGTTGGCTACAATAACAGGTGATAGGTTTATCATCATACACCTCTCTTGATGTAGGCTAATTTTATTTTCTAAGAGTACTGTGAAGAAAATAATGTTAGGTGATGAAAATGTTTCCTCCAAACAGAAGTGTCTTTTTATGATGAAGGCTAACTTAGGAATTATGGTGTATCTGACTTAGATCTGATAAGTTCCTACAAAGTTCTTTCTCATAGTGACTAACTGAGAGAACTTAAAAGTAGTTATAATTACTGCGATAAAGAAAACAGGTAGAAGAATCTAACTTTTGAAAATAGGTTATTCATTTTTATAAAAGAATTCATGACATTATAAAAGACACTGGCTATAGTATTTCTTTGGCTCTTTTATGTATGTGAAATTATTTGATTAACAAAAAATTCAGCTTTCATAATATTATGCAAACAGCCACTTGTACTGTAAGTATATGTTGCGTACCTTTCAGCATGAACTAGATTTTTTGGGTTGTTTTTTTTTTAGGCTATCAGTATTAAAAATGAAAATAATAGATGATGCTTCTGATGTTAAAACTTCTATCAGGGGTGGATTTACCATGAATTTAATGAAACCTCAGAGGCCCTTCACTTGCACAGCATTCTACCTAATTTTGTATTTCTAAGGTCTGTACCTAATTTTGTATTCATAGTTTCATATTCTTTTTCTTAAAGAGGGCCATCAAATTCTATAAGTCTCAAACCAACAAAAATTTGATTTGGTACTTTTTAATTGATGATATTTAGATGGATTTTGCTTTTAGAATTAATGCTGTAATGGGTTAAGATTTTGGGGGAAGATGGCATGAAATGAATTAATTCTGTACATGTGCAGGACATAAATTTTGGGGGGCCAGAAGGTAGACCGTTGTTTGTTGAATTGTGTCCCCCTAAAAGATATGTTAATGACTAGAGTCTGACCATAATTTGAAATGTAATTTGCAGATGTAATTATTTAAAATAAGATTGTACTGGGTTAGGCTAAGTGCTAGATCCAATCACAGTTTTAAATAAAGTAATATCATGTGAAAACACAGAGACACAGACAGTCAGAGGGAAGATGGGGGGAAAGTGGAGAGAGGCAACGACAGGCCGAGGCATGGCAAGGGTTACCAGTGAACCCGAAGCTGACAGAGGCCAGGAGATCGTTCTCTAAAACTTCATGTGACATGGTCCTGCTGACACTTTGATCTGAGGGTTTTAACCTCAGAATTGTGAAAGGGTAAATTTCTGTTGTTTTAAGCCATCCAGCTTTTGGTAATAATTCAAGGAGCACTAAAAATCTAATACAGCTGCCTACAAAAAAACACTATTTAATTATAAGTACATAAATATTTATAAAAGGAAATAATGGTAAAAAAAAAATAGACGTCATCATAATACTAGCCAAAAGAGACTGAAGCAATATTAATATAAATAGTAGATATAAGCACAAAGGAATAAAAGTCATTTCATTAAAATGAAGGACTGAATACATCAAGAGAGCATAATCATTTATAATGTTTATGCACTTAGTAGCAAAATACCTGAAGCAAAAACGGACAGAAGAACATAGATAAATAGGAAAATTAACAATTATTGTAGGATATTTTAATGCATTTGTTTCAGCAATTGAAAAAAGAAGTAGATAGAAAATTAATAAGAACATTGATATGAAAAACATTTTCAATTGGCTTGATATGATTAATGTGTATAGAACACTCCATGCAACAACTGTGGATTACACAATATTTTCAAATGTACATGGAAATGTTTTAAGTTAGATCATATTCTGATCCATAAACAGTTCTCAATGAACTTAAAAGGATTCAAGTTGTAAAAAGTTGCTGCCTTCTCACAGTAGGATTAAATTATAATCAAAACTGGAAAAGTCTCTGGAATATGTTTGCATAATTGGAAATAGAATAATAGACTTTTAAATAAACATCAACATGGAAAATAGAAATTCTTTGAACTGAAGTACAATGAAACACAATGTATCAGAAGGCTTGGGGTGCTGCTACCACAGTATTCATGAGAAACTTGTAGCACTAAATCTCCATATTAAGGAAAAAATAGTCCCAAGCATGTCATCAATATCTACCATAAGAAATAATTTTATTTTTTAATTTAAAATAACCAGTGTAAAGGCATAAAGCAAGATTCAAATTCCAGAGATTATTCCCTTGAGGATGGATGCATGCCTTTCATGCACCCTAGAGCTAGAAAATTTAAAGTCAAGACAAAAGGAAAATCTATTTTAAACAGTAGGAGCTACACTAAAATTCACAACTCTGAGTTAAACTTATGGGTTAATTTTATATTAAGAGATTGGAATGATGGATTTAATTATTCTCAGGCTCTTGCTGGCTCCTAATATTGCATAATTCCCTCCCAATATACTTTACATCTGGCAAAGAATATGCGTTAAGATCTTTATAATAAATGTGCAACTATCCTAATATTGAATGTAGTTAGCTACAGAAATCTGGAGAAATTTTAGGTAAAATCTGGCAAGGAAGGGAAGAAATGGCAGGAAAATAGGAGAGTCCAAGAAGTGCAGTGTGAGCAGAAGCTCACAGAAGGAACACTTGGGAGATAAAACAGGTGTGAGTGGGATCTCAGCTCCCAGCGGGAAATAATCCATGAACATTGGTGCTCCTGCCCTAGGACTTTCAGACTGTAGTGCCCACCCTGTGGCTATACAATTATTCTTGGCAGATTTCTTGACCAGACTAATTTTTAATTACTAAATATTATTTTTAAAAGCAAAAGATCACATAGGCCGCCAAGCCAGTTTCTTTTTATTAGCGGATATAAGGAGGTCAAAATAAAAGGAGGGACTTTGAAAACACTGTTTGAAGTATCGTCCTGATTCTAATGAAGGGTCCCGGGAAGCCATGTCTGAGCTCATTCTGACTGTATTTCCTCAGGTACCCAATAACCACTGGGTATTTGTACTTTATTTTTTAGTTTTTTGACTTAGTGTATTTTACCTTTTTATTGAACTTATTAGAGTGATACTGGGTAAAAAAAATTATAGAGGCTTCAGGTGCACAATTCTACAACATATCATCTGTACAACGTATTGTGTCTACCATCACAAGTCAAGTCTCTGTTCATCACATTTATTCCCCTTTTACCCTCCTCCACTTCTCACCACCCCCCTACCCCTGGCAATCACCATACTGTTGTCCGTGCCCATGAGTGTTTCTCTCTTTTTTCTTTATTCAATCCTTCCACTCCTTCCTGAAAATCCCACCCCCCAACAGCTGTCAGCCTGCTCTTTTGAATCTGTCTCTATTATGCTTGTTAGCTCATTTTGCCCACTAGTTTCCACATATGAATGAAATTATATGGGACTTGTCTTTCTCGGCAAGCTTATTTCACTTAGCATAATGCTCTCCAAGTCCATCCACGCTGTAGCAAAGGGCAGGATTTCCTTCATTTTTACAGCCGCATAGTATTCCATTGTGAAAACGTACCGCAGCATTTGTATCCACTCATCTACTGATGGACACTTGGGCTGCTTCCAAATCTTGGCTATTGTAAATAACACTACAACGAACATAAAAAAAACATATATTCTTTCAAATTATTGTTTTGAGTTTCTTCAGGTAAATTTCCGGGAGTGGAATCACTGGGTCATAAGGCAATAGCATTGTTAATTTTATTTTATTTTTTTTTTGGTAACTCCATACTGCTTTCCAAAGTGGCTACAACGATCTTCATTCCCACCAATGGTGCATGAGAATTTCCTTTTCTTCACTTTCTCAACAACACTTGTTGTTTGTTGATTTGTTGATGATAGCCATTCTGACAGGTGTGAGGTATGAGTGACATTGAACAACTTTTCATGTGTCTTTTTGCCATCTGTATGTCCTCTTTTGAGAAGTACCTATTTAGATTCTTTGACTATTTATTAATTGGATTATTTGTTTTTGTTTGTATTGAGCTTTATAACTTCTTTATAAATTTTGGGTATTAACCCCTTTTCACATCTGCCATTGGAGAATATGTTCTCCCATATGGGTTTTCTTATAATTTTGGTGATGGTTTCCTTTGCTGTACAAAAACTTTTTAGTTCTGTGTAATTCCATGTATTTACTTTTTCTTCTGTTTCTCTTGTCTCAGGAGATATATTGAAGAAAACATTTTAAAATGTCTTAAATATTCCCAAAATAAGTAGAAAAAAGACAATAATAAGTATCAGAATAGAGAGAAATAAAATATAAATCAGAAAAAACAATAAACAATTCAAACAAACCGAAAGCTGCTTTTTTAAGATCAATGAAATTAATAAAAATCTTAGACAGATTGGTTAGGAAAGAGAGAAGGTACAAATTACCCATAACAATAGGAAGAGAATTACCACATATTCTAAGATATTTTTAAAAACTATAAAGAAAATATGATGATCACCTTTATGTCAATATATTCTACAGTTTAGATGAAATATACAAATTTCTTGGAATATATAAATCATAAAAACATACTCAAGAAGAAATAGATAATTTGAATAGTCATAAACATATTAAAGAAATTGCACTTGTATAAAGAACACTCCAGACCCAGATGATTTCATTGGCAAAGTATATGAAACTCTTAAGAAAATTAAGGAGTATGGGAGTAACTGCCAACTCCTAATGCCAATGAACCACAGAATTACTCTGATATGAAAACCAGAAATAGATATTGCTAGAAAAGGTAACTAAAGACCAATATCTCTCATAAATATAGACGTCAAAATTATAATCAAATGTTTATAATAGTAAGTAAATGGTTTCAAGTAATAAATAAAAATGATAATACGTGATTAACAAGTAAGTTTTTCCTAGGAGCACAAAATGTGTTTAACATTGCTTAATAGCTACTGGACACAACACTAATTTATAGAAATTAATTTCTTTTTTTTAATATATTACTTTAAATTTAGTATCACCTAATTTTTTTAAGAAAGTCAATCAATATACTTCACTGTCGTAAACCACACCAAAAATTTAAACAAATGGAGAAAAACATTTGAGAATTCTGATAGTATCATAATATATAAAAACCCTGGGTCCATCATGACCAGAGGCTCGACCAACCAGAAGTCAGTCCTGCAGTCAGCACTGGGTTGCTGTGGTGACCCAGCACTGACTGCTGTGGCTGCAGGTGCAGTGACCCAGCACTGACTGCTAAGGGGACTGCGAATCAGGCCCGGAGAGAGGCCTGAAGAGAGAAGAAGGGTTTGATCCATAGTCTCTGTGGCAGCTATTGATCAGCACTTGCCTCTCTAATTCTCTCTAGCAGCCCCGCCTCCATTTCTCTCCAGGCCTCCACCGGGGCTGCTGATCAGCCCCGCCTTTCTGATCAGGTCCCATTGATAGGCCCAGAGACACTGACTGGCATAGAAACCGACCAATCAGGACCAAATTGGCCAGTAGAGGAGGGAAGTTGGGGGCAAGATCAGGCCTGCAGGAGAGGGCAGTTAGGGGTGATCAAGCAGGCAGAGGCAGCTAGGGGTGATCAGGCGGCAGTGGAGGACTGTTGGGGGTGATCAGGCCAGCAGGGGAGAGCAGTTGGGGGTGAGATCAGGCTGGCAGGGGAGGGCCATTGGGGACGCAATCAAGCCAGCAGGGGAGGGCAGTTGGGGGCAACCAGGCCAGCAGGGGAGGGAAGTTGTGGGGAACCAGGCCTGCAGGGGATTGCAGTTAGGGACCATCAAGCTGGCAGGGGAGGGCAGTTGGGGAAGATCCGGCTGGCAGGGAAGCAATTAGGTGTTAATCAGGCCAGCAGGGGAGCAGTTAGGGGATGATCAGGCTAGCAGGCAGAAGCGGTTATGAAGCAAGCAGGTAGGCAGACAGGTGAGTGGTTAGGAACCAGCAGTCCCAGATTGTGAGAGGGATATCTGACTGTCCCGGATTGGGCCTTAAGCGGCAGTCAGACATTCTCTGAGGGATCCCAGATTGGAGAGGGTGCAGCTGGGCAAGGGACAACCCCCTAGTGCACAGATTTTGTGCACCAGACATCTAGTCTATATATATAAAACCATAATATGCAAATATACTGAACAGCAGAACAACCAAACAACCAGTTACTATGATGTGTGCTGACCACCAGGGGGTGCACACAGAACATGGCGGGCATTGGCATCAGGCAGCAGAGTGTGGAACATGGTGGGCATCAGCCACGTCGGGAAGGTGGAGCAGGTGAGCAGGGGCACCAGACCAAGGTGGGGCACCAGTCACTGTCATCAGGGTGAGCTTCTGGTGGTTACTGAAAATTCTTTGCTCCCATGCACCACGGTCCCACCCAGAACTCACACTTGCTGCCAGCACCCCACTCACACCGGCAGCTGGTGCCAGAGCTACTGTTCACACCCTCTGCTAGCACCCGGCGCCAGTCCTGATCACCTGGCGCTGTCAGCAGGTGCGAGCAGCAGCTGCTGGCCCCAACTGCCCCTGAGGGCTTCTCCACCCCCCTGCTCCTGAGGGGCGATTGTGGCTGGCAGCCACCTCTCGCACCCACTGCTGGTGCCTGCCCTAATTGCTCCGTGCTGTCAGTGGGTGCAAGTGGGGCTATCATCGTCAGTGTGTGGGAGTGGTGGTGGCAGGAGCAGGGCTGTGACAGACAGGGGACCCGGGCCATGGTGGGAGGGGCCAGGAGGGGGCATGGAGGATGAGCTGAGACTTGCCCCTGTGCCCACCGCAGCCTTGCTTCCCCACAGTTCCTTTCAAGGCGCACAAATGTGTGCACTGAGCCCCTAGTTTCCTAATAAAAGCTCTCAGCAATCCCAGAATATAAGTAGAATCCTTAATCTAGTAAAGAATACATAAGAAAAATTCTATACTTAATAATGACTTTCATGGTAAAAAAAAATAATAATAATGCTTTCTTCCTAAGGTCAGGAGTCAGAGATTTCTGCTTTCACCATTCTCTTTAATTGTACTTAAGGTTCTAGTCAATGCAATAAGCAAGAATAAGTGACATCACAATTGGAAGGAAAGAGAGAACTGTCTGTAATCAGTGATGACATCATCTTTGTAAAGTCTAATGTAATCTACAAGAAAGCTATTTGAATTAATGTTTATCACAGTTTCAATTCATAAATAAAAGCATACAACATAAAACTTTATTTATATGTGCTAGCAGAAAATAATAGAAAATAGAAAAAATTTTAAATATCATCTACCATTCAAAATACATCACATAATTAGGAGTAGGTCTAACAAAATATATGAAGTAACTTTATCTTGGAGGCTACAAAGTACGTGTAGAAGCAAATTAAGGAGACTTAAAAAGGGCAGAAATATATCATTTTTATAATTAAAAATACAGAGTATTAAGATGTAAATTTTCCTTAAATTATATATATATATATATATATATATATATATATATATATATATATAAAATAAAACAGTAATATGCAAATTGACTGTCACTCCAACACACAATATGGCTTCCCCCATGTGGTCAAGTGGGCTGCCCCCATGTGGACACAAGATGGCTGCCACAAGATGGCCAGCAGGGGAGGGCAGTTGGGAGGGACCAGGCCTGCAAGGGAGGGCAGTTATGGGTGATCAGGCCAGGAGGGGAGAGCAGGTGGGGAGACCAGGCTTGCAGGGGAAGGAAGTTGGGGGGGACCAAGCCTGCAGGGGAGGGCTGTTGGGGGGGACCAGACCAGCAGGGGAGAGCAGTTAGGGGCGATGAGGCTGACAGGGGAGGGCAGTTAGGGGTGACCGGATAGGCAGGAGAGGGCAGTTGGAGGAGGGGGGGTACCAGGCCGGCAGGGGATAACAGTTGGGGAGGACTAGGACTGCAAGAGAGAGCAGTTGGGGGTGATCAAGCCTGCAGGGGAGGGCAGTTAGGGGTGACCAGGCTGGCAGAGGAGGGAAGTTGGGTCAATGGGGCTTCTAGGGAAGGGCAGTTGGGGGGACCAAGCCTGCAGGGAAAGGCAGTTGTGGGGGACCAGGCCGGCAGGGGAGGGCATTTAGGGGCAGTTGGGCTGGCCGGGGAGCAGTTAGGCATCAGTCAGGCTGGCAGGCAGAAGCAGTTAGGGGCAATCAGGAAGGCAGGCAGGTGAGCAGTTGGGAGCCAGCAGTCCTGGATTGTGAAAGGGATGTCTGACTGCCCATTTAGGCCCAATCCTACTGGGATTGGTCATAAACGGGCAGTCTGACATCCCTCAAGGGATCTCAGATTAGAGAGGGTGCAGGCTGGACTGAGGGACACCCCCCCCCCCGTGCACAAATTTCATGCACCAGGCCTCTAGTATATATATAAAATTAAACAGTGATGGAATAAAAATCACAGAAGTTTTAGTTTTTATTACAGATATAAGAAAGCTAATTCTAAAACTTGTGTAGAATAGCAAAGGAACTAGAATAACCAAAACAAATTTGAGAAAAAAATTTGAAACTAATATTATCTGCTTTCAAGACTTATATAGTAACTAAGCCCATGTGAATTGGTGTTTGTGCTGACAAACAGGTCAATGAAAAAGAATGGAGATCACAGAAATGGACTCACATTACTGAAGTTCATAAAAATGCAAAGGCTGTTCAGTGGAGATAGAATGGTCTTTTCAACAAATGACAGTGGAACAATTAGATACTCACATGCAAAAGAAAACATAAGCAACTGAACATAAAATTCAAATCCATTCCTTGTGCATATACAAGAATTAACTCAAAATGAGTACCAAGTCTAAATGTAACAATAAAAACTACAAAAACATTAGGAGAAAACATGAAGATAAATATGTGTGCCTTTGAATTAGACAATTTTTAAAATATATGTTACCAAAAGTCCAGTTGATAAAATAATGATTGGTTACAAGGAATTCCTAAAATTTAAAAATTTCTGCTCTTTTCCCTAGCCAGTTTGGCTCAGTGGATAGACCATTGGCCTGCTGACTGAAGAGTCCCAGATTTGATTCTGGTCAATGGCATATGCCCAGGTTTCAGGCTCAATCCCCAGTAGGAGATATGCAAGAGGCAGCCTATCAGTGATTCTCTCTCATCATTGATATTTCTCTCTCTCTCTTCCTCTCCCTTCCTTATGAAATCAATAAAAATATCTATATATATAAAAAGCCAGTGGCCATAACAACCATAATGACTATTCGCTATGACACCCACTGTGGCCAGCAAACTGGTGGGCCCACCGGCCAACCTTGCAACCCCTCCCCACTGCTGGCCTGACCCTGATCAGACTCTCCCACCACAATCAAGAGCTGGCCACCCGCCAAATGCTGCCTCCCTTCCCCCTGGCCAGCCCTGCCCCGATCAGCCCACCTCACCACAATAGGCCCACAGCCCCTCCCCCCATCCCCATCCGGCCCACCCCTGATCACACCGCCCACCCCAATAGGGGGCAGGGCTGGCCAGCCAACATCCTGAAGTCCCTCCACCTGGCTGTCACATCCCTGATCACACCTCCCACCCCAATAGGGGGCAGGGCTGGCCTACTGACCTCTTACAGCCCCTCCCCATGCCCATTCCCACCCCAGATAGACCCCCCTACCCCATCAGGGACAGGGCTGGCTGGCCCACCACCCACAGCCCCTCCCCATGGCTGGGCCCGCCCCAAACTGCCCCCAAACCCCAATCGAGAGCAGGGCTCTCTGGCAAATCGCCCACGATCCCTTTCCCCAGCTGGCCAGGCCCTGATTGGGCCTTGATTGGGGCAGGCCAGCCAGCCAACCTCCCGCCATCTTCTCCTCCCAACAGGCCCAGCCCCGATCCGCCATGATTGGGGCCAGGCTGGACGAACCCCACCCATGCACGAATTCATAAACTGAGCCTCTAGTATTTCATAAAATAAAGTAAAAATTTCTGCTCTTTGAAAGACACTGTTGAGATAGTGAAAAGACAACTTAAATACTGGTAGACAATATTAGCTGTCTATATAAGTGTTTATATTCAGAGTTACCAAGAAACAACAAATATAATAAAAAACACAAAGCAATTAAAAGACCATAAAAAACAGCCATTAAGATAATTAATAGGCATTTCACAGACTCGGAATATAGTTCACAGTACATACATTTGACAAAGCAGTAATGTTTAGACACTACAAAGAACTCTTACTATTTCACAATAAATTGATGAACAACCCAATAAAAATGGCCAAAACTACTCAGAAAACTCACAAAAGAAGATATGTGAGTAGACAATAAGCACCTGAAAAGTTGTCAAATTTTAATTAACAGACAAATACAAATGATAAACCTAATGAGACACCATTTTATATCCACAAGAATGTCTCCTGTACCAATATAGTTAACGAGCACAATGTTGACAAGAATGTGGAGCCGCCATGCTCTATGACAGTGCTGGTAAAAATGTGAAATGGTACAAATACTTTGGGAAACATTTGAGCAGATTTTCATAGAGGTAAACATATACCTATCATAAAGCTCAGCATTTTTACTCCTAGGTATTTTCCTAAAAGATATAAAACATATGTTCACAATTATTCCTACAAGATTAATAAGCAGCTTCATCCATAATAGACTGACTTGGAAATGACTCAAATGCTCACTTACAAGGGAGTGAGTGAAAACATGGTGCTATTACTAAATATTAATTTGATGGAAAACTACTTAGCAATACAAAGTTTTTAACTAGTGATACAAAAGTATGAATATACACTATGCAAACATTATGCTGACTAAAAAGTGTTAGTCTTACAAGAGCTCATATTTCATAATCCCATTTAAATGAATTTCTAGACTAGACAAAGCTAACACATAGAAGAAGGGGTTGCCTGGTCAGGAATTGACTGGAAGGAGACAAAAGGCATGTAGGGAATAAAGGAAAGTATTTTTGATACTGTTTTAAGTGTCAGTAACATAGATAAGTGCTATTAAAGAAACTTATTAATCTGAACACTAAAAAAGTATTCATTTTATGATATGTAAATTATACCTCAAAAAATAAGATATAAAGGAGAGATGTGGGTTTGAATTATCTAGTTTAATAGCAGTGTTGAAAAGTACAATTGTTTCTTATCGCCAACTGGTAAAAAATAAAACTGAGATCTACTTTGAGCTGAAGTATGATATGAGGAAGAATTAACCCTTTCCTCCTCCTCCTTCTCCTCCTTCTTCCAGCTTCTTTCTTGCTGCTTTTAAGATTCTCTCTTTGTATTTAACCTTTGATGTTTTAACCTTTGATGTCTTGGTGTGTGCCTCTTTGTGGGTTCCTCTTGTTTGAGGCTCAAAAAAAAAAAAAAAGAGCTATAGCTATTTTTGCTCAGTGAATAAAGCATTGGCCGGAGGACTGAAGGGTCTCAGATTGTGAGCTTGATCTCCAGTGTGGGGCATGCAGGAGGCAGCTGATCAATGATTCTCTCTCATCATTGATGTTTCTCTCTCTCTCTCCCCCTTCCTCAATAAAAATTATTTTGAAAAAAATTTACACTAATAAAGAGAAACATGCAAATTAACCATCACTCCGCTATGCCCACCAGCCAATCAGGAAGGAATATGCAAATTAGAAGGAGAAAGATGGTGGCTTCCCAGCTGCTCCAGGCGTGGAGTGGCCGGGTGGAGCAGGATACCTGCTATGAGAGGTTGGGCAGGGGGCGAAGGGATCTACAGGAGCGGCACTCTGGCTGCAGTGAAGACAAAGTCGGCAGAGTCTGGCTGGAGTCTGCAGCGAAGCAAAGGCCTGAGCCCAGATGTCGGAGGAAAACTGGTGCTGGAAGCCAAGGGAAGAACTATTGTACAAATATCTTCATTCCTCGGGCCTCTAGTATGAACAATAAAGTGACTATATATATATATAGTCACTTTTCTTGTTTTGAGGCAAGCCATTTGAGGAAAACCAATTTTCCACTTCTTTGTATGTTTTGAAGTACTGCTCAGAAAGTGTGTGTGCCATCGATCAGAACAAGTGGTAATCTGAAGGAGCAAGGTCTGGTGAATATGGCGAGCGGGTTAATATTCCCAGGCAAAATCTTTTAACATGTCCTTAGCTGGTTTTGAAGTGTGTGATGGTGCATCATCATGAAGCAAAATTACCTTGCTGTGTCTTCTAGCACCTTCTGGTCATTTCACAATCAAAGCATAGTTCAGATTGATTATTTGTTGTAAGTAGTGATAAGTATTAATGGCTTCACCTGGTGTTAGAAGCTCATAATACACCTTCCTAATCCCACCAAATGCAGAGCATTGTCTTTTTTCTGAAGCGATTTGGCCTTGAAGTTGATGTTGATGGTTGACCTGGATAAACCCATGATTTGGTGTGTTTGGGATTCTCAAAATAAATCCACTTTTCATTGCCAGTCACAATTTGATGCAAAAAAGACTTAAGTGCCATTGAAGCAACACTTCACTGATGACTTTTTGGTTTTCCATTTGTCTTTAGTTCAGTTGATGTGGCACCCATTTTCCTTCCTTTAAATCTTTCCCATTGCTTGTAAATGATCAGAAATTGTTTGCTGAGCAACATTTAATCTTTCTGCAAGTTGTTTTTGAGTTTGATACGCATCTTCATCCAATAAGGCTTGTAATTGTTGGTCTTCAAACTTTTTCAGTTGACCTGGATGTTCATTGCCTTTCACATCGAAATCATCACTTTTAAAGTGTTTAAACCAGCATTCACAAGTATCTTGAGATTGAGTATGTTCCCCCATAAGCTTTCTGAAGTATACAATAACTTTCAGCAGCACTTTTCTTCAAAATAAAGTAATGAATTAAAACTTGCTGCAAATGTTCTTTTTTTTTTTGGCATAAAATTCGACATTTTTAAGCATAAAATATCTATGATGTTAACATCTTCGGAAAATTTGACATATGAAGTTTTGAAGCATGCTGTCAATACAACAAAATAGCATACATATCAAATCGCATATATATCAACATATGTGTAACTCCATCTATTGAAAAAAACCCTCATTAGTAACCAGTAACCTGATTCAGAATTCAATGATGTAAGAAAAGCATGTATAAAGAAGAGAGATTCTTTATTATTTTATGTTTCAAAAAGTTATATAGTATGTTTTATATGTGTACATATAGTACATACATATATATGTTATATGTTATGTCTCATATTTATATATCATGTGCAACAGAGAGGCTTTATATATGTCTAATATGGTTCTTAGTAAGAAAGTCTATGATTTCTATTAAAAAAAATCAACCTTTCTTGTTGTAAAACTCTAACTTATTTATTGTTTGTTTCTGAGGCATAACTAAGTAAACAGATCAAGTCTTATTTGTTCTAAGACAAATTACCTTCCTATTCCTGAAATTTTAAAAGCCTCACCATCTTCCAATGCTTAAAGTATGAAATGCATCAATTACTTATAAGGCCTTTTTATTAACTTATTTTGTTGTGTAGGGTTTTATTTTTTGTTGTAAAATTCCACACGGAGGAGGACAACTGATAAGGATGACTATGGAAATTAATGTTGAATAGCTTATGGTTTTAAAAAAGTAATGTCTGAGGGTGGCCATGGCTGCAAATGACAAGTCTATTGCTTCAGGCTGGGAGAGGGGTTGGGAAGAACCAGTCAATTTTCTGGATTAGTGAAGGTTAGAGGAGGAAGAGGTCTTCTTAAAATCCCCAAGCCTTCTCTCATCTTTCACTCCCAGGAAAATGTTGAGTATTAAAATTGGAAAAAGGAAAGAAATTGTAACTAACAATTATAGACTGATTATTATGTACTTTGTATTTTGCAAGATGCTTGCATACATTTCACTTAATCTTCATTAATCTCCATTTAAAACTACAAATTATCCTATCTAATAAAGAGGAAATATGCAAATTGACCGTCATGCCATAACAAGATGGCTGCACACACAGGGGAGGCCGAGTTCTCGTAATGAGCCTTAATGAGCAATCAGCAGGGACCTGAAGCTGCGTGGCACTGGGCCAGGGCAGGGGACCTGAGGCTGAACCCCCCGCCTGGCAGGGCTTGACAGGGGACCTCAGGCCATGCCCCCTGCCCAGTGAGGCTTAACAGGGTACCTCAGGCCATGCCCCCTGCCCAGAAAGGCTTGACAGAGGAACTGAGGCCACACCCTCCATTCTGGTACTGAGCCGGAGGACCTGAGGCCGCACCACCTGCCATGTGAGGCATGATGGGATCCTCAGGCCACAGACCCCCGCCCATGGGGCTTGACAGGGGACCTCAGGCCATGACCCCTGCCTGTGGGGCTTGACAGGGGACCTCAAGGTGTTCCCCCAGCCCTGGCCCGGGCTGCAGGACCTCAGGCCACGCACCCTGCCTCGGCACCAGGCCAGGCTACCTGAGGCCACGCCTCCCACCCAGAGGGGTTTGTCGGGGGTGGGGCCAGCCTGGTCTGGATCTAAGTCAATGGGGGTGAGGCCTGCTGGGTCTGATCAGGTCTCTCCCAATTTCAAGGAGCCCATGGGTGGGCAGGGACTTGACTGTGTTTCCTGTGGTGTGCCCCAGACTCTGACAGGAGGAAGATTTTCATATACATTTTAATAATTTTCTTTCATCTCTGACACTTCTATTATAGATAAAGGGCAAATGGCAATATTAAAATATTTTCTCTAATTAATTCGCTTTTAATGTGTACGAATTGCATGCACTGGGTCACTAGTGTGTTATAATTTCTATTTTAAACATGAAGAAACTAGGGCATATGAATTAATGAATTTGCCTATTTTTCAAATACCTCTGCAACACCCTGGTCAGTGTGGCTGGGTTAGTTGGAGAATAGTCCCCTACACCAAAAGTTGGATGTTTAGTTCCCTGGGTGAGGGAAATAACTATGATGCAAACTAACTGTTTCCTTAACCTCTATAATATAGCCAGTCTTCTTACAAATACATCGCTGTATTTGTAAGGAAGTTGTGCTCAAGGTCAAGAGAAGGCAATCTCTTAGAGCAGATTTCCATCTTCGATTACAGACATATAATCAATAACCTCACCAATCACCCTTCAAATGAATTAATGAGACTATCTTTCTCTTCTTTTTCACTCTGCAGACCTTGCACTTATTTTCCTCAGATGGTAAATTTCTGCTCTCAGCAACATAAAGACAACATGACAAGTTTGCCAGCATTTACAACATTACAGTCGCATTCTTGTCATTTAGATTTGTCTTCAGTCTCCTGGTCACTAACAGACCTGATCAGCCTTTGTTCAAATTCTATTTTGTGTTTCAAATTCCAAAAAATGTTGGCCCTTGCTCCAAAAAAGATTAGAATAAGAATCAGAAATTAGAAAGAAGCAATAAAAATGAACATTCCACTTTGATCAGTTCATTTCAAATATTTTGTGATACAAATAGAGAACAGTGGAAAACGAAGTGGGTTTTCTTCAAAGCAGCATTTTAATAGTGTATGATGGCCAATTACTGAATCTAGCTCAGACTTTCACACTTTTTACTTCAAATGAGAATATAAAAGAAGCAGCATCCCAATTCATAGCTACCTTCTTTGATGAGAATACTTACATATTAGCACTGGAAAAATAAGATTGTAACTGAATTATATAATTCACTATCCTTGCTTTTCCTGAAGCTATTTGATCTAGGTGTTATTAAATATTCAGGCTGTGCCTATATATATATAACTTCAAAAAGTAAAATCTAAAAATCACATGTTGCAAATATTAAATATTTGAAAAGTACCTAGGTGAATATCAGAGATAATTTACACTGAGTTGGAGACAAAATAATAAAATAATAGCTTCACCACAAATTTATTTTGGAAGATAACTCATTAAGAAAATAATTGATAATCACCTTTCAGTAGAAGTCCAGACCCTAAAAACAACAGCCAAGAGCATACAAAAAACAGATAAGTAGTACTATGCAAGAACGTAAGTGGAAAGAGATAAAAGAAGGAGGGATGGGAGAAGGAAAAGGGAGAGAACCAAACTAGGACATGTTCTGAATCTAAGGATAAATGACATGGAAAAAGTACCCACTGTGGAATGGCCAACAGATTTTAAAGATCATATTTTATCAACCACTTGAAGGATTTTAGTTATCTCTTTTTGTAAACATCACCTCTTCCCCCAATTCTTTTAATAAATCTCTTATGAAAATGGTAAAATACAAATGCCTATGAGTGAAGACTTTTTGCTAATATTTTAAAAGACTGAATTTTTATATATTTTTATCACAAACCTCAGGCATCACAAGAAAAACAATCAATTAATAAATTAAAATCTGCAGAAGCCAGATTCTGATCCAAAGTTCACCATAAAAACACAATCCTTCCCTTACTCTACTTCCTTATACTGTCATTATTAAAAATCATCACACAAGAAAATAAAACATGGGAAGATATCACTGAATATAAAATGAGAGGTGAACATGAAAATATTTTAATATTGCTCTTAAGTGCTGAGAGGTTCCTCAAGTTATTTGGCTTATGCTGTCTTGGACCTGACCCAGGCAGGTTTAATTTAAACTCTATACTATTGGCTGAGATAAAGGCATTGCTACACAAGGCCCATCTGGACACCTTCCAAAGCCTTATAGACCCTGAAGGAGCATCTAGATGGGCAAAACCATGCCTTTTCTGGCAAGAGGATTAACCCTTGACCCATGCCTGAAATGGTTTACTAAATGACATAAAACATAAAATCCTCACCTAACTTTGAAAGAAACATTGATAAAGATACAGATTTATGTATTTTTCAATATAGATAGATGTAAAATTAACTTTCTCTGGTGGTCATTTATTTCTTAACTAGAGGCCCGGTGCATGAAATTTGTGCACTGGAGGAGGGAGGGTGCATTGCCCGGCCTGTGCTCTCTCACAGTCCTGGGGGATTGGGCCTAAGCTGGCAGTCGGACATCCCTCTCGCAGTTCAGGACCCCTTGCTCCTTACCACACTCCTGCTGATTGCTCCTTACCACTCAGCTCACTGCTCCTTAGAGCTACCACGGAGTTGGGAGAGGCCCCTGCCACGGCCACTGCACTTACCATCCCTGAGCTGGGCTTCTGGCTGAGAGGCGCTCCCCCTGTGGGGGTACACTGACCACCAGGGGGCAGCTCCTGCGTTAAACATCTGCCCCCTGGTGGTCAGTGTGCATCATAGTGACTGGTTGTTCTGCTGTAACAGTCACTTAGGCTATCTGTACTAATAAAAAGGTAATATGCAAAATTGGTCAGGATGCCCTCAAGATAATGACTAAATAGCAGGCTGCTGCATGGGGTGACCAGGCTGGCAGGGGGTTTAGTGAGGGACAACCAAATGACTGAATAGCAGGCTGTGTGGGGCAACCAGGTCGGAAGAGGGCACAGTGAGGGGCAGCCAGGCTGGCAGAGGGGGGCCAGTGAGGAGCGACCAGGCCAGCAGGGGGGGCCCTGAGGGGAGACCAGCCTGTCAGAGGAGGGCAGTGAGGGGTTACCAGTCTGGCGGGGGGGTGGAGTTGGGGGTGATCAGGCCAGCAGGGGGGGTCAGTGAGGGGTGGACCAGGCTAGCAGTGGAGCAGTTGGGGATGACCAGGCTGGCAGGGGGTCAGTTAGAGGTGATCAGGCCAGCAGGCAGAGATGGTTAGGGGTGATCAGGCTGGCAGGGGCTGCAGTTAGAGGCAATCAGACAGGCAGGCAGGTGAGCAGTTAGGAGCCAGCAGTCCCACATTGTGAGAGGAATGTCTGACTACCGTTTTAGGCCCGATCCCTGGGATCAGGCCTAAACTGGTAGTCGGACATCCCCTGAGGGGTCCCAGATTGGAGAGGGTGCAGGCTGGGCTGAAGGGAAACCCCACCCCCCGTGCACGAATTTCATGCACTGGGCCTCTAGTTATATATGTATATGTGTGTGTATATATATATATATGTCCTATATAATAAAAGAGCAATATGCAAATTGACTGTACCTCTGCTATGCCCACCAGCCACGCCCACCAGCCAATCAGGAGGGAATATGCAAATAAACCCAACCAAGATGGCTGCAGCCACAGAGAGCAGGAGGGAGGCTTGGGTTTCCCTGGCAATGGAGGAAGCCAAGCTTTCTGCCTGCTCTTGCCGGCCAAGGCCTCCACTCAATGCTACATAGTTTCAATTACAAAAGATAAATCCCAACAGAAATGGAAGCCAGGGAGCTGGAGAGAGCAGGAGGCTAGGGTTGCCCATGGCGATGGAGGAAGCCAAGCTTCTGCAACCCTGGCCTGCTTTGGCCTCCACTTAAGGCTACAAAATTTCAATTATAGAAGATACATAAATCCCAACAGAAATGGCTGCCGCCACAGAAAGAGCAGAATGCTTGGCTCCAATCCAGGCTACAAAGTTTCAATTGTAGAAGATAAATAGATCCCAGATACCAGGGCCTCCACTTGGTCTCCGGGAGGCGTGGCCAGCCTGCAAACCACCAAAGGCCCCTTGCCCAGGCTGCCCCACACCCCAAGGGAATACCCACCCTGATCCGGGACACCCTTCAGGGAAAACCAGCTGGCCCCCGCCCATGCACTAGTCCTCTATCCTATCTAATAAAAGAGTAATATGCAGATTGATCATCACTCCAACACACAAGATGGCTGCCCCCATGTGGACACAAGAAGGCCACCACAAGATGGCCAGCAGGGGAGGGCAGTTGGGAGCGATCAAGCCTGCTGGGGAGGGCAGTTAGAGGTGATCCAGCTGGTAGAGGAGGGAAGTTGGGGGTGACTGGATCTGCAGAGAAGGGCAGTTGGGGGGACCCAGGCCTGCAGGGGAGGGCAGTTAGGAGTGACCAGGCCTGCAGGGGAAGGCAGTTAGGGGCAAACAGGCTGGCAGGGGAGCAGTTAGGCATAAATCAGACTGGCAAGGGAGTGGGATTGGTTTAAATGGGCAGTCGCACATCCCTCAAGGGGTCCCAGATTGGAGAGGGTGCAGGCTGGGCTGAGGGACCCTCCCCACCCCCCCGTGCAAGACTTTCGTGCACCGGGCCTCTAATATATATATATATATAAAATTTTATGCACTTAGTCAGGCCAATGAAGTTACATGTTTAAAAATATATTTTAAATTGATGACGGTCTACAGAATAAGTAGTTTTAGTGGCACCTTTATTTTATAAATACATTTATGTGCCACTTTATGATGGGAATATGTTCTGTGAAATGTCATTGTTAGGCAATTTCATACTTATGCAAACATATCATTTCAGAACACACTTCTTCACAATGTATAGGGTGTACTCACATAAAACCTAAATGGTATAGACAACTACTGTTTTTGTATATACTATACTTTTATATGAATGACAGGGAAGTGCATTTGTTTATATCAGCATCACCATGAACTTATGAGTAATGTGTCATGCTATGATGTTTTAACAGCTACAAGGTCATTAGGCAATAGAAATTTTTTCCCATTGTAATCTTATGAGACCGTCATCAACTGTGTGATTCATCATTGAACAAAATGTTGGTCATGAGTGTAATGTTCCTGCTACTCAGATACTAAAAACTTAAAAACAAGCACATTTCTTGTTTAGGCTCAAATCATTGGTTAATACCTTTCTCCAATGAACAATATTGGAAATGTTATTTTATATGTTGTGGCAGTTATGTATTTCTGATTATTTTAATATAATAAAATAATTTTTGGTCTAATATAGCAACAAGCATCTGGATGAAAGCTTAACATTTAAGTAATTTAGCTCTATATTTTCAATTATCCTCCTGTTTCCATCTTATGGAGCAAATATCCAGATATAACATGCCACAATATATAAAATAACATTGCCAATATTGTTTATTGGAGAAAGGTATTAACCAATGATTAGAGATTACACAAGAAATGTGCTTGTTTTTAAGTTTTTATTATCTGAGTAGTAGTACCTGATAAATCATTGGAACATAGAAATTTCCTGGAGGATAATTTGCCAACTTGACTAAAAAACAAGTTTATTTCCACTCCAGGTGTTTTTTTAAATTTTTTTTTTTTAGTTTTTATACATAGAAGTATCAATGAGCTAAAGTTTTTGGCTATTTATTAAAGAACAAAGGAATTTTTTTTTTTTTTTTTTTTTTTTTGGAAATGCACTAGAGAAACTTATGAGTTTCAATCCTTTGGCAATGTTTATTTGTAAAGAATAGAGTTCAAGTAGGTTTACCGTACAGCTAAAATTCAGCTTGAAGAAGTACTAGATGGCATAACCAGAACTGGATCACAAATTATATCCAATGGGAGAATAGAGAGAGTGAGACCCAGACAGTCAAGGATAGCAGAAGGCATGTGGCTGCCACTCAGATCGTGTTCAGTCCAGCCAGTACAGTGGGTGCAGAGAAGGAAGGACTTTACATCTTGTGTCGTTTACAGTTGCGGGGGCAGAGGAAGTTAAAGGGGTCACCAAGTCATTTTAGTGAGTAGTAGCAAATAATTCTCAAAGGCAAATAATCTCTGTGTTCTGTGTTAGGAGTTTTTAATGGCTTTACTAGAGGTCTAGTGACTTACATGTCTCTTGTCAAATCTGCTCCAATCTCAAATCTTCAAAATGATTCTTCCTGAGTTTTCATTCATGTTTCTGTCAACTATATTCATTTATTTATATATGATATTACAATTCAATGAGTAGATCAAATTGTATTTCTCAAAAGAATTATCTGAAAGGCTCAGTGTAGGTTAATTCTAGTCTCTGCCAGGTTCCCATCTTGGAGCAATCAATCATGACCAGAGGATTGGGTATATGTAGTACAAATGTAACAGACCTCCAAGAATATGTGGAGCCTAAGACATTTCTAAGAAAGAAGAATGACTGGATAATCAAAAATATATTGGGTTCCCTCTCCATAGAGGCAAATGCTCCAAGTATTTTGTTCAAGAGCAACAAACTTAAAAGCAACCTTAGAAACCAAAAAGCCCAAATTCGCATAGGAGAAAAGACCTGTAAGAGAAAATAACTATAAAAATTAACTTTATTACTGATTTGCTTAATATTGTTCTAAGATTAAACGAAATGTTAAATATAATATATTAAAAATAGTATGTAGGTTGTGAATATAATCAGAAACATCACTGGTCACATACTTTTATGATGCTATTTTGAAATATTTTATTTTGGAAATATAATTGTTAATTTTTATAATACAAAGAACTAGTCCATATAATTAATCAAACATCCAACTGTGACAAAGACTTAATGTTTTCTCAATTATCTACTATTTTCACATAACCTGTATTAAACATGCCTCAGGAATATATATTAGCCTATGACACCAAGAGTCAGACCTTACCTCTGTACCGCTAGGGTATGACTTTAAGCAATATAGTTATTTGTCTAAGTTTTAGAATGGCTTTTCATATAGGATGAATTGAAATGGTTCTCCTTAGAAATGGTTATGACAAAATATGATATGTCTACTGTATGTATTCAATAATGTATTATAATGTATTTGAAAGTGTGTCCCACATGGTTCAATAGCATATAAGTGCCTGAGGCTAGTGTCTGTTGAAGAGAAGGAGTCATTATTAACCTCATTTGAACAACAGAAAATTGAGAATCAGAGAGGCTCATTAATATGTCCCAGAAAAACATTCAATTATGACGTGGTAAAATATAAACTTAAATGCAGATTTGGCCAACTCCAAAGAATAGTTTTTCATCTGCTTTTCTGCCTCTTAAAAGATTCTAAGCATGCCCTAACCGGTTTGGCTCAGTGGACAGAGTGTTGGCCTGTGGACTGAAGGGTCCCAGTTTCGATTCTGGTCAAGGGCATGTAACTTGGTTGCAGGCACATCCCCAGTAGGTGGTATGCAGGAGGCAGCTGATCGATGTTTCTCTCTCATTGATGTTTCTAACTCTCTATCTCTCTCCTTTCCTCTCTGTAAAAAAAAAAAAAAATATATATATATATATATATGTATATATATATTTTTTTAAAAGCATATCTTATCTGCCTCTTTTCACACTGAGAAAAGAATGAGTCTAATATCAAGTAGAGGACAAAGAAAATTTACTTGCTGGCTTTCTGGGTGAAAATAATCCCAGAGAAGCAACCAAAACAATCTTTGCAGATGTTGATTGAATTTCTTTCTATTGATTCACAAGAGAAATCTCCCTTGTTCCAAAGGAATCACATTTTATCTCCTTGGTTGCAGGTTTGATCCCTGGCCCCTGCCGGGGCAAGTGTAGGAGGCAACCAATTGATGTGTCTCTCTCACATCGATGTTTCTCTCCCCCTCCTCCCTCCCTTCCATTCTTTCTAAAAAGCAATGGGAAAAATAGGGTGAGAATTAAAAAATAAAAATTATAAGATATTAACTAAAAGAATACAGCAAAATAAAAGCAGACAATAAATAAACTTCTCTTTACCAAGCCAACTTGTAAAAGCAATAATCAAAGTATATACTCAGAATTATTGGACTCAATCATTTTGATTTGGAGTTTCAAGACTATACGTGAATAGATAACAAATTGCTCAATGAATCCCAATGTTCATTTCTAAAAAAAATAAATAAATAAATAAAAGAAATAACTATTTAGAAGAATAGATAAATTTTTAAAAAGCCACTTACATTAAAATAATCAGACTGTCCATTTTTAAATCCAAAAAATTATAAATAGCATTGCATTACAAGAGATGAGAAAGAACCTTGATGCTTGAAGACAATATGCTCTTTTATGATTTTAATTTATTGATGACAAACATGAATGTCCTTATTTTTCTTTCCATTAATGTTAGAAAACTGGTGTTGATTTTTTATGTTTACATATTCAGAATCTATATGGATGGCTTCCCAACATAATCAAAAGTGGATCAGAATAAAGAGCATTATTTTACTTTAGAGTGTTGAGACTACAATAGTTCCACAATAACCTTACATAGAATTTAGTGCATATAAATTATAGAAAAACCATGAATGAACAGTCGGCTTCCAATAAGCCTGAACAGGCATGGATGATACACCTTGCCAGAGAGAACTGAATGATGTGTCCCAAGGTCATCTGAGACTCAGAACACCTGCTCAGCGATTGAAGAAAAAACATGATGTTATGCTAGAAAGCAGTGCCAAGAGTGAAGAAAAACCTAGGGAAAAATTTGAGAATGAATAATGATTTAGGAGTTTGTGAGTACTGGCAGTACAAACAGGAGGTAAGAAGCATCAAGACAAACTTCAGAACAGAGAATGTAAATGGAAAGATCAAAGTACAGTTTTCCTTTAACAAAGACCAAGTGTATGACACCCGTGGGATGCGTGTACCTTATGGAACAACTACAGGAAGAGACACATCATGAAATGACATTTATTTACTAAATATATGCACGTTACCAAAGCTGAGAAATAGAGAGAAAGAGAATCTCTCTTATTGTTCACTTGTGTCTTTGAAGCTGCCAGGCATGTATGGGGAGTCAGTGTTCCAAGATCACTATTAGTACCTCTGGCTTTTTGCTTTTTCAAGATAAAATTATTTTACCAGTTTTGCAAGGTATTATTATTCCCTTTTGTGAAAAATAAAACTAGGTTTAAAAAAATGGACATTTTAATGAGAAAACTCAAATGATGGGGCTATAAGCATTCACTGTTTCTATTTGCCCCCCCTCCAAATAACTCTGCTTTATGTCAAACTTTTCTGTTATCAATCACTGAGTAGTGGGTTCCCTTACACAACGTCATCCTGAGTTCATAAAGTTAGGGCTTGTGTATTATTAGAAGAATTTTGCTTTTTAAGACTCATTGTTGGTCACTTACAAACTTTAATCTCATTTCCCATTCAACATTTCCAGACATGACTACCCTTGTAGCTCTAGTAGGCTGGCAGAGAGGGAGCAGAGTCTGATTTTCCATACCATTCTTCCTCCTCCTCATACCTTATTACCCTGGTGGTGCAGGTGCATGCTGAGAGGGCAGACCGGTTCTTACTCCATGAACCATGGCTTGGGCAGCTACTCTCCCTTTTTGCAATAACTGACTGTTGAGGTGCATGGGTTTGTAGTTGTTGCCTTCTCCATTAACAGCCCATTAGCACGGAGGATCCAGTTTGTGCACCTCTCAGCCCCTCATTGCTAGTTTCATGCAGTAAGCAATGCCATAGATATCAGCAAAGCAGCTCAGTCCTTAAACCCAACTCTTTCCCACAGCATACTAGGACCACACCAGGCAATGGGAACACAAGTGTCCTAACCCAACTCGCACACCTTGCCTCCCTACTCCAGCTTGTCTCCAAACTCCAGAAACAAGCATTCTGATGGCCTAGGGTTCAGAATATTTAAGTAAAAGATTAACCAGGGCCCACTAGAATCACGAACTTGTCATGTTTCCATTCCAGAACACTAATTCCAAAAATTGTTACTAAGAAGGTACAAAAAAAAAAAAAAAAAGAAATAATATGTAAAATGTGAATACTTGTTTTCTTATAATGGTTGCTTACAAATAATTTTTCAAAGCATACTTCAATATTATATAAAAGTAATAATTTACATATAAAATATTATATTGGAGTATATGAGATCAGTGTGGGCTGCAGGTAGTAGAGTCAGAGTCATTGATTTTAGAAAGTGGAATTTATGTTGACCCTTGAAAGATAGGTTGGTATGTAGATAGGACGAAAAAAAGGAAAAGAAATTGGTAAATAGGGGTTGGATATTTTGGAGGAAGATACCAGAGAGGAAAGTACCTACTATGAATTTATCAGGGAAAAAAAGACAACTCTAACCAGAGAGTCTTTTGGAAGTTAGTATTAAGTGCTGCTCCTTCTTAAAAACAAACTAGTAAGGCTCTGACGAGTATACTCAGTGGTTAAAACATCGTCCTGCACACCAAAGGGTTGCAGGTTTCATTTCTGGTCAAGGGCATCCACCTGGGTTGCAGGTTGGATCCCAGGCCCCAGTCGAAGTCTGTGCAGGAGGCAACCCATCTCTCTCCTCTCTCTCTCTCTCTCTCTCTCTCTCTCTCTCTCTCTCTCTCTCTCTCTCTCTCTCCCTCACATGCACTTTCTCTAAAAATGCAATGGAAAAATATCCAGGAGTGAGGGTTAGCAACCTGCCCCCCAAAAACTAGAAAGATAAAAGTAAATAATACCTTTTAGGAAGGTGCTCCCATTGATTTTCACCAAAGACTTAAAAACTATCAAGCACTTAACAAAGCTTTTGACTTTATCAAGGATAATTGCCAGCTATTACTTCTGAATAGTTAATTAAAAATGAAATTGAACTATTTGTGCATTCTTATTTCATAACATTTTATTTGTTAGAATTGACTTTATAATATAGTTTCCATGGATTATTTACTTATAGGATCCTTGTTTCATGACTTTTAAAATCAAAGAAGAGCAAAAGTGGACATCATTTCAACTGATATGAAATGCTTGGTTTAAGTAAAATACATAAAACCCTGAGCAATCATTTTATTTTGGTGGTCACACTATTTTGATAGAGGTTTTTTTGTTTGTTTGATTGTTTTGTTTTGTTTTTTGCCATAAATTATCAGGAGAAGAGAGGTCACCATCACCACCAATGATGGTGATGACTAAATGTCATGGCTGTCAACATCCCCCACCTCAATTATTGGTAATGAGGTCAAGAACCTTTCCAGTCTTAAGCCAAAAACTTTGGAATCACCCTTGAATTCTTCCTGTCTCTCATCAGCAAATCTTGTCACTTATTCCTTCAAAATATATCCAGTATTCCATCACTCTGCTCCACCATGGCCATGCCATCATCACTCCACGTGGAGATGATCACAGCAATAACCTTTAATTCACCTCCTGTGTCTCTCAACATTCTTCCTCAGTACAGACATGCTCATTGTATGTTTACCTCTTAAATGAAATAATACCAATAATACCTCTCTCCTGCTCAAAGTCTGCCAGTGGCTTCCCATCTCATTCAGAGAGAAGAAGGAGACTTTACACAGTTGTCTTTTATTTGCTCCAGCCCTCACCATACTCCTCCCTGACCCAGTACATCTTGTACTTTATCTTCTTCAGCTGTTCAAGCCACACTGCCCTCTCAAAAGCAAACCCCTGTCTCAGGTTACCAGCTGTTTCCTCTGTCTGGAATATTCTCCTCAGTATTTACCCTGCCCACTTCCTTAGATGTCATCTATTAATAAGGCTGTTCTTGACTATTGTATCAAAATGTCATGGAACTCATCATTGTTACCCTGTGTGGTAGATTGCATTGCTATCTCCAATTATTTACTTCTTCCCTTAATAGAATAATGCATCCAAACCTTGGTCATATGATGCATTTTGCAATGTCACCCATGTGACTGGGTGCCTTCCTATGTGGCTTGATTTGGCCAATACATTGGGGATGTAAGCTAGGGTGTGGCAGCTCATTGCTGGACTTCCATTTAGCTTATTGTGTTTCTATATTTCTTTGTGAGCAGAGTATGCTCTGGGAGGCCACTAGTACAAGTAGGATGAGACAGATTTAGGAAGATATAAACCTGGAAACCACCACAGTTACTTATACAGATAAGTATAGGCTTGTGAGTACGAGACATCAGTGTTTGTTATTAGAAGCCACCGAAACTTGAAGATACTGTGAAGCCTTATTATAGCAGCAATGCTGATTGTTTACTGTGGTTTATTTATTCCAGAACACTTAACAACCTGTGACTGCTATACACTGTTAACTCTTTTTCTATTTTATTTCTCCATTGGTGGCTATTGCTTTATTGTTAACACCTATAACAGCACTTAGGACATAACAGGCACTAAATGAGTATTTACTAAATGAATGAACAAATGACTAAATGTATGAATGGATTATAAAATATATAAATGGATAATAAGAATGTACCCTTTGATAAAAAAACAGGGTAATTTCAACACCATCACCACTTTGGGACTCTGAGAACAACTATTGCACATGAGAAAATTTTCATTACCAGATAATATGAACAGTGGGCATCCTAACAGTATCCCTGAGCTTGCTCCATCCCTAAAGACTGTTTGTCCAGAGGAAGTCTAAGTCCAACCTCAAGGAACCTACAGTCTAAAGAATTATTATTTTTTCTTATTACAAACTATTGTGCCCCAAAGAAAGTCCCACACGATTTTTGAAAACCACATGGATAGAGGGAATAGAGTGCAGTGAGGCTCTCGGGTGGGGTGGCAATGACATCAGTATGGGGTCAGATAGGACAAGGGATGGGGATGTGATTCAGGTACACTAATAAGAACCTTCAAAAAGTGTGTGTTGCCCAGACAGTGTGGCTCAATGGTTGAGCGTATACCTATGAGCCAGGAGGTCACAGTTTGATTCCTGGTCAGGGCACATGCCCCAGTTGCAGGCTCCATTCCCAGTGTGGGGCATGCAGAAGGCAGCTGATCAATGATTTTCTCTCTCTCTCCCTCTCCCTTCCTTTCTGAAATCAATAAAAAAAAGTTTTTTAAAAAGTGTGATAGTATCACAGCTTAAACATGGGAACAAATGTTACTTAGATTATCTGAATCAAAATGTTCCTGGTAATAAAGTGGCTGGTTCAAGATGGCTCAGTGACAATGACCTTGCCCTAGAGAAAATTTGAAGCCGAACAAGAGAAGTGTGTTACCCAGAGTCACACTGCCAGGCAGTGGAAGACATAGGGCTAAAACCTACTCTTCTGACTTCAGTTCCAGTTTTTCAGCATGAAAAAGAACACTAACGGGCCCCCACACATGGCTTTAAACTTCTCCCAGCTCTGCAATATGACGTTGTGTCTCTTCTCTCAGTTCTCACTCTGGCCCTCCATGCTAATTTTTAATCCTGCCACTGCTAGATAGGTAATATTATCTAAATACACTTAACATGACAGGTGGCTTGGATATATTATTATGTCATGTTTGTGACAATTCATGAACATTAGATAGTATTAACTCTATTTTGCAGATGAAGAAAGACTCTAGAGATCAGAGTTAGGTGAACTGGCTAATAGCTAATTGATGGGAAAGCCTGAATTCAGGCCCAGACCTGCTTGGTGTCTTATTTTTATGATCATTTTGCCAATCCATGCTGTCACCCTGTCGGCATGCTTCAGAATGTGTCTGCCTGCCCCTCTCTCCCACTCTCCCCGCCCCCCCATCCCCCCACCCCCAATGATCATGCTTGTTATGTACCTGTCCTGAGTTCCCCTAGACAGGACTCTGACACCGCATTTCTAGACACTAAGCTAATATCCAGCTGCATTATTGTACCTAGAGCATATGTGGAGAGGGAGCAACTGCAGTGACCCCTGCTGTCTGGTCATCTGTGTGTAAGCTTACTTCAGAGAGGACACCCAGCTTCATATGGAACCAGGGGCCACCAGATGCTGTAAGACCAACAGTCATTTACAGATTCCTTTGGTGGATATGTATCTTCCTGATTTCTCAAGGAAACCCGCATCTATTTTTGCTCAACCTTGTCATGCGCTATGCAAGCTTAGTATGTTTGCTTGGCTTCTTCAAAGATTTTTCAGTATGAAAATGTCTTTTTTCCAAGTTCTCCAGGATCGAGGTAACAGAACAGTTATAGAAGCCAAGGTGTGGGAGTGATCTGCCCCAAATACAGGCAATAAGGGTGTGAATTGTCTCTAGATAATTTTATAAAACAGCTAGAGACCCGATGCACAAAATTCGCTCACTGGCCGGGGGAGGTCCCTTAGCCCAGCCTGCACCCTCTCACAGTCCGGGAACCTTTGGAGGATGTTGGACTGACAGCTTAAGCTAGCAATCAGACATCCCTAGCACTGCAGTGGAGGCAGGAGAGGCTCCCGCCACCACCACTGCAATGGCCAGCCATGAGCCCAGCTTCTGGTTGAGTGGCACTCCCTCTGCAGAAGCACACTGACCAAAAGAGGGAAGCTCCTGCATTGAGTGTCTGCCCCCTGGTGGTCAGTGCACATCATAGCAACCTGTCATTCTGCTGTTTGGTCGATTTGCATATTAGCCTTTTATTTTATGGGATGCTGCTGACTTAAATTTAGCCTGATTTTTATTACCATGCTCCATCAATTATAAATATTTTTAATGAGAAAATACTCCTTTTAAATATATGTGTAAGTTCTAAACAATTGTTAGAATTATTGCTGTTTCAACATTACACATGCATGTCCAATGAGCAAATTTTTATTAAAAAACATTGAACTCTACATGGGAGTTAATTTAAGAAGTCCCAATTATACAATCAGCCCTGACACATACAAACTCAACTACAAGTGTTTTCAGAGTAAGTTTATAGGAATCTGGAGTCGTTTGAGCTTAGTCTGCATGCAGCTCACTCAAGGTGAAAGCCATATCTTTAATGCCTGAAGTGATGCATATTCTTGTGTTTAAACAGTAGAGTAAAAACAAATGAGATAGCCCAGGAACTGCAAAGAGAAATAACTAGAACTTAACCTTAAGTGACTGCCATTCTGTCATTTATGTGACCATTTCAAATCTCTGTTTATTATGTTTGTTTTTATTTCCATTCACCTTTTTCACCCTTTACCCAGCCCCCTCCCTGTGGCAACCATCATTTCCTTCTCTATTTCTATGAGTCTGTGTTTGGTTTGTTCACTTCTTTTGTTTTGTTTAGAGTCCATATGTAAGTGAAATTATAGAGTATTTGTCTTTGTCTGACATTTATTTTAGCATAATATCCTCTAGGTTCATCCATGTTGTTGCAAATGTTAAGATTTCATTCCTTTTCATTCCTGAATTTTATTCTATTATATATATGGCATACTCTCTTTATCTATTCATCTATTGGTGTACACCTAAGTTATGTCTTTATCTTGGCTATTATAAATAACTAGAGGCCCAGTGCACGAAATCTGTGCATGGGGGTGTGTATTCCTCAGCCCAGCCTGCACCCTCTCCAATATGGGAGATCCCTCTCACAATCCAGGACTGCTGGCTCCCAACTGCTTGCCTGCCTGCCTTCCTGATTGCCCCTAACCGCTTCTGCTTGCCAGCCTGATCACCCCCTAACAACTCCCCTGCCAGCATGATTTATGTCTAACTGCTCCCCTGCCAGCCTGTTTGCCCCTAACTGCCCTCCCCTGCAGGCCTGGGACCCCTCCAACTGCCCTTCCCTGCAGGCCCGGTTGCCCCCAACTTCCCTCCTTTGCCAACCTGGTCACCCCTAACTGCCCTCCTCTGCAGGCTTGATCACCCCCAACTGCCCTCCCTTGCAGGCCTGGTCCACATGGGGGCAGCCATCTTGTGTGTTGGAGTGATGGTCAATCTGCATATTACACTTTTATTAGATAGGATGCTGAGATAAACAAGGGTGGATATAACTTTTCAAATATCTTCTTTGTTTTCTTCAGGTAAATACACAGTGGAATTATTGGGTCAAATAGTAGTTATATTTTTAATAATTTGAGGAATTTTCATACTGCATTCTATTTCACCAATTTACATCCCCCCTATAGAGCATATTGTTCCCTTTTCTCCACATCCTCTTCAACACTTGTTACTTGTTGACCTTTTGTTGCTAGCCATTCCACCATGTTTGAAGTGATATCTCATTGTGGTTTCAATTTGCATTTTGCATTCTTATATATTATAAATTTGTGCACCTTGAAAGAAACTGTGGGCCACGAGGCTGCAGTGGGCACAGGGACGGGTCATGGCTCATCCTCCATGCCCCCGCTCGGGTCCTCCCACTGCGGCCCCCAGTCCCCTGTCTGATGGCAGCCCCACTACTGCCACAACCGCTCCCACATGCTGATGGGAAAGGGAGGTGGAGAAGCCCTCAGGGGGGATTAGGGAAGGCAGCTGCCGCTCATACCCACTGACAGCACCAAGTAATCAGGATTGGCGTCAGGCACCGGCATCAGGTGCGAGCAGCTGCACCAGCACTGGCAGTTAGTGTGAGCAGGGCCATATGTGGCATATGAAACAATAGGGGCAAGTTTTGATGTGAAGCAGTACCACTTCAAGAACTAAAGCATACTATAGGAAACTATTTTCGCAACTTTGAGATAAATCTTGATAAACTGAACCATATTAAAATTATGAAATTTTTGCCATCAAAAAAAGTTTTTAAAGATGAAAAGCCAAGGAGAATAGTGGAATATGGTGATTGTGATATATATGACACACATATATGTATATATAGGGGTGAGCAGAAGTAGGTTTAGAGTTATTTGTTGGAAAATATATATAATACAATAATAAATAATAATACAAGAATACATTGTGTGTTTCTAGTACTCACAACTCTAAACCTACTTTTGCCCACCCTGTACATATGTGTGTATATTTATATTACTAACAAATAACTTGTACATGAAAATCCTGAAAATAAAGAGATAATCCAGATGAAAAGCAGATAAGAAATTTGAAATATAGACTTTGGAAAAGAGAATGTCCAAATAACCAATAACCCCATTAAAATATGATCAATTTCATTAGCCATTAGCAAAGTGCAAATTCAGACTAACACGCCCATCAAAATGAATACATTTAAAATGTCTGATAATATAAAGTGTTTCCAAGGATATTGAATAACAGGAATTTCAACAAATTGATAATAAAAATGAAAATTGACACATCCCTTTGGAAAACTATTTTAATTATCTCATAACATTGAAGGTATGTGTACCAAAGTGCAACCGTTTCTTTCCTAAGTGTACCCCTGCAGGGATACACTCTGCTGGAAGTAGTCAACTCTGCTATTTTAGCACAAAAGCAGATATAAACAATAGGTACAGTAAAAAACATGGTTGTTACAAAAAGAATTTATTGGCAAAAACAAGTAGTGAGTTAGATTTGACCCATTGGTCATAGTTTGCCCCAATATATTTTACAGCAGGAAAAGCAAATTATACCTATGCATAAAAAGAGAAGGGCACAGAAGTGGCTGTCAGGGGCAGGCAACATATTACCTCCTGCCAAGGTTGATCTTTATTCTGGTGTTTATATTGTAACAACTCCCTAATTTGTATACTTTCTTGAGATATTGGATTAGAGTTAACATTGATAAACTTTGCATAAATTCTTGTTTTAAATTCCCTTTCTATCCTTCTAGTCTGAGCATATACATTTGATAAACAGTCATTTTATGTTTTTAATTAAAAGACATCAATAAATGCACTGAAGCAGCAAACTGATATTCTGAGTTCCTGATCCCCAAATAGGTAGAATTACCTGGGAGATTTTCTTCTTATCATAACAGAAAGGAAAATTTTCCCATGCATTGGGAAGACTAGGTCTAGACTCATTGTCTAAAATGGAGCTAGGACAGGGCTCCCATGCATGAAAAAGTAGGAAGGGAAAGCAGTTACTACTGTCAGGGCTGCTTAATCTACAGGACTAGGGTTGTACAAGATACAGAGAAATTTTGACAATCAGGATCTTGCTAAGCACCATCAGGACTAGTGAATGAACTGTGATAGTACTGAGGTTAGAAGCCTAAAGTGCCACTCTAACACCTGATTTGGGAATGTGTCTTCAATCATTAAACCACTAGGCAGAGAGAGTGGGTCACAAGGAAGAAAGAAAAAAAGAAATGCTTCTCAAAAGAGAGATACAAACTGAGAATCTAAGTCATCTCAATAAAGTCAAGTGAAGGGAGGCAGCCAACCAATTCAAAGTCAGTAAATTAATTTAACAGAGCAAAAATAATCTAAAAGAGTAATTATATCTTTAAAATCCTAAGCATTTTTAAAAATAATATATCTATACTAATAATAGAAGAATATGCAAATTGTCCAGGATGCCATCACAGTAACAATAATGACCAGCAGGCTGCCTGGGGCAACAAGGCTGGCATGGGTGTTAGTGAGGGATGACCAAACAACTGAACAGCAGGCTGCATGGGGCCAGCAGGCCACAGGGAGGCAGTAAGGGGAGATCAGGCCACGGGGGGGGGGGGGGGGGGGCAGTTAGGGGCAATCAGGCCAGCAGGCAGAGGCAGTTAGGGGTGATCAGGCAGGCAGGCGGGTGAGCAGTTAGGAGCCAGTGGTCCCAGATTGTGAGGGGGATGTTCGACTGCTGGTTTAGGCCCTATCTCCAAGATCAGGTCTAAACCTGCAGTTAGACATCCCCCAAGGGGTCCTGGATTGGAGAGGGTGCAGGCTGGGCTAAGGGAACCCCTCCCATGCACAAATTTCATGCACCAAGCTTCTAGTCTTAATAATAATAAACAAACATGTAAATTGACCGTACCTCCACTACACCCACAGCCAATCAGAGTGAGTATGCAAATTAACCTAACAAAGATGGTGGTTAATTTGCATATGCAGGCAGGGAGGACAGCGCCATGGCCTGCTCCTGGGGGTCTGGGTCCATTTGGGGCGGGGGAGGCCAGGTGGGCAGGGCCAGACACCACCCACAAGGTATCATTCATCGGGGCCCTGGGAGGCGAGGTGGGCAGTGCTAGACACCACCTGCAGGGTCTGGGTCCATCACAGGCCCCGGGAGGGGCAGTGGACCCACCTAGCCACTCCTGCAGGGCCCTGAGAACATCGCCGCCCCAGCGAGGCACAGCTGGGCCTGCCTAGCCACTCCCATGGGGCCCTGGGAACATCGCAGGCATGGGGTTGCTGAGACCCAGACTGGGCCTCTGGTCACAGATTCACAGCTTCGCAGAGACCAAGGGCAGGGATCTGCTTCAACTGCAGAGACAGAGAGGTTCTGCAGTGGCCCCAAGACGCAGGTGGGTCCAGCCAGGGATCAAGGGGCATGGAAGGACACCAGGGTGGAGGGGCAAGGACCTGCAGCCCTGAGGGAGGGGTTGAGAGGCAGTGCCACCTCAGTGGAGGGGTGCCTCACTGCAGGGTACCGGACTGACTGACGTGATTCAGAGAAGTGCTAATCGGCCTCACCCAGGTGGCCTTCGCACTTCAGAGGCGGTGACTCCTGCTCTCGCCTTGGCCCAAAAGCAAATCCACGCTACCCTGCCCCATGGCAGAGCATGCCTAGGAAGTGAGTGCAAAGCCTTCCACCTGCTCTGGAGAAGGGGGGCAGTAAAGAATAGGGGCAGGGGGCCAGGAAGAGGAAAGAATCTGGAGTGTCCTCAATGAGGAGGTGTTTGAGAAAGAGGCTCAGAAGCCTGACGGGAAGGTTTGTTCCATTTGCCGGGCAGCTGCCCCTTAGGAAGGGCAGAGAGCATGGCTCTGAGGGCTCCCTGCACTCTGAGTCAAGTTCCACAGCCAACTGGAATTGGCCGCAGTTTCCTGATCGGTAAAATGGATTAAGTGTGTCCCAGTGCCTTCACTGAGCTTTGATGGCCAATTGAGATACTATATAAGGAAAATGAGGGAAGAAGTGAGAAAGAAAAGGAAAGGCGAACAACACAAAAGAAAGACTGGAAGGAACCTGTAGACCCATTGTAACTTAAATAGGGAATATAGTCAATAGTGTTGTAATGATGGTATGATGCCAGGTGGGTACTGGAAATATCAGGGAACACTTTGTAAAGTATATGATTGTCTAACCACTATTCTGTAACTAATATAAAACCTGAAACCAATACAAAATAATATTGAATGTAAAGAAATGAAATTGGAGTGAAATTTTTATAAATTTCAAAGTTTAAATACAGGCTGTAAAGGAAGGAAAGGGGAGAATAAAAATAGTGTTTTTCATTTTACCACTTTATTGTCTTTTCAGTACATGAAAAAGACAGTTGTCTTTATATGGTGCTTTTATACTTTTCTAAGTCATTATCTCATTTTAATTTCAGGTAACTTAAAGACAAGATAATTATTCCCTCCACTATTCAAAGAAAGGAAATATTGGTGTCTGGTCCCAATGATTCAATCATCAAGTACTTATTGGAAAGCAGGGTTAGTAAAATTTTCTGTGAAGGGTCATATCTATACTAATAAAAGCCTTGGGGGTGATCAGGCCAGGAAGGGAGGGTAGTTGGGGGCAATCAGGCCAGCAGAGGAGCAGTTAGGTGTCAATCAGGCTAGCAAGGGAGCAGTTATGGGGCAATCAGGCAGGCAGGTGAGTGGTTAGGAGCCAGCAGTCCCGTATTGTGAGAGGCATGTCTGACTGCAGATTTAGGCACAGCCTGAACCTGCAGTCAGACATCCCCCGAGGGGTCCCAGATTGGAGAGGGTGCAGGCTTCTCTGAGGGACACCCTCCCCAGTGCATGAATTTTGTGCATTGGGCCTCTAGTATATATATATAAAACCCTAATATGCAAATAGACAGAACAGCAGAACAACCAAGAAACCGATCACTATGATGTGTGCTGACCACCAAGGGGTGCGCATGGATCATGGTGGGCGTTGGCATCAGGCAGCAGAGCAAGAATCATGGCAGGCATTGGCTGTGGTGGGATGGTGGAACAGCTGAGCAGGGGCACGAGACCAAAATGGGGCCCCGGTCGCTGTCATCCAGGGGAGCCTCTGGTAGAAACTGAAAATTCTTTGCTCCCAGTTGTCATGGTCCCACCCAGCGCTCACACCTGCTGCCAGCATTGGCCCCTCTCATACCCACTGCCAGCACCAGCCCCACTTGCACCTGCTGCAGCTTCTGCTGCTCACACCCGCTGCTGACCCCAATCGCCCCTCAGGGATTCTCCACCTCCCCTGCTCCAGAGGGTCGATCGGGGTCAGAAACCACCTCTCATACCTGCTGCCAGCGATGGCCCTGCTCGCACTTCCTGCCAGTGCCAGAGCCACCACTCACACCCATTGCCAGTGCCAGCCCCGCTCATACCCACAGCTGGCATTGGAGCCACCGCTCACACTCTCTGCTGATGTCTGGCACCAGTCCTTATCACTGGCATCTTCAGTGGGTACAAGTGGCAGCTGCTGGCCCCAATCACTCCTAAGGGCTTCTCCACCTCCCTCTGCTCCTCAGGAGCAATTGGGGCAGCAGCCACCATTTGCACCCACTGACGATGCTGGCCCTCCTCGCACCTGCTGCTTGTGCTGGCCCCATTCACTCCACACCAACAGTGGGTGCAAGCAAGGTCAGTGGCATCAGTGCGTGGGAGCAGTGGCACCAGCAGTGGGGCTTCCAGCAGATAGGGGACCAGGGGCCTCAGTGGGAAGGACAGGTTGGGGGCACAGAGGATGGGCCAAGACCCACCCCTGTGCTCACTGCAGCCTTGTGGCACAGTTCCTTTCAAGGTGCATGAATTTCTGCATTGGACCTCTAGTATAAAAAATAAATTTAAAAACCAAATGACAAATTTGATTCATCAAAGGTAAAATAAAAGAGAACCATCAAGTCATCAAAGATTATTGAGCAACTGCTATCAGGGCACCATTCAGGGTGCTAGAAATTTAACCATGAGTAAAAAGATAAGTCTGCTACCAATGACTGATAGTGAGGGAGGAAGAATGGGAAGACAAAAAAAAAAAAAGAAAGAAAGCAAGAGGAAAACAGAAAAGAAGAAAATTTGATTTCATATGGTAGGAAAAACTATGAAGAGAAAGAAAGCAAGAAAAATGGTATTAAGAGAGATGAAGAGGGTTATAAGATAAGGTGCTATAAAGAGGTCTCACTGATACAGTGACATGTTAAATGACCCAAATAAAGGAGAAAGACAGCCAAGTAGAAATCTGGAAAAGAAAAACATGACCAGAAAAACAAAGTCTTTAAAAATTATGTAAAGTCTGGAGTATTGAAACAACATCAGAAAGATAAAACAATGAAATATATTTTTTTAAAAAAGTTAAATAACAGTAGGATAGATTTTAAAACTCTAACATATGCCTAATAAGAATTCCAGAAGTTGACAAGGAAGGAAATGAAAAAAAAAAATCAATCTTCATAATGGACTTTTGACTGAGTTTTCTGGAATTTACAAGAATCAAAAAAATCATATTGAAAGAACACAATGACTGTTAAGCCATATAAATCTAAATAAATCTAAAATAAACACATGCTATTAAAACTACAGAACATTAAAGCTATTTAATAAAAAAGTACAAACTCCCCCCAAAATATTTTATATTCTATAGAGAAAAGGCACGTTACTTGTCAGTGAATGACAATTAGAATGTACTATCATTAAGACAAATAAATGCCAAAAGAAAATAGAACAATTGAATCCATGCTCTTACAAATAATTGTCAACCTACAATTACCTATCAAGGCCAACAGTCATTAAAATGTTGGGCAAAATCAAAGCAATCTTACCTAATAGTAGACAAACATGTAAATTGACCATACCTCCGCTACTCCCACAGCCAATCATAGTGAGTATGCAAATTAGAAAGCCAAAGATGGCGGCCACCCATCTGCTCCAGGAGCAGAGTTGCCAGGTGGGGCAGGACACCTGCTATGAGAGGGAGGGCGGGGGGAGAAGGGATCTATAGGAGAGGAGTGCTGCAGCAAAGTCAAGACTGCAGACTCTAGCCGGAGTCTGCAGCGAAGACAAAGATGGCAGACTCTGGCCAGAGCGAAGGCCCAGGTCCTGGGTGCCAGAGGAAAACCAGTGCTGGAAGCCAAGGGAAGGAAGGCCTATTGCATGAATCTCTTCGTGCAATGGGCCTCTAGTTTCCAATATAAAATACTAAACAAGTTTACACTTACTGGTAATTTATTAAACAACTGAGTAAAGACATGCAGTTATAAAATAAATAAGTCCTGTGCAGTAATGTACAGAATAGAGAAAAAACATCAATAATCCTATATAATCAAATGCTAATAAGTAAATCGACAAAAGGACAGAACAACTGGTTGCTATAATACACACTGACCACCAGGGGCCAGATGCTCAATGCAGGAGCTGCCCCCTGGTGGTCAGTGCGCTCCCACAGGGGGATTGCTACTCAACCAGAAGCTGGCTCACGCTGGTGAGAGCAATGGCTGGGGCCTCTCCCACCTTTGCAGCAGCACTACGGATGTCCTCTGAGGGCTCACAGACTGCGAGAGGGTGCAAGAAGCTGAGTGCATGAATCTCAAGCACCAGGCCTCTAGTCACCCTATCTAATAAAAGAGTAATGTGCAAATTGACCATCACTCTGTTACACCCACAAGCTATGCCCACCAGCTAATCGGGAGTGAGTATGCAAATTAACCCAACCAAGATGGCTGTGGCCACGGAGAGAGCAGGAGGATTGGGTTGCCCCTGGCAATGGAGGAAGCCAAGCTTTCCACCAACCCTAGCAGGCCCAGGCCTCCACTCAAGGCTACAAAGTTTCAATTATAAAAGACAAATAAATCCCAACAAAAATGGCAGCAGCCACAGAGCTGGAGAGAGCAGGAGGCTTGAGTTGCTCCCTGCAGTGGAGGAAGCTAAGCTTTCCACCTTCCCTGGCGGGCCCAGGCCTGCGCTCAAGGATACAAAGTTTCAATTATAGAAGATACATAAATCCCAACAAAAATGACTGTGGCCTCAGAGCAAGCAGGAGGCTTGGCTCTGCTCAAGGCTACAAAGTTTCAATTATAGATAAATAAATCCCAGATACCAGGGCCTCCACTTGGGTTGCTGAGGGACATGGCCGGCCTGCAAACCACCACAGGCCCCTTGCCCAGGCTGCCCCACACCGAAAGGGAACCCACACCCTGATCCAGGACACCTTTCAGGGCAAACCAGCTGGGCCCCACCCATGTACCAGGCCTCTAGCCTAGCTAATCATATCTAATAAAAGAGTAATATGCAGATTGACCATCACTCCAACACACAAGATGGCTGCCCCCATGTGGACACAAGATGACCACCACAAGATGACCAGCAGGGGAGGGCAGTTGGGAGGTACCAGGCCTGCAGGGGAGGGCAGTTAAGGGTGATCAGGCTGGCAGAGGAGGGAAGTTGTGGGCAACTGGCCCTGCAGGGAAGGGCAGTTGTGGGGGGACCCAGGCTTGCAGGGGAGAGCAGTTAGAGGCAAACAGGCTGGCAGGGGAGCAGTTAGGCATCAATCATGCTGGCAGGGAAGTGATTAGGGGGTATCAGGCTGGCAGGCAGAAGCAGATTAAGGGCTATCAGGAAGGCAGGCAGGCAAGCAGTTGGGAGCCAGCAGTCCTGGATTGTGAGAGGGATGTCCCAGATTGGAGAGGGTACAGGCTGAGAGACACACTCCCCATGCACGAATTTCATGCACTGGGCCTCTAGTGCCTAATAATAGACAAACATGTATATTGATTGTAACGCTGCTATGCCTATAGCCAATCAGAGTGAGTATGCAAATTAACCTAACAAAGATGGTGGTTAATTTGCATACATAGGTGCCCAGTGGCCTGGGTCCCAGGAATGTTCTTGGCACCCAGGTCACTCCGAGATAGGCCCCAGGTAGGTCCTGAACAACCTGGTCAGGGCCTGAGCCATGGGGCTCCTGGGCAGGGCTGAGCCTGTGATCAGAGCTGAGGGGGCTCCTGCCCAGGCATAAAGCTTAGGCCAGAAGTTTTAGGCCTTAGCAGGGGTGGAACCAGCCATGGGATGAAGCTGGGCGGCCCCTGCCCAGGCCCCAAGCCTCCGTCAGAGTTTTGGGGCCTGGGCAGGGGCAGAGCCAGCGATCAGAGCCTAGGTGGCCCCTGCCCAGGCCTAAATCTTCGGCCAGAGGCTTTAGGCCTGGGCAGAGACGGAGCCAGCAATCAGAGGAAGCTAGAGGGCCCCAGCCCAGGCCCCAAGCCTTGGCCAGAGACTTTAGGCCTTGGCAGGGGTGGAGCTGGTGATTGGAGGGAGCTGGGGGACCCCTGCCCAGGCCCCAAGTCTCGGCCAGAGGCTTTGGGCCTGGACAGGGGCAGAGCCAGCAATCAAAAGGAACTGGGGGGCCCCTGCCCAGGCCCTGAAGCTTTAGGCCTTGGCAGGGGTGGAGCCGGCAATGGGAGAAAGCTAGGGGGCCCCTGGCCAACCCGAAGGTCCACTGCTGGAGGGGCAAAGAAATGTCATATCCTGCCCTAGTCAGTTTGGCTCAGTGGCCTGCTGACTGCTGGGTCCGGGTTGGATTCTGATCAAGGGCATGTACCTAGGTTGCAGGATCCTCCCTGGCTGGGGCCCAAGTCATGGCTCATGCAGGAGGCAACCAATCAAAGTGTTCCTCTCACTTTGATGTTTCTCTCTGTCTTTCCCTTTCTCTTCCACATTCTCTAAAAATCAATGGAAACATATCCACAGGAGAGGATAAAAAAAATAATAAAGAAATGTCATATCCTATGAAAGACACATCTTGAAAATGCCTTAAAAAAGTTGTCATTTTTTCATGGTGAAGGAAATGGAGTCCGTGTTGATGAAAACACCTTGGTGGCTGTGGTGACTGGCAGTGGCTGCAACAGCGGGGTGATGGGTCTGGCGCCATCTCCTGATCAGCCCCGTCGCCTCCCACAGAGTGAGGCCAAACTGTGGCTTAGGTCTGCTCCCCACAGGCTCCCAGTATGTGAGAGGGGGCAGGCTGGGCTTAGGGAGCCCCCCAGTGCACAAATTTCGTGCGTCGGGCCCTTAGTCCTACCTAATAAAAGAGTAATATGCAAATTAACCATCACCCCATGACAAAGATGATGGCACCCATAGCCACAACATGGCGGAACCCAGTCCTTTCAGCTCCACTGAAGTCCCCCAATCCTGGGGGGGAGGCAGCCACTGAGAGCAGGCAGCGTGAGCGGCCTGTCAGAATGCTGCCCAGAGGCCCTCTTGACCCTTTATAAAAAAACGAAAACAAATTCACTCCCCACAGAGTGATCCCCCCCAAACACACACCTGCAGCCTCAGGGTCTCAGCCTTGGAAGTGTGATCCCCTCCCAGCTGCAGCCTTGGGGTCTCAGCCTCAGAACCTTGTGCGTTCCCAGCGAGTGATCCCCACACACACACCAGCAGCCTCAGGGAGTCAGCCTTGGAACTTGCCTCATCCCCAGCAGAGTGATTGGTGGTGGAGGGGAGGGAAGGGGCTAGGGGTATCTGGGCAATACCCAGCAAACCTCTCCCATTGGGCAGAAACTTGTGACTGGGTTAGGGAGGTAAATGGGTTTTGTTTAAAATCTTTACAAACCGCAAAGGAAATGTCTGAGGTAGGGTTTCACATCAGAAGTAACTTACAACTAATTTCTGAAGGCAAACTGCTACATTACAGTTAATTACTGAAGAGTACCCCGTGGTCCGGAGGTCGGGCTCCACAGTGGCAGTGGTGGGCGCTCCCCACTCTGGTTCCTCAGCACCTCGGTCCTGGCTTGAGCCCAACCAGGAAGGCCTTGTCCCCTACAGTTTTCGCCAAGGCAGGCAGGTTTTATAGACATGAATAAGAAATGCCCATGCACAAGTCCTAAAGATGTCGGGGATGGCAGAAATGACAAACAAACTGGGAAAAGAGCAAAACCAAAAACACCACCAATCCCAACATAGATCATCTTTTTCTTCAGATGATGGTGTGTTTCCCTCTTTTTCATCTTCTGGAAGCAAGACAGATTCAAGTACTGATGATTCTACCAACAGAAAAGTTAAGAGAAAGGACAGAAAAAGAATATAAGGAGAAAAGAAAGAAAGGACAAAAGATGAAACATCAAGAAAAAGAAAGAGAAAGAAAAATGGAGGAAACAACCACATGATATCACCTTTCTAAGGTCTTATGAAATTCCTGTTTAAGGAGTTTATTTTATGACACTTTTAGTTTGGGTTTACATTTTTACTGGTTTGTCAAGACCACATCAGGTACAGTGTCAAATATGTTAAAGAAAAAACCCTATCTAATAAGGAGGGAATATGCAGGGGAGGGCAGTTGGGGGTAATTGGGCTGGCAGGGGAGCAGTTAGGCATTGATCAGGCTGGCAAGGGAGTGGTTAGGGGGTGATCAGGCTGGCAGGCAGAGCGGTTAGGGGCAATCAGGCAGGAAGGCAGGCATTGCAGTTGGGAGCCAGCCGTCCCAGATTGTGATAGGGATCCCAGATTGGAGAGGGTGCAGGTTGGGCTGAGGAATACCCCCTCCCCCAGTGCAAGAATTTCATGCACCGGGCCTCTAGTATTGTAATAAATTTGAATGATAGCAGATGGGTACTAGACTTATTGTGGTGAGCACATCATCTATAATAATAACAGCGTAATATGCTAACTAGACTAGACAGGCAAACGACCTTCCAGATGTCATTCCTGCCATCCTGCCGGATGAAGCCAAAGTGGTGTGAGCCAAAGCAGAGGTGGTTAGGGGCAATCAGGCAGACAGGCAAGAGGTTAGGTGTGATCAGGCAGGCAGGCGAGTGGGTTAGGGGAGATCAGGTGGGCAGGCAGGCCAGCAGTTAAGAGCCAGAAGTCCTCAATTGAGAGAGCAATGTCCAACTACCAGCAGTCAGACATCCCTCAAGGGGTCCCGGATTGTGAGAGGGTGCAGGCCAAGCTGAGGGACACCTCCCTTGCACAAATTTTGTGCACTGTGCCTCTAGTCTATTCTATCTAATAAAAGACTAATATGCAAATTGACCATCAGTCCGCTACACCCACAAGCCATGCTCACCAGCCAATAGGGAGTGAGTATGCAAATTAACCCAAACAAGATGGCTGTGGCCATGGAGCAAGCAGGAGGCTTGGGTTTCCCCGGTAATGGAGGAAGCCAAGCTTTCCGCACACCCTGGCAGGCCCAGGCCTCCACTCAAGGCTACAAAGTTTCAATTATAAAAGACAAATAAATCCCAACAAAAATGGCAGCAGCCACAGAGCTGGAGAGAGCAGGAGGCTTGGGTTGACCCCAGTGATGGAGGAAGCTAAGCTTTCCACACACGCTGGCCTGCTTTGGCCTCTGCTCAAGGCTACAAAGTTTCAATTTTAGAAGATAAATAAATCCCAGATACCAGGGTCTCTGCTCGGGTCGCCAGAGGGCATGGCTGGCCTGCAAACCACCACAGGCCCCTCGCCCAGGCTGCCCCACATCCCAAGGGAACCCCCACCCTGATCTGGGACACCCTTCAGGGCAAACCAGCTTGCCCCCACCCATGCACCAGGCCTCTATCCTATCTAATAAAAGAGTAATATGCAAATTGACTGTCACTCCAACGCACAAAATGGCTGCCCCCATGTGGCCAAAGATAACTGCCCCTGTGTGGACACAAGATGGCTGCCACAAGATGGCCAGTAGGGACCAGGCCTGCAAGAGAGGACAGTTGTGGGTGGTCAGGCCAGCAGAGGAGGTCAGTTGGGAGGGACCAGGCCTGCAAGGGAGGGCAGTTGGGAGCAATCAAGCCTGCAGGGGTGGGCAGTTAGGGGTGACCAGGTCAGCAGAGGAGGGAAGTTGGGGGTGACAGGAACTGCAGAGAAGGACAGTTCGGGGGGACCCAGGCCTGCAGGGGAGAGCAGTTGGGGGGGACCAGGCCTACAGGGGCGGGCAGTTATGGGTGACCAGGCCTGCAGGGGAGGGCAGTTAAGGGCAAACAGGCTGGCAGGGGAGCAGTTAGGCATCAATCAGGCTGGCAGGGGAGTGGTTAGGGGGTGATCAGGCTGGAAGGCAGAAGGGGTTAGGGGCAATCAGGAAGGCTAGCAGGAGAGCAGTTGGGAGCCAGCAGTCTTGGATTGTGAGAGAGATGTCCGACTGCCCGTAAATAAACAGGTAATTGGGCATCCCTCGAGAGATCCCAGATTGGAAAGGGTTCAGACTGGGCTGAGGGACACACCCCCTGCGCAAGAATTTTGTGCACCAGGCCTCTAGTATATATATAAAGAGCCAGGGTCCATAATGTCCAAAATGACTGAAGGCTTGACCGAATGCCAGGCAGGGAGTGGGTGGGGTGGGGAAGGGTGGGCATGGCGAGGTCATTAGCTTCAGGCCTGGGTGGCCTGCTGCCTCTGTGATTGACTCCAGCAGGACCTGGGCCCTCCCCTCTGTGGACCAGAAGCCCTTTTCCTGATACCATGTTCCCAGGATCTCTCAGACCCTTTTGTGGAAGTCAGGAAACACTGCATGTGGTCATCCCACCCTGGGGACTCCCAGGGCTGACAGCAAGAATGGGCTTCTGTGGGGTCCCCTCTGTTATGTGATCCTGGGTCACTACATCCTAATGTTGACTCTGGCAAGACTTGTGCCGGTCCTCTGCATATGTGAGGTCCTCTTCCCCATACCAAAACTCCCTGAGTCTATGAGACCTGGATGTAGAAATCACCTGTTGCCATCATCCCACTTTGGGGACTCCCATGGCTTACAGTGGGGAGGGGACCTTGGTGGGGTCCCCTCTTTTGTGGCATCCAGAGTCCCTTCAGTGTTTCTTTGGGGTCCTCACCTTGACTCTGGCAGGACTTGGGCCGGTCCTCTGCATTTCTGAGGTCCCACTCCCTATACCAAAGCCCCCGAGTCTCTGAGACCCAGATGCAGAAATTGCCTGTTGTCATCTTCCCACCTTGGTTGGGATGATTCTGTTCTAGGGTCCAGGATCCCTCCCTCCTCCCTCATGTTCCTCACCTTGAGCCCTTGCCTAGGGGGTGTGGCTCCTCATTGTCCTAGAGAAAAGCATATGTTCAGATCCTGGGTTCCTCCCTCTGTTGACCCAAGGTCGGACTCCTCAGATCAAGGCCTCACTGCCTGAGTCTTCTGCAAGAAGTCAGTGTACATCACATCTGGTAAGAAACCCAGCAATTCCAAAGCCTGAAGGCTGAGATGGATTCCATAGGGTCCTTTAGCCCTCCCTCTGATCCATACTTTGACAGGGCCTGGGCCTCCTGTCCTCTATGAACCTGAGTCTGCAATCCTCAGACCAAGGGTCTGACTACCCGAGTTCCTCTAAGGAGGTGGGGCGGAGGGAGGTGAATTTTTCAACATATAAACAGGAAATCCAACCTCTGGAATTTAAATTCCTGCCTCATTCACCTTATACTGTTAAACCCCAAATCTAGGTACTATACCTACTATGATCACCCCCAAGATTTTAAACAAAGCTAAGCAACTCTATTCATTAAAGACAGCCTAAAGGCAATAATTTCAACCTTGAAAATGGAAAGCTTGGGAGAGCCACATGGACAGTTGAAAAAGGGGGGTGTGATGAAAAATTTCTCTGGTAGTAGCCAAGAAGTGAATGGTTTTCAAGGTGCATAAGAGCAACCTGTACTAGGGAAGCAGGATGATTCACATATCCACAGAGACAGTCACATTACCTTGAAAAGATTTTAGGTAAATCTTATGAAAACTAGCTAATGGTGAAGGATGAGAAAGAACAATGAACCACTGAAATGGGTGGCCTAGGGTAGCATTTGGAGGAAGCATCATCTCCCTACCATGTGACCCATCAGAATTGAACATGGGGTCAATAAGTTTGAGAAGGCTTAGGAGTGCTAAAGAAATGCCCCCTTTCTCTTACCAAAGCATCTCAGCCTCCTCACCCCTCTTCATTAAAGTGTCAGGATGGTGCTTTATGATGTCTAAATTTCTCTCCCAGAGCTACCATTAGCTGGAGGAGAGACTTCCTGATTAATTAAAGCCTAGGGGGTGTAGCCCCTCATTGTCCTAGAGAAAAGCATATGTTCAGGAGGCCCGGGGTAGGCCCTGGGAAATTTTGACATGGTGAAGATGGCTGAATGGTGAGACAACTGGACAACCAAACAACTGATTTCTATGACATGTGCTGACCACCAGGGGGCGTGCACAGAAACATAGCGGGCATTGGCAGCAGGTGGCAGAGCAAGGAACATGGTGTGCATTGGCTGCAGCAGGATGGTGGAGCAGGTGAGCAGGGGTACCAGACCAAGGCAGGGTGCTGGTCACTGTCATTGGGGCAAACCTCTGGTGGTTACTAAAAATTCTTTGCTCTTGCGTGCCACAGTCCAACCCAGCCTTTGCACCTGGTGCTGATGCTGGCCACGCTCTCACCTGCAGCCGGTGCCCAGCACCAGTCCTGATTGCCTGGTGCTGTCAGCAGATGCAAGCCATGCCTGCTGACCCCGATCTTCCCTGAGGGATTCTCCACCTCCCCCTGCTCCTGAGGGGTGATCGCAGTAGCAGCCGCTGCTCGCACCCACTGACCACACCAGCCCCACTCACACCTGCTGCTGACACTGGACCCAATTGTTCTCCACCATCAGCAGTGTGAGTGGCTGCAGCGGGAACAGGGCTCCTGGCAGAGAGGAGACTGCGGTCTGCGGTGGGAGGGGCTGGGCAGGGGCACGGAGGATGGGCCGAGACCTGAACCTGTGCCCACTGCAGCCTTGTGGCCCACAGTTCCTTTCAAGGTGCACGAATTTGTGCACTGGGCCCCTAGTAGGGTATGTAAATGTCTAATCAATATGTTGGACATTTGACACATATAAAATTATATGTCAACTATACTTTAATGAAAATACATTTAAAATTAAGAATAAAATGAATGTCAAATGAAAATTATAACTAAGCAGTTTTAATCCAGAAGATTTCAGTATATTGGAGAGAGTAAAAGAGAGGGAGAGGCAGAGAGAGAGAAAAAGAGAGGGAGCGAGAGAGAGAGAATCTATTATAATTAAGGTACACTTATTTTTAACAGAAGTCAAGTACTTAATAATAAGTTAAGCATAAAAGACTAAATCAAAAGCATAAACAAGGGAAATAGCTATCTAAAGCACTAAATAATTATTTTAAACAATTAAATAGATCTTATAGAAATTTAAAATATCACCTGTGATATCAAAATCCCAGCAGATACATTAAACAGATTATATGTAATTAAGCAGAGAACTAGTGAATTGTAAAAAGATCTGAATAATTACCCAAAACACAGAATTTAGAGAAAACAAAAGTGCAAGTAAAATTGGGATAAGTTGAAGATAAAGGGATAATGTCTAATGTGTATTTACTTAGATTTCCAGAGAACACAAAGAGAAAGAGAACATGGAAATTTAAAAAGAAAGGGACCATCAATAGATAAGTGAATAAAAAAGCTGTGGTACATTTGCACAATGGAATAATATGCAGCTGTAAAAAAGAAGGATCTCTTACTCTTTGCAAAAGCATTGAATAACATGGAGAATATTTTGCTAAACCAGTCAGGGAAAGTCAAGTATCATATGATCTCACTTACAGGTGGAATTTAATGAACAACATAAACTAACACCAAAAAATTGGTCCATAAGCATGGAGACATGAACCAGACTCACAGATCTCAGTTGGCAGGAGGGTGGGTGTCTGGAAGTGATTAACCAAAGAACATATATGGATAAATTATAGCATATGGACACAGAAAATATTGTGGTGAAGGACTGGGGTCGTGGGGGAGAGCTGGATGGAGTGGGCAAAGAGGGGCACAAATGGGGGACATCTGTAACACTGTCCACAACAACAAAAAGTAAATTGATTAAAAAATAAAGAGAAAGGAACCAAGTGATAATATAATAAAGATAAATTTTTGAGAAATGATGAAGAAAATGATTCTTAAGATTCCAAAAATGTAACATATTTTTAAAAGTATGAAGAAAGGGAAATTCACATCCCAAAACATTTCAACTTTTCAGAATGTCAGAAATCTGAGAAACAATCCTATATAATAAAAGGATAATATGCAAATTTTCCCCTCAGGAATTTGACCTACTGGGAGTTCGACCAACTGGGAGTTCAACTGCTCATTATGACATGCACTGACCACCAGGGGGTGATGTGGAACAAAGGAAGGCCCCAGCTGGCCCTGATCTCAGGCCAGACCTAGGGACCCTACCTTAGCATGTATTTCAAGCACCAGGCCTGTAGTCCTATATAATAAAGAGCTAATATGCAAATAGTCATCACACCCTCATACCATCACACTGTAACAGCTCAGACACTCAACACTGGGGAGAGAATAATGTGGACCAGCCAGGCTGCAGCCCAGGAGAGGGACAAGCCATCTGCCTGATAGTCCCAGGTGCCAGAAACTGGGGCTGCAGCCCAGGAGAGGGACAAGCCATCCACCCACGGTCCCCTGCGGCTGCAGCTGTCCCGGGCAAAGCCAGCCCGGTCTTGGATGCCTGTGGCCAGCCAGAGGGAAGGAAGCCCAGGTCCCAGGTGCCTGCGACCAGCCGGAGGAGGGAATCCATCCTGGGTCCCGGTTGCAGGGCGAGGCAGAGGTGGTTAGGGGCAATCAGGCCAGCAGGGGAGCCGTTAGGGGCAATCAGGCTGGTAGGGGAGCAGTTAGGGGTGATCAGGCAAGCAAGCAGATGAGTGGTTAGGAGCCAGCAATCCCAGATTGACCTTGTAGTATAATTTGATTTCTGGTATTTTGAAACCCCCAATTTGTACTTCTTTCTGAATAGCCTCTTTCTGAGGCTATTCAGGGTCTTTGGTTCTATATATATTTTGGTAATAGTTTTTCTATATCTGTGAAATATGGCATTGGTATTTTAATAGGCATTGAATCTATAAATTGCTTTGGGTAATATGGACAATCTAATGTTGTTAATACTTTCAATCCATGAACATGGCATATTCTTTCATTTGTTTTTATCTTTATTTCCTTTTTCAATGTCCTATAGTTTTCTGAGTACAGGTCTTTTATCTCCTTGGGTAAATTTATTCCTAGGTACCTTATTTTGTGGTTGCTATAGTACCTTATTTAGTTTCTCTTTCTGATGGTTTATTATTGGTATATAAAAATGCCATTGGCCCCAACCGGCTTGGCTTGGTGGATAGAGCATTGGCCTGCTGACTGAAGGGTCCCAGGTTTGATTCTTGTCAAGGGCATGTACCTTGGTTGTGGGCACATCCCCAGTAGAAGGTGTGCAGGAGGCAGCTGATTGATGTTTCTCTCCCATCAATGTTTCTAAATCTCTATCCCTCTCCCTTCCTCTCTGAAGAAAAAAAAAAGGCAATAAAATATATTTTAAAAAATAAATAAAAATACCATTGATTTCTGGATATTGATTTTGTATCCCACTACTTTGCCAAATTAATTTATTAAATATAGTAGTTTTTTGGTGGAGTCTTTAGGGTTTTCTATGTACAATATCATGTCATCTGCAAATAATAAGTTTTACTTCCTTCTTTCCAATTGGGATGCCTTTTATTTCTTCTTCTTGTCTGATTGCTGGGAGTAGAACTTCCAGCACTATGTTGAATAAGAGTGGTAAAAGTGGATATCCCCATCCAATTCATGATCTTAAGGGAAGCAATTATAGTTTTTGCCCACTGAATATGATGTTGCCTGTCAGTTTTTCATATATGGCTTTTACTATATTGAAGTATGACCCTTCTATATCTCCACATTGATGAGAGTTTTTATCACAAATGGGTACTGGATTTTAGCAAATACTTTTTTTGCATCTATTGATATGATCATGTGATTTTTATCTTTCATTTTGTTTATGTGATATATCACCTTTTATGATTTGCAAATATTATACCAGCCTTATATATCCAGAATAAATTCAATTTGGTCATGTTGTATGATCTTTTTAAGGTATTGCTGAATCAGATAGTCCATTAAGGATTTTTGCATCATCTATATTCATCAAGGATATTGATCTATAATTTTTCTTTCTTTGTAGTGTCTTTATCTAGTTTTGGCATTAGGATAACATTGGCTTCATAAAAAGTCTTCCCACCTCTTGAATTTTTTGAAATAGTTTGAGGAAAATAGCTGTCAGTTCTTCTTTGCATGTTTGATAAAATTCACCTGTGAAGCCATCACTTCTAAGGACTGTTGCTTGTTGGGTGTTGTTTGATTATTGCTTCAATTTCATTAGTTGTTATTGGTCTACTTACATTGTCTGCTTCTTCCTGATTCAGTTTTGGAAGACTGTATTTTTCTAGGAATTTGACACTTTTACCCAGGTCTTCTATTTTGTTGTCATATGATATTTTGTAATATTTTCTTACAAACTTTCTAGTTGTTACCTCTCCTCTTTCATTTCTGATTTTATTTATTTGGGTCCTTTCTTTGTTTTTGATGAAGTCCAGTGAAAGGTTCATCAATCTTATTCATTTTTTCAAAGAACCAGCTTTTGGTTTCATTGATTTTTTTTTTTTTTTAGTTTCTATAAAATATATTTCTGCTCTGATCCTTATGATTTCCTCCCTTCTACTTACTCTCAGCTTTTTCTGCTGTTCTTTTCCTTTTTTTTTTTTTTTTTTTTTTTTTTTTTTGGTGTAATGCTAGGTTGTTTACTAGAGATTTTTCTTGCTTCTTGAGGTAGACCTGTAAAGCTATGAACTTCCCTCTCAGGGCTGCTTTCACAGTGACTCAGATTTGGGGTGTTTGTATGTTCATTTTTGTTTGTTTCCAGATAATTTTTGACATCCTCCTTGATATCATTGGTAACCCATTCATGGGTAAATAACATTATCTTAACCTCCATGTGTTTGAATATTTTTGAGCTTTTACTGTTTTTATCATGCTTAATTTCTAGTTTCATGCCATTTGGTCCAAGAAGATGCTTGATATTTCAATCTTTTTAAAAAATATATATATTTTATTGATTTTTTTTTTTTTACAGAGTGGAAGAAAGAGAGAGTTAGAAACATTGATCAGCTGCCTCCTGCACACCCCCTTACTGGGGATGTGCCTGCAACCAAGGTACATGCCCTTGACCAGAATCGAACCTGGGACCCTTCAGCCTGTAGGCCGACGCTCTATCCACTGAACCAACCCGGTTATAGCTGATATTTCAATCTTATTGAATTTGTTAAGCCTCATTTTGTGTCCTAAGGTGTGGTCTTTTAGATTGTTCCATGTGCACTTGATAAAAATGTGTATTCTGCTTATTTGGGATTAAATGTTCTATAAATATTAATTAAATTCATGAGATCTGGTGTGTTGTTTAAGGTCCTTGTTTCTTGGTTGATTTTTTGTTTGGAAGGTCTATACAGTACTCACAGTGAGTTTTTAAAGTTCCCTACTATGATTGTACTATTATTGATCTCTCTCTTAAAGTCCACCTTTATTTTCTTTATATATATAGATGCTTCTGTATTGGGTGCATATATGTTTACAAGGGTTATATCTTCTTGTTGCATCAATACCTTTATTATTATGTAGTGACCAACTTTGTCTCTTTTATGACCTTTATTTTGAAGTCTATTTTGTTAGATATGAAGTATTGCTACCCCAGCTGTTTTTTGTTTTCATTTACATTGAACGTTTTTTCCATCCCTTTACTTTCAGCCTCTATGTATCTTTTGCTCTGAGGTGGGTCTTTTATAGACAGCATATATATGAGTCCTATATTCTTATTCATTCATCTTTTGATTGGAACACTTAATCCAATTACATTTAAGATTATAATTGATAGGGATTTATTGCCATTTTTATGCCTATTTTCCTCTTTTTTCTTCTTCTTAAAGCAGTCCCTATAGCATTTCTTGCAATGCTGGTTTGTTAGTAATGACCTTCTTTAGTCTTCTTTTGTCTGATAAACTCTTTATTTTAAATTATAGCCATGCTTGATAGAGCCTTGATTGTAGGTTCTTGCTTTTCATTTCTTTGTATATTTCATTTAAATCTCTTCTGACCTGAATTGTTTCTGTTACATATATCAGCTGACGATTTTATGGTTACTTTCCTTATCTTTGACTGCCTTTAAGAATCTCTATTTGGCTTTAATGTTGGCCATTTTAAACATACGTGTCGTGGTGTCCTTCTCTTTGTGTTCTTCTTGATTGGGACTATCTCTGCTTCCTGAACTTATGTGGCATTTTCCTTCACCAGGCTAGGGAAGTTTTCTGTCATTATTTCTTTAAACAAGTTATCTATCCCTTGCTCATATTCTTTTTCTTCTGGTATCCTTATAATGTGGAAGTTTATATATTTTATGTTGTCTTAAACTATCCTGCTTTTTAAAAATATTTATTGTTGAGAGTGTTAGAGATGCCCATCCTCTTTCTCTAAATTGCCCACTTCCATCCAGTTCCCACCCAACCTCAGGCCTTTACCACCCTATTGTCTGTATCCTTAAATTATTCATATATGCATATAAATATTTTGGTTAATCTCTTCCCACCCCCTTCCCTCTGAGATTTATCATTCAGTCCCATATTTCCATGCCTCTGGTTCTATTTTATTCATACATTTATTTCATTCAGTAGATTCCTTGTTCATTTATTTTGATTTTTAGATTCAAATGTTGATAGATATGTATTTATTGCCATTTTATTGCTCATATTTCTTCTTCTTCTTCTTCTTCTTCTTCTTCTTCTTCTTCTTCTTCTTCTTCTTCTTCTTCTTTCTTCTCCTTCTTCTTTCTTCTCCTTCTCCTTCTTCTCTTCTTAAAGAATACCCTTCAACATTTTACATAATACTGGTTTGATGGTGATGAGTTCCTTTAGTTTTTTCTTGTATGTGAAGCTTTTTATCTGATTTTCAAATCTAAAAGATAGCTTTGCTGGGCAGAATGATCTTGGTTGTAGGTCCTTATTATTCATCACTTTGAATATTTCTTACCACTCCCTTCTGCCTGGAAGTTTCTGTTGAAAAATCAGCTGTTGTAGATATCTAACTGCTTTTCTCTTGCTGCGTTTAAGATTCTCTCTTTGTTTTTAACCCTCAATGTGTCTTGGTGTGGGCCTCTTTGGATTCCTTTTGTTTGAGATCTCTGCACTTCCCGGACTTGTAATTCCATTTCTTTCTCCAGGTAGGGGAAGTTTTCTGTCATTATTTCTTCAAATAGGTTTTCAATATCTTGTTCTCTCTCTCCTCTCTCTGGCACCCCCATAATGCAAATGTTGGTATGCTTGAAGGTGTGCCAGAGGCTCCTTACACTATCTTCATATTTTTGGATTAGTTTTTTCTTTTTGCTCTTCTGATTGTGTGTTTTTTGCTTCCTCATATTCCAAATTGCTGATTTGATTCTCATCATTCTCTACTTTACTGTTGAATCCCGCTAAATTATTCTTTATTTCAGTTAATGTAACCTTCATTTCTGAATGGTCCTTTTCCTTGTCTTTGATGTTCTCACTAAGGTTCTTGAAATTTTAACTAAGATCCTTGAAATTCTCACTATGTCTCTCGAAGCTCTCTTTAAGATCCTTTGATGATCCTTATGACCATTGTTTTACATCTGTATCTAGTAGTTTGTTTCCTTCCATTTCACTTAGTTCTTTTTCTGAATATTTCCTCTGTTTGTTTTAGTTTGTTTGTTTTTTGTTTATTTTTTTATTTGCAATATGTTTCTTTGTCTCTGCATTTTGGCTGCTTCCCTGTGTTTGCTTCTATGTATTAGGTAAAACTGTTGTGTATTCTGGAATTGGTAGAGTGGCCTTGTGTATTAGGTGTCCTGTTAGGCCCAGTGGCTCAATCTCTCCAGTCACCTGAGCTGGACATTCTAGGTACACCCTGTGTGGGCTATGCACACAGTCTTGTTGTAGTTGAGCCTTGATTGTTATTGGCATCACTGGGAGGAATTGACCTCCAAGCTAATTGGTTGTGAGGGTCATACGCAAGTATAGTGGGAGAGTTTCCATGCAGGAGACCACCCTATGGAGCAGAACTCACTTCAGTGGGGCTTTGGTGCTCTCTGAGTCTGCCCCTTGATTGTGTCACTTTTGGACATAGTAAAGTTGTAATCCAGTATGGTCTGAAGCTGTCCATCAGGTGCACTGGCTCTGGGGCCTCCCAGGAGGAGCAAAGTCAACCACTGCCTGAGTCTGCCTGGCAGGAGCTACAGAGTGATCTGCAGATGTCTGCTACTTGTGTTGGGCTTAGAATTGCACAGGTGAAGCCAAGTTATGAAGCAAGGCAGACTGCTGCTAGTGTCAGGTCCTGGGCCTCTTATTGATAGTTATGGGGCACAATGATACTAGCTGATGCTTGTTTGAGAAATTCATGCAAATCTAAAGCCTGAGTCAGGGCAGGTCATTCATATGGGAAGGCTGCTCCAAACAGCTTGGGTGTGGCTGCAAATTGGATCTGAAGCAGCCTCAGGGAATCACCATGGTGGTGAAAACTGTGTTAGCCAGGTTGATGGAGACTCATATATGGCTGCCAGTTAGCTCTGTGATAGGGGAGATCTCAACATAGGAACAATGAATTCTGTGACCACCCCTGTCTGGGAGAAAGCTGCCCCAAAGTTCTTGTTCTATTGTCAGACCATCCAATTTCTCCTGGTATGTCCCTGGATCCCCCCCCAAGCTGTTGCTCCAGCATTGAAGCTCAGAGGGTGTGAGTCCAAGTGTGTGTACCAACCCTTTAAAGGGAACTGCCTGGGTGTCCAGCAGTCTCCGTGTCACTCAGCCACAATCCCCAATGATTTTTACAGTCTGAAGTTACAAGGACTTCTCTTCCAGGCACTGGAAGCCTAGGTTGAGGTCACTGGTGTGGGGCTTAGACCCCTTACTCCTCACAGGAGGCCTCCTCAGTGGAGATATCCCTCCAAATTAAAACACACTGCACATGGGTGTTGGAACAGTCTATTCTGTGCTTCTGCCCTTCCTACCAGTCTCAATGTACTTTCTTCTTTACTTCTCCAGTTATAGTATTTCTATTCAGCCAGATTTCAAGTGGTTCTGAATGATGGTTGTTCTGTATTTTTTTATATATATTTTACTGATGTTTTTACAGAGAGGAAGGGAGAGGGAGAGAGAGTTAGAAACATTGATGAGAGAGAAACATCAATCAGCTGCCTCCTGCACACCCCCCACTGGGGATGTGCCAGCAACCAAAGCACATGCCCTTGACTGGAATCGAACCTGGGACCCTTGTGTCTGCAGGCCAACGCTCTATCCACTGAGCCAAACCGGTCAGGGCAGTTGTTCTGTATTTTAGTTATAATTTTAATTTGGTTGTGGGAGGCAGCAAGTACCACATTTGCCTATGCTGCCATCTTGGTTCTTCAGTCCCATCCTCTTGCTTTTTTATTATTTACTTTATTTTTGTTGTTCTGATTGAGTGATTTTTAAATTTTGAATTCAGTCCTCTGCTTCATCCAGCCTACTGGCTACTCGTTCCAATGTATTCTGTATTTCAGATATGGCATTTTTCATTTCTGGCTTATTATTTTTCATGGTTTCTATATCCATCTTCATGCTTTGTTATTCTCACTAAGTTCTCTGAGTATCCTTATAGCCATTACTCTGAATTCTCTATCTAATAAATTTCTTGCCTCCACTTAATTTAGCTCTGTTTCTGGAGTCCCCTGCTGTTCCTTTTCCTTTCCATTTTGGCTATCTCTTTGTGTTTGTTTATATATATTAGATAGGACTACTCTAAGGAGTCCCAAGACTGAGATAGGACTCTCAGTCTTGGTGGTGTGGCCTTCTATTGTAGGTGTCCTATGGTTCCCAGTGGTTCAGTCTCCATGATCTCCTGAACTGGGTTCTCTAGGAATATCTCCTGTGTGAGTAGTTTGGACCCTCTTGTTATAGTGTCATGATTGCTGATGGCACTTTCATGGTTGGGATCAACTTTTAGGCTGGCTGACTGTGAGGCTCAACTCCAACTATGGTGTGCAAACTGCTGTGCAGGTGCAGTCTTGAGATAACTTGATGGGTGTGGTGGCACAATAATTAACCCTTCAGGCTATGTGTTTACATAGTAAACCATGTATGAGATGTTGTACAGAGGCTGTCCCCCAAGGTGGGGTTGTTCCAGTAGGTCTGGATCCTGCTGGGATCCACCTTCATGTGTGCTGTTTGTGTGTCCAGTTGGACTGAAATCTGGTGTTGTCTGAGGCCCACTACTAGTTGTATTGGTTCTGTGTCTTTTGGGGTAGATTTCAGATGTAGGCTGCTGTCAGACATGTGTGTAACTGGCCTTTGGCTACCTGTGTGTAGTTACCACTCTGTTCGTTGTTTGGACTGCATCTACTATACCAGTGTGTACATGAGATAGACCAATCTCTGTAAATGGGTCTGCTTCTTTTACTTAGAGCTTGGAGCATGTCTGTGGTCAGAATGAGATTCCATGAGGTCAGCTTCCACCTTCAGCTACTCTGCCTCCCCTCTGAGGTTGCATGGTCCTCCAGAGCCTTCTGAAGTAGGATGGACCCAGGCTGGTCTAGCTCTGGCTCATGGGCTCCTGTTTAGAGATTGCATAATCAGGCACTCAATGAGAAGAAATTAGTCTTTGCTTCAAAGCCAGACTCTTCAACCTCCACCAGAGACTCCAACTCTATTCCCCCTTAAGAGGGCTTGCTGCAAATTCAGGTTGGGTACAGCCTGCAGCCTCCTCTGAAGGAGCAGGTTCAGCCACCCTGGGCTCAGGTGAGTTGATCAAGAGTCTCCAGTTGAGGATGTTGCAGGGCCAGCCTGTTGGAGGGGGTTAAGCACTTCTTCCCAGCCCTAGATAGGAGCCACCGAGGGTCTCACATTTGTGTTCTACTCTGAGCCACTCTCCTATCCCCCAACGAAGTGTGCCCAGCAGGGGTATCTGAGACTTCACAGGGCTGAATCAAATAGTCTCCTGTTGGGGATGGTGTTCACAGCCTGTAGGAGGCAGGCACTGGCTCTACCTCTACTTCCTGGGGCTGCCTGTTTGAACTCTCAGAGATCTCAGGTAAGCTTCCCTACAGTGCAGTCCCAGAGCCCAGCACTCACCTATCTGTCTCCCTGACAGAAGCCTCCCCAGGGAATAGAGTCTAAAATCCCATCTCCGAGTGAAACCAGCACCCTCATGCCCCCAGTCCAAGCAGGAGGGGGTAGAAATCAGCTCCAAGCAGGTCTCCATCTCTCCACAGCTGGTCTCAGTAAAGTGGGGGTCGAAATTCCCAGCTCTGCTCCAGTTCTCAACTCTGCAGTGTGGTCCAAAAATTCTTGGCCTGCCCTATTCCCCTGGACCATCAACCCAGCAAGGTTGATAGAGCAGTCTAGGATGCTACATAGGTGGGTGGAGAGTTCCGACCCTGTGCATGAGGTGGGTGAAACCTTTCCTCAAGCTAAGCAGTTCAGTCATCCCTGGGGCTCCGCACAATGCCTTGTAAGAAAGAAGAGGTCCCGCAAAGTCACTGCTGGGTGCAGCCAGCAGAGACCCCTCTGCTGGACCCAATCACAGCAGCACAGCTTCTCCCACAGTCAGAGACCAGGACCTGGGCTGCTAACACTAGGAGCGCTCCTTCACTGGGAAGGTGTGGTTGGAATCTCCCAGCAGACAGTGCACCCCTGTGTCCCTCTGCCTGATGCTATGTGGGCCCTCTCTGCCACTCTGGGTTTCAGATCCCTGCCTGTGGTTATGACCCCATCCTCCCAGGGGATGGGAGTTTTGCAGCCAATAAATCCTGGGCCTTTCAGCCATCGCACCTGTTCAAGTAGGGCTCCCTCTTTCCGAGACGCCACTCCTCTTACCAGTCTCTCTGTGGCTTCTTTATTGCTCCTTCAATATAATATTTCCAATCAGCTACACTTCACTTCATTTTTCGAGTTGATTGCACAGTATTTTAGCTGTAAATCCAGTCCCCAGGGGGAGCAAGGGCACATAACCTCCAGCCACTCTGCAGCCATGTTGCCACTTCAGGTTGATTGTACTCTACGATTTGGTAGCCAATCCACTCTGCCTCATTCCTTCCAGTGTACTCTGCACTGAGAAAGAAATGCTTTTCTGCGTGCACTCAATTCTCAGAGGAGCACCATGGCTCCTGAGTCTCAGGATGGTCTGGAAGAGACCACGGAATCATCCTATTTTATTGTGCTTTAGAAACTTCATTAAAACATTTGACTTTTTCATCAAGAGCTGACTCATTCCTGAGGAATAATAAAATAAATGTAAATGTGTAGAGGAAGAAGCTGCCTTAACCACCAGATCTAAAGTAGTCAAACTCTTAATGAATACCTGCTATGTGACCTGTGTTATATTAGGAACAGAGATGACAGAGACAAAATCAGACATAGCCTGTCCTTATGGTGGTCCAGGTAAATTGGGGGTCGGGGTACCTATTATAAGGGGTAGCTACCTACTGTATAACTATTGACATTTGACTATGTTCACTCGGACTCACTTTCTAATTCACTGTGGCCAGCCAGTCAAGCATGCCTCCCTGAGACCTGCATCATTGGGTGTGACTTTAAAAGAGGGACGACGGTAGAGGCAATAGCTTTGAGAGCCCAGGACAAGGTGGACCTGGTTTCTAGTGGCAGTGTTGAATCTCCAAGGCTGGGAGCTGCCACATCCTCTGCTCAGCTGTTGGCATTGCAATGCCCTGCAATGTTGGTTCTATAGTGTTTAAGGGCCATGGTTTCTTTATCCTGACTTGTGTGTAAGCCTGACGCACTAATATTTTCTACAGTGTTATTAGTTCCTTCCTGTAACTTATTTGCAGCTTAAACTATAGTCAGTTTCTTTTATTGCATGGTTTTTAAAATTTATTTCTATTAAGAAACATATCTGATGAAAACACTGTGCACGTGTGTATAGGTGTATAAATATAAAACTCCATATGTTAAAATTAATTTTAGAAATGTCAAAATGATGAGAATCTACTAAAATTTAAAAATAAGAGCAGGACTATGGCTTTATTTTTTGTTTTACCAGGGAATTGGTAAATAATTTCAGAATGAATGAATCATTGCTGTTTGAATATCTGTATGCATATAGCTTATGTTAACCTTTTCAAAAATTGGTGGATTTGGACCCAAGGAAAAAATTCACATAAACTGTGTACTTTAATATTTTAAATAACTTTGTGGTTGCCTGCTTTAAAATATCTCAGAAATATGCAAGTACTTCACATTACTAAGACTGCCTTGCAGAGTCCTGTTCTCAGTTCTTAATACCTGAGAGAAATGCTAATGTCCTCCACTTTGCTCACCCAGACCTTCTAAAGAATATTATTTATCTTTATGTGGCATAAATGTAAACCTCAAGGCAAAATAGTATGGAAGTTCCCTGCATTTCTGAGATGTAATGCTGCAGGAATGTCCCTCAATTTTCAAAGCAGGATGGAACAGATTTCTACTAAATAGTTTATAATATCCTTAATGTTGCCATTTTGTTCCATGTTCTCTCACTCACTTAATGGGGAGGTACAGAAACACACAGGGTTGTGCATCGATTCTATTGCATTTATTTTGCACACACAATGCTGCAAAATAGAGTACAACAGAAGATAAGTTATGGCTGTGCAGCATGCTTGCTCAAAGCAAAATAGCACCTACTCCCGGCCTCCCCTGATACACAATTGCCCACACATCCAAGCAGTAGCTTTTAGGTGAGCCTTGCTTTCATCCTCACCAGTAGAAGCCATCTCTCAACTTGTTCCCCAGTCAACCATCACCATGAAATGATGACCTCATGTCATTTCTGAATAGATTAGCCATGACCACTTTTAGGAAAATCAATTAATAACATGGAACCTTCATCCTCTAAAAGTTGCCAAAAAGTTTCTTCCCCAGAAACTCTAGCTGGTTATATGTGCAAACATATTGGTTCTTCTTGTGACTTTTTAATAAAATAGAGCAAGTTAATAGTCAAGATAATTTAAAATGCTGATGGCCATTCATCAGAAACTTTATTTTAAGTCTACCTCAAAGTCATCTCCCCTTAGAAGAGATGACTTCAATACTCTGAGACAATGAAATGTGTTTTTTGAAAGAAAACCATTTTTCTAAAAAAATCTTAGACCCCTCTGAATAGGTGCTTTAAAACTTTCTTACTGTTTGTCTTTCCTGAAGCCTGAAAAAATACTATAAGGATTTGATAACTCTGTGGTTAGAAACTTGGCAAAATTAAAATTCTGATAAAATTTTTCAAGCCTCTTACGCAACTTCTAAGTACCTCCAACAGGTAATCAGAAATATAAACAGCCCAACTCTCTGAAACTGAACGTGCCCTTGCCTAAGAAGAACAATGTCCTTCCCAACCCTGTCCCCTTCAAATTGCTGATCAAGGACATACAATTGCTTTAGTCGTCTTTAAATATTGTAAAATCATAAGGCTCCTGATACTCTTAACTTATTCAAACTAGTATAAATTAGTGGCTTTTTGCCTGTACATGTCACAGGGCTGCAACTGTAAAATCAAAACTTCCAGGTCTGTGGTTGCATTTGTTTATATTTGGATATGCATATTTACCTTCAGAGACTATTGATAAAATTCAGTTTATAAATTGCCTTAAGTGAGTTAAACACTTACATAAATAAAGAGAGGTAACAGAACCTCACCCAAATGTTTTTCAGATTCAGAAATATATTTTGTATTAAAGTTATAAAAATAGGCATGACTTTAAAATTGTCAGCATTAAGTATAATACTTTTATGCTATCTAAGCTTACAAATTGATCAGCAACAATAGCAGGCTTGGTCTAACAACTCATTAACTTTTAGTGGGTAACCTAAACATAATTATTGAGAAAAATAAAATAAATTGATGTAATAGAGATGTCAGCTGGATAAAATTGAAGTAATTTATTAAAAGATTTAATATTGACAATACACTTATATTAAAATAAAACTTAAAGTTGTTCCATCTGTTAACAGGGCAACTTTTTCCTGTACTGTTGGTATGCTATTAATAAGAGATTATTTAAAAAAGGCAAATATTTAATGTTTTACTAAAATTATTTTCTGTGTTTTTTATCATCAGGTTTTTAATTGCTTAACTAAACCAAGTATACTTAATATTAAAAGAGCTAAATTTTACTTAAAACTATTTAACTTTCTGTATTTGTCTGTGAAGTATTTCTAACCATGTTTACATAAACAAGTATTGTTTCATGATTACCTATACTTCTATTTCACCAAATGTTTTAAAACTTTTGATATGTTTGACAAACTTCCCAAAACTAAAAAAATTATATATAAGATCTTTTTCTTGACCTTAAAAAAACAACACTGAAAAAACTTTTAGTTTTTCAAAATAAGGGGGGGGGCATTTGAAACATTTGAAATAATATCTTTTTTATTAAGGTCAAAACATGTAACTGGTTACACACATAATCAAGGATGTTTAATACCAACTCCATTAGGGAAATTACAACCCCAGTGAAGGAACCAGATTTTGAAGAATACTTTTTTCTAAGGGGGAGAAATCAACCAAAGGACTTATATGCATGCATATAAGCCTAACTAATGGATACAGACAACAGGGGGGTGAGGAAATGAGTGGGAGGATGCGGAGATAATAAGGGGATAAGGACATATATGCAATACCTTAATCAATAAGGAAATTAAAAAATAAAATAAAACAAAATATTAAACTGTTAGGCTACTTTAATATGTTAAATTACTTGGGAAGCATTGTCAAATAAATGACACCAAATCTTTTATTATATTTATGTAGATATTATATTAATATCAATGTTCTAGATATTATATCAAATTATTACATTCTTGACTTAGAAAACTTACATTCTTTCTTTGTCTCTTAAGTCTGTAACTTTTTTATGTCTTTGAAATGTAAACTTCCAGGAACTAAAAAAAATATAGCCCACATAGACAAAAGAAAAAGAAGAAGGAGGAGGAGAAGGAGGTATTTTTAAAATACAAAGTGTTATAGAAGTTCCCTTATGAAAATTGATTTATAAACAACCTAAAGTTTCCTACAAAACTACTAGGAAGTAATGAGAATAAAATGATTATATGTAAAAGTAGGATGTATATTTTCAATAATAGAAGATATATGGAAAGGAGATGCATCATGCTGAGGGAAAATAATAAGTAATGAGTTTTTTGTTAAAAAGATATTAAGAACATTTTATTTTATTTCTTTTTTGGAAAGAAAAAAAAAGTAATTTTATCCTAAAGTAAAATGATTGTTTTAAAATAAGAAAAGAAAAGATTGGATAAAAACTAAAACATATAGATAATCTTCAGAATATGTTGAAGTTACAGAGGTTTGTTGAGGCTATTGAAAGTTTATAGAAAAATGATATTGAGAAAATCATTTAATGTTTGTCTAACTGACTAAGGTCGAAGTGTAAACTAAGTCAATTACACTATGTGTACAAGTATATGAACCCTAGCCGGCTCTTTAAATGGCTATATTTCAGTACTTTGTCATTTGCAGACAATTATTATTTTACTCTTAATGCTTCTATTGCAAAAATATTCATCTTCAAAGAGATTTAGGGAAAGGACTCAGCAACTCCAAAATACAGGTTTCTGAAGAACTTCCAGATCATACCATTAAACTGGTAAAGATTTGTAGAATTCTAAGGAGAACTTGGGTTCATACAAGTGCTGCCAAAAATATAAAGACCAATGAGAACTAATAACATGGGACTAAATGAACTGATGAGAATAATTATAATTTTATAACTTTTATTTGAAACATGAGTTTTTAATCTTTTCTTCCAGATATAGGAATTTTTTTTTTCTTAAGCCACCTATGACTTACTACAATTTTGTAAATTAGACCTTTTAAACAGAATGAAAACATTCTTTTCCTCTGTACCTGATCCCTCCAGAGTTCAAACACTTATTATAACCTATACCTTCATTTTTCCCTTTTTCCTTACTTTAGTTTCTTCCATCCTAAAAATAATATGTCACTCTAGGCATTCACTATAATATTTATTGTTTTATTTTCTCCCTTAATTTATGCCAGGAAAGAAAACTCAACATTAATAATCATCTTTAAGCCACTTCACAGTTCAAAACATCCAACTGCTTACACACATAGTCAAGGATGTTTAATACCAACCCCATTAGGGCAATTTCAACCCCAATGAAGGAACCAGTTCTTGAATAATATTTGTTTCTTGAGCAGGTATTACAATGAATATATACATGATTAGAAACATACCAAAAACCAAAGAGGAGATTTTGGAAACTACTGCCTAAGGATAAATATTTAAATTTCCTTACATGAGCTCCATTAGACAATAGAATTCATCTTAACCACATCCTGGCTGAACAAGGTGGGGTTTTCTCTGTTGTGAATACCTCCTATGGTACTTGGATAAAGCACCTCTGATGAAATAGAGATGGAGCTGGATGAAACTGGGGACAGGCCAGATGGTTAAAAGCAGAGCACATGTTCACCTCATGGTTCCTTATATCTTCAGCCAACTGCCCTCAGGGACTGCCTCCTGGTCAGGTCTGTTCTTCCCGTTGAAATTGCATTTTGTTTGATATTTTAGAATGTTTGCTGTTATAAAATTTTGTTTATTCTACACACCTCCATATTACAAAGATACCACTCTGATAATGGTTGTTCAAAATTTTGAGATGCTCACTAAGGCCTATGTTTATCTTCTTAAATATGTTTGATTTTTTAATACTAGTTCTTCATTTACTCATTTATGTCTTTATTCTTTGTTCAGACCTAGTACTTAATTTTTCTTTTTGAAACTAGGTAGAGCCTTTTCTTTTTTACTGTACTGTGCCTTTGCCTTCTTTATATCTCTTTTAGACCCCTGATATATCCTCATACACAACATGTATTGAAAGTTACTCAATTTCTTCCCAGAAAAGGCACTCAGTGACACGCTGTGCACCAAATCACACATCCCTCCATTCTTGAGGCCATCTTTCTTTAGGCCAATGCAGCTGCCTGATCTGTTGCACACACTGCATTATTTTCTGGGGGATTCCAACATGAAGGAGAAGTCATGGCTCCTGCCTTCAAGGGACTCATAGCATAAAGTGGATGATGTACATCTAAAGCACTAATTACAACTGTGAGAAGAGGCCTTACTCTTGGACTGTTGAAGCATGGAACTTGTCACCAGTCTCATGGAGGCTTTCTCTAGCAGGTCATGTTTAAAGGAAAATTTTAAAACAATAGAAATAATTAGTTGCATAGGTATGAGAAGGTAAAAGTTACTTAATATAACTTGGACTTTCACAAAGCATCTAATACAAATTTGGGTGATTGAATAAAGATGAATCTACATATGTTCCTAGTCTTTTATTTCTAAAACTAGAGGCCTGGTGCACGGATTTGTGTACCAGTGAGGTCCCTCGACCTGGCCTGTGGGGATCAGGCTGAAACTGGCTCTCTGACATCCCCCAAGGGGTCCCAGATAGCGAGAGGGTGGTTCTCGGGTGACACACCCTGGAATTGGGCTCCCTCCTCTCTGGTTCTGGGTGCGTCACCCAAGAACTACAGCTGCCAAATCTCTGCAGCTCAGCAGCTCCTGCGTTGGCCATCTACCCCTGGTGGTCAGTGTGCATCATAGCTACTGGTCAGAGTGTCTGCCCCCTGATGGTCATTGCATGCCATAGCTACCAGTCAGATGGTTGGATGGTTGCTTAGGCTTTTATGTATATATAGATATTAGTTCAAATATACATTTATATCTCATAGTTATATTCCTGTGATAATCTTTCTACCTTTAGTATCTCTTCTTATCCCACTCTACTATCCATCTTTTGGGATGATGTCTGCTTAATCTCCAAATTATCACTTTTTGTTTTTATGTAAAGCTTCAGAGCCTTACTGATAAGCTCCAAGCTTAACAGCCAGGCTTCCAGGCCTCATACTGATACCCCCATTTACTTCTCCAAACATTGCATTTCTGGAAAAACTATCTGCAGTAGTCAATCTAGTTAATCTTTCCCCTGAGATATGCTGTGCAGTCCTTCAGAGGTGCAACACTACTTTAAGAAGTTTATAAAGCAGAAGGCTCATTCAGTAAAATAACAGTGGATTACAGGGAAGATTTTCAAGAATGCAAGGGCCAGGATGTGACAGGAAGGAGCTAAAAATACAAGCAAACTGTACTCTCTCTGTTTACCCAAATAACATGGAACCATAGGGTTTGCAAAATTGATTAAGGACATGTTTTTGCAAAAATTTTTAGCACTTTTTACTTACTAGCTTGTGCCAAATACCGCAAAAACATATATCTGTACTCCCTGCATCCAGAAGAGCAAAGGCAGTATGAAAACACAGACTTCATAGAAGAAAAACATGTCAACTATTTTCAGCCATGCCAGGCATCAGTGGAATTGAAAGCAGGAACTTCAAATATTTTAAACTTTGATGGTTCATTCTTCTGAGATTCTGCATTTTTTATTTACTCCTAGCAACCTCTTTGTGCTGTTTCCTGCACCATTATTTCTATGAACACTGTAATCTAAAAAGGCATTAATTTTTCTACCAGTTGCATTGACTCACTTGCAAATGTGGAACTTCGGCCTCTATTAATTCCCTCCTTTTCAGTACTTCCTTAATTGAATTACAGCATGGTTTTTAATCTGTCACTTCATTCTCTTGCTTTCAGGGTGGTTCCGTTATATTAAAATTATTGGATAGGAATTGAGCACAAATGTTGTAGATCAGTAAATTCAATAGAGATTTAGTGCACACACACATACACACACACACAGAAAAGTTTTCCCAAAATTTTATAGTTTGTATGAAGACAACTAAGAAGAAAGATGAGGAATCCAAGATGGCGGCGTAGGTAAACACCTACACTGCTGCCTCGCACAACAATTTCAAAACTACAACTAAAAGACAAAACGTCTATCACCCAGAACCATGGGAAAGCTGGCTGAGTGGAAGTTCTACAACTAGAAGAAAAGAGAAAAGAGTATTGAGACGTGCACAAGCGCTGAAAAGCTGAGGTACGGAGGCACGCGATCTGGGCTGGCAGCAGGCATTGCTTTTTTCAACCCAAAGGGAGACAAGCCCCAGATTACTCTGAAATCCAGTTTCTGGGGAGATGCATGTGACCCAAAGTCCTACAGAGAGAAGCTGGACTGTCTGACATCGGGTCAGAAAGTGAGGGTGGCTTGCTTATAGAACTGTACGCAGTAATGATTTTTTATTGCTCTGGGGCATGGGACACAAGGACGTGGTCAGAGACACAGAGCCAGCTAACTGGAAGCCATCACTGTTTGCCATGCCCTAGCCTAGTGATGCCCTGATACCCCACCCCACACAACCTACAAACCCACCCAAGCTCCAAGCAGTGGCTTTGGCATAAAAATGGCCTGCCCTATCGCAGCAGCTTAACCTAGCAAACTTGCAGCCCGGGTCAGACAGCTCCAAAACCTCCAAACCCCAAGCAAAGAGGAGAAAACTGTAGCTCTTGCTGTAGCTCCTGCTGGGTGGCCTCAGACAGTAGCTGACCTGCACCCTTTTGAAGATCCAGAAGCCAGTTTACCTAGTGGTCAGTGTGAGACACCAGATTTCAACTCCTCACATCCATAAGTGACACATTCAAAAGGCAGACTCAGTGAGCACCAAAGCCCCACTGAAACAAGTCCTGCACCATAAGCGTGTCTCTAACGCAACAGTTCTTCCATTATGGACACAGCGAGTCCTCACAGCCAATTGGCCTGGAGGTCAGTTCCTCCCAGTGTACCAACAGCAATCAAGGCTTAACTACACCAAGACTTTGCACTCAGCACACAAAGGGGTGTACCAAGAGCGTCCACATCAGGTGATTGGGGAGGCTGAGCTACTGCCCCCTATAGGTCACCTACCACACAAAGCCACTCCATCAACACAGGGAAGCCGCCAACATGCGGAGACAAAGAAACATGTCACGAATGAAAGAAACAGAGGAGAACAAACTACTGGAAGACATAGAGTTCAGAACCACATTTATAAGGTTACTCACAAATCTTCTAAAAACTCCTGAGAAACTTGATGAGACCTTCAAGGACCTTAATGAGAATGCCAAACAAATGGAAAAGGACCAGTCAGAAATGAAGCATACACTGTCTAAAATAAAGAATATACAGAAAATCAACTGTAGATCAACATACCCCAAGAATCAAACCAAAGATCTGAAATATGAGGAAACAAAAAACACCCAACCAGAAAAACAAAAAGGAAAAAGAATCCAAAAATATGAAGATAGTGTAAGGAGCCTCTAGGACAACTTTAAGGGTACCAACATCTGAATTTTTGGGGTGCCAGAAGAAGGGAGAGAGCAAAATATTGAAAACCTATTAGAAGAAATAATGACAGAAAACTTTCCCCACCTGGTGAAAGAAATAGACTTACAAGTTCAGGAAGTGCACAGAACCCCATACAAGAGGAATCCAAAGAGGACCACACCAAGACACGTCATAATTAAAATGCCAAGGGCAAAACACAAAGAGAGGATTTTGAAAGCAGCAAGAGAAAAACAGTTAGTTACCTACAAGGGAGTACCCATACGACTGTCAGCTGATTTCTTGACAGAAACTATGCAGGCCAGAAGGGAGTGGCAAGAAATATTCAAAGTGATGAACAGCAAGAACCTGCAACCAAGATTACTCTACCCAGCAAAGCTATCATTCAGAGTTGAAGGTCAGATAAAGAGCTTCACAGACAAGAAAAAGCTAAAGGAGTTCATCACCACCAAACCAGGATTACATGAAATGCTGAAGGTTAAACAGGAGTCCTCAAACTACAGCCCGTGGGCCACATGCGGCCTGCCGAGGACATTTATCCAGCCCGCCGGGTGCCATTGCCTGTCCTGCTTAGCAGCCGATTCGTCCCGGGCCCACAGTGCACATAGGAATTTGTTCATAGTTTTTTTTTTTAAACTATAGTCTGGCCCTCCAATGGTCTGAGGGACAGTGAACTGGCCCCCTATTTAAAAAGTTTGAGGACCCCTGCTTTAAGAAGAGGAAGAAGAAGAAAAAGGTAAAGATAAAAATTATGAACAACAAAATGACAACAAATACATACCTACCAACAAGTGAATCTAAAAATCAAGTGAATAAGAAATCTGAAGAACAGAATGGACTGGTGACTATAATAGAATCAGGGACATAGAATGGGAGTGGACTGACAATTCTCAGGGGGAAGGGAGTGTGAGGAGTGCGGGAAGAGATTGGGCAAAAATCTTACACCTATGGATGAAGACAGTGGCAGGGGATAAGGGCATGAGGTGGGATGGGGAATCAGGTGGAGGGGAGCTATGGGGGAAAAAAAAGAGGAACGTCTGTAATAATCTGAACAATGAAGATTTATTTTAAAAAAAAGAAGAAGAAGAAAACCGCTGACCTAAAATATCCCCATACCCTGGGTCCTCATTGCACTTCATGTTTACTAGTTCTAAAATATTCAGTTCTCTATATTGTGCTTATATCTTTACTGTTCACTTCCTTCTTTTCACTGTGAACTTCTGGAACTTAGAAAATAAAACTTTTATTTTTATATCCCAATACCAGACTAGTTGTAGTCATATTACAAATGCTTACTAACTATGGACCAAGTCTTGTATTATTTTTTGGAGTTGAGGGCTGGATATGAATTCATATTTTGAAAAATCCTCTAAATTAGAGACTCAAAGGTCTAATTTTATAATAATATCTTCTCCATTCTTTAAGGTATCTCTAAATTATTTTAACACATTTTAAGAAATTCTCAAAATTTTCTCAAATTAGTTAAAGGAGAAAAGATAATTAAGATTTAATTTTTTTTCATTTAGGAAAATGTGTGCTTTTGCAGAGATAAATATGTAGAGTAAACAATATGAATGTATTCACATGGCCTCAGTGGTGTGCAGCAGCTGTCACACACACACACTCATACACACACATGTATGCATACACACACACGTACACACACACGGTCTTGCACATGCCCCCAGTGCTGTCATTAGAGCTGCTGGCTTTCCATATGTCTGACTGTGTTCAGGACTATGAAAATTGATCAGAAGAAAGCTCACTCTTGAGACATTCATTTTCTGGTCAAAAACATATTAAAATAATAGAGGCCCAGTGCACAAAATTCGTGCACGGAGGGGGGATTCCCTCAACTCAGCCTGCACCCTCTCCAATTGAGGACCCCTTGTGGGATGTCTGACTGCCATTTTAGGCCCAATCCCTGGGATAGGGCCTAAACCAGCAGTCAGACATCCCTCTCACAATCTGAGACCACTGCCTCCTAACTGCCTCTGCCTGCCAGCCTGATCACCACTAACTGCCCTCTCCTGAAGGCTTGATGTTACCCACAGCTGCCCTCCTTTGCTGGCCAATTTGGTTCTGATTGGTCAGTTCCTATGCCAGAGTCAAAAGCTTCACCTCCTAGGCAGCCATTGATTCCCCACAGCACCCAGATTTGGTTCTCATTCATGGGTTCTGATGCCAGTTAACATCAGAAGCTCCACCTCCTAGACAGCCATTGGCTCCCCACAGCACCCAGATTTGGTTCTGGTTGGTCAATTTCAATGCCAGTCATCATCAAAAACTTCACCTCTTAGGCAGCCATTGGCTTCCCACAGCACCCAGATTTGGTTCTCATTGGTTAGTTCCTATGCCAGTCAGCATCAGTAGCTCCACCTCTTAGGCAGCCACTGGTTCCCTACAGCACCCACCTTTGGGTCTGATTGGTTGGTTCCTATGCCAGTCAGCATCTTCAGGCCTATATCTGGGCCTTATCAAAGAGGCGGGGCTTAACAGCAACCCCTGCAGAGGCTGGGAGAGAAAGAAAAGCCTGGCTACTGGTGAAGATCAGAAAGAAAGAGTGAGAGAAAGAGAGAGGTAAGTCCACTGATCAACAGCTTCCACTGAAGCTGCAGATCTGATGCTGACTCACTTTCTGGGTCTCAGCCACCTGGGCAGTCAGTGCTGAGTCCCCAGGCTGCAGCTGGGCAACCCAGCGCTGACTTCGGATGGTCTGCATTTGGTCGCAGGATCGGCCCCTTCCCAAGCCTAAAGCTCGGCCCCATCCCTCTGCCCCAGGCTTTAGGCTTGGGAAGTGGGCACCCCTCTCCCCTCCAATGGCAGGCTTGGCCCCTTCCCAAGCCTAAAGCCTCCACCCCAGGCTTTAGGCTTGGGAAGGGCGCCCCCCCCCCCCCCTCTAATGGCCAGCTGGGAGTGACCTGGGTGCAGAGGAGGTTCCCAGGACCCAGGTATGTATGCAAATTAACCTCCAACTTTGTTGGGTTAAATTGCATACTCACTCTGATTGGCTGTGGGCATAGTGGAGGTATGGTCAATTTACATGTTTCTGTATTATTAGGTAAGATGATCAAGCCTACTAGCAATTAGGAAAAGGTAAATCTTAATAAGATGAGATATCATTTTTATGTCTTAGAGTCACAAATGAAATAAAACACAACCAGACCTGGTAAGCATGAGACAATGTGGACACTTCTATAGTCTATTGATAAAAATTAATTTTTTGGAAGACAATCTGTGTTCACCCTTTAAACAGTAGCTATTCCAAAAGAATTTGCAGAAGAGTTGGACATACCTAAAAATAAATACAAATAAATCACTGAAAGAATGCTTAAATAAAGTCACAATGTATCTATGTGAAGAATGCTATGCAACCAACAAAAAGAATGAAAAAAGTCTTTTCATGTTTTTTGTCCACATATATTATCAAGAAAAACACAAATGACAACAGTATGTCCAGAATTATATTTTCTTATATGTGTGTGCATATATATTTCTCCATATATATTTATGGAAGGGTATATAGTCAATTTTTACAGTTATTAATTGTTGATACTATTACAATGTACGTTTAATGTAGAGGGAGGCAATTTAGGCACTTTTATGTATTTCTTTATATGCTTAAATAATGAAAATGTAACAGGGAATAAAACTTTACTGGTACACTGCTCCAACTCACCATGAAATGGATTTAGAATGAAATGTACTAACAAACTGATAAAAGGAACTCATACACTGACGGTTTCTTACCAGCATCTTGCAGGTCTCAGCAGCTCCAGCTCCTGCTTGTACAAAAAGCAGCCTTGACCACCACTAGACTGACGCGAATTGCCCAACTTCTGGAGCTTGGCTTGCACTGACTGCTTCCAGAATGCTGACCTTAACCATCTACACTGAGTGGCCAGATTATTATGACCTCTGAATGCATAATAATCTGGCCACTCAGTGTATATCCTATATAATAAAAGGCTAATATTCAAATTGTCCCCTCAACCAGCAGTTCAACCAGCAGGCAGGCCGGCCAACCACCCATGTCCCCTCCCCCTGGCCAGGCTGGCCAGACCCCACCCAAGCATGAATTCATGCACCAGGCCTCTAATATATATATGTGTGTGTATATATATATGTGTGTGTGTGTACACACACATACACACTGAGTGGCCAAATTATTATGCATTCAGAGATCACAATAATCTATATCAGGTCCAGCAAGGACACTGCCTACACTCCACAGCCCCTCCTGTGACCTCCTTATCCTGCTTTCCCTCTCCCACCTATAAACCCTGCCTGCACCAAGATGCTAAGATGGGCTTTGGACAAAAGTCCCCCATCCTCTTGATATGCCAGCACTCAAAACCTCTTTCCTTTTCACCAGCAACTGTCCCACAAGTTTGATTTTCATGGCTGTAGACAGTAAGTCTGGTTACAAAATCATGCAGGAAAAGTTCCTAAATATTTCTTAGTATACACACATGTTTGTATTGTTTTTTAAATGATAAAACAACCCATAATTGGTTGAAAATTAGGGGCATTTCAAATTTTAAAAGGCATTTGAATAATATTGTGCTTAAGAGCATTGGAAAAGTACATCTACTATTCTCAGTCCAAGTGTAGTTGAAAGCAATAGGCCAGCCAGTGCCTCACATCCTCCAGAGGAGAAAGCCTTGGGAATAGCATGCTGGGCTGCTGGTATCTGTGCCCAGTTTCTGCAACTGTGATTTAGGCTTAGCTGTAACTCTAGGGATGCAAGGAAATCGATTCCATTAACAATTACCTCCATTGGCTTATCAGCTGTCTCCACACGTCTCTTCATCGCTCTCAGTTTTACCAACCATCACTGATGAAGCAAACTACAAATCTTTAGACCATACATGCTTCTTACAACACATTATATTTAATTTAATGTAAATTACTGATGGCTATAACATCAAATGATGATAATTCTATAAATTGAACCATGAATTAAGACAGACTGTGTGACAAAAAGCCAGTTCAGAGACAAAACACTTACATCTAAGTACTTTATACTTACTATTTTCATTCCTTATTCTAACTGGAGAAATTATTTCAGTGCTCTTAATTTATAGAAAAGGAAGTTGAGGCTGAAGGTGATCAAGTGCCTGTCCCAAAGTCACACAATCCATAAATACCAGGATTGAAATCCAGGTTGTATGACTCCAAAAGCTATAATTCCCCCTGGAATGATTTGCTTTCCAAAGCATTAGAATTTACTGAAGTATGTGAACTTGCCTTTTCACTCTCCAGGCATTTTTGTTAGAACCACCAATTTTATTTTCAGTTATCTGTGTTTCTCATTGGGTCCACCTCCACCTGTTTTAGTTGTGTTGGGGCTAATTCTCACATTGATGTTACCCTATAAACCTTAGCACTTCCAATGCTGGTCTATTGAGTCCCAAGTATTAGGCATGGTTATTTTGGGGAAAACATCAATTAATGAGGCCACAGCTAATCACACCTCAGCAAATCAAAAGTATTTTCTAAAAAACAAATTAGAAGTAGACAAAAGATTATCCATAATGTGGAAATAGGTGCATATCTTTCACAGGTTGACACATGCCCATAACAGCCCCTGTACACTCTTAAGTTTTCTGTAACCTGGGCCAGTGCCCTGTTCTGCCAGATGCAACTGGAAACAACTCAGGTTGGATCTTAAAAACCTGGCTTTTTATCTGTTTAGTGTTCCAATTCCTAAATCACTTAGATCCATGGAGTCTCAGTTGCTCACCTGGAAAATGGTAAATTTAATGCTGCCACAAAGAGTTTGTTAAGGATTAAAGATGTTTCCTTTAAAACACCTACACAATATATTCATTCACAAATTAGTTCTCAAAATTATCCACACAGTCCTGAGCTCCTCCCAGGTGCCTGACATAGCCTGGGAGGTTAAATCCTAGGTCACTGTTTGGGGACATGGGGTCAGGAGGGATGGGAGGCAAGCACCAGGGAATAAGCAATTAAAAATATGTTTGGCCTAACAATTATCATGGGGTAGTAAGTTTATGGCTTCCTTCATATCAAACAAAATCCTTAGTGAGACACATAAAAAATATATACATAAGGCTATGTTACCTTATTATTGAGGCCAGGAACAGGTAGCAATGGGAGCTTGACTTAAACATTTTAACAAGATTTTCAAAGAGGGAATATTCTTAAAGAGCCTAAGCTTAAAACTTTAAGAAATTCAGCTAAACAAGGACCTCATTCATATTCACCAAGATATTATCAGAACAATCTTATATAATAAAAGCCTAATATGCTAAGTGTCCAGTCGCCTGGTCATCCGTTCAACCAACCAAAGCGTAATATGCTAATAATATGCTAAGGCAGCTCAACCACTTGCTATGATGTGCACTGACCACCAGGGGGCAAATGTTCTGACCGGTAGGTTAGCTTACTGCTGGAGTCCAGCTGATCAGAATGGGCTGGACATGCCCTGGAACCCTCCCGCAGTCCTTCCCCAGCTGGCTAACCTCCCACGTCCCTCCCCAGCCTCGATAATGCACTGACAGGGTCCCTCAGCCTGGCCTGCGCCCTCTCACAATTTGTTCTGAAGGACCCCCCGCCCCCAGAGTGCAAGAATTTCGTGCACTGGGCCTCTAGTTTTTTTAATAAAAGGCAATTGAAGAAAAATGTCCCCAATGAGGTCGAACCACTTTTCTTAAGTGAACATTAAAACCAGTCTCCATCCTGTACTAACCACATATTATCTTGGCAATTATAGGGGATGGGAACTTTTCCTTTCTACCCTTCCAGGTTCTTTGCTTAGTCTGACAAAAATTGACATAAGAGTCAACAGAAACAAAGTCTGAATGTACAGGAACCCCAAAGATACGAGGCTACTGACAGCCAGGTCATTGAAGCTTATATGCTGTGCAGAGTTAAGGAGAATGAGACAGGGGTTTGGGACTTCAAAAGGAAGGAAGACAATTCAAAGAAAGATGGTAAGAGCAAACATTTGGTAACCATTTGGTAGACATTTCTATGCAGATAAATCTATCTGATGTAAAAACTTATCTCTAGTAATAGTGCTCCTCCTGGCATATATACTATTTTAGATAGTAGAAGGCTCTTCTTAAATCTGTTGATCCTTGATTATATTCAGCTCAAAAAATAAAAAATAAAAAGCCAAAGTGGCCCTTTCTGGGTTGGCATGACATGAATCCCATCACAATATATTTTTTATATGGTGGGTTTACATAAAAAATAAAAACAATTTTATAATCTACATTTAGTGTTTTGCTTATACAGTTAAAGACAAAGACTTTTATGCGTCATCTTCATTATACATTTAAAAAGTTCATAAAATTATAATCTAATGTATTTACCCATTTTTGTTGTTAATTTTAATTACAAATGCAGTCAGAACAAAGGAACCAGAATATCCATATTATAGAGGCTTGAAACCAGCACCTGCTTCAATTATGCATGGCTTAATAGAAATGAATTTGCACCTTTTATTTCTTGGTGTAAATGGAGCTCAAGTATTTCATAAAGTATAACTGTACAGCAAAATTTGAGCTCATTTTAGAATAATTAGTACAGTGATGTTACTTGTGAAATTAAAAAGAAATGTTAGAATTTTCCAATTGTAAGCACTTTTCAAAGGCTCGCTCTGTTCTCTAAAGTGAATGACCTTTCACTCAGAAGGCTAGTAGCTCTCTGTTTCCTGCATTTTCTCTCTCCTCTCTTCCATCTCCATTAAAATCCTAGTGCTTGTTCAGACAAGAGAAAGAGCCTCTGTAGACTAAGAAGATAATGTTTTAAATGATGCATTTACCTCAAGTTACTCAAGCTCAGTCCTTTGAACTAAAAAATACCTAAAATCTGTACATTGAAGTGTCATCACTTAATATTCTTATTAAAATTTGACATTCTCATATCCTTTTCTCCCATCCCTCCATAAACAGGACACCCTCTGGGGAGAAGGAAAGAACTAACATTTACATAATTTCTACAGTATGTCAGACATACTATAGTGTGAGGCATATCACATTCCTGATTCTTTGAACATTCACAGAGTTCTATGAGTTCAACAATGACCTTAGTCATTCTGTAGGCAGCAGTGAGAATGACACGAGATGATAGGCCAGTGGAGTGACACTGGACCTCAATTCAGCAATCTCAGTACATGAGTTCTGGCTAAGATCTAAGACTTGAACTATGAGAGAAAGTTTATTTAAAAAGTCACAGAGGTGGAAGAAGTCAGCAGTGGGAGAAATGGGCTCAGGAAACCAGTTACAGAGGCAAAAGAAGGGCCCTTGGAGCTTAGGAGAGAGAGCAGTAAAGTACCAAGCCTGGGAGGACAGGGGTTGGGGGCTGGAAAGGCTGGCACATGCTTCTGAGAAAAGCACCCTGGTCCTCCTCCTAAAAGCTTTCAAGGCAGGGATTTTAGGGGAGTCCCAGGGGAGGGTCTCAATAGAATATGCATCAACTTCCAGGTGTGTCCTTTCAGGGTCGTGGTCTCCACTGACTGGTCAGAGCTAGAGCAGGGGGGTCATTAGTTAATGCAGCTGGTCCTGAGGCAGCTATAGCATCGCTTGTCCAGTTTCACTGGTTTTCTGGGCCTGGAGCTGAAACACAGCTGAGGCACAGGTATTATTTCTAAGGGTTCATGCTTAAGGGCCTACATGGGAGTCATATGAAGCTGTTCTTTAATTCATTGTTCCTCCTCCTAGGGGGTCTACCACGTGTCCAGCCACATGCCAGGGGAGGGTCTAAATTGCATGACCAGTGATGTGAAAGATCAGGGGTCCAAACCATATGACAGTGATATGTTAGGGGAGGAAAGTTTACCCTGGGAAAAGGTGCTTGATTTCCCATTTTGCACCTTGCTAGGCACCCCTGGTTGTTAGGTCGAAGCGGGGGGGGGGGGGGGGGGGAGGGAAATCCAGAGCCTATGCATGCATCTGCAAGGTAGATGGTGACAGAGATAACTGGCGCCTTCCTAGACCCCTGGCCCAAGGCGAATTCCACACCTCTCATGCCCCCTCACTAAACAGCTGTATAAAAGAAGTACCTATGCCCCCTTTTTGGTGCAAACTTCCCTGGCCCACCCTCGGACCAGCGAATTTCACCCAGGAGCGCAAGATTAAAACCTCCCTTTCTAATCGCCTGCACTCTCTGTGTTTTGTCTCCTGCGTCGCAAACCTCTCATCTGGTGCCGGACCCGAGTGGGGGCAAGCTCCCTGTTTGACCTTTAATGGTCCAGGGGCACCCTACTCCCCCCCCTTCTTCTTTCTTTATGGCTCAGGATACTCAGCCTTCTTCCCTTGGCTAGGCAACGTCGGTGGTAAGTCCCAACCCGTGCTAATTCCTAGCGGTTTTTCCGGCGTCTCTGTCCGTAAATCATGGCCTGTGTCAGAGATTGCCTTCCGGGCATAGCCCTCCGGGCCTCTCCAGGAGAGGTTCCGAACCTGGGGAGGCAGAGAAGATGTTCCTGCCCCCCTTGGTTTTCTGGCCTTTGGGCCTCACTCCTGACCCCAGGGGGTAGAGGAGACGTCCTCTACTGTCCCTTGGGTTCCCCGTCGTAGCATTGGCTCAGGGATTGGGACACTGGTCCTTGACCTTTTGCTACCCGGCCCCAGGAATTGGAATGGGCACTCATCAAAGACACCTCTAGGGTGTCCTCACCAATCTGGCTACTTCTGTAACGTGGCATGGCCTCAGTGAGTCCAGATGATCTTGAAAGCGGGACTAACTGACCTCAGTAATTACTGCCAATGAGCCAGGAAGTGGCCCAATATTCCATATGTCCAGGCCTTTTTTATCTGCGCTCCCGTCCCTCCTTCTGTTCCTCCAGTTCCACAGCCCAGGTTCTCTTAGCTCCCGAGAAACCCCCTCTGCCTACAAACACCCCTCCACTTTCCACCTTATCTGAACCCCCTGAGAATCTTTCCTTCCCTCCGACTCACCCACCTCCTTACCCACCTCCGCAGCTTCTTCTGCCATACCTCCAGTTCCCACCCTTCCCCCATCCTCACTCCCCAACCTTCCTTCGCCATCCCTTCCCCAAGGGCCTTCTCCCTTACCTGCTGACCTTCCCCTTCCCCCACCCCACCTGCTTCCCCAGTCAGCAGGCACACCCGCTCCCGGGCTCCTCCTCTCCTCTGCCCCCTCCGGGAAGTTGCAGGGGCTGAGGGAGAGATCAGGGTTCATGTTCCCTTCTCTCTGTTGGATCTCTCCCAGATTGAGAAGCAGCCGGGGTCCTTTTCTGCCAACCCCACCGCGTTCGTCAAGGAATTTTGATACCTTTCTCAGGCCCATGCACTCACCTGGCATGACATCCATGTCATTCTTTCTTCCACCCTAACATCAGATGAAAGGGAAAGGGTCTTAGGAGCAGCGACAGATCACGCAGATCAGATCCACTTTACAGATGCCTCTATGCCAGTTGGGGCCCAGGCCGTTCCTCATCAGGAACCAGACTGGGAGTACCAACTAGATACCCCCAAAGGGCAAGATGGGCACCGATGTCGCGGCCAGATGCTCCAATGCCTGATAGCCGGCCTACAGGCCATCTCCCACAAGGTAGTTAATTTTGACAAGCTGAGGGAAATTACTCAGGGACCAGATGAGAACCCTGCAGTCTTCCTTAACAGGCTGACAGAGGCTCTGACCTTATATACTTGTCTGGACCCTGGGTCCCCCGGCCAGAGCTTTTAGCCACTCACTTCATTTCCCAGTCAGTCCCAGATATTCAAAAGAAATTAAAAAAGGTGGAGGATGGCCCTCAGACTCCTGTTTGTGATCTAGCGAATATGTCATTTAAGGTTTTTAATGCCCGTGAGGAGCAGGCAGAGTAAGCCCGCCTTCGACAGGAGGTGAGTCTGCAAACCCAAGCCTTGCTACCTTGAGGCCGACGGCAGTCATGCATGGTCCAAAGGGGACTGTGCATGGTGGGGGTGAAACAAAAGGACGAACACCGCCTGGAAGATGCTTCAAGAGCGGAAATGAGGACCACTGGGCAAAGCAGTGCCCCCAGCCCCAGGTTCCAACCAAGCCCTGCCTGGTGTGCAGTCGAAACTGCCCCTGGAAAAGTGACGACCCTCTGCGTCTCAGAGTAGAGAGGCTGCCCTTCCAGGTAATGCCCTGCTGCTGGCCATGCTGGAACTGGCTGAAGACTGGAGATGCCAGGACTCGACGACCCCCATCACCCTCGCTGAGCCCGGGGTAATGCTCAAGGTAGCGGGTAAGCAGGTCTCCTTTCTGGTCAACACAGGGCCTACCTTCTCTGTCCTGCCCTCCTTTTTCTGGGCCACTCTTCCCTTGCACGATCTCAGTCATGGGTACTGATGGCAAATCACCTTTTAATGCTCTGAAAACTGCTCTGGCCTCAGCGCCTTCTCACCCTGCCTTCTCCCCCACTCCACCCTCCCTAGAGAACAACTTTCTTGCTGGCACAGGCTTATCAGAAACTCAGTTTTGAATTCAAGCAGTCAGAGGCCGGTTCCCTCCTCCCCCTGCCTTTTCTAAATATTTTAATTGCTAGACATGTTTATAAATATTTAATGGAAGGTATGTTGAAAGAAAGAAGTTCTAAAGTTAATTGTTGACAATAGCAGTAGAAAGACCCACTATACCAGGCCCCCTCTCCTCACCCTCCCTCGTTCACCAGGTTTGTTTTTTTTTCTAAGCTCTAAGATACCCTTCTGGCATCTCTCTCTCTCTCTTCCCTCCTCCCTGACATCTCTAAGCTTTTCCAACTATTTACTGATGAGAAACAGGGAATAGTCATGGGGGTCCTCACCCAGGCCCTAGGGCCAGCTTTCACCCCTGTAGCCTACCTGTCCACACAGCTTGATCCCACGGTTTGGGGATGGCAGCCCTGAAGCCGCTGTTCTCATCAAGGAGGACCAGAGGATTTGCCTCCAGCAACCCTTACAAGTCTTCTCCAACCATAGATTACAGGATCTTCTGTCCCACCGATCCTTATCTCTCCTTGCCCCCCTCACATTCAGGAACTTTATCTACTGTTCCTCGAGAGTCCTGACATCTACCTAACTCAGTCCCCAGCCCTGAACCCAGCCACTCTCCTTCCTGCTGCCTCCACCCAACCTGTGACAACGCACTTCTGCCCTGAGGTCATTGAGGCCCTCACTCAACCTCTGGCAGGACTCTCAGATCTTCCTCTCTTTAATCCTGACTTAACTCTGTGGATGGAAGCTCTTGCCTAGACCCCCAGGGACGTCGGAAAGCCTCCTATGTGGTAGTAACACTCGAGCGGACCCTTGAGGCAGCCCGGCTCTCAGAGGGTACCACCTCTCAAAAGGCTGAACTCATTGCACTAACCAGGGCCCTGCATCTGGCCAAATGGAGAAGGGCAGCTACTCTGGGAACACGCTGACAGGTTTCTGCCCACTCCAGAACCAGCCGACCAAGGCTCCCAAGGACCAGCCCTCCAGCCAGGGGACTCAGTCCTCCTTAAGAATCTACATCCCAAGGCCTTGGATCCCAGGTGGATGGGACCTCACACAGTAATCCTCACAACCCCCACTGCAGCCAAACTACTTGACGATCCATCGTGGCACCACCTCTCCAGACTCAAGAGGACCCCGGAACAGCATGACTTCTATAAATGTGAGATGTTGGGCCCCACTAAGGTCCACCTTAGCCGCCCTCCCCCTCCTCTTTCTCTTCCCGGCCCTGGGCAACCTACACCCATCCCCACCTGGTTATGTGTGGAGGTTCAAGGTCCGTGAAACCTACGACCAGGACAGCACACAAGTCACCAGGCAGGTGGGATCTCAGGACTGCCCTCTGGTCGGATGCCAGGCGGAGATCCTGATTGCTATCGACCTCCAGTCAGTGTCCAAGAGTGGCCGACAATATGCCTGTTTTGCTTACAACCAACAGAACCCAGACAGGTGTAACTGAGACGTCAACACCTATGGAGGTTGCTGCTGGTCAAGCTGTGTCAACCATGATGCCTACAATGAGGTTAGGTCTGGCCCCTTTTTCTGGAAGGACGGGATCTTCAACATCAGGGTCCGGGACCCCTGGGACCAGTGATGGGTTGCGGGCATTATGCGAAAACTGTATGGGAGTGGTTGGAGCTCGACCCCTTTAGGGACCATCTACATCTCCCGGGAATATGTCATGGCCCAGGAGGCCCAAATCCAGGTCTCTAACAGCATCCTACAGGCTGAACATTCCCTTAAAGGGAAGCTGCCTGATTCCCCCTGGGTAGAAGTCCTGTCTTCTTGGCTCCAACTTATCCAACACACTCTACTATTCCTTAATGACACCCGCACCCTGCCCAATGTCTCGCACTGCTTTCTATGTGTCTCTCTCCAAAGACCTTTGCTGGCTGCCATCCCACTCATGACTCCTCCAGGAACCCAAGGACACGGTGAATGTCAGCCTCCCCTGGCTGGCATTCCCCTGTGGGAACCCGAAACTCCAGAACCCACCTTGCCCCCGCAGATATGCTACCAGACCAGCAACCCGGTAACTGTGAGACGGGTCACTTGGAACTGTACCCAAAACCACACTGCAGCCAGTCCCACCAAGGCCAGCCCGGGTACCTTCTTTTGGTGCAACTGTACCTTCTTTTGGTGCAACTGCATCAACTCCTCTGACCCTGGGCCTTGCTTCATGGTCATAGTAGTTCCCCAACTAACCTTGTATGGAGAGTCGGAGCTTGCCTGGTTGCTCCCTTCATCCCACCCCCGGGCCCCCTGGGCCACCTTCCTCCCTGTCATGTTGCGAGTAAATATCGCTGCCTCGGTAGGCCTAGCTGGGGGGGCCCTCGGGAACAGCATAATCTCTGCTCAGGATTTCAATGACAAGCTCCAGATAGACTTGGAGTCTACTACTGCCTCCTTAGCCTCCCTGCAGTGGCAAGTAACATCGGTAGCCCAAATAGCCCTGCAGAACAGACGGGCCCTAGACCTTCTTACTGCGGAAAGAGGAGGAACCTGCATGTTCCTTCAAGAAGAATGCTGCTACTACATCACTGAGTCCGGAGTGGTGGAACAGAACATGCAGACCCTGACTGAGCTGAGTGAAGAATTACATGCAAGACACTCCCAGGACAACTCTCTTTTCAGCTGGCTCCAAAGCCCTTTAGATACCTGGATCCTACCCCTGATAGGGCCCCTAATTCTCATCTGTGTCTTTTTTTTCCCTTAGCTCCCTGCCTCCTCAAATTCATCCACTCCTGGATTGCGGAGATGTCTCAGGTGACTATAAACCAGCTCCTGCTCCACCCCTACACTCGGCTTCCCTCTGACCTTCCTCTGCCTGACCCTGGCCTTTAACATCCCCCACCCTCTTCGCCCCTGGTCAGCAGGAAGTAGCCAGGATGATTTCAGCGCCCCCTATCACCAAGAGGCCGGGATGTTAGGTCGAGGCAGGGGTGAAGTCCAGAGCCTATGCATGCATCTGCAGGGTAGATGGTGACAGAGATAACTGGCACCTTCCTAGACCCCTGGCCCAAGGCGAATTCCACACCTCTCATGCCCTCCACCCTCCCCTCACTAAACAGCTGTATAAAACAAGTACCTATGCCCCCTTTTTGGCGCAAACTTCCCTGGCCCACCCTCGGACCAGGGAATTTCACCCGGGAGCACAAGAGTAAAACCTCCCCTTTCTAATCGCCTGAACTCTCTGTGTTTTGTCTCCTGCGTCGCAAACCTCTCACTGGTGACATTCTGTACCTGGCTTATTGCCCTTCCTCTGCTCATATCTGGGTAACTGTCTACCACAATTCCTGTTTTGCAAATGAGAATAGTCAGACTCAAGAACGTTAAGTAAGCTTCCCAAAGTCACCTGACCTAAGGGAGGGTTTAACTTAAACTGGTCATAGTTTGGACTCTGTCTTGCTGCATTCTATCCCAGCCAAAGGTGACAGAGGCTTTTTGAACAAGTTCTAAACAAATCTCAGTATGAATTTTATTTACTTTAACTTAATTTACTAAAATTACACATTGCAAGCAAGGTTGTTAGAAAAGCCAACAAAGCTGCCACTTCTGAACTCTGGAAAATGGTAGCATGAGGCTTGAGAGACTTTGGTGCCAGGGAGCAGAAAGGCAGCCTGGCCTGGGCAAAGCTCTGAGTGCTGCTCCTCACTGAGGCGGAGACCTGTACAAAGGTTTTCAGGACCCAGTATTTTGGCCTGTTAGAGATAGCTTCCCAAGTAAGATTCTGTTATATTACATTGTAGCAAACAAAAGAAAAATGACTAAGAAATCATGTTATTTTTAAAAAATATATTTGTTAATAAGCATTTATTGAGTGACTACAACACTATAATCAATCCTATGCTGGGTCTTGGGAATAAAGCCCCAAAACAATTGGATGGAACCTGCTTTTACAGAGCTGCAGTAAGCATGAGAGACAAACACAAAGTGGATGCTTTGGAATCTCATGCGATGCATGAGAGGCAGGCATCTAGTGAGTAAAAATGCTACAGCCAGGAATTGTGTTTGGTTTACACAAGCACCTAGTAGCTGGTAAACTGAGCGCTCAATAGCTACTTATTGAATGGAAGAGCCACAGAGCACGAAGGAGCCACATCACTGCAGACTTGGTGACTGGTTGGTGGGGAGGAAGTGTGAAAGTTTCTGAGAGGAAGTGATGTATAAAGAAAAACCAGAAGAAGAAGAAGTAGGAGTTATTCTGGTGGTAAGGGACTGTGAGAGAATAGCATGTGCAAAGGTCAGCAAGAGGTAAATGAGTCTGGACATCTCCTTTAAGGAAAAGAAAATGCGTCCAGTCTTGGTGACTGGACTGCAGGGGCCCCTGCGGAGTGGGAGCAGGGAGGCAAAATGTGTGAGGGAGAAACCTCTGGGTTAGATTGCGGGGACTCCATGCTGTGACAGTCTGGTGGATTTTCAAAACACATTCCAAGGATTATTTTCTTAAGTAAATTTAGAACATGTTGGCTTAAAGTTATTTTAAAAATATGATAGGGTAATATGTTTTATAAATTAATCAGATGGAAATATTGTTTCATGTTTATTTGACCACAAACTAAGAAAATCAGTTTGAGAAATGCTGGACTGGAGGCAATGCACAGGTCAGCTACAAAACTCAAATCTTGTCTCACTCGTGTCAGGTCTGAAGTTTGCTAGGTGGCGATGAAGGGATTAAGTTGCCACTGTGGTGGGAGAGGGTTCTGGGCACACATATGCCCAGAAATCATAGGTCTTTTCATTACACTCTGCCCTGTGGCTGAATCTCTATACCCTGGCTTTATGTAAAGATTTTTATTTTCTCTTACATGATTCAGATTCTTACTGGGAACAGATATTTGGCCAATCCTACTCCATACTGTTAGAATTCCATCTCTGTACCTAATTCTAATAAAGTATTCTTTCAAATGCCTGGAACTTGCTTCTATATGCTCTTGGAACGTATTTACTCCTGAATATTGTTTCATAGTACATACACTTCTGCTGAGTCTCCTATGGAGCACAGTCTCCTTATATATCTAATGACTATGAACTACAACCAAACTTACCACCCACCTTTAAATAATACTTTTTTCCAATGTTAGTGACCACCTACTTTGGAGTATGGCTGCACGAAGCCAGAAGCCCAGCTCTGTTCTGCCTGGCCTAGGCTTATTCTCCTTCACCTCCAACCCCACCATATTGCCAAAAGCTATCCTGCTTTGATGCTAAAACACTCTGAACAACCGAAGAGAGAAAATAGGTGCACTACAAAAATGTAATTTGCTGTAAAAATGCAACTTAACTTTAAAAATTACTACAAAATTTGTTTTTATATATTGTTTGACAGATTAATTTTTCTCCTTCCATATTGGTATTTGGCAAATTTACACATGAGATGATGACAACCCATTGTCTTCAAATTCAAATTTTCCTCTAGGAATGTAACTGCTCTGGTTTTTCCTGGAGGAGTGTGACTCTCCTTGTTTTTGGTAGTACTAGTGGCCTTGGCTCTCTTCAGTCATAGACCACTATTTTTATCTATTATCTTCACAACCTAAGTTCTTTATACTCCTTATCATGTGATTTGTTAATCAGGTTTTTAGATAAGCTTCCAGGCTACATTTTGGGCATCTGATAAAAATGACCTCAAGAGTTGTTGCTTTTTGCTAAACTCCCATTATGTCTCACAATATTGAGATTTTTGCTAGAGTATTGCTTTATTTAGCCAAATGTAATTTAAAATTCACATACAGTCATATTTATATACATTCACACAGTTCTTCATTAAAATTCTCATATTTTTCTCAAGTTTATTTATTTTGTTTTTATTTTTCAAAATTGTCTAGGTCAAAATTGCCAACAATGGTTTGTAGAATATTTTAAATGAAAATCTAAAAATCCTTAACTTGAGGAGTGTTGCAATGGTATTATAGCCAAAGTAATCAATAATTTCCCCAAATCTAACTTAAACTGATCCCTACATTTTTCCAAAATTTTGTTAAAAATATATCAAAAGAAATAATTGCTAAATATTTTCTAAAATATTAATATTTGCACAATTTCATGTAGAAGTCTGATAAAATGCTAAACTGCTGTAATTTGTATTCAAGGCTTCAGAAGTAACTGACATTCTTCTTATATCTGGGGAAAGCCAATCAATGCCAAAAAGGGTGATGAATCCACTTATAATCAAGTCATAGGAACCAGAAAGAGAAAGGAAGGTTACAGTTCCAAAAAAGATTGTACTAAACTTATTATTTCTTTCATGTGAAATCGATACCACAGACAGGGGACACCTGGGAGTCTCCCCAATTGGCCAAGATGGCACCTGGGTGGTTCTTTCACTGAGTGTACCAAAAGCTGGGAAGATAAATGGACAGGACCAAAGCACATGGAAAGGTAGTAAGATAATTAAATATAAAGATAAAGCCCTCCCCTCCCTATCCCTATTCCTATCCCTATCAGAAACTTGGGATTTAGCAGGAAGTGGGGGGTGGGGGGGAACAGTCTTTGAGATAGGAGTCCACCATTCTCCCAGGTCGTAGCACCTAAATAAACCTCTTTCATTTTTCACCAGCATCTCTCTCATAAGTCTGGCTTTCACTGTGGTGGGCAGCCAAACCTGTGTTTTTGGTTTCAAAATTTTAAAAAGCTGGGGGAGGGAGGAGTGAGGGCAAGTGCCTGGGGGTAGGGGAGGCCGCGGGGGGCGGGGAGGGATGGTAGGTCAATGGGGGAAAAAAGCAGGTGACATATGTACTACTATTTGTAATACCTTAAACAATAAAATAATAAAATAAAACAAAATAATAAAATAAAATAAAAAAGCCAGGGAGCCCAGGTACCAGGTACCATGACTTTACTATGTACCAAGCTTTAACTAGTGTTAGTAACAAAGAGAATTGATCTGTTAGTAAAAAAAAGTCTGTTCATTATTTAAATGAAAGGAGAAGTGTAGTGAACCCCTTTCACGTCTGCATGGTTCAGGGTTCAGGCTCTGGAGGAGGCCACACGCAAATGAAAGTGACTAGAAAATATTAATTTGGAAATATTGGGGGCCAGGCGGGAGCCCAACTCAAGGGGAAGGACTTCGCTTTGCTCGGGCTTAGTGATCCTTTTTATTAAGACTACTAGAGGTCCAGTGCATGAAATTCATGAATGGGGGGGGGGTGTCCCTCAGGCCAGCCTGCACCTTCTCCAATCTGGAGCCCCTTGAGGGATGTCCAACTGCCAGTTTAGGCCCGATCCTGATGGCTCCCAATCCAGGATTGCTGGCTCCCAATCACTTGCCTGCCTGCCTGCTGATTGCCCCTAACCACTTCTTCCTGCCAGCCTGATCGATGCCTAACTGCTCCCCTGATAGACTGATTGCCCCTAACTGCCCTCCCTTGCCAGCCTGGTCATCCCTAACTGCTCTCCCCTGCTGGCCTGGTTCACCCCAACTGCCATCTCCTGTAGGCCTGGTCCCCCGAACTGCTCTCCTATGCAGGCCTTGTTGCACCCAACTGCCCTCCCCTGCAGGCCTGGTTGCTCCCAACTGCCCTCCCCTATAGGCCTGCCCCTCCCCCAACTGCCCTCCCTTGAAGGCCTGGGTCCCCCCAACTGTCCTCCCCTGCAGGCCTGGTCACCCCCAACTGCCCTCTCTTGCAAGCCTGATCCCTCCCAACTGCCCTCTCCTGCTGGCCATCTTGTGGCAGCCAACTTGTGTCCACATGGAAGTGGCCATTTTTGACCACATGGGGGAGGCCATCTTGTGTGTTGGAGTGATGGTCAATTTGATCTTTTATTAGATAGGATGGGATCCACCCATAGCTCTAAGCAGGCAATTCCAATAACAGCCAATCAGCAAGAATTTACATAAAACTAGAAGGTGGAAGTTGCTTCAGCTACCATTGTCTCAACTAGACAGTGAGTGGTTGGCTCTGACCTTTCAGAGCTTCAAGGTTGACCAGCCTTCCAGGTTTCTTGTCCACACCTCTCTTCTAGTGAAGACAATGGGTGCCTTCCAAAATATCCCCCGATATTTTTTCCTTAAAAATTCTTGCATGGGCAGATTAGAAATAAACCTATGAGAACAAAAATGAGACAAGCAATAATGGTTATTCTGAGAGGCAAATGAATCAGCCTGTAGTAAGTTTCTTTCTGGGCCAACAGTTTTTTGAGTCCCAATTTCAATGTCCAACAGTTCCTTATGTGTCCATGTCAGCAATGATATTTCTGGACGATGGACAAACGGTGGCAATGCAGGTTTGACCCTCTCTGGTTTGGTCCTGAGCAATCTGCAGCGATGCACAGCTGCTGACTGCTAGCCTACCAAGGGATCTTCAGCATCTTCCATCTCTGGACTGTTTCTCCTCTTGTCTTTGTGGCTGGAGCAGTCCTTTCAGCCCCTCTCCGGGATCTGTTGTTGTAGGAATCCACATGGGCTTGTAGTTTTCTGGAAATATACAAACATATTCTAGACCAAAGGTTAATAAAGGAATCTTTTCTATAAATTAGACTTGTGATCCTTTTTCATTTTTGCCCAAATGATTTTCCTTTGGCTTCTTTTGACACCATGTGTGTTTTCTATGGGTGTCTTGCTGTTAGTATTACAAATGAAAATTAATTTTCCAAAGTAAATAATTTCTTGATGCAATTTATTTACAGGGAATTATTCTTACAGGATATTTTTCCACTATCCCCCCTTTTTTATTTAAATATTAGGAGGCTTTTGGAAATTTTATAATGCAGTATTAATAACTATAAATTTAATTTTTTGCACAAAAATATGACTGCTTTGGATTCATTGAATGTTAGACAATTTTACTATGAGATGAACTATCAATAAAAATTTTAGCTAATACTTCAGGAACAGTTGTTGTCCAGCACAATTAAGTTTTCTCAAATATTCACTTATTTCAGTTAGCCAAATTAAATTAATCTGAAATAAGGTTTATTTTTTAACTTCACTTGTCCTTGGTAATGGACAATAAATGATATTAATTAGACTTCTTAAATTAGTTTTTAAATAACTTTACATAAATTTTGTCAGGGAGGCAAAAACATAAATTATTTACTTTAGTTTATGAGGCCAAATATATTGACTTTTAATTACAGTTCTTCAGATGTTTGAAGAAAACCTCTTTATTTCTTTCCAAAATAATTCTCAGGCTACAGAGAATTACATTTAAAACTCTTTGTCTTCCTTAGAATATTATTTTTAAAGAGTGTCCCCTTTGGCTAATTAGCATATACAGAGGGATCATGGGAGGTCTCAGTAACTTTATTCAAAGAGAGGGGTTGGCCTTCGCTTTTTCAAGATGGTGGCCCCCAGGGAACAGCAAGCCATGTGGCCAGCATGCCGGCTGCCAAGGAAGGCAGTCCTCATGGTGACTGTATAAACTGTTAAAGCCAAAACTACACTGCAGACAAACAGAAATCTCACTAGCTGTTTCTGGTCTTTTGATATAATTTAATTTATATGAGACCTTGATTATATTTTAAAAAGCTAATTTATAAAGTAATTTAAGTAGGTATCTTTAATTAAAAGAGCAAAGCAAACTTAGTAAATATTTATGCCTGATTCACAAGGCACAAACACTGCCCCATCTCCATCCTAATTAAAAATGCAGGCAGCTATGGGCTTTTTGTCATTTTAACTTTCTGCCTTAAAATTTTGCTGTTGTATTTTAAGAAATATTTAGTTACTTCATTTTGCCCTTTTAAGAGGCCAAAACCTTCATAACATTTATAAGTAAAATATAGTTATTAAATTTTTATTTGATAAAGCTTTCCATGCAATTTCAAGTATATTAGATCAGTTAAATTCAAAATATTTCTTTTAAGAAGAGAGAATAACTTCTTGAATTACTCTGGGCCCTTGGAGCTCTCCAAGAATCATCTCTTGGTTAAAGCCTTGTAATTTTAACATGGAAAAAAATCAAATATATATCCATATATGATTTAAATATTATAATACTTTTTATAATTATCTTAAGATAGCAATTAAATTTTAAACTGGTCTTTATATTAAAATTTTCAGTTGGGATCACAGAAGTAATCCTCTTATTTAACTAGACCAAAAAGCAACATATTTTAAATTCTTAATTATTAGAGAAAACACATTTTAAATTTCTATACTTTAGGCATTTAATTACTACAACTATATAATATCTCCCAATTAAATTTGAATCTTGAACTTTTAAAGCTGGCAAGTCAAATATTTAGCAGTTCCTAGATTAATAACACTTTTATTTTTAAGAATAAATTTCAAAAATACAAGACAAAATCAATCAATAGCTTCAATTCTGTCCTCTAGGTTTTTCTCATGAGGAAGCAAACTTCCAAAATTTTAAGCCTCCAAACCTACTTTTCTTAAAAATGGCAAAACAGGTTTGGTCTATTCAAATGTAAATTACCACATTCTTTGTCATGGGAAGTTTCCAAGGGAAGCTGATTTACCTGTCTGCTGTGGGAAGGGCGACTACCCCTTCCTCCATTAACAAAGGGCGTAGCCAGTTACCTGGGCTACTTAGATCTTTATAATACATTTTTCAACAATTTTTGAGTTTCCGTTGTGGGGTCGAACCCTGGAGTCAGAATAAGACCACTGGAGGCTGATGCTCTGGCTAAGGTCCCTGAAAGGAGGGAGAGCCCCCAGCCCCTTCTGGGGGGTCCCTCTCTCCTCCCTCGGGAGGGAGAGCCTCCAGCCCCTTCTGGGGGGTCCCTCTCTCCTCCCTCTCAGGTATCTCACCGGGGCCTCCAAATGTTGTGGTGTACCCATGAATGAAGACCGCCAGGCAGCCAGATTGAAATTTAGGAAGCCTTTATTACGAACTCGAGCCCGGGCCCGCGTCTCCACTGACACAGCAGGGAGCAGCGCGAGCCCCGAACACTTGGAGCAAGCAAGTTTTATCCCCAAAGCAGGGGGATTTGGCAGAACCTGATTGGTTAAAAAGTCAGTTACATTACTTACAATAATGGAAGATTTTCAGTTGAACAAGCAATTACAAAAGTTACAAAGCATGGGAGAATGTAGTTAACAGAGCAAAGTTAATAATCTCTAAAAGTCATCTACAGTTTCTACTCCTGGAGCTACTGAGTCAGTGGGAATCAATCTCCTGTAGTTCTGGTCCACAGGCACAGAAAAATTACCTTTGTGATGTGGGATGGATTTACTTTAAAACAAAGGGCAGGAGTCATGCCTGGCTGGAGCATGACAAACCACATGCTTCTGAGTGTGGGTCACCTGCCAAACCTTAATACACAGTTGGGGTCTCTGTCCTGACTTGGGGTCACTTACACCAGAACATTTCAAATCCAATTCTAATTATTTTAAGGCATTTACTTTGGATAAATTATTTTGTAACACAATTCACTGATTTTCCTGAAGGCCTTAAAAGTTAGCTTTTTAACACCCTTCATTAGCATTTTAAAAACTACTCTTTATTATGGAAATGCGAATCCTGTTGCTGGAACTAGCTTGAATTTCTTTTCTTTTGGTCAAATCTGCCATTTTTCTCAGGAAAAAACAGTCTTGGGTTGTTCATTTCTGTAGCCCTTGTAAAGAGTCAAGCCAGTTCAAGACAGATCTAATATCCAAAATTGGACCATGCGCACATTTTATCTTATACTAGCTTTTCTCTTTACACATGCACAGGTATCCCAGACACATTTCTAAATTTCTTAAAACATTTTCATGGTGAAAAAGGAAACTTTAAATCAGCATATTGGGAGAGAGGCCTTCCATATTGGATTGCCATGTGTCTCCCTTACCCCACATCCTGCTTGCTCTGGGGGAAGTTTTCAGTAACAGATTTGGCTGCATATCTTTTCATGCTTAATAGATAAAGACAGATCTTAAATTTTTCTTTCTTTTTTGCTTTCCAAAGTAATTACTAAGCTTAAGCTTATCTTTGCCAAAATTTTTATTTCCCAGTGAGTTCTTCTATAATTTTTAAACAAAACTTTAAGTAATCTCATTGCAGGAGAGCGGATAGCCCTGCACTCTCCTGCCACCTTTGAATTTCTTCACACCAGAGGCTGTTTCAGCAGCAGAGTTTCATTTCTTATTACAGATTTTAGATTCCAAATACAATTTAAGATTTTAATTTGAACAAGAAACCACATTCCTTAAGCATGCAAACCAAAAGTCTGTAATAAAGTTTACTTTATAAACTAATTCTGCCCCATTAGCCTGGCTGAAAAAGGTGTTCCCACCCTACTTACAGATCGTGACTTCTGCAACTGATCATGGGCTTTGCTTGCAGTGAATTTCCCTCACCTATATGGTGATCTTTTCCCCACCTTTTCAGTGTATTCTTTTTTTTTTTTTTTTCGCTCTAGGTGAAATATTGTTTCCTCCAGAGGTCCCACCTTGAAGGTGCCAGTTTGTAGTGTCCCCCCACGTTTGGGTTCCAGTTTGTAGTGAACCCCTTTCAAGTCCCACATGGTTCAGGGTTCAGGCTCTGGAGGAGGCCGATACAAATGAAAGAGACTAGAAAATATTAATTTGGAAATATTGGGGGCCAGGCAGGAGTCCAACTCAAGGGGAAAGACTTCGCTTTGCTCCAGCCTAACGATCCCTTTTATTAAGACTATGGGATCCACCCATAGCCTTTAGGCAGGCAATTCTAGTAATAGCCAATCAGCAAGATTTTACATAAGACTAGAAAGTGGAAATTGCTTCAGCTACCATTGTCTCAACTAAACAGTGGGTGGTTGGCTCTGACCTTTCAGAGCTTCAAGGTTGACCAGCCTTCTGGGTTCCTTGTCCACACCTCTCTGCTAGTGAAGACAATGGGTGGCTTCCAACAGAGAAGGATTTGTCAAATACATTTTATACATCAATTAAGATGAATATGTAGGTTATTATTTTCTTCACTAGAGGCCCGGTGCATAAAATTTGTGCATGGGAGGGGGGGTCCCCTCAGCCCAGCCTGCACCCTCTCCAATCCAGGACCCGTGGGGGATGACTGACTGCCAGTTCAGGCTGAGGATTGGGCCTAACCTGGCAGTCAGACATCCCTTTCATATCCTGGACCTCTGGCTCCTAATCACTCACCTGCCTGCCTGCCTGGTCACCCCTAACTGCCCTCCCCTGCCAGCCTGATTGCCCCTCACTGCCTCTGTGTGCAAGCCTGATCGCCCCTAAGTGCCCCCCACTGCTGGCCAGGTCACACCCAACTTGTCCCTCCTAGCTGGCCTGGTCACTCCTAACTGCCCCTCTGCTAGCCTGGTCACCCCTTACTGTCCCTCCCCCCCACCCCCGCTAGCCTGGTTGCACTCAACTGCCCCCCTCTGCCAGTTTTGTCACCCCTAACTGCACCCCTGCTGGCCAGATTGCCCTCAACTGCCCCCCCTGCTGGCCTGTTCACCCCCAACTGCCCCCCTGCTGGCCTGGTTGCCCCCAAACGACCCCCCCACTGGCCTAGTTGCCTCCCACTACCCCCCCCTGCCAGCCTAATTGCCCCCAACTGCCCCCCCTGCTGGCTTGGTCACCCCTAACTGCCCCACTGCCAGCCTGGTTGCCTCTTACTGCCCCCCCCGATGGCCTGGTCCCCCCCCCAACTGCCTCCCTCTGCAGGCCTGGTTGCCCCAACTGCCCCCTCCTGCCAGCCTATATAAAAAGAGGCTGGCATGCAGCCTGCTTGTTTAGTAGTTTGGTTGTCCCTCACTAACCCCCCTGCTGGCTTGGTTGCAGGCAGCCATCTTGTGGGGGTGTTAGGGTTAATTTGCATACTACCTCTTTTTATATAGGATCCATTAATATGTATATTACACTAATTCATTTTTATATGTGAAACTACTTTTGTATACTTAGGCAACTTCCTCTTGGTCACAGTATAATCCTTTTAATATGCTGCTAGGCTCAGTTTGCTAGTATTTTGGCAAGATCATTTTCATCTCTGTGGATAGGGGACATTGGTCTATAATTTTATTTTCTTGTGATGTATTTGCTTGGCTTTATTATCAGTTATATTTATTATGCTGACTATATAGAATGAGTATTATTGTCCTTACTGTATTTATGAAAGACTTAAATATCTGATCTTAAATCTTTGTAAATGTTTTATAGAGTGGTCCTGGGCCTTTCTTTGGAAGTTTTTGACGGCTGCTTTATTCCCTCATTTTTAATTGATCTTTGTATATGCTGTGAGGTACAAATCCAACTTCATTCTTTTACACGTGGATATCCAGTTGTACCTGAAACAATTATTGAAGAGACTATTATTTACCTACTGAATTTCTTTTGGAAGTCTTGTTGAAAAACTATTGACCATAAATGTAAAAATTTATTCAGAGGCCCTGAATTCTATCATATTTACCTAAATACCATTTCTTATACTATTTTTTAGTTTTTTTCTCAAAATTGCCTTTCATGGGGATTACAATTAACATGTTAATTGATAACAATTAAGTTCAGATTAACACTGGCTTACTTTCAATATTACACAAAAAGTTGGTTCAGATATATAGATATACATATACATATACATCTATAATAATAAAGCATAATATAATATGCTAATTAGACCAGACAGATGAACGACCTTCCAGATATCCTTCTGGATGACCTTCCTGACTAGGCCGTGTCATTGGGGGCTGAGGCAGAAGTGGTTAGGTGTGATCACGCAGGCAGGTGAGTGATAAGGGACAATCAGGCAGGCAGGTGAGCAATTAGGGGTGATCAGGCAGGCAGGCAAGCAAGTGCTTAGGAGCCAGCAGTCCTGGATTGCGAAATGGATGTTTAGGCCCGATCCCACTCTGTGGGATCTATCTAAACCATCAGTTAGATATCACCCAAGGGGTCCCAGATTGTGAGAGGGTGCAGGCTGGACTGAGAGACCTACACCCCCCTGCACAATTTTTGTGCACTGGGCTTCTAGTATACATATACATATAGACATGGATATGGACATGGACATAGACATAGACATAGACATAGATATGGATATAGATACATAGATATATAATCCATTCTCTTATCCTTCTTTGTTCTATTATTGTCATATAAGTTATATCTTTACTCACCAATACAAATGTGTAACTAAAGCTTTATACAACTATTTTAAAGTCAGATAGAAAGGAAAATGTGTTACAAACATACATGAATACTATCTTTTTCATTTACATATGTACTCTCAACTAAACTAATGTTATTTATTTCTTCATGTAAGTTCAATTTACTATATTGTGTTCATTCATTTCAGCCTGAAGGACTTTTTAATGTTTCTTTCAATATACATTTTAAGCAATAATTTATCTATTTTTTAAATCTAAAATGTTTTAATTTAAAATAATTTAAAGGATAATATTGATGGATATAAATTCTTAGTTTATACAAGAAAGTGAGGTTTTATAGGCTTTAATTAAGCTTCTAGGGCAAGTCATGTTCTTCAGTCAAGTTTTTTGTTTGTTTGTTTGTTTTTGCCTGAAATATATACAAACATTACTATTGCAGATTCTCACTCTGTTATTGTTCCTTCTACTTGCAACTTTTTTTGGAATCCAGAGGAGAGGAAGGTTGATGGCCCAGCTAGGATTTGAGAAGTTGGAATTTCCTGGTCATAGTACATGTAGGATAGTACAAATATTCAATCCTGAGCTACTCACACTTTCCAGTTTGGCATCCATGAGAAATAATTACTATATCAAGCTGTCATAACACTATACAGGCCATAATTTATTTTTTAGTAAATCAAGTAAAGTAGATATAAGCATGTCATTACATAAATATTCAGCTTTAGAGGTAATGGATATGACACCCAAACCTTGAGCCTGTCCAAATATACAAGTCAGCAGCATATAGTGCACACAAGAACAGACACAGGCTACTGAATTCAAAAACTAAAACACATCTCCACAGTCTATCAAGTAAGAAATAAATCTTTCAATCTTACACATAAAAAACAGATTGTAGGTCTACTATGTGGAAAAATTTTATGAGCCAATTTGTATACATTGGGACTAGAAGAACCATAAGATTAAGTAAACATTAGCATAATAATGAGAACAACTATACAGCATTTGTAATTTCACATTTAGAACTCTTTAGCTTTAATATCCAGTGAGGTAATGTGCTAAATGACTGTTTTGACTTTTCTCTTTTTCAATGATTTTTCTATTCCAGTAGAAAGTAAAATTACTCAGCAATGTTATTTCCTTTAATTTATCCAAGCATACTATAAAATGAGTTTTATAATCCTCTCTGTTTAAGGTTCAGATTATTTAATAAATTTGTTTAACATTACACAGTTGATAAATGTCCATAAATCAAAGCCTATCATCTTACTCTTTTTGGGAAAACACACTGCTCCTTATAAATTTCATTGAGTATTTTCCAAAGAGCTATGCTTACATCTTCACCCTCACATTCCTTCAATAGATGTTTTTTAAATTCTCTCCCTGAGGAGAAGAAGCTGGAAAAGGGTACAGATGATCTGACTGGGAGAGTCTGACATGCCCAAGACCCTGGTAAGGATGCACAAGATTTTTGTGTCTGAGAGAAGTTGAACCTTGTCTGTCTTCTGGTTCTTGTTTCATGGATACATGGAATGCCATGGTCATCCTTCAGCTTCTGGCTTGTATTAGGCTAGCCAGGGCTCTGTGATTTCTGGCCCAGCTCCTTCAGCTACCTATTCCTGGGCCTTCCTCCCACCCCTCAATGGGGAATCTTGAAAAACAGGAAGCATAAACCTCAGATTGAAGTAATTCTCTGAGGTCATGTTTTCTCATTAAAGCTAATATTGCTACCTTCTGTTGACCATCAGTTTTCTAAAGGTATCTTCTAATATTCTCAACTCTGGAACAAAGGAAATATAGGTGTTGCGATCAGAGGCCAATTCTAAGGCCTCCAAATGGTCAGTGCTTGAAGACTGTATCTTTAAAATCATGGGAACAAATTTGCCAGTATTAATAATAAACATTAAAAGGTTTACATCTCTGGAGTCTCTAATTTATCTTAATTACTTATAACTAGTATATTAAAAGCACTAATAACAATATCTGGCACATAATAGATACAAAATATATAGATATAAAATGAATGAAAGGAAGCAATCTGAAAGGCAGACCAGGATGTATGCACAAAAATGTGTATCAGAGCATTATGTACTGAGATTTAAAGCAACATTAGAAATGTCTTAAAAAAAGCATTTTAGGTCTTATGATTAATCTGTACTTATATATTAAAATATGCAGAAAAGACTTGCATTTCTTAAAATATAATGACATTAGAAAATGTTATTGATTTAATACAACCAAACAAAAATATATATAAAATTACTTTACTTGAATTTTAGTCCCCTGTAAGCTAGAAGTGTCTCTGGGGAAAAAAAATTAAACATATTGGAAAGGATTCTGAGAAGTTGGAAGCCTGAGTTCACATCTCTTACTGCCCCTTCCCCAAATCCGCTTTGGAATAACACAATTGTAAAAGGGAACAAAGTGATAGCAGACAGAGAGAATATTCACTAAAATGGGCCATTTGGATCAGGGGATTAAAGTGCAAAATCCCAGCTGTGATTCTTCCCAGTAAGTTATTTATTTTGAATAGTTGTGCATTCACTTTTTTCTTATTGAGTTGATGTGGCAGAGCCTGATCCTAGCTCTCCTGGAATTGATTGCAGAGATTGCATTTGTAGGTCTGAGAGAAGATGAATGAGTGATGGAAGAGAAGTTTTGCTTCTCTTGCACTATGTGGCTCAAAAAAAAATTCAATTTTCATCTTTGATAGGCAAAGGTGTACTTGGTTGGATGAGTGAAGATGTGATATATTAGACAGGAATTTGATCAAAATCAAGTAGTTGTGATATAGTAATATAGTTTGCTTCAGATAACTCTCAGGATTTATTTTTCCATTTCTGTCTTGAGTAATGTTAACGAAATGAGCCATTGTTGCTTGATGCTTGAATGGAGGAGCCTGGCATCTGGTTATTGAACCTAATGGTTAGTGAACCTTAAATCGTTCCTGGCATTTTTGTGCAATTCACATTTTTTGGTCTCTTTAACATGTGAAATGATACCAAGTAGTTTACCCAAAAAACCCCTACATCTGATCATTGGTCAGTTCAAACAGTCAGGAGGACTATAACTCCACAATATTTATCAACTTTACAAGGACATTTGAGAGAAATTACCTCCTTTGGTGTTGATTTAATTCATGAAGAATATCACAGATGTGCATGGACCTTTATGAAGCAAAGCTATGTAGCAAATTCCTACCCCTTACTATGGCAACAAAAAAAAAGTAAATAGCATCCAATAAAAACAATAGATAGGCTTTATAGGATGCCATGACTTGATAGTTGTATCAATCAAACAGCATAAAATAATGGATGACAGAGAATACAGTATCATTTTCAACTGGAAAAATATGACTTGTCACCTCCCAGGCATAAATGATAATCTGGAACCAAGTTATCTGGCAATTTAACAAGTACATATGATTATCTGTACAATATGGCACACAAGAGGCACAAGCAACCATTTTGGAAAGCTTTGGGGCAATATCTCATAAATTCCAAAAAGTATATAGCTTCCAATTTAGTAATATCACAATTTGTTAGGTATCTTACATAAATTCTGAAATATGTGTAACTGAAGAAGTGGGTTTGGTGCCTGCTGAGACAAAAGCCAAGTGCTGGTACTAAAGGAAAGGGATTTATTCAGGTGCCATGCAACTTGGGAAAATGCTAGATTTCTGTCTCAAAGACCATCTCCTCTTTCTTCTCAGGCCTGTGGTTCTTATAGAGAGGGGAAGGCTTTTTCCCCCTATCCAATTATCTTGCAAGCTTTTGACTTGCTTGCATCCTGCCCATTAACTTTTCTAGCTTTTGAGCACTTGAGTCCTGTCTATTCATCTTTCTAGCTTTCTGTGTACTCATGTTAAAACTTCCCCCTTCACTGTCTTGGCCAATGATGCTCCAATTGACTATCTATGGGAACAAATCCTCTCTCAAAACTATGGACCCTTATAGTCTTACAAGGGTAAATAAATGGAGGTTTCATTTTCTGTAGTTTTGTCCTGCTGTCAAGAGGGGGAGAGGTAGTCTTACCTATTCTCACATCCAGAGTTTCTTGCATCATAGGAACATCATAGGAATAAATCCATTGCTTGGCTCTTCAGGACCTTGAGTGTTTAAGGTCATTTGTTTGTAATCCTCACCTGAGGATATGTTTTTATTGTTGTTGTTTTTTGGGTTTTTTTTTTTTTTTGAGAGAGAGGAACATTAATATGAGAGAGAAACATCAATATGAGAAACATTGATCGGTGACAATTAATTGAACCTGCAACCTAGGTATGTGCTTTGACCTGGAATTGAACCCACAATCTTTTGGTGTATGTGACAATGCTCCAACCAACTGAGCCACCAACCTGGGGCTTTGAGGTCTTTACTGAGTCTTGGGTCTCCTAGAATGAGTGTAAGAGCTCCTCAGACAGATAGATAAACCTGCAATAAACAAACTTGTTCAAAGATGCTGGTGTTTGCCTTAAATGTTGTCTAATATTTCCCCAGGTATGATCAAGAGGTTCTAAAATCCTTGTGGCAACACAGTCCAACAGTATTAGAGCTTAGCTTTAATTTCTGGGCCCTGCCATTCAAAGACAATTACTTGAGCCTGTTCATCTATTGGGATGCAGAAAAAGCATACTTTGAATCTAGGACTGAGAATCATTTGCTGTCCCAGGATCAACAAAGTATAAGGGTTGGCCACTGAGTATGCAGATCTCATATCTGTGTCCTGGACAATGTCATTTATGGCCCTAAAGTCCTGTATAATTTGATATTCATCAGAGTTGGGCTTTTTGACCAGAAAATTGGGTGTTATAGGGAGACTGGCATGATTAAATTAATCTGGATTTTAAGAATTTTTGCAATACTGCTTGAATTCCCTCTAAAGCTTCCTTTATAAGGGGATATTGTTTCTTCCATGGGATTTGTGCCCCTTCTTTTAGATTAATTTTTGTGGTTGGCTGTTAACCACCCCACTTTGGGTTCCATCAGTTGAAACATTCTAATTGACCTGCTCATAGATCTCAGATAGGAAGAGTTCACCTCTGGGTTCTTCTAGGCAAGTCAGGAGCACCTGAAGCTGGAGGGCATATTCTGGCAGGACTCGTAAACATCATTGCTGCTTCTCAGGGAAAAATATTATTTGTTCATGCAATTTATAAAGTAAATCTTGACCCAAAAATGGAATGGGGAAGCCTATGTAGAGAAAACTATGCATATGTGTTTTTTTTTTAATCTAGAGATTGAAGGACTATCTATTTAATAATGTCCAGTCACTATAATAACTGAAATCATAGCTCATTTTTTCATGGTTGGTTTTATTTTTATTATTTTATTTAACACTGAGTACATAGCTCTCACATTTATGAGGAAGTCAATTAGCTCGTTCCCCTCTGTCAATTGTACTCTATGCTCCTGTGGAGATATAGTAATAGGTTGTGAGGTTGTGTGCTAGTGCCTCTCCTTGCACCATCTTGGCCAATGGGGGAGACTCCCCTGCACTCTGACTATCTACAGTTACAGAACAACTCAAGGATATTACAGTGCTACTCTCACATCCTGTGGAGCTACAGCTTATGTTGGGAGGCAAATAAGAAAGAGCAAAGAGAGCATCAGTACAGTCCCCTAGAAATCTGTCAAAATTTTATTATGGAGAAGGGTGTTTTCAGTTTAAACAAACTTATACTATACCAAAGGCCGGGAGCACAAATTTGTACATGGGTGGGGTCCGGCCGGCCCACCCCTGTCAGGGTCAATTGGACTCGAACGGCTGGGGGGAGGACCTGCTGACAGTTGGCTGGCTGGCCCCACCCCGTGGTCAAACTCCAGGTTGAACTCCCGGTTGCAAGAACAATTTGCATATTAGGCTTTTATTTATAGGATTATAATGTAAATTTATTTGGGTATAACTGAAAATATACTCATATTAAAATACACTAAGTAACTGAGGAACACATACCATAAACATGTGCATGATATAGTAAAGATGAGTAAGGAATCATTCCAGGCAAGACCATTAACAAGGCAGACATGCCTATTAACCCTAGGTCATGGCCTTTGTGCATTACTGTTCAATTTTAGAATGCTGCTGTACATCCTAAATGTAAATAATATTTCTGTCTTTATTGTAACTGAGTTAGAAGATAAACTGTTTCTTTTTGTTGGTGCTAGCAGATATAATGGGTTTGACCTCAAAAAGGTTATTTTAACTTCCTACTTAAAATCTCTTTGCTTAGAGCATTTTTATTTGTATTTGGGTATGATTGAATTGAGTCAGGTGTTAAAGAGCAGATGCTGGTTATAACATTTTAAAAGACGAGTTTGCTTCTCAGGATTTAGATATGAGGAAACATTGCAGATAGTTAAGCCAAGAACAATACCATTCATTTATCCAAAAGGAAATTGGACAATCACATTAATATTCCTAAAAATTATGTTTTAGAAGAGCTTGGAATAAATAAAGTTCATGGCAAGAATAAACATTTTACAAAGTTCATATTAAGGTGCATCAAATACATATTTTTGCTATGTGTCAAAAGACCTAGAATTCTTAATGTAGCAGAACCTAAGTCCTAAAACAGATTGTCACTGTCATAGAATTAACTTCAGAGAGCAATAATAAATCTTGAGGGGTAAGGTCGGCAACCTGATGGATAAGCTGCTCCAAATTCCTGTCCTTCACACATACACACACACACACACACACACACACACACACACACACACAATAATAAAATTAAGTAGTAATTGTAAGAATTTACTTTGTCAAATCTCTAGAAAACAATTAAATGTCTATAGCAACCATGTGAATGAAAAATAAAGTAAAAGGCAACTTAAAAATGGTAGAAAGGTTTGTTGTGTTTCACTTGCTTTTCCCACCCTCCTAAGCTTGATGGTGATCTTGAAGATGACCCTCTTCATAGCCAGTGTGAGATCTTGGTCCACAATTCAATATAGAGGTGAGCAGTCATTATTTGCAAATTATTGTGTCTGTCTGTTCTAATCAGTCTCCAGGCTACCTGAAGTTTGAGAATAAAACCTGGGAAAATTTTATTTGGGAAATTAGGACATGCAAAATTTGCTGTGTGTACCAGTTAATTTAGGAGGAATATAAAACAATAGAGCTCTGGCTGGTGTGGGCTCAGTTGGTTGGAGCATCATCCCTTACACTGAAACATTGTGGGTTCAATTCCTAGTCAGGGCACATACCTAGATTTCTGGTTTGATGTCTGTATGGCAACCAATTGATTTATCTCTCTTTCTCTCTCTCTCTTTATCTCTCTCACTTTCTTTTTCCCTCTGTCTAAAATCAATAAATATTTCCTTAGGTGAGGATTTAAAAAAAAAAACAATAGAGAGAATCAATGAAACCAAAGTTGGTTCTTTGACGGGATCAACACTAATTGACCAACCATCTAAGAGAAAAATAGAGAAGATGCAAACACCTACAGTCTGAGGTGAAAATAAGGTCATTTCTACTAACCTAACAGAAGTTAAAAGGATTATGAAAAATAATATGAAGAATTCTACGCCAAAAAATTAGTCAAGTTGACAAATTTCCAGAAAAACATAAAACTGACTCAAGAATGAACAGAAAATCTGAATAGGCCTATAGCAAGTAAAGAGATTAAATCAATGATCGAAAGAAAGCAAGATGGTGGCATAGGTAAGCACCTAAACTGCTGCCTCACACAACAATTTCAAAACTACAACTAAAAGACAGAATGGACACCATCCAGAACCACAGGAAAGCTGGCTGAGTGAAAATTCTACAACTAGAAGGAAAGAGAAAAGCTCACGGAGAATCGGAGGAACGGCAAAGGGTTGAGGTACAGCAAAGGGTCTTTGTGCGCGCAGAGGGGAAGGGCGGCTGAGAGCCTGGCTGAGTTTCTCTGGCGGGAGGGGGAAGGAAGCCCCCGACTGCACTGAACCCCAGTTCCGACTGCACTGAACCCCAGTTTCAGGCGAAACCCCGTGGACCCAGGCTCATACAGTGGGAGTCTGGACTGTCAGGTACAGAGAAAGGCACTCGGAGACTCGGAGACCCGGGGGAGCCCCAGCAGGCAGAGGTCTAGAGGCACGCGCACCAGTGTGCACGAAGACTGCGGAGGTTGCCACAGGCTTTCCTCAGCAGAAAGGAGTCAGAAGCTCCTGACTGCACTGAACCCTAGTTCCAGGTGAGCCCCTGGGGACCCATGCTCTTACAGGGGGAATCTGGACTCTTGGGCAGAGGCTCTGGACCGGGGAAGGCAGAGGTCTGGAGGCACGTGTGCGCACAAGGGCAGGGCTGACTGGAAGCCAAGACTGTCTGCTCCGCGCTGAGACTCCACCCCATCCAAACTGAGCACAGAGGCTTTTGCAATCTGGCAAGTCTAATCCTGTAAGGCTGTCTCTAGCACCAAACTTTTCCCAGCGTAGAAACAGCTGATCCTCACAGCCAACTGGCCTAGAGGTCAATTCCTCCCAGTGATACCAACAACAATCAAGACTTAACTACAACAAGGCTGTACACACAGTCCACAAAGGGGTAACCAAGAGTGTTCACCTCAGGTTAACTGGGAAAGCCAACCCACTGGGCCATATAGGAAACCTAGCACACAAAGCTACCCTACCCACTCAGAGAAGCAGTGAAAATGTGGCGACAAAGAAACAGATCACAAACGAAAGAAATAGAGGAAAACAAATGATTGGATATAGAATTCAAAACCATGGTTATAAGGCTTTTCAAGAATATCCTAGAAAAGGTCGATAAATATAACGAGACCCTCGAAGATATGAAAAAGGACCAACTAGAAATTAAACATACACTGACTGATATAAAATATATTATACAGAGACCCAACAACAGACGAGAGGAATGCAAGAATCAAGTCAAAGAATTGAAATACAAAGAAGCAAAAAACACTCAAATGAAAAAGCAAAATGAAAGAAAAAAATCCAAAAAGTTGAAGATAGTGTAAGAAGCCTCTTGGACAACTTCAAATGTACCAACATCAGAATTATGGGGGTGCCAGAAGAAGAGAGAGATCAAGATACTGAAAACCTATTTGAAGAAATAATGACTGAAAACTTCCCCCACCTGGTGAAAGAAATAGACTTACAAGTCCAGGAAGTGCACAGAACCCCAAACAAAAGGAATCCAAAAAGGACCACACCAAGACACATCATAATTAAAATGCCGAGAGCAAAAGACAAAGAGAGAATATTAAAAGCAGCAAGAGGAAAACAGTTAGTTACTTACAAGGGAGCTCCCATACAATTGTCAGCTGACTTCTCAACAGAAACTATGCAGGCCAGAAGGGAGTGGCAAGAAATTCTCAAAGTGATGAATAGCAAGAACCTACAACCAAAACTACTCTACCTAGCAAAGCTATCATTCAGAATTGAAGGGCAGATAAAGAGCTTTACAGATAAGAAAATGCTAAAGGAGTACATCACCACCAAACCAGTATTACATGAAATGCTGAAAGGTATTCTTTAAGAAGAGGATGAAGAAAAAAGTAAAGATAAAAATTATGAACAACAAATACATACCTACCAACAAGTGAACCTAAAAATCAAGTGAATTAAAACCCTGAGGAACAGAATAAACTGGTGAATATAATAGAATAAAGGGCATAGAAAGGGAGTGGACTGATAATTCTCAGGGGGAAAAGGGTATGGGGGGGTGCAGGAAGAGACTGGACAAAAATCGTACACCTATGGATGAGGACAGTGTGGGGGAGGTAAGGGCAGAAGGTGGGGTGGGAACCGGGTGGAGGGGAGGTATGGGGGGGGGAGGAGAAACATTTGTAATAATCAGAATAAAGGTTTACTGAGAAAATAAATAAATAAATAAAAGTAAAAATCCTTTGTAAGTCGTGCCTCAAAAAAGAAAAATAAATCAATGATCAAAAACCTCTTAATAATTAAGGCCTGCATGCCTCCACTGGTAAAGTCAAACAAACATGTAAATAGGAAGTAATACAAATAGTTCTCAAAGTCTTTCAAAAAACTGAAGATGCAGTTCTAAATTATGACAACAGATTTAAAGAAAATCACAAAAAAGTAAAGACTAATATCATTTATAAATGTAAATGCAAAAAACATCAACAAATATTAAAAAACTGAATTCAGCAGCTTATTGTGAGATTATATACTATAACCAAGTAAGATTCATTATTGGAATGCAAGGATAGTTCAATACAGGAAAATGAATCAATGCAATATACATTGATTATACAGTATAATGAGTTAATGAAATGAAGGTAAAAAATACACTAGATTATCTCAATTGATGTAAATGATGCAGTTGCCAAAATCTAATACCATTTAATGATAAATTCAGGAAATATAAGTAACCTTTATTATTTTAATAAAGGCCATATGCTGAAAAAACAAACAAACAAACAACCTAAGCTATCATCATACTCAATAGTGAAAACTGAAAGACTTATTCCTAAGATCAGGAACAAGACCAGGATTCTTGTTTTTGCCATTTTATTCAGCATTGCACCCAAAGTAATTAGGCAAGGAAAAGCAATAAAAGTCATCTAAATTTTAAAGGAAGAACTAATATTGTCTTTGCAGAGGACATAATCCTACATATAGAAATCTCTAAAGAGTCCACAAAATATCAGAACTAATAAATGAATTTAAATAGTTGTAGAATACAATATCATACAAATATCAGTTATTTAAGAAGCAACTAACAATAAACAATCTGAAAAAGAAATTAACAAAACAATTTAAGTTATAATAGCATCTAAAAAAAAAAAAGCCCAAAAAACACCTAGAACAAACATAAGGAAAGAGGACTTGTAGATATGAAAAGTGAAAACCATTGTAGAAAAAAATTAAATGATACAAACATAAATGGAAAGATGTGTAATTATTAATAAGAAGACAAAATTTTAATATGGCAGTATAACTCAAAGTATTTACAGATTTAATGCCCCTTTATCAAATCTAAATATTGTTTATTATATTTTATTCAGAAGTAGAAAAATATATTCAAAAGTTTATATGAAATATCAAGGGACTTGCAATAGCTAAAATCTTATAAAACAAGAAGAAAGTTGAAGAATTAATATATTCTGATTTCTAAACTTACTGCACAACTGAAGCAATAATAGCAGTGTGAACTGGCATGAGTGCAGACATATAGACCAATGGTGAAAAATAGAGAGCCCAGAAATAAGCCTTTACGTAAATTGTCAAATGACAAGTGTGCCATTATGGGTCAAATTGTGTCCCCCAGTTCTGAAACTGAAGTAATAGCCCTCAATACCTTAGATCATGACTATATTGGGATATAGAGTCTTAAAAGAGTAATTAAGGTTAAAATATGTATTTAGGATATGCCCTAATCTGCTATGACTGGTGTTCTTACCAAAAGCGACAGTCTGGACAAGGACAATTACAGAGGATAGATCATGTGAACACACAATCACACAAAAGATGGCTATCTACATGCCGAAGAGGCTCAGAAAAAGTCAGTCCTGCCATTACCTTATTAGCATTAGACTTCTGGCCTACAGACCTGTGAGAAAATAATTTTTTTTTTTTTTTTTTTGTGAAGCCACCCAATTTGTGGTACTTTGTACAACAACCCTAGAAAACTTGTACAAGTGTCCATACTGTTCACTGGGTGAAGGGAGTGGAGAGGGTAACAGGGGTTATTATTTTAAAGTACCCAGTTTAAGACTGAGATTTTTTTTAAGTTTAGGAGATGGATAGTGGTGATTGCTCCATATAAAAGGTATATAATGCTACTGAATTATCTACTAAATATAGTTAAAGTGGTAAACTTTATATTATGCATATTTTGCCAAGACTTTGCCAAGGCACAAGACTTTCATGCTAAAATTGTAAACCATTGCTAAAATAAACATTCCCTGTTAATGGATTGGAAGACTTAATATTATTGATATCACAGCAAAGTACAGGTTTAATATAAACCATGTCAAAATTACAATGGCCATATTTGATTTTTTCACCAAAGGGACATCCAATCTTTAAATTCATATGAGATTAAATTTGTCTCTAAATGGCCAACAACCTCCCCAATTTTAAAACTTTTTACAAAGCTATAGTAATCAAAATGGCACACAGACACAGATCAATGAAATAGAACTGAGACTCCAGAAATGAACCCATACACCTCTGATCAATTGATTTCTGACAGGGTGCCAAGATTATTTAATGAGAAGGAATAATCCCTTCAACAAATGGTGTTGTAGAAATGAATATTTACATGCAAAGAAATGAAGTTAAACCCAACTTTAGACCATATACAAAATTAATTACAAAAAGAATGTATCAGTGACCTAAAAATAATACCTAAACAATAGAACTCTTAAAAATACAAGGGTAAATATTCATGACATTGGATTTGGCAATAGATTCTTAGAAATGACCTTAAATGTACAAGAATCAAAAGAATATATAGATAAATTGGACTTAAGCTAATTTAAAAAAATTACAAATAATAAGACATTAAGAAGAAGGTAAAATGAAAAAGCTACAGATGGGAATAAAATATTCACAAATTATATTTCTGATAAGGTTTTTGTATCCAGACTATATAATGTAACCTTACTAATCAACAACAAAATGACAAATAATCCACTAGGGTTACTGAAATCAAAAGACCAGAAAAGACACACTACTAGCAAGGATGTGGAGATATGAAAACTTCATGTATCATTGTTGATATTATAAAACTAGGGGCCCGGTGCACAAAATTCATGCACTGGGAGGGGGTGTCCCTCAGCCCAGCCTGAGACCTCTCACAGTCTGGGACCCCATGGAGGATGTCTGACTGCTGTCTTGGGCCCACTTCCCATGGGGAGTGGGCCTAAGCCGGCAGTTGGACATCCGTCTCTCAGTCTGAAATTCCTCGCTCCTTACTGTTTGGCTCACTGCTCCTTAGTGGTACCACAGAGGTGGGAGAGGCTCCCACCACCACTGCTGCACTCACCAGCCATGAGCCCAGTTTCTGGATGAGTGGCGCTCCCCCTGTGGGAGCGCACTGACCACCTGGGGCAGCTCCTGCATTGAGCACCTGCCCCCTGATAGTCAGTGCGCATCATAGCGACCGGTCGTTCTGATTGTTCTGCCATAATGGTCGCTCAGGCTTTTATTATATAGATTGTTCAGCCACTGTTGAAAACAGTTTGACAGTTCCTTAAAGGTTAAGCACCCAATTACCTTATGACCTGATGATTACACTCTTATATACCTATAGAACTGAAAATAGTTTATCAAACAAGTACAGAGAAACACTTGATTATAGCACCATTAGTCCTAATAGCCAAAATATAGAAATAGGTCAAATGTTCATCAACAGATTGGTGCATATCAAAATTGTGTCATATACATACAAGAGAATATTATAGAATTATAAAAATAAATGAAGTACTGATTCACTCTGTAACGTGGATGAACCTCAAAAACATTATGGTTCTAGAAGCCATATACAAAAGATTACATATTGTATGATTCCATTTATATAAAATATTAAGAATAGTTAAATCCATAGAAAACAGATCAGTGGTCTTAGCCAGAATGACTAAGAAAACCAGAAAGAAGAGTCAAGAAAAATCAGAAATAAAAGAGGGGGCATTAAAATGATGCCATAGAAATATAAAGGACCACAAGGAACAAATATGAAGATTTATCTAGCAAAAATTGGATAACCTAGATAAATGAATAAACTCGTGGAAAGATATAACCTTTCTACAAGAATGATTCAAGAAGAAATATAAAATCTGAACAGACCAGTAACAAATAAAGATAGCTTTTGATGCTGAAGTCTATACATCACTTGCTGTATTCCCGTTTTTATTAAATTCATTCCTTGCCATTATTAAAAATATATTGAGTGAGTCATCAAAAATTTCCCAATGAAGAAAAGCCCAGGACAAAATGGTTTCATTGACTAGTTCTTTATTGGCTTTTAACACAAATTAACAGTATTCATAATCAACATTAATTATTTTTTGCTGCATTTTACACTTAAAATAGTAATACCCACTTATAGTTCAACTAAGAGGAAAAGTTTCCATTTATATAATAGGCAGAAAAATTCTTACTTCAAGTTATAGGTAGAATGCTTCCTCTATCTGAGAAAAAATATTTAGGCATTAGCAAATCCAAATGGTATATTACTTATAGTACTAATAATTTTACTCTTTTATATTAATGGTAATCTATCTGATCACAGAATCATAAAAATCACATTAAAGTAGATATTCAGCCTTTGATGACCAACATAGAAACCAAATACCTTATTTGGGTCAAATATCAAGACTAATGCCAAGTTTCAGTGCATTCCTAGTTTGCATTTATTTATGTACATTGCGAAGAACAGTGGGAAAATTATTCTGTGTTGTATATCTTAAAATAGAGCCAAGTTCTCTTGACTTAGAAATGATTTGAGTAAACTATTTATATATTATGTATTTTAAATAGGTGTTTTATTTAGTGATTGAATTTGTTGATTAGATTTGGGGGGGTGGAGATTTTTTGGTTTGGTTTTGTTTACAAAACATTTTCCCTATATATAAGGCTAGGCAGCAAGAATTAACTAAATTATATCAGGAATTCATATACTAAAAAATACATTTTATAAAATAGAATATATTTTTTAAAACTTAAATCGTAACATTGGGAACTTAGAAAATTTGCAAACTGCTTTCTAAAATATTGCTTGGATTATAAATTTTAAAATAAAGTTTATTTCAGTACCACATTGGTAATACACTAGAGATCAATAATATTTTTCAACTATATCCTTGTCACTCATCTGCTTTTAGTTTTAATGCCTCCACTGATAACAGAAATTATGCTCACCTATGTGCAGAAGAAAAATTGATGCTTTCTGTAGACTAGAATCTTCCTTTTAAAAGCTGATTTTTTTTTTTATTCAGAGTTATATAAAATGTTCTGGAGTGAATGAGTTGAATTGGAAACTAATGATAAGTATATGTTTTGATTGCAACACCAGTAATGCTTTAGTAAAGTGGTCAAGGTTTCTGACAGAAAAACAAAGAAAAACAAAACACTTTAAAAACACAATCACGGGTACTCTTCAATTTTTACAAGTCTCTCCCATAATTCTATCATTCTCCACTATGTTATGACAACCAAAACTCTGCCTACTACTTCACAAGAAGCCCTCAGTCTTGCTGTGACAGCTGTCAATCAATGACACCCAAGACAAGTAAATTAAAGACAAAAATGCTTGTGTTGCTCTGTGCAGATTTGAAGATCAATCACAAAGTTTCCCTGTTATAAGGTCATTAGTGGTCAATGTGAAACAAAATATTTTGGGCAAACCATTAAAACAATCATTTGATACAAACTTCCCAAAGTTTGAGTAAAATATTTATGCAACTTACAGCTCTGGTCAGCATATAAAAACATATTTTGAAGATTTAAATACGTGGAATATGAAAACTGGCGGGGGGGGGCAAATACCAATACCTTTGCTCATTATGATATATTTCAAACATTTATAGACAAGATATATCTTTGGACATTGAGCACTAATACTAAAACATTTCTTCATCTCAGATTGATGAGACTCAAGAACAAAACCCTGTAAAATTATATGAAAGAAAGTATAAAATATCTACTTGGTCCACAAAAGATATTTCCCTGGTATTGGAGGTAAGAATATCTGCTAAGTGCACGAATGAAATCCTCTTCTCAGGTATAATAGGCTACATCTTTTGGGAATTTAGTATGTACCTGCCTTCAACCCTCTCAGTTCTTAAAATCTCTAAGTGTTTTACCTACATTATCTCAATTCTCACAGAAGCACTAGTTGGAAAGACTAGTGTTACTTTTTTTCACATGAGAAAATGATAGGTTAGAGAATTGGTCATAAAGCACTCAGTCTAGAAGTGGTGAAGCCAGGACTTGAACCAAGGCAGTCTGATTCCCGGGCCCTCTATATATCTCTATTTTCACCTCTTAGATCAGGGGTGGGGGACCTTTTTTCTGGTAAGGGCCATTTAAATGTTTGTAACATCACTAGAGGCCCAGTACACAAAATTCATGCACTGGTAGTGTCCCTAGCAGTTGCCGGCTGCTGGCCAGGTACTCCCTCCCTTCCCCTGGACAGCTCTGCCCCCTGGTCAAACTCCCTGACAAACTCCCAGTGGAGGGGAAAATTTGCATACTATGCTTTTATTACATAGGATTCTTGGGCCATACAAAATATCAACTTAAAAATTAGCCTGCTATATTTGGTTAAACATTTAATTAACTCACCCCTAAAGCCTTGCCAGGGAAAGACCAAATGATTTCTGGGACCTTAATAAGGCCTGTGGGCCGGATGCTCCCCACTCTTCTCTTAGATGATTAACCTCTCCTCAGTCTTTTGCAGAAGAACTCAAGGAGAACTCTCTGAAAGATTTGACTCCATTGTTTCACATTCTTCCACATGCATTTTAAGGCCTTCATTTCTTTTGATGATGACTCTCGGCAGCATCTCAGATTTGAACAGGAAAGTGATTTTTGTTCAGCAAGTCAATAAAGAAAGACAATATCCTTGCCTCTCTCTCCCTCTCTCTCTCTCTCCCCCCCCTACCCCCCCAGCCCATAGAACCTCCCCTAACCCTAACAACTTCTCTGACCATAATTCCCTTCTAGCGCACTCATCCCAGGCTTACTGGGCACCTTGCTATTCCCCACCTCCCAGACCACACCTGCCTCAGGGCTTTCATATGGGCTGTTTGCTGTGTTAGGAATGCTCTTCCCTTGATAGTCCCATAGGTATATCTTGGTCTCTTTCCAGTCTTTGCTCAGAAGATACTTTCTCAATTAAAGCCAACTCTTAAACTCGCAACCATACCCTCCTCCAGCCTTCCAACTCCCTTAGCCTCTTCTATTTTTGTCATATACTTATCACCTTAGAATATATTATATATTTAGTATTTATTATGTGTTTGCATATTATCTCCAAACATCCTAGACCATAAACTCCATTTCAGGTTTTTTAATTTGCTGTATTTATTGATACATCCCAAATATATTCCTTGTGCAGCACATACTTGATGTTGAACAAACATTTGTTAAATTAATACAGAATTTAGGGTAGACGGTTTTGAACAAACAGGCAGATTTATTCTTGTCTTTCTACTATAATTATATAATTTAAAAAAAAACCTTTGCATCCCTAGATTACAATTAATTTATTCCATAAATATCATTGGTTTTAATTTTAAAAATTGTAAAATTTAAATTAATATTAAAGGAAAATATGATGTTAATGTTCAATAAATAAAATATAAATAAGAGGTTGAGAAACACAGGTGCAAGGCCCTGGGCACAGTTCCAGCACATGACAGGTGCTCAGTGGAGTCAGGTTGTCTGGCTGCTCATTAACTCTGTGGAGAGCAGAAGAGGTTGGAGTCCACTTGGTGAAGCATAATCACTGACAGGAGTTCACATTCAATTTCAGGTAGAAATATTGTGTTTATTGGAGCAAGTCATAAATAAAATAAGCAAAGGTTTAGAAATGACTAATGATGGCCATGTGGGATTCAGACACTGGGAACCAGAACTCTAACATACTAGAAGGTTTGTAGAAACTGTTAATAAAGAGGACGCTATTTGAAAGTTAGCTAAGAAATACGGAGTTATTGAAAGGTTAGAAGGCACCACTTTTCTGGATAATCTGAAGCCACCATTTTCTATCCAATATCATTTTCTCTAGCTTTTTCCTCATCACTCTGACTCGCATATCTTACTTTCCAGGTGTTCAGGTTCCTCCCATAGATCTGTGCATTGAGCCATACAGGACATTCTACTATCTTATAAACATCCTAGGCAGTCTCCTGAGAGACTGAGCTCACATTTACATGTTCTTCTAGGACTTCCATGGCCCTTCTCCTGATCTTGGTGAGAGGTCTCTCCTCTTTGTACCCAGAGCAGTCTGTCATGTTATTTATCACTAGAGGCCCGGTGCATTAAATTGGTGAACTGGGATGGGGGGGGCGGGGGAGAGATGTCCCTCTGCCCAGCCTGCACCCTCTCCAATCTGGGACCCCTTGGGGGATGTCTGACTGACGAATTAGGCCTGATCCTCAGGCCTAAACGGGCAGTCAGACATCCCTCTCACAATCCAGGACTGCTGGCTCACAACTGCTCACCTGCCTGCCTGCCTGACTGTCCCTAACCACTCCCCTGCCAGCCTGATTGACGCCTAACTGCTACCCTGCTGGCCTGGTCACCCCCAACTGCCCTCCCCTGCTGGTCTGGTTGCCCCTAATTGCCTTCCTCTGATGGCCTGGTTGCCCCCAACTGCCCTCCCTGCCAGGCTGGTCGCCTCTAACTGCCCTCCCCTGCAAGCCCAGTCACCCCCAACTGCCCTTCCCTGCCAGCCTGGTCACCCACAACTGCCTTCCCCTCCCAGCCATCTTGTGGCAGCCATCTTGTGATCACATGGAGGCAGCCATCTTGTGCTAGGGCGAGAGGGTCAATTTGCATATTACCTCTTTATTATATGGGATAAGGAACTATAATTTTCTATTTACCTGTGTGTCTAAACACTACCAGACTATTAATTCCCCAGACATGCATGTGGGTTTTTTCTCTGGGCCCTCAAAGTAGAACATACAACAGGACACAGTCTGTGCTGGACAAACAGCTCAACTTTTCTATCCACGAAGTATATCAAAAGCACCTGAAGGCTAGACTGTTTCTGTCACCTTTATATATACCATAGTACTTTACACAGGGTCTGGTGTACATTAATTGTTCAAAAAAGTATTACAGCAATTATTAGTAGTTAACCAATGTATTTGTAAGAATCACATTCCATGGAGCTATAAAAATTATTAGTTCAGGAAGCACAGGAAAAAAGAGCTTAAAAATGTTAACTAATATTTTGGCCCTCTACTATTTTTCTTGGGAAACACTTACAGTTGTTGTAGATCTGAACCTAGTATAACTTCTTCCTGGAAGCCTTCAAAGAAGAGCCCTCACTTTGTTCCCTACATGTTGCTCACTTTTATTCTCTAGCATTCTATTACAGGCTCTCAAAATTCTCTCATCAAAGCACACAGTCAGCCATGGATATTGATCCATTGTTCACTAAAAACCCCTGCCTCACTTTACACTGTAAACAACCCCAAAATTCTTAAAGTATATCTCTGGATCTATTTTTGCACATCAGTTTATGTTGTTCATTATATTCCACATATGAGTGAGATCATGTGATACTTATCTTTTCCTGATAGGCTTATTTTGCTTAGCATACATAGAAGCATTGGACAGACTGTCAAACTTCAGAGGGAAGGCAGGGGAGGGTGGGCAGGTGGGAAGATATCAACCAATGAACTTGTATGCTTATAAGCATGATTAATGGACACAGACAATAGGGGGTGAAGGTTTGGGCTGGGGGGCAGGGGCAAGCTGGGAGGGGTCAATGGGGGAAAAGGAGACATATGTAATGCTTTCAACAAAGTTCTCTATTCTGTTGGCTTTCTTGACACTACTCTAACTTAGTTCTATCCCTATGTCTGACAATTCCTTCTCAGGTTTGTTTTTCTTCCCCTCAACTATATTTTCATTCACTCCATTCTTTCATTAACAGGAAAATGTATTTATTGAGACCTGCTATGCAACAGACATTATTCCTATTGGAGCAACATTTCTTGACATGTTATCTGTTTGGCAGTTACATAAGAAATGATTTACTTTATAGGAAGACCCTACTATGTGCCGTGTGCTCTTTTCTTTGGACATTGTGTTCAGTCCACATCTTGGAAAATGTGTTCAGTCCCATGGTTTTTAAAACTCACCTATATGGAAGATTCCTGAATTCATAATTCCAGGCTTTATCCTCACATCCTTAAGCTTGACTTCACCTCTCAGATTTTTTTAAAGTTTAAAAAGTTTTCCATTAACACAATCTTTTGCTATACCCAACTCAAATTGTTGTTAGATGCTGACCTCATGCCAGTACACAATAACTTCAATAATTTTTTATTATTACTTTTTATTTAATATATTGGAGTGCCATTGATTAAGAAAATTATACAGGTTTTAGGTATACAATTCTACAATACATCATTTGTACACTGTATTGTACATTTACCACCCCAAGTCAAGTCTTTTCCCATCACATTTATCCCCTCTTTACCTTCTTCTTTCTCAATAATTTTCTAGCATAAAATGTCAGCAAAAAGAATCTGTAATGAAAAGTAAGATTATTATTCATTTTTAATATATTTCTTTTTTCTTTTCTTTTGTTTTGTTGTGTGTGTGTGTGTTTGTGTGTGTGTGTGTGTGTGTGGCTTAATAGTTACATATCCATTGTGGGTTTCAGTTTATTTACTTTTTTTCTTAATTTTTGTTTTTTCATTTTATTGAATTTACTTGGGGTCCAGTGCACGAATTCATGCACCTTGTAAGGAACTGTGGGCCGCAAGGCTGTGGTGGACACAGGGATGGGACTTGGCCCATCCTCCACACCCCCACCTGGCCCCTCCTAATGCGACCCCCAGTTCCCTGTCTGCCGTCAGTCCCACTCCTGCCACCACTGCTCCCATGTGCTGATGGCGCTGGCCCCACTTGCACCCACTGATGGCACAGAGCAATTGAGGCTGGTGCCAGCAGCGGGTACAAGTGGGGCCAGTGCCTTCAGTGGGTGCAAGTGGTGGCTGCTGCCCTGATTGCCCCTCAGGAGCAGGGGGAGGTGAAGAAACCCTGAGGGGAAGCCGCTGCTCGCACCTGCTAATAGTGTCGAGCCATCAGGGCCGGCACCAGGTGCCAGCAGCAGGTGTGAGATGCAGCTCTGGTGCTAGCAGTGGGTGCAAGCAGGGCCAGCACCAGCAGCAGGTGCAAGTGCCCAGCGGGACTGCAGCACACAGGAGCAAAGAATTTTTAGTAACCAACAGAGACTCGCCCTGATGACAGTGACTGGCTCCCTGCCTTAATCTGGCACCCCCGCTCACCTGCTCCACCATCCTACTGTGGCTAACGCCCGCCATGTTACACATGTGCCCCCTGGTGGTCGGTGCATTTCATAGTGACTGGTTGTTCAGTTGTTCCGTTGTTCTGCCATTCAGCCTATTTGCATATTAGGGCTTTATACATATATATTAGGGTGACAGTGGTAAACAAAACTATACAGGTTTCAGGCACACAATTCTACATTGCACCACTTATACACTATATTGCATGTCGACCACCCCAATTTAAGTCTTCATCCATCACCATTTATATACCCTACACCCTTCTCCACAGACCCCAACCCAATACTACCCTGCAATCACCACACTGTTGTCCGTGTCCATGAGTTTTTCCTCTCTCTTTTTTTCCATTTTGCTCAATCCCTCCAGCCTCCAAATCAGGCTCTCCCACCCCAACAGTATCAAGCTGCTCTCTATTTATGAGTCTGTCTCTATTTTGCTTCTTATTTAGTTCATTTTGTTCATCGGATTCCACATATAATAAGTGCAATCTTATGGTATTTGTCTTTTTTCTGATGGGCTCATTTCACTTAGCATAGTAGTCTCCAGGTCCATCCATGCAGTCCCAAAGGGGAATATTTCCTTCTTTTTTATGACTGAGGAGTATTCCATTGTGTCACCATACCAAGCATTTATAGTCACTCATCTACTGATGGGCACTTAGACTGCTTCCAAATTTTGGCTATCCTATCTAATAAAGAGGGAATATGCAGATTGACCATCACTCCACCACAAAGATGGTGGCATCCAGTCCCCTCAGCCCCACTGGAATCCCCCAGTCCCAGGGGGCTGCCGCTGAGCGCAGGCACCATGAGAGGCTTGACGAAATGCTTTCTTTGTCGCCGTGGTGATGAGGCAAGCATTCCATCCCAGCCGCGGAGGGCCTCTGGGCAGCAGGCACAGGGTGGCGGCGGGGGAGGCGGGGGAGGAACACTTGTGTTGTCACCCCAGTGACAAGGCAAGCATTCCAAGTCCGGCCTCAGAGGGCCTCTAGCCAGGCCGGTCATGGAATACTTGCGTGGAACACTTGCATCATTGCAGGCTGGGCTGAGGGACACACCCCTCCCCCCGCTGCACGAATTCCATGCACCGGGCATCTAGTCTATATATATAAATGGCTAATATGCAAAGTGTCCCCTCGGAGTTCAAGTGAAAGACCTGCAGTTTGGTTGCTTCCTATGATGCATGCTGACCACCAGGGGGCAGTACAGAATGAAGGAAGGCCCCAACCTGCAGCTGGAAGGCCCTGATTGGCCCTGATCACCAGCCTGGCCTAGAGACCCATGCACAAATGCATGCACTGGACCTCTAGTTGTAAATAAAGCTGCAATGAACATATGGCTGCATATATTCTTTCAATCAGTGTTTCTGTTTTCTTTGAATAAAATCAAAGAAACATAATTGCTGGGTCCTAAGGCAGTTTCATTTTTAATTTTTTGGGGAAACTCCATACTTTTTTTTCATAATGGCTGCACCAATCTGCATTCCACCAACAGTGCAGAATTCCCTTTTCTCCACATCCTCACCAACACTCGTTGCTTGTTCATTTATTGACGGCAGTCATTCTGACAGGGGAGAAGTGATATTGCATTGTGGTTTTAATACGCATCTCCATGATGATTAGTGACATTGAACATCTTTTCATATGTCTATTAGCCATCTGTATAAACAATTTTGAGAAGTATCTGTTTAGATCCTTTGATCATTTTTTAATTGGATTTTTTCTGGATGAGTTATATAGTTCTTTTTTTTAAGTATTACTAATGTCTCCTTTATCCCTGATGTACCCCTCCCCCACCACCCCCTCTCCCAAGGACAAGCCCCTACTGTCCCAGTGTCCATGTCCATTGGTTCTACTAATATGTATGCCTACATGTTCTTTGGTTGAACTCTTACCTCTCCCTCCTCCACCCCATCCCCACCTTCTTTCTGAGGTTGGACTGGTGTTCAGTATTTATTAGTCTCTGGATCTGTTTTTGTTCGTCAGTTTATGTTATTCATTATATCCCACCTATGAGTGATATCATGTGATATTTATCTTTCTCCGACTGGCTTATTTCACTTAGCATAATGCTCTTCCGGTCCATCCATGCTGTTGCAAATGGTAAAAGTTCCTTCTTTTTTATAGCGGCATAATATTCCATTGTGTAGATGTACCACAGTTTTTTTAATCCACTCATCTGTTGATGGGCACTTAGGTTGTTTCCAAATCTTAGCTATTATAAATTGTGCTGCTATGAACATAGGGGTGCATATATCCTTTCTGATTTGTGTTTCTGATTTCTTGAAGTGGGATTACTGGGTCAAATGGGACTTCCATTTTTTTGTTTGTTTTTTGAGGAATCTCCATACTGTTTTTCACAGTGGCTGCACCAGTCTGCATCCCCATCAGCAGTGCACAAATTTTCCTTTTCTCCACATCCTCTCTAGCATTTGTCATTTGTTGATTTGTTGATGACAGTTATTCTGAAAAGTGCGAGATGGTACCTCATTGTTTTGATTTTCATCTCTTCGATGATTAGTGTGTTAGAGCATGTTTTCATATGCCTCTCTGCCTTCTGTAATTCCTTTTTTGAAAAGCATCTATTTAGGTCTTTTGCCCATTTTTTGAATGGATTGTTTATCTTAATTTTGTTAAGTGGTGTGAGTTCCCTGTAAATTTTGGAGATTAAAACCTTATATGAAATACCATTGGCAAATATTTTCTTCCATGCAGTGGGCTTTCTTCTTGTTTCATTGGTGGTTTCTTTTCCCATGCAGAAGCTTTTTATTTTGATGTAGTCCCATTTGTTTACTTTTTCTTTAGTTTCCATTGCCCTAGGATCTGTATCAGTAAAGATATTGCTACAACATATGTCTGCCTAAGGAGTCTTCTAAGATTTTTATGGTTTTCTGCCTTACATTTATCCATTTTGAGTTTGTTTTTGTGTATGGTGTAAGTTGGTGATTTAGTTTCATTTTTTGCAAATATCTGACAATTTTCCCAGCACCATTTTTTGAAGAGACTGTTTTGACTCCATTGAATGCTCCTGTGTCCTTTGTCAAATATTAATTGAGCATAATGGCTTGGGTCAATTTCTGGGTTCTCTGTTCTGTTCCATTGGTCTACATGTCTATCCTTGTGCCATTACCAGGCAGTTTTGAGAACAGTGGCCTTGTAATATAGCTTGATATCTGATATTGTGATCCCTCCAACTGTGTTCTTCTTTCTCAGGATTGTTGTGGCTATTCGAGGTCTTTTTTTATTCCATATGAATTTTTGGAGTTTGTTCTAGGTCTCTGAAATATGCTGTTGGTATTTTAGTGGGAATTGCATTGAATCTATAAATTGCTTTGGGTAGTATAAACATCTTAATGATGTTGATTCTACCAATCCATGAACACAGTAAGTTCTTCTATTTGTTTAATGTCCTACAGCTTTCTGAGTACAGCTATTTTACCTCCTCAGTTAAGTTTATTCCTAGGTATCTTAATTTTTTGGTGCAATGGTAAATGGGATTTTTTTATTTTTTATTTTTAGTTTCCCTTTCTGTGAGTTCATTATTGGTGAATAAAAAAAGCCATAGATTTCTGGATGTTAATTTGAATGAACAATGCTACATTGACAAATTCATTTATTAAGTCTAGTAGTTTTTTATAGTCTTTGGGTTTTTCTATCATGTCATCTGTCTATAAGGACAGTTTTACTTCTTCTTTTCCTATTTGTATGCCTTTTATTTCTTCCTCTTGTCTGACCATTATGGCTAGCACTTCCAGTACTATGTTGAACAGGAGTGGTGAAAGTGGGCATCCCTTTCTTTTTCCTGTTCTTAGGGGAAATTATTTTAGTTTTTGCACATTAAGTATGATGTTCACTGTAGGTTTGTCATTTAAGGCTTTTTTAAAGTTGAGGTATGATCCCGCTATTCCCACTTTGCTCAGAGTTTTTATCAAGAAAGGGTGTTTGATTTTGTCAAATGCTTTTTCTGCATTGATTGATATGATTATGTGATTTTTTTGTCTTTCAATTTGTTTATTTGATTATCACATTTATTGATTTGCAGATTTTGTACCATCCTTTTATCCCTGGAATAAATCCCACTTGGTCCTGGTGTATAATCTTTGTAATTTAATACTGGATCTGATTTGCTAGAATTTTGTTGAAGATTTTAGCATCTATGTTCATCAGGGATATTGGCCTGTAGTTCTCTTTCTTTGTGGTGTCTTTATCTGGTTTTGGAATTAGGGTATTGCTGGCTTCATAGAAAGAGCTTGGCAATGTACTTTTCTCTTGAATTTTTTGGAATAATCTGAGGAGGATAGGTTTTAGTTCTTCTTTGAATGTTTGGTAAAACTCTCCTGGAATAATGTCTAGACCAGGGCTCTTGTTTGCTGAAAGATTGATTACTGATTCAATTTCATCAGTAGTTATTGTTCTATAAAGCTTTTTTTTTTATTTAGAGGATTTGTACAGTGGTGTTAGTGGGTATTAAAGTCCCCTACTATGACTATATTGCTTTCAATTTTTTCCCTTGATATCTTCCAGAAGTTTTTTGATATACTTGGGTGCTCCTGTATTGGGTGCATATATGTTTACCAGAGTTATATTCTCTTGTTGAATTGCTCCCTTTAGTATTATGAAGTGGCCTTCCTTATCTCTTGAGGTCTAATTTGTCAGATATAAGCATTGCTAACCCAGATTTTTTTTCATTTCCATTAGCTTGAAAATTTTTTCCATCCCTTCAAAATCAGTCAGTGTGAGTCCTTTGTTCTGAGATGGGTCTCTTGTAGAAGCAGATATATGGGTCATGTTTTCCAATCTAGTCAGCTGCCCTGTCTTTTGATTGGAGCATTTAATTCATTACATTAAATGTTATTATTGATAGGTACTTGCTTGTCACCATTTTAATTCTTTATGTCTGTGTTCCTTCTTCCCTTTCTATTTCTTCTTTTTATAGCATCTCTTTAGCATTTCTTGCATTGCTGGTGTGGTGATAATAAACTCCCTTAGCCCTTTTTTATCTGTGAAGCTCCTGATTTCACCTTCAGTTTTGAATGATAGCCTTGCTGGGTATAGTATTATTAGATTCAGTCCCTTGCTTCGTATCAGTTTGTATATTTCACTCCATTCCCTTCTGCCCTGATGTGTTTCTGTTGAGAAATCAGTTGATAGTCTAATGGGAGATCCCTTATAGGTAACTTTCTGTCTCTCTCTGGCAGCCTTTAAGATTCTTACTTTGTTGGTGGTGTTTGCTACTTTAATTATGATGTGTCTTGGTGTCAGTCTTTTTGGGTTCATCTTGCTTGAGACTCTGTGTACTTCTTGTATTTGGTGGAGTTTTCTATTCCCAATAACAGCGAAGTTTTCTGTCATTACTTCTTCAAACAGGTTTTTTATTCCTTGCTCAGTTTCTTCTCTTTCTAGCACTCCTATTATGCTGATGTTTTTTTCGTTTCATGTTGTCTCAAAGCTCCCTTAGGCTTTCCTCCTGCTTTTTAAGGTTGTTGTTGTTGTTGTTTTCTGCTCTGCTTTGGTGTTTGTTTTTTCCTACCTTGTCTTCTAGCTCACTAATGCAGTTCTCAGCTTCTTCTTGTCTACTATTGATGCTTTCTATTACATTCTTTATTGCAATTATGTCATTTTTCATTTCCTCCTGGTTCATCTTCATTTCCTCTTGATTCTTACACATATTGTTGAATTTGTCTTCCATCCTTCTCAGCATCCTTATTACCATTGCTATGAATTCTTTCTCTGACAAATTGGTTGCCTCCATTTTATTTACTTCCTTTTCTGGTGATTCCTCCTTTTCTTTTGTATGGGGCTGTTTCTTTGTCTCCCCATTTTTCCTCCTCTCAGGGTGTGTGATTATGTGGCTGACTCTCTACCATGTTGACCAAAAGGCACAAAATACAATAGGACAAGACATGACACAGAGGCAAAAAAGCATGAATGTGTTCATGACACCGATAACCCCAATAAAGTTGGCCAACAGAGAAAAGAGAATTAGGGGAGAGAAAAGAGCAAAAAAATGATAGTGAGAAAAGGAAAAAAGATAAGAGAGAAAAGAAAAAGAAGAAAAAAAGGAGGGGAAAAAATATATGTATATGGGAAGAAAAGTCCACAAAACAAACAAATAAACCAAAAAATGCAAACAATAAACAACAGAAAAAAAAGTGGGGGGCTGAATCTGAAGAGGCAGAGCTTATTTCCAGAAAGTAAGGTAAATGAATTAATTAATGAGTTAATGGCCATGGTTCAGTATAGAGGAGGTCAAAAGAGACTGAATGGATGAGAAGAAAAGTAAAAATAATCAATTAAAAAATTCCCATTTCTTTAATCGATCTATCTATATATTCATCTACTAGAGGTTTGGTGCATGAAATTTTTGCACTGGGGTGTGTCCCTCAGCCCGGCCTGTGCCCTCTCACAGTCTGAGAGCCCTATAATTAATTGCACCAAAGAGGTAGGCCCTGATCACCCAGTCAGGTCTCTGAGATGGATTGCCCCCACTGAGGGAGGCCCTGCTCACCCTCCGCAGCACCGTGTGGTAGCCTGGGCCTCCCTCTTTGGAACAATTGTGGATCCCCCTGGTTAATTGACTGCCCTGCCAACCAGTGGCCTAGGCCTGCCTCCCTGTGTCAGGCAATCATGCCCTGCAGAGGGAGGCCCCACCCAGGTGCCACAGCCCATCAGTTGGTGGCCTGGGCTTCGCTCTTTGTAGGTATCATGGAGCCCCTGATTTATCAATCGCCTTGCCGGCAGGTGGCCTGGACCTCCCTCTGATGGGTGAACATAGGATAATGACAGGGGCCCCCTGACCAATCACATCACACCCACCTTGGCTGGCCTGGAACCAGTGCATGTATGGTTGTCCAGAAGGTCATCTGGATGGTTGTTCTACTGTTGGGTCATTTGGTTGATTTACATATTATGCTTTTATTATTATAGATTTTGGAAAAGGAGAACAGAGTAGAGAGCAAATAGGCTTGAGTTTGGAGAGTAAAACTAATTAAACAATTAGGAGAAGAAGAGAGCAAGCAAGGAAAGGAAAAACAAAAGCATAAAAATTTGGCTAGTGAAGAAAGAGAAAATATAAATGTGCATAGACTTGGAGCAGGGAAGAGGAAATTAGATATATGAGTAAGCCAACAGAGACTACAATAAAAGTAGTGCATCTATAAAGCAGATAGAAAAGATCAATTTTTAACAAGGAGTAAAAAGATAGGAAAGAGAAAAACTAAAGCAGGAACAGGAGAAGAGAAACAGGATGAAAAAGGGAGAAGTGAGGAAGAAAAGGTTGGCAAAAAGGGAAAAATGAGATAAAGTAAAATAATGATAGGAAAAAAAAATAGAATGTAGAACACTAATCCAAAAAAAATAAAAGGTTAAAAAAAATAAAAATTAAATAAAGAATTTTTTCCTTTCCCTTTCTTTCTTAAGTAAAAGATAAAAAATAAATAGTGAAGTTGTGAAGTGTCCTTTGCTTCAGCTGAGCTTTAATGTCCCATGGTGGCTGGATTAAGGTCCCTCTCTACTGTTCTGTCTGTACTTCTCAGTTTCAGGTTAGGTAATCAGCACTATGTTGAAGTTCCAAGTGAATTACTGCCCATTGGTGTCTGTCTCCACAGCCTTGGTTTCAGGCGTGCAGGACCAATCTGCCCTCTTTGTTTGTCTGCCTACTTTCAATTGTATTTACACAAGCATCTCTTTCTGACAGAGGCTCTAGGTGGTAGTGTTGCTGTATTAGTTTCTGGGGCCACTAGGAGGGGCTAGCTCTTCTGGAGAAAATGGCTGTTTAGGGTTGGAAGGATTGGACTGTCCGAGAGCTGGATTCCTGGTCGCCTCTCCCTGCTTTGATCCTCAGCCTCCACCAAACCATCTCCACCTGCACCGCACCCTCAGCGAGTGTTTGTAATGGGAAGATCCTATGCACTGAGTTTAGCAAGTAAAAGCAAGGAAAATATAAAGACAGAGCAACTGCGCTGCTGCTCATATCTCTCCCACTGGCACTGCGCAGCCCATGCATAACTTCAGGCTGCCTTTTTGGGCACAGCCACCGTGGCTGTGGGCTTAGATCTAGAGTTCCCGGCTGCCAGCAGACTGTGGACCCCTTCCACAGTTGAGTGTTAAGTGTGTCCCCAAGGGACACCAACTTGGTGAAGTGCAGTCTCTCTCAGACACTCTAGTCCTGGTGGTCACATATTTCTCTCTCCAGCCCAGATCCCCTATCTGATCCTACTGTTCTCCAGGCATCCTCTGTCCTTTCCAACCACAGATTGTCTCACAAGTAGTGTTTAATTTGCCAATTCCAGTTGGATGTTATTTGACTTAGTTGTTTCTTCTATCTGCTCCATGAGAAGGTGCAGGGCATGACCACTTATTCGGCCCCCATTTTTTCTCCTCCCTGGACAAACTTTTTAGCCCACAGCCAGGGAGGCTGGAGTCTCAGTGTTTGTGAGTTCATAGCCAAGGCAGCCAATCCCTGGCTCTAGGGTCCTAGGTGGTGTCTGAGGGCTCCCCAGGTATAGATGAGGCTGGGCTTCCAGTCACAGAAATTCTCCTCTTCAAGATGACACAACCTCTGAGTCAGAGCCAGCTGCCCTGGGAGCAATTGCAGCAGTAGCAGAGGCTTCCTGGCCAGGGCAGCCTGGTCCACCAGCCCCCAAAAGTCCTGTGGAATATAACTGTCCCTCATTCACACACACACACACACACACACACACACACACACACACACACCCCACACACATCCACACACTCCCCTTCACTCACTCACACTCTTTCCCTCACTATTGTCCTGTGCTGGAGGCTAAGTATAGTAGTTAGCATAATAAAATGTGAGCAGTTCCTCTGAAGGCTGATGGACACCTTTAGCAAGGGTGAAGATCTGCATATTATTGCCTGAAGTCAGACAGCTGAGGGCAGTTCCCCCAGCCTGATGATCCTTGATTGTTTACCAAACTTTACATTTGATATGTATATCTGCTTTGCTAAAGGGCAAAATGTGCAAATAAAAAGCCATGGGTCCGGAGATTCAGGGAGCCCACTTCACTAGAAAATGGAGCCTCCCCTGGCTCCCCCATGCCTCCCAAATTTATATTTCTTGTCTAGTTTAATTAATTTATGCACAGCCCTTCTACTGATTCCTGAACCCTAGCTGCAGAAAGACTGTTTGATATAGTCCCACTTGTTTATTTTTTCTTGAGGAGATATATCAGAAAAATTTTGATAGTAAAAATACCTGAAATTTGGCTGCCTATGTTTTCTTCTAGGCTTTTTATAGATCTGTATCTAACATTTAAGTCTTTATCCATTTTGACTTTATTCTTGTGTATGGTATAAGAAAAGTGATCATTTCTTTTTTTTTTTTTTTTGCATTTATCTGTCCAATATTCCCAACACTATCCTATCTAATAAAAAGGTAATATACTAAGTGTCTGGTTGTCCAGTCGGCCGTTCAACCAATCAAAGCATAATATGCTAATGATATGCTGAGGCCACTCAACTACTTGCTATGATGTGCACTGACCATTAGGAGGCAGACAGTTGACCAGTCAACCAGTCCCTATGATATGCACTGACCACCAGTGCACAGATGCTCCGACAGGTGGGTTAGCTTGCTCCTGGGGTCTAGCTGATTGGGACTGAGCAAGATGGGCCAGACATGCCCTGGAGCCATCCTGCAGTCCCTTCCTGGCTGGCCAACCTCCTGCATCCCTCCCTTTCCCCAATCGTGCACTGGTGGGGTCCTATGGCCTGGCCTGTGCCTTCTCGCAATTCAGGATCCCTCATGGGATGTCAAAGAGCCTGTTTTGGCCCAATCCTGCTGAACACAGGAACTGCCCCCTGGTGGTCAGTGCACTCCCACAGGGGGAGCGCTGCTCAGCCTGAAGCCTGGTTCATGGTTGGCGAGCACAGCAGTGGTGGTGGGAACCTCTCTCACCTCCCCAGCAGTGCTAACCATGTCCTATTGGGATCAGGCCTAAACGGGCAGTCAGACATCCCTCTCACAATCTAGGACTGCTGGCTCCCAACTGCTCGCCTGCCTGCCTTCCTTATTGCCCCTAACTGCTTCTGCCTGCCAGCCTGATCACCCCCTAACCACTCCCCTGCCATCCTGATTGATGCCTAACTGCTCCCCTGCCAGCCTGATTGCCCCAACTGCCCTCTCCTGCCAGCCTGGTCGCCCCTAACTATCCTCCCCTGCCAGCCTGGTTCTCCCCAACTGCTCTCCCCTGCAGGCCTGGTCCCTCCCCAACTGCCCTTCCCTGCAGTCTTGGTCACCCCCAACTGCCCTCCCTTGCAGGCCTGGTCCCTCCAAACTCCCCTCCCCTGCTGACCATCTTGTGGTGGCCATCTTGTGTCCACATGGGGGCAACCCTCTTTGACCACATGGGGACAGTCATCTTGTGTGTTGGAGTTATGGTCAATTTGCATGTTACTCTTTTATTAGATAGGATATGATATCAGGTAGCAAGAGTCCCCCAGCTTTGTTCTTATTCCTCAAGTTTGCTTTGGCTATTCAGGGTCTTTTATAGTTCCATACAAATTTTTGTAATATTTGTTCTAGTTCTTAGAAATATACCATTGTTATCTAGATAGGATTGCATTGAATCTATAGATTGCTTTGGATAGTAAGGTCATTTTAATGATGTTAATTCTTCTGATCCATGAACACCGTATTTTAAGTTAATTGTAACTTTTTCAGTTTCTTTCTTTGATGTCATGTAATTTTCTGAGTGCAGGTATTTCATATCATTGGTTAAATTGTGAGTGGGATTGTTTCCTTAGTCCTCCTTCTGATAAGTCAGTATTGGTGTATAAAAATGTTACTGATTTATTGATATTAATTTTTTATCCTTCTACTTTTCTGAATTCATTTATCAGTTCTAGCACATTTTTTGGTGGAATTTTTATTGTTCTCTATACAGTATCATGTCATCTGCCTATAATGGCAGTTTTATTTCTTCCTTTCCAATTTGGATGCCTTTTATTTCTTCCTCTTGTCTTATTGCTGTGGCTAGGACTTCCAGTACTACATTGAATAAGAGTGGTGAAAGTGGACATCATGGTCTTGTTCCTGATCTTAAAAGAAAGAATTTTAGTTTTTGCTTGACATGATTTCAATTTTCTTAAATTTATTGAGACTTGTTTTGTGTGCTAACATGTGTTCTATACATGTTTCTATACTAGAAAGTATACCATGTGCACTTGAAGATAATGCATATTCTGCTGCTTTAGGGTAAAATGCTCAGAAGATAATTAAATCCCTTTGATCTAGTGTGTCATTTAAGGTCGCCATCTCCTTGTTGATTTCCTGTCTGGAAGACCTATCCATTGATGTCAATGGGGGTGTTAAATTCCCCTACTATGACTGTATTACTGTCAGCCTCTCTCTCTATGTCAATCAAGATTTGCTTTATATATTTAGGAGCTCCCATGTTGGGTGCATAAATGTTTATAAAGGTTATGTCTTCTTGAAAGAATGTTCCCTTTATCATTATTTAATGTTCTTTGTCTCTTACTATAGCCTTTGTTTTAAGTCTATTTTGTCAGATACAAATATTGCTATACCTGCTTTTCTTTTCCTTTCCTTTTTCATGAAATAACTTTTTCCATAATTTCACTTTTAGTCTGTGTATCTTTCAGTCTGAGGTGAGTCTCATGTAGACAGCATATATATGGGTCTTGTTTTCATATTTGTTTGTTTTTTAAAAAAAATCTTTATTGTTGAAAGTATTACAGATGTCCCCCTTTCTCCCTGTATTGCCACCTCCACCCAGTTTCAGCCCCGCCCCAGGCCTTCACCTCCCTACTGTATGTGTTCATAGGTAAGATCTTTGGTTAATTTCTTCCCGGCCCCCTGTCCTCCCTTCCTCTCTGAGATTCATCAGTCTGTTTAATGCATCCACGCCACTGTTTATATTTTATTCACCAGTTTATTTTGTTAATTAGATTTCTCATTCATTTATTCTGTTCTTATATTCAATTGTTGATAGACATATATTTGTTGCAATTTTATTGTTCATATTTTTATTTCTTCTTCTTCTTCCTCTTCTTCTTCTTCTTCTTCTTCTTCTTCTTCTTCTTCTTCTTCTTCTTCTTCTTCTTCTTCTTCTTCTAGAATACCCTTCAACATATAATATAGTACTGATTTGATGGTGATGAGATCCTTTAGCTTTTTCTTGTTTGTTACTCTCTTTATCTGACCCTCAATTCTAAATGAGTTTGTTGGGTAGAGTAATCTTGGTTGTAGATCCTTATTATTCATCACTTCGATTATTTCTTGCTACTCCCATCTGGCTTGAAAAGTTTCTGTTGAGAAAGCAGCTGACAGTCATTTGGGTGCTTCCTTAAAGATAACAAACTGCTTTGCTCTTGCTGCTTTTAAGATTATCTCTTTGTCTTTAACCCTTGGCATTTTAATTATGCTGTGTTTTGGTGTGAGCCTCTTTGGGTTCCTCTTGTTTGGGACTCTTTGCACTTCCTGGACTTGTAAGTCTATTTCTTTCATCAGGTAAGGGAAATTTTATGTCACTATTTCTTCAAATAGGGTTTTAATATCTTGCTCTCTCCTCCTTCTGGAACTCCCATAATGCAACTGTTGGTATGCTAGAAGTTGTCTTAAAGGCTCCTTATACTATCATCATATTTCTGGATTATTTTTTCTTTTTGTTCTTCTGATTGGGTGTTTTTTGCTTCCTCATATTTCAAATTGCTGATTTAATTCTCAGAATCCTCTACTCTACTGTTGAAGCCTGTAAATTATTTTTAATTCCAATTACTGTAGGCTTACTTTCTGAATTGTTCTTTTTTATGTTTTTGACATTCTCTCAAAGATCCTTGGAAGTCTCATTAAGATCCTTGAGTAACCTTATAACAATGGTTTTGAACTTTGTATGCAGTAGTTTGCTTGCTTCCATTTCTTTCATTTGTGACATATTTCTTTGTCTCCACATTTTGGCTGCTTCCCTGTGTCCATTTATAAGTATTAGGTAGAGCTGCTACATCTCCTGGAATTGATAGAGTGGTCTTATGTAATAGGTGTCTTGTAGGGCCCAGTGGCTCACCCTTCCCATTCACCTGAGCTGGGCACTGTAGGTCTGCCCTTGTGTGGGCTGTGTACACAGTCTTGTAATTGAGCCTTAATTGATGCCGGCATCACTGTGAGGAGTTGACTTCCAAGCCAATTGGCTGTGATGACCAGCTGTGACTACAATAGGAGAGCTGCTGTCCAGGAAACACCCCTATGGAGCAGGATTTGTTTCAGTGGGGCTTTGATGCTCACTGAGTCTGCCTCTTGAGTGTGTTGCTTGTGGATGTGTAGAGCTGTAATCTGCCATGGTCTGAAGCTGTCCACTGGTAAAAGACTCTAGGGCCTCCAGGGAGGTGCAAAGTCAGCCACTGCCTGGGGCCACCTGATAGAAGCTACATAGAGATCTGCAGATGGCTGCTATTTGCTACTTGATTTGGGCTTGAAGGTGCTCAGGCAGGGCCCAGCTGTGAAGCAAGGCAGGCTGGTTCTATTGCCAGGTCTTGGGCCTTTTATTGATAGGTTTATTGATAGGTTATTGTAATCAGCTGAAGTTTGAGAGATTTTAGTGAAGTCTGAAGCCTAAACAACACAGGACATTCATATGGAAAAGCTGCTGCAAACAGGTTTGTGTGGTACTGCAAATTGGATGGGGTGGGGTCTCAGGGCATCCCAAGGACAGGGCAAATAGTGTGCTTCAAGCCTATGGAGACTCAGATAAGGCTGACAGTCAGCCCTGGGACAGGGGAGGTTTCAGTACAGAGCAATGACCCCTGCAAGTATCCCCATCTGGGAGAAAGCTGCCCCCAAATTCCTGCCCCAATGATAGTCAATCCAGTTTCTCCCCCAAAGCCTCCTGCACCACTGAAGCTCAGAGGGATTGAGTCCTAGTAAGTTAGTGTGCCAGCCCTTTAAAGGAACACTTCAGTCTCCAGCAGCCTCTGTGTCACTCAGCCACAATCCCTGCTGGTTTTTATAGCCCATAGATACAGGAACTTCTCTTCCCAGCATTGAAACCCTGGGCTGAGTGTCTGGTGTGTGGCCGGGACCCCCTGCTTCTCACAGGTGGCCTCCACTAAAATAGTCTTCCTCCCCACATTATAAAAATGACACATGTGGGTGTTGGACGAGCCCATTCCACACCTCCATCCCTCCTACCAGTTTCAATGTGCTTTCTTCTTTACTTCTCTATTTGTAGGATTTCCATTCAGCCATCTATCAGGTGATTCTTCTATAAGGAGTTCCAGATTAGAGAGGGTGCAGGCTGGGCTGAGGGACATCCCCTGCCATAGTACACAAATTTCATTTACCAGGCCTCTAGTTTCTTATAATACTCGTTTGGCAGTAACAAACTCATTTAGCTTTTTCTTATCTGAGAAGCTCCTTATTTCTTCTTTAAGCCTATCTAATAAAAGAGTAATATGCAAATTAACATCACTCCACTACGCCCACTAGTCAATCAGGAACGATTATGAAAATTAACCCAACCAAAATGGCTGTGCCCATGGAGAGAGCAGGAGGCTTGGGTTTCCCCAGCAATGGAGGAAGCCAAGCTTTCTGCTTGCCCTGGCCAGCCTCTCTGCTCAAGGCTACAAAGTTTCAATTATAGAAGATAAATAAATCCCAACAAAAATGGCTGCGGCCAAAGAGCAAGCAGGAGGCTTGGCTCTGCTCAAGGCTACAAAGTTTCAATTATAGAAGATAAATAAATCCCAGATACCAGGACCTCCTTTTGGGTCACTGGGCATGTGGACAGCCTGCAAACCACCACAGGCCCCTCACTCAGGCCACCCCATGCCCCAAGGGAACCCCCACCCTGATCCGGGACACCCTTCAGGGCAAACCAGCCAGCCCCCACCTGTGCACCAGGCCTCTATCCTATCCAATAAAAGAGTAATATGCAAATTGACCATCAATCCAACACACAAGATGGCTGCCCCATATGGTCAAAGATGGCTACCCCCATGTGGACACAAGATGGCCACTACAGGGTGGCCAGCAGGGTAGGGTGGTTGGGAGGGACCAGGCCTGCAAGGGAGGGCAGTTGTGGGCAATCAGGCCAGCAGGAGAGAGCAGTTAGGAGGGACCAAGCCTGCAAGAGAGGACAGCTGGGGTTGATCAAGCCTGCAGGGAAGGGCAATTAGGGGTGACCAGGCTGGCAGAGGAGGGAAGTTGGGGGGACCAGGCCTGCAGGTGAGGGCAGTTAGGGGTTACCAGGCCTGCAGGGGAGGACAGTTAGGGGAAAACAGGCTGGCAGGGGAGCAGTTAGGCATCAATCAGGATGGCAGGGGAGTGGTTAGGGGGTGATCAGGCTGGCAGGCAGAAGCAGTTAGGGGCAATCAGGAAGGCAGGCAGGCAAGCAGTTGGGAGCCAGCAGTCCTGGATTGTGAGAGGGATGTCTAACTCCGCGTTTAGACCCAATCCTATTGGGATCGGGCCTAAACGGGCAGTCGGACATCCCTTGAGGGGTCCCAGATTGGATAGGGTGCAGGCTGGGCTGAGGGATACCGCCCCCCCATACATGAATTTTGTGCACTGGGCCTCTAGTTTAAAATAATAGTCTTTCTGCATAATGTATTTGGGTTGTAGGTCATTGCTCTTCATCACTTTGAATATTTCATGCCAATCCTCTCCTGCCTGAAATTTTTTTGTTATGAAAGCAGCTGACTGTATTATGGGAGCTCTCTTGTAGGTAACTAACTTTTTCTTACAGCTTATAAGATTCACTCATTGTCTTTAGTCTTTCCCATTTTAATTATGAATTGTCTTGATGTGGACCTCTTTGGATTTATCTTGTTTGGTACTTGCTGTGCTTTCTGGACTTAACCATGTTAGGGAATTTTTTGGTCATTATTTCTTCAAATAGATTATTGATTTCTTACTTTGTCTTCCTTCTGGCACCCTTATGATGCAGGTGTTATATTTCGTGTTTTTCCACAGGGCCCTTCAAATATTCTAATTTTTAAATTATTTTACATTTTATTTTTTTGTTGCTTTGATTGGGTGTTTTTTCCTACCTTGTCTACTGAGTCACTGCTTTGATCCTCTGCTTCATCCAACTAACCATAAATACATTCCAGTGTATTCCTCACTTCAGATATTTTATTCTTTATTTATGGTCCTTTTATATGGTTTCTATATCCTTTTCTATGTTCTTGAGCTTCCTTATAACCATTACTTTGAACTCTATGTCAGATAAATGTCTTGCCTCCATTTCATTTAGCTCTTTTTTTTCCTGGAAATTTCTCCTGTTCTTTCATTTGTGGCCTGTTTTGTGAGTTTTTGTTTGTTTGTTTTGTTTTGTTTTGTCTCCCCATTTTTGTATGCCTTTTTGTGTTTGTTTCTATGTATTAGCTAGATCTGCTATGACTCCCAGTCCTCATGGGGTGGCTTTATACAGTGGGTGTGCTGTGGGGTCTAGTGGTGCAATCTCCTTCATCACTTGAGCTGGCTGAACCAGGAATTGTGTGTGTGTGTGTGTGTGTGTGTGTGTGTGTGTGTGTGTGTGTGTGTGTGTGTTATGTGGGCCTTCCTATTGTAGTTGAGTTGGGAGATGACAGTGGTTGAGAGTAGGATAATAATAAAGTGATAGAAAACCATTGATTTGAGGTATATTTAAGGACACAGTCAATAGAATATCCTGAAAGATTTAAATGCATAAATTCTCACTAAGCATTAACCAATTGAATGGACTAATCTTCCACCACACACACTTAATAATATGTCTGAGGCTCTACACAGCCACTTGCACCTACTTAAAAATCTCTTCTTCCCTTTTCCCATGTCTGAGTAGTAAATGATCACTCACTCTTAAAATTCAGTTCTTTATAAATGCCTAAATGTAAAAACAACTTCATATATACACTGCCTTGTACTTAATATATTACTATATTATTGTGCATATTACTCAAAAGTACAATTAAGTTTTTTGCATTTCTGCTTGCTGACATCCCTGGTGATCTCCTTGAGGCTTATTTAGCTTTTGTAATTGTGATGGCTAGCACTGGTTCTTGAATGTTGTAAGAAATATCTTAATGTTTTCTAATTAAAGGAAATGAAATTAGAGTCACCCACACCTAATGACTGTTCTGTCAACAACAGACAGCATATATGATGGTATTCCCATAAGATTATAATGGAGCTGAAAATCTTATATTGCCTAGTGTTGTCAAAGCCATTATAACATTATACAGGGCATCCCAAAAATTGTATACACACTTTAACATCTGATAGCTCATTTTTTGAAAATGAAATGTATTTTAATAACACTGCCTTTATAATTATTCAAAATATAATGTGTGTATACATTTTATAGCACAATGTATTACTCATGTGTTTGTGGTGATGCTGGTTTAAAAAACCTCCTGCACCCTGGACAGATTTGCTCAGTGGTTAGAGAGTCGACCTGTGGACCAAAGGGTCTCAGGTTTGATTCCTGTTTCAATGGCGTGTACCTCAGTTGCAAGCTTGATTTCTGGCCCTGGAAGGGGCTTGCATGGGAGGAAGCCAATTGATATGCCTCTCTCACAAGCTCACATCAAGGTGAGTATATATATATACTAGAGAAACAAACTAGATATGAAAAAAATATCCTTGGGAAGCAAAAAAACAAAAACAAAACATAACCCTACTGCTCTGCTAGTTGTATAAAAAATATAGCATATATTATTACAATTATGTACAGTACAGAATACTTGATAATAATGATAAATTACTATGCTACAGATTTAAGTGTTTACCATTGAATAATTTTTATCTTCATTTTAGAGTGAATCCTTTCTACTTATAAAAAAGTTTGCTTTGAAAGAATAGGCTGTGTTACTCCAGCAGCAGCCTCATACATATTGTGTTTACTCTCGTGATTAGATTATTTTATTTTCTGCTTGATTTAAGCCGTGTTGTTTTAGTAGCATGCTGTACAGGCTGCACCTGGGAGAAATTGGCTCTACAATTTAGCCTTCATGTGTAATAGGCTAAACCATCCTGGTTTGTGTAAGTGCATTCTGTGATGGTTGCACAAACACAAAATTGCCTAACCATGCATTTCTCAGAATGTATCCCTGTTGTTCAGCAATGCATGACTGGAGATGAATAGCTTGAGTCTCACTTTCATACATTTGATTTTCCATGCCTATTTCAGGAACCTGACCTGAATCATCTGCTGACAATGAATCCAAATCCTTGTTATGGAAGGGCTCTTTCTCTCCCTGGAGTCTACTAGAGTTGTGTTGTGTCACAATCAGTAGGACTCTCAGTCCTTTTATGCCAAGAGCCTTAGAAAAATACGCTTATAAACTGAGGCCAAAACAGAATGGAGATGAAAGGAAAAAACAGAGAACTAGGTGAAAGTTCAAGTAAGCAAGTCAAACAATCACCTGGCATTTCAGCCATAGTTTGGGTATGGGCATGTACATGAAGAAATCTAGAAATATATGGAAGCTTTTTTCTGTCCCAGCTTCCTTACTTAGGCAAGCTGCATTTCAGGTCTCACCTTCCTGTGCATGGTCTCTGATACTGGGCACTGGGTGAGGATGAAAGGGAAAGATGTCTCCAATAAAGAAGACTGTTAATTAGAAATCAGGCATGACACTTTTTTATTTTACCTACACCACGGACTCCAGAGATTTGGTAACAGACAAGATATCCAGGGTAACATGAATATTAACTATTTTCATGAATTAAAAAATACAATATTTTTGGATTTTCTTTTCTATTTTAACATTTTTATTATAAAAGTAAATAAAATTTTTCTAGAAAAGGTAGAACATACAACAGTGTAGAGAAAAAAAATTACCATCTTTGAAAAAAAAAAAGAATTTATATATTTCCAAGTACTATTTACAAGTACACTTAAAGTAGTTTAAATATACTTGTACAGATAACCTTATTTTTTCAGATCACATTATAAAATAACATAATTTTACATCCTAAAAAAATCACATGGACAAAACTAAATGAATTTGAGCTATCTCCCATGACTTTTTCAAATATTCCCCTAATTGTGGAGGTTCCAATATTTTTTCATTACAAATTATATTGTAAGTACCTCTTTTCCCCAAGATTGGCACCCTATTTTTTATGTTGAGCAAATGCTTTTTCTCAACACAACTGGCTCTGCCTTCTAGAGTAGCACAGTGTGAGTCTGTTACTCCTACAATATATAAATACTTTCAAAAAAATCTACTAGTAGCTGCTGAGTTTATTCTTAGATTATATTATTGTTAGACTGAAAAGAAACTCTAAAGATGATCTACCTGTGAACTGAGCATACATGAAATCAGAAGGCTTTGCCCAGAAATAAATGATAAGGTTTAGTTCAAAGGCCTGAAGATCAGTGAAGGGAAACCACAGCCAGGCAGTCCCCAGCGATGTTGAAGAAGACAGAAGCTGAGGCTTCTTATAGGAACAGCACATTCTTGAGAATACTCAGTCCTGCCTGCTGAGCCTCTGGACTGGTCTGGAGGGATGTCCCTCTGCATGGCTGGGGATCTACAGGAAGCCAGAAGGTCTGGATAGGGGAGCATCCTCTCCTCCATTCTTCAGGGGCAATGAGAGGCTCAGCAGGAGGTCTGAGGTATATGCCAGCAATGACATGGGACTGGAGAGCTCAGGAGTTTAAATTCCAAGGCTAGTTAATCCTCACACCTCTACTTGATTTTAGTAATTTGGCATCTTGGCAATCATGACTTCATTCTTTCTTTATTTTTTCTTTATATTCTAGTCTCATTTTGTAACCAGGGGAAATTAGATCTACAATAGGACAGTCATCTGGCCCCCTCACCCCTACCCATCCCCATGGCATACATAATAGTGGAAGAGCTGAGTGAATTTTAATGTATTCACAACTCTCAAGCCACATATATATCCAACATGCTGCCTTCTCTTCTCTGTGACGAAGCTCCCATTCCCTCCAAGCATTCATTGTTCATCCCACGTCTCCCGCCTCTTCAGGGTACCACTCATTTTCTCCCAAGTAGCTCCAGGAGTCTTTCAGTTCACTAGGCCTCATCAATACAAAGATGAATCCTCAATATTTTTATAGGTGTTTTACATAACACATCCCAGTGAATTCTCACAACCTACCGACTCAGGTTTATCATCCTCTCTTCACAGATGAGAGAACTGAGGCTCTGCACAGGGGTGGACCTTGCACAATAGTACAAAGATGGTAAACAGTGAAAATAGGGTTTAGTTTCAAATCTGTTTTTAATTCCTGTAATTCAAATTACATTATTATGATCTTGGTTGGTTTTAGAAGTTATTAATTGTTGAACATCTAATTAACAGTAGAACATTAACTAGAATCCAGGTCTCCTGACTTTAGAAATTCTTCCCTCTCCTAGCCACATTATGATACCACATATCAAAACTGAGATTGAGATACTTGTACATGTTTAAGTCACAGTGATCATTGAAATTATCCCACCAACTGTTAATATGGGTACCACACTTTTCATACTTGTGTCTTAATGCAAAAAAAGTCTGTTTTTTAGCATCTTATTCCTCAGTGGTCCCTTTGTTCTGCTGCTGCCTGACCAGCTGATCTGGGTGCAGGACACCATGGGCCTTCCAGGGGCAGGTGTGCAAATCTCTCAACAGGGCAAGCACTGCTGACCAGGCAGCAGAGTTGGTTACTCCCTGGGGCAATGCTAAATTGGCTTGACTTTTAAATTAGAAAGTGTTGTTGGCCTTAAAATTAAGAGTGTCACCATAAGATGTTTGGTTAAATAATAATATGTTACTGATGATTTTAATTTAAAAACATCTACCACCTTTAATTAAATGTTCTCTACTTAACATGTTCTCCTATGGCTTACTCTTTAAAGATAAACAAGAAAAACGGTGGGTAGCAGGGTTCAGACATTCCCAAAGATAACCAGGACAGGGCCCATGGCATCCTTGCTGACAACTGCACATTTGAGAAGCAAAAATGTGTGTGCCTTTTTTCTCCCACTCAGAGAGACATTGGCAGATTGAATTCATGTTAAGAAAAAAAAAAAAAAAACACAAAAAAACTCTAGTCCATAATACAATATGTGATGTTTTACAATGTAATTCAGGTAAGACATATATTATGTACATAATCATTTAGCAGAAAGTACAAATATTACTGCAGTTCATTTCTAATAAACACAAAGTTACTTAAGATTAAATCTCACTCTTCTAGGCTCCTTGGTTTAAAGAAGCAGTTTGGTGCAGTGGGAATGAAAGGAGCAAGGACAAAAACACTGGAGCTTAATAAAATAAATGCTGAGCAATGTACACTGGAAATTCAGGCACCAATTCTGCTCAAGTTTTTTCAAGTTAGGAAGAGATGAGTTTATTCATCACTTCACTCAGGAACTTTCCATTCAGTCTCCTCTCAGTGTCAGCTCTTCCAGTCCTGAAGATAGTGAGCATGTCAGTCCCAGTCCTATCCTCATGTCTCCAACATTCTAGAGAAGAAAAATGGAGAAGAAATTAGAAGATAAACAAACAAGCTATTTTTAAATAATATTGATTACTGTGAAGAGTGCCAGGACTGACTAGTAGACCCTGAGCGATAGATGAATGATTACTCTGACACACGTTTCTGTGAAAGAGAGGGCTAAGGGACTGCCTGGCTAAAGGAACTACACAGCCTCATTTGCCTGCCTCCTTAGGCATTTATTGTAGCAACCGCTTCAATTAAAGTTAACCTTTAGATACTATCAGCAGGTAAGCATCCTGAGAAAACACATGCTTCCACAAGGTTGGGTCTAGACTAAACATAGAGATTCTAGCAAAACACCCTGGGGGATCGGACTTGTTTGTAAAAGTTAAGGCAGGGGCTGCCACCTTCAGCAAGGTCCCCAGAGAGGCCCCTGACCTTTCAGAGAATCCTCCTTATAGACTTTATAACTAAGTCCTATGATTCCTTACATCTCCCCCCTTTTTGTTTTGCTGGCTGTAGAAGACAGAGGGAGGTGGTAAACTTTTGCTTTGGAATGTCGGGGTCCATGAATGATTTTGGAATGATTTGGAATGATTTTGTAGACTATAAGATAAACAAAGAGAATTATAATGATAGTAATGGTTAGTCTGATCAGGTACTAATTGATTCTAGGAAAGTATGTGGTGGGGTTTATCTACTCTAAATGCTCCTTTACCATATTCTAAGTAGTAGTCTGGTTTTTATGTTTATTGATATTAAGTAAGGACTCTTTAATTTGCCTTTGTAACATGTTTACTTCTTCAGTAAGGTTATTATGAAAAGACTCTTTACAGATGCCTTTTAATATCAATCTACTGATGGTGACTACTGTTTCATTTTAAAGGGGTGACACATATGTGCTTATGCCCCCAATCGTAATTAAGCACTTGCCTGTATGCTATAGCATCCTGTCTTTCCCCCAGATATTCAATGGCTGTCTCTATTGTCTATAGTCTAGCTAATTTTTTTAAATCTATGTGCTGCTGTATAGCGAATTCCCTAGTTACATTATAAGCCATATTGTCTATAAATGTGGCCATCTGTACAGACTCAGAAAGGACTGCCACAGCAATGCTGCCAGTAGCAAGAATAACAATAGCCAAGATGATGGCTGCAACGAGTATTCCTAAAAATCTTTTGGGCCATTATTGGCTCAATGCTCTTTCTTAGACTTCAATTACTGATGAGCCTTGCCATTTCCCGGTGCGATTAATAGGTATTAGGATTTCTGCTTGTCTCCTAAGTAGTATAATAGTGCTTATGGTCAATGAGGTAATATTCTGGGTGGTAATACAGGATGCAAAATAAGCTCCTTCTCCAACCTGTACTAGAAAAGATGAACTATGGCCTATTAGTAGATTGGGGCCCATAACAAAGACATAGGGGTGACTGGTACAAATCAGGCAATTGTCAGTAAGATTATCAGTAAAAGTTATACTATAGTGGCCAGAGGAGTTCTGACAGTCACTGTGCCACAATTTCAAAGGGCTGAAAACATGGCCTAATCTCCATAAAGTTTTCTGAACTGGCATGCCTAGTACTCGAGGTCATGGGGAACTCATTCCTCCCTCAGTCCAAATCTCAGGCATGCCTGTATAACCGATGTAACTACTATTAGATGCACAGTGTACCAGGATGTCAGTGTGGTTGGCTTGTAAATGACTATGTGGGCTCTAACCTATAACCTGTCGGTCCCCTAGGACCGTCAAATGGATATGATTTCCTTGACAAAATTCCTAACTGAATGCTTTAGTAGAGGGGTCCTACTACTGTATGGAGGGATGAGAGGTACAGTAGTATTAGTTAGATTGCCACAGGCCAGAATGCCTGCTGAGAGAATATTTAATTTACCAAATTGCTTTAAAAATGCTTCCTTATATCTAAAAAACAAAAAGTTAAAGAATTAGTAATATTTTCAACAAAAGTTACAAAAACTAGACAATTATTTTCTATTTATTTAGCTCTGTAATAAAATTATTGTTTCTTCTGATTTTTCCTGCTAGTATTTCTATAAATTCAGATACTTTACACAGTAATGTAAATGATATGGAATCATGTCCTTTTGGTAAAACATAATATTCTAGGATAATAATTAGAGCTATAAATGAAAGTATAATACAGTTATAATTATTTGATAAAGCTCCCTACGTATTGTAAGTAGAAACTTTTTCTTTTTGAGAGAGAAAACAAACGCGAGGTATTCTAGAGTGGATTGAATGATCTAAAGCCAATTCTAGGTCAAGAAAAAGTTTCTTAAAATTCAAACCCTGGGAAGATAGTCAAATACATTAGACTAAAGTATTATTATTATTATTATTATTATTACTATTATTAAACAGCATTAAGTAATTTATTCATTTAAAGTAATCAAGTTCCTGATTAATATAACATAATTATTTTAATAATATATATATATAAAAACTTTACTTCTTAGGCAAATATAGGAAAAATCTATTTTTTCCCTTTACTTTTAGAAATAGGCTTACTTTTCAATTGGAGAGTACACTTAATTCTTTTTTTTCTTTTTTAAAAAAATTTCTTTATTGATTAAGGTATCACATATTGGTCCTCATCCTCCCATTCCCATTCCAAACCCCTCCCCATGCATGCCCCCACCCCCCTGTTGTCCATGACCCCTGGTTAGGCTTATATGCATGCATACAAGTCCTTTGGTTGATCTCTCCCCCTTACCCCCACCCTCCCTTACCTTCCCTCTGAGGTTGGACAGTCTGATCGATACTCCCCTGTCTCCGGGTCTGCTTTTGTTCATCAGTTTATGTTGTTCATTATTTCCCCCAGATGAGTGAGATCATGTGACACTAGAAATATACTTATAAGAAACAAAAATGAGACAAGCAATAATGGTTATGCTGAGAGGCAAATGAATCAGTCTGTAGTGAGTTTTTTTCTGAGCCAACAGTTCTTTTGAGTCCCAATTTCAATGTCAAACAGTCCCTTATGTGTACATGTCAGCAATGATATTTCATTTCTGGATGGTGGACAAATGGTGGCAATGCAGGTGCAACCCTCTCTGGTCTGGTCCTGGGCAACCTGCCGTGACACACAGCTGCTGACTGTTAGGATGGCAAGGCATCATCAGCGTCTTCCATCTCTGTACTGTTTCTCTTCTGTCTTCATGGCTGGAGCAGTCCTGTCAATTCCTCTCTGTTGCAGGAATCCACGTGGTCAAAATATACAAACATATTCTCGACCAAAAGTTAATAAAGAAATCTTTTCTTTAAATTTGACTTGGGATCCTTTTTCATTTTTTGCCCAAATGATTTTCCTTTGGCTTGTTTTGGCACCATGTGTGTTTTTCATGGGTGTCTTGCTGTTAGCATTACAAATGAAAGTTAATTTTCTAAAGTAAAAATTTTCTAGATGTAATTTACTTATAAGATATAAGAAGTATAACAGAGATAACAAGACCTTGACAACTCTCAGAAAGCTGGAGAAGGGTGCGTGTGTATGTGGGGAGATAGCAGGTCCCTGGGGGTTGTTCCCAGGACTGCAGTAAGTCCTGGGCCTCCAATAGCTTTAATGTAAAACTACCACTTTTTTTTTTCTTTGCAAGGAGAGTGTCTCCCCCACCCCGTTGCTGCTGCTTCTAAGGCCTGCGCAAGGTTACTTCTGTAGCTCCAGCCCTCTAGGATAAATACTTGGGGAGTTTAAATAATTATTTCTCTCTTTTTAAGTAGACTAAGAATATGAAATCTTATATATAAGAAGAGATTTTAAAAACAGAAACCAAAAAATCCCCTACAGTACCTGATAAATGAATGAGTACTCACAAAAGGGTTGACTGGGACATTAGCCTTAGAACCTTATTTTATACTAGCCCAGTACAGTAAATGAGTTTTAAGTGGCATAAAGCCTAAACAGTAGAGACAAAGGATTCTTATGTTCATAACATGGCAAAGTGCAAACTAAGTCCCTTAAAGATAAGAAAGTAAGCAAAGAACATCAATCAGTAACTAAGTTACATTACAGACAGACAGGAACATCTACTAGCTAAGAGTATGCGGTGGCTGATGCCTTGAGAGAGAGAGCAGGAAGGGTCCCCAATATCAAGAATTCTTGGTAGCTTCTGGGAAGTTCTTGCAATCCCTGCCACGTGTTCAGCCTTCCACAAGCAGCTGGGGCCCCTAGCAAAGTGAACTATGCCCTATCTTTAAACAAATTAAACCAAACAACAAAGACACAAAACAACAATTAACAGAGAGATTCTATGCACAATATTTATATGTATGCATAACCTACAGACAACACTTAATAAACTAGAGTCCTTTCCATGCATCTTTCAGAAGATGTCTTATAGTTCCCGGGACTTACAGCCAGAATGTGGCCCAGACGGCCTCAGGTGGGTGGACAGTGAACACCTATAAACATCCTGCTGCTCCAAGATCTCATTATATTATGTTCTCCATAATAAATGTTGACTGGCCAAGATCTGCCAGTCCTAACAGTCATGTGATAATTCTCAGACAAGGCCTTAAGGAGTCCTTTTGTAAATGGACTGTTAGCCCCATTTTATCTAATACTTTTCCTTATTTCTTTAAAGGTATTAAAGGAGAGAGGCTCATGAATTCTATTACCTCATTGATCTTGCATAACTGGAAAAGCCAAAAGCTCTCCTTCTAACATGGCTTGTCTGACACAGGACCCCATAACTGAGGATGTAGTTATGGACTCTAGATGGACTCTCCCACACCAGAGGTGGAGGATCGGGAAATATTTCCTCCAGCAGCAGGGCTTTAGCTATTACAGGCTCTACAGGCTCTGCTTCAGGAGAAGGGGGTGGTGGTAAATCCTCCTGGCATTCTGTAGGCTTTTGATCCTCTATATCAGTGGTTCTCAACCTTTCTTTTGCTGCGACCCTTTAATACAGTTCCTCATGTTGTGGTGACCCCCAACCATAAATTATTTTCATTGCTACTTCATAACTGTAATTTTGCTACTGTTGGCTGCCTGAAATTTATATCTAAAACATAGGTTCTCAAATTATTTTGACCACAACCCAAAGTAAGAAAAATGAACACAGCTCCTTCTCTCCATAGGAAACTCCAATCCCCACCACAATCACCCCCACAGATGAGGTTTCTGGGTCTCATGGTCATTTATACTCAGACATCAAGTCTGAGGTGACATGGGATTCCTGGAAAAAGATGGTCCATATTTGCTAGCCTGGCCTTGATTTCCAGGACCATATATTTATCTGTGTATACTTCTAGGAATGCTTCCTTATATTACACTAGAGGCCTGGTACATGAATTCATGCACGGGTGTGGTCTGGCTGGCCCATGCCAATGGGGGCCCATATGGCTGGGCTGGTGGAGGGGAGGGGCTGCAGGAGGTTGGCCAGTGGGCCCTGCCCCCAATTGGGGTGTTGGGGGTCGATCAGGAGCCAGGCCGGCTGGGGGTGGGGGCCAATCGGGGCTTGGATCAGGCTGGTTGGCTGCTGCAGTGACATCATAGCCACAGGTTGTTCTGATTGTTCTGGATGTTCCACCATTCCGGTCACTGGGCTTTTATATAAATAGATTATAAATGTATTTCTTTTTCTTTATATTTATATAGCTTGAGTTTTAGATTTCTGTATTCTTAATTCCTGGAGTCCAATGGGAATTCAATAAATTATTTTATCAAATAAGTTAATAAATGCTTCAATTAATGGTAAAACATTATTATGTTAATTAACTCTTCCCAAGGTACCTATTTCCTCTATATAGCCATACAATTCTTCCTAGTTGGCTATCAATCACCTAGACATTTTATTTTCCTTAGTGTTTTCTCTGCTTCCTGAAAACTGACTCTGTTAGGGACAGGACTTAATGATTTTCCAATCATTGTGTTTTAACTGAGCACACTCTTTGATTCTATGGCTGGTTATAAGGTTCTGGCTGCCCTTATTTCCATTTTTTTATTAAGGTATTATATGTGTACATATCTTCCCATTCCCCCCCCCCCACCCGACTCCCATATATGCCCTCACCCCCCAATGTTTTGCATCCATTGGTTATTCTTATATGCATGCATATAAGTCCTTTGGTTGATCTCTTATCTCCCCCACCTCTCCCTAACCTTCCCGCTGTAATTTGACAGTCTGTTTGATGCTTTACTGCCTCTATATCTACCTTTTTGTTCATCAGTTTATAATGTGTTTTTTATTATCCACAAATGAGTGAGATCATGTGGTATTTTTCTTTCATTGACTGGCTTATTTCACTTAGCATAATGTTCTCCAATTCCATCCAGGTTGCTACAAATGGTAAGAATCCCTTCTTTTTTATGGCAGCATAGTATTCCATTTGTAGATGTACCACAGTTTTCTGATCCAGTCATCTGCTGACGGGCACCTAGGCTGTTTCCAAATCTTAGCTACTGTAAATTGCGCTGCTATGAACATAAGGGTGCATATATCCTTTCTGATTGGTGTTTCTAGTTTCTTAGGATATATTCCTAGGAGTGGGATTACTGGGTTAAATGAGATTTCCATTTTCAGTTTTTTGAGGAAACTCCATACTGTTCTCCACAGTGGCTGAACCAGTCTGCATTCCCACCAGCAGTGCACGAGGGTTCCTTTTTCTCCACCTCCTCGCCAGCACTTGTCGTTTGTGGATTTGTTGATGATAGCCATTCTGACAGGTGTGAGATGGTACCACGTTGTCGTTTTGATTTGCATCTCTCTGATAATTAGTGATTTTGAGCATGTTTTCATGTGTCTCTTGGCCTTATTCCCTCCTTATTGGCAGTGCCCACTGTCTTCATTCGAAAAGATTCTGTTTAGGTCCGTTGCCCATTTTTTTATTGGATCATTTATCTTCCTTTTATTAAGTTGTATAAGCTGCCTATAGATGTTGGAGATTAAACCTTTATCAGTGATAAAATTTGCAAATATGTTCTTCCATACAGTGGGCTTTCTTGTTGTTTTGTTGATTGTTTCTTTTGCTGTGAAAAAGCTTTTTATTTTGATGTAGTCCCATTTGTTTATTTTCTCTTTAGCTTCCATTTCCCTAGAGGTAGTATCATTGAAGAAGTTTCTTCAGCATATGTCTGAGATTTTGCTGCCTGTGGATTCCTCTACTATTTTTATGGTTTCCCATCTTACGTTTAAGTCCTGTATCCATTTTGAGTTTATTTTTGTGTATGGTGTAAGTTGGTGATCTAGTTTCATTTTTTTGCATGTATCTGTCCAATTTTCCCAACACAATTTATTGAAGAGACTGTCTTGACTCCATTGTATGTTCATGCCTCCTTTGTCAAATATTAATTGAGCATAGTGGTTTGGGTCGATATCTGGATTTTCTATTCTATTTCATTGATCTATATGTCTATTCTTGTGCCAGTACCAGGCTGTTTTGAGAATAGTGGCTTTGTACTACAGCTTGAAATCTGGTATTGAGATCCCTCCTACTTTATTCTTCTTTCTCAGGATTGCTGTGGCTATTCAGGGTCATTTTTTATTCCAGATGAGTTTTTGAAGAGTTCTTTCTAGGTCTGTGAAATATGCCGTTGGTATTTTAATGGGGAGTGCATTGAATCTATAGATTGCTTTGGGTAATATGGACATTTTAATGATGTTGATTCTACCAATTCATGAACATGGTATGTTCTTCCATCTGTTTATGTCTTCCTCTATCTCTTTTTTCAGTGTCCTGTAGTTTTCCTAGTATAGGTCTTTTACCTCATTGGTTAAGTTTATTCCTAGGTATCTTAATTTTTTTGGTGTGATGATAAATGGAATTGCTTTTTTAGTCTCTCTTTCTGTAAATTCATTATTGGAGTATAGAAATGCCATAGCTTTCTTGGCGTTAATTTTGTATTCTTCTACATTGCCTAATTCATTTAAGTCTGTTAGTTTTTTGATGGAGTCTTTCAGGTTTTTTATGTACAATATCATGCCATCTGCAAATAAGGACAGCTTTACTTCTTCTTTTCTAATTTGGAAGCCTTTTATTTCTTCTTCTTGTCTAATTGCAATGGCTAATATTTCCAGTGCTATGTTTAACCGTGGTGAGAGTGGGCATCCCTGTCTTATTCCTGTTCTTAGGTGAAATGGTTTTAGTTTTTCCCATTGAGTATGATGTTAGCTGCGGGTTTATCATATATAGCTTTTATTATGTTGATGTATGATCCTTCTATTCCCACCTTGTTGAGAGTTTTTATCAAGAAATGGTGTTGGATTTTGTCAAATGCTTTTTCTGCATCAATGGATATGACTATGTGGTTTTTATCTCTCAATTTGTTATGTGATGTATCACGTTTATTGCTTTGCGGATATTGTACCATCCTTGCATTCCTGGGAAAAATCCTGCTTGGTCATGGTGTATGATCTTTCTGATGTACTGCTGGAACCGATTTGCTACAATTTTGTTGAGGATTTTGGCATCTACGTTCATGAGGGATATTGGCCTGTAATTCTCTTTCATTGTGTTGTCTTTATTTGGTTTAGGTATTAGGGTGATGCTGGCTTCATAGAATGAGCTTGAAGGTGTTCCTTGCTCTTGAATTTTTTGGAATAGTCTGAGGAGGATAGGTTTTAGTTCTTCCTTGAATGTTTGGGAAAACTCCCCTGTGAATCCGTCTGGCCCTGGGCTTTTGTTTGCTGGAAGCTTTTTGATGACTGCTTCAATTTCTTCCATAGTCACTAGCATATTGAGCTGTTTAGACTCTTCATGATTGAGTTTTGGAAGGTTATATTTTTCTAGGTATATTTCCATTTCCTCCAGGTTGTTCAGTTTGTTGAAATAGAGTTGTTCACAGTATTTTTTAACAATCCTTTGTATTTCGGCAGGATCTGTTGTTATTTCACCTCTTTCACTTCTGATTTTGTTTAGTTGGGTCCTCTCTCTGCTTCTTGGTGAGCCTGGCTAGAGGTTCATCAATCTTGTTTATCCTTTCAAAGAACCTGCTCTTGGTTTTGTTGATATTTTGTATTGTTTCTTTGGTCTCAATGTCGTTTATCTCCGCTCTGACCTTTATTATTTCCTTCCTTCTGCTTAAGCTGGGCTTTTCTTGTTGCTCTTTTTCTAACTCTTTGAGTGGTAGGGTTAGGTAATTTATTACCATTGTTTATTGTTTTTTGCAGTCTGCTTGTAGAGCTATAAACTTCCCTCTCAAGACTGCTTTTGCTGTGTCCCATAGATTTTGGATTGCTGTGTTTTCATTGTCATTTGTTGCCATGATGTTTTTTATTTCTTCCTTGATCTCTCTGGTAATCCAGTCATTGTTTAATAGCATGGTATTTAGTCTCCATGTGTTTGATTTATTTGGACTGTTTTTATTGTAGTTGATTTCCAGTTTTATCCCACTGTGGTCTGAGAAGATGCTTGATATGATTTCTATCTGCTTGAATTTGAAGAGACTTTGCCTATGTCCCAACTTATGGTCTATCTTTGAAAATGAGCCATGTGCACTTGAGAAGAATGTATATTCTGTGGCTTTGGGGTGAAATGTTCTGAAGATGTCAATTAATTCCATCTGGTCTAGTGAGTCATTTAGGATTGATGTTTCTTTGCTGATTTTTTGTTTAGATGATTTGTCCAATGGTGATAGTGGGGTATTAAAGTCTCCTACTATGATTGTATTGCTGTCAATCTCTCCCTTGATATCCTCCAGGAGTTTTGTTATGTATTTGGGTGCCCCTGTATTGGGGGCATATATGTTTACCAGAGTATCTCTTCTTGTTGGATTGCTCCCTTTAGTATTATGAAGTGGCCTTCCTTATCTCTTGTTTTGTCCTTCACTTTGAGATTTAATTTGTCAGATATAAGTATTGCTACCCCAGCGTTTTTTCATTTCCATTTGCCTGGAAAACCATTTTCTATTCCTTCACCCTCAGTCTGTGTGCGTCTTTTTTTCTGAGGGGGGTTTCTTGTAGACAGCAGATATATGGGTCGTGTTTTCTTATCCAGTCCGTTACCCTGTGTCTTTTGATTGGGACATTTAATCATTTACATTTAAAGTTATTATTGATAGGTACTTATTTGTCGCCATTTTTATTCTTTACCCCTGTGTTCCTTCTTCACTTCCTATTTCCTTTTTTTTTTACAGCAGACCCTTTAGCATTTCTTGCATTGCTGGTTTCATGGTAATAAATTCCTTTAGTCCTTTTTTGTCTGTGAAACTCCTGATTTCACCTTCAATTTTGATTGATAGCCTTGCTGGGTACCATATTCTTGGATTCAGACCCTTCCTTTGCATGACTTTGTATATTTCATTCCATTCCCTTCCGGCCTGATGAGTTTCTGTTGAGAAATCAGTTGCTAGTCTGATGGGGGTTCCTTTGTATGTAAATTTCTGTCTCTCTCTGGCTGCATTTAAGATTCTTACTTTGTCGTTGGTGTTTGCCAATTTAATTATAATGTGCCTTGATGTTGGTCTTTTGGGGTTCATTTTGCTTGGGACTCTGTGAGCTTCTTGGATTTGGATAGGTTTTTTTCTTCCCTATATCAGGGAAGTTTTCTGTCATTATTTCTTCAAACAGGTTTTGTATTCCTTGCTCAGTTTCTTTTCCTTCTAGAACCCCTATTATGTGGATGTTATTTTGTTTCATGTTGTCCCAAAGTTCCCTTAGGCTCTCTTCCTGCTTTTTAATATTTTTTTCTAGAAGCTGCTCTACTCGGGTATTTTTTTTTTCATCTTGTCTTCTAGCTCAGTGATGTGGTCCTCTGCTTATTCTAGTCTACTCTTGATGCTTTCTATTGAGTTCTTTACAGCAGCAATGTCATTTTTCATTTCTTCTTGGTTCTTCTTCATTTCCTCTTGGTTCTTACTCATATTGTCGAATTTGTCTTCCATTCTTTTCAGCCACTTGATGACCATTTCTCTGAATTCTTTCTCTGGCAGGTTGCTTGCCTCTATTTCATTTACTTCCTTTTCTGGTGATGCCTGCTTTTCTTTCATATGCAGACTATTTCTTTGTCTCGCCAGGTTCTCTCTTCTCCAGATGTCTGGTTATGTAGTTCTCTCTCTCCTGCATTGACTTAAAGGCACAAAATACAACACAACCAGGTACAACACACAAGGCACTGAACAGAAATGTATTCACTATATTAATAACCTCCAATAAAGGTGACACCAGAGAAAGGCAAATTAGGGGATAGGAGAGAAAGAAGAAGAGGAAAAAGAAAGAAAAAAAAAAAGGACTGTCAAAATGAAATTGGGGAAAGAAAGAAAAAATAAGAGAAACAAGAAAGGGACTAAGAGAGAAAAGGGGAACAAACTATATATATGGGGAGAAAAATCCAATAGAACAACCACTCAGCAAAAGCCAGCCACAAGTACCTGGGAATTAATACGAACTACAACACCAACTAATATCAAGCAAGGCAAGTGAAAACAGAAGCAAAAAAACAAACAAAAACAAAGAAACAAAAAAAAGAATAAGCACAACAATCTCACAAAAAAGCATAAAAATTCGATATAATCAACATTCAAGCAAACAACAAAGGACAGAGAGAAAAACAATTTTTTGGTAATTAAGACAGCAAAGAGAGATGTGTGTATGGACTTGGAGCAAGGGGTTGGAAATTAGATATATATGTGGGGTGAAATTTTAACAGGAGGTAAACAGAAAGAATAGGGAAAATCTAAAGCAGGAAAGGGGTAAGATAAACAGGACACCAAAAGGGGAAAAGTTAGGAAGAGAGTGATGGCATAAAGGTAGAATTGAGATAGAGTAAAACGATGCTAAAGGAAAGATGAAAATAGAATGTAGAACACTAGTCCCAAAGTAAAATAAAGAGAAAATAAAATGACACTTAAAAAAAAAAGGTAAAATAGTAGTAGTAATAATACTGATTAAAAATAAAAATGTAATAATTAAAAAGGTAAAATCAAGTGAGAGAAAACGGAAAAAAATAGTTTCTTATGTAAAAGATGAAAATAAAAAAATAAAAATATAATGTGCAATAGTGAAGGTCATTCATTTCCTCTGTTGTTCTGTTTGGCATGCCTGTTTCTCAGTCAGGACAGTATTGCAGTTCCCTGCGTTTTACTGTTCCTCAGTGTTGTAAGCCAGTCCTGATTTTTAAGCATGTGGTGTCTTAATTTCTCGCATTCCTTTATTTTTGATTACACAAGAGTCAATTTGTGATTCAGCCCCTGGTGGCAGTGTTTCTGGATTGACTTCCGGGTCTATATATGGCCTCTCTAGCCTGTGTTTATCCCTGTGGCACTCAATATCGGTTTGTGGGAGTGGGCTGCCTCAGAGCTGGCTCTCCGATGGTTACTCCCAGCTCCGACCCCCAGGTTCCAGAAAAACAACTTTCCCCTGCAGTCTCCCAGGGTGTCCCCAACTGGGTGATCCTATGTATTGGGCTTAGTAATCAGAAGCAAGGATTTGAAGAGGAAAAAGCCCAAGTGCGCAAACAATGGGTCTGCGTGCAAGTCTAAGCATCTGGCACACGTTTGAAATTCTTAGGCTGTCCCTGCACATCAGATCAAAATGGGTTGCTTTTTAGGGATCCCTTCTGTTAGCAGCTCTGAGGATCCCCTTCCACATTCATGGATCACGACAGCCCCAACAGCAACAGATTTTTCTAGGCACAGACTTCCCTGGTCCTCCAGCTCCTGCAAAATGCATGTTTCTCTCTCCCGCCAGGACTAGAGACCTCACCTGATCCCAGGCAAAATCTGACATTTCTGTGGTGGAATGAAGAGCTCCTTTGAATCCACATGTTTGCGCCAATTGGGGACCAGTGTTCTGGGGCTCCCAACTGTTCAGTGGTTGCTGCAGTTGTGGATTTTCAGGCTTCTGATAAGTTCCACTTTCCCTATCAAGATGGCGCGGTCTCCACATCTGAGCCCATAGCTCTGGGAAGGCACCCAGCCGCAGTGGGGGTGCCCAGTCAGGGGAACCCCGTCTAGCAGTCCCCCACCTTCTCCTGGAATTTAGCTGTCCCTTAACTTGCCAACAAACACTCCTTGTGTGACCCTCAGCTGTTCTTTCTTTCTGCTCCGGGACAAGGCTCGGAACACGTCTGTCTATTCCACTGCCATTTTTCTCCTCCTGGCTGCCCTTATTTCCTAACAACCTCAGAGATTCCATGGTGTTAAATAGTGGAAAGGGTTAACTTGAATGTCTCTGTTTTAAAATATCTTAGATGTCAATGTGTTGAAGGCAATTACTAGAAGAGTAGAGTTTTCAAATCCTTTGTATAGCTAAGAGCTATGTTTATTCCTGAATATTCAATGACTGGAGATATCCTATAGGACTTGCTAGTGTGTAGTTCTGACATGAGGAAAGTTGTATAATAGTCAGACATATGGGTTGAGTATTCTAGGAATATGTATGCTGAATTTTCCTAAACAAATAAAATTCATACAGTGTTTATGTAAACAGTACCAGTCACTGTTTCTGTAAAAAATAAAAGTATGCAAAGAGCACCTTTATTTTCAGGTGCACATGATCAACTATGCTAAAATGTTAATTCCTTAATTAGAAAATCAGTGGGGAACTCTTTGTGACTTTCCTAGGTGAAGAGATAGATAAAACGATGGTGAGACACATTCTAAAATATCTTCTTAGAAACTGTGAAAGCCAAGAAATTTCATTCTTTGTGCTTTGAGATTAGATTACCTGTGGACATTAAAAAATAAACCCATATAATGCAAAAGATATAGTTCTTGTTCTTAAGGATAAAAGGAAAGAAAATGCTGGGTATAAGAATGATTCTAAGCTTGTCAAAGCTAAGTGCAGCAGTAATACCTCACTGTCATTCATCTGTCAGCAGCTCAGTTTCGGTGAGAAAAATGCCCTTTGACACAGAAATGCTTGTCCTCTTGGCAGTCAATGGCTGAGTAGAGTCATAGCACCCATAAAAGGGTAAGGAAGAAAAACTAGAGAACAGTCTAATATTTTCTTATGCCACACCCTATATTCTTTTCTTACAAACAACAACAAAAACAGAATAAAACAGAAATCTCACCCCAATATATGTGACTTGAAAATTCTAGGTTATTCATTCCATAAAATAATCGTTTGTGAATCATTTTTGATTTTTAAAAACTGATAACAGCAGTAGATAGTAAAAATCATAATAGTTTTAAATGTATACATCCATACCAAATGTATTTCTGCACTCCAAGCATAACGGAAAATGCCAATGGATTTGCATGTTGCCATTGCTTCTTTTTCCATGAAAATTAAATTACTTCTCCAACATCAGCAAGAGCATATGTAGAGATCTGCTTGTAACAACTAGCAAAACTCAGGTAATCAGGACATTTTATTGAGAATATTAGATTGTGGTGGACACATTAAGGCTTTGTTCTGCCTCTTCAAAGGCTCACAATCAGTGATGAACTAGTGTAGAAGAATATACGTCTGGCCATCTTGAACTCAACAAGCATTCAGGCTCCTCAACTTCCTGTGAGATCAGCCAAGTCTTTCATGCCAGTACCACTGCTAACTTATCTGCCCACTCTCCTTCCTTCCCTTTCCTTTCCCAGGAGTGTCTTTCCAGACAAACCGACTTGAACATGGAAGTACAGCAAATGTTTGTTGTCTTGTGATCATGTGACAAAATAATGACTGCACATATGTTCTCAGTTAAATATAAATTTACATTCTATTAGCTGGAGAAGTGTTAAGACTTTTTACCAATTAACCCTTTGACAGCAGTGTGAGTTTGAATCCTATGTCTAAATATTTCACAAAATTTTATGCTATAAAAACAAATAGAAGCCATTCAGTTGGGATGGAGGATAATCATATGATTAAATATACAGAGTCAGACAGCTTAGATACAGTTCTTATAACATCATCTATTTGACCTTGGGTGAGTTATTACATTTCTTAAGAACAAGTATGCTCATTAATGAAATGTTAATGTTAATGATAATATCTTATGTGTAGGGTTCTTGTGAGGACTCAGAAACATGTAAACACAGACTAAGTGCTTATCACGATGCACAGCCAAACATGAGCATTCAAAATGTGGCCTCTCTGAAACCCACCTAGTTACACAGGGTAAATCTAAAGTCCTAATGCCCACAGGTTCCAAATAAGGTAGCTTCCTACTGCTTCTCCACCTCATCCCTCTTACCACCCTTGCCTCATTTGTTCTTTCTATCACACTTGGATCTTCAATGCATTTAAACACACTAGTGTAACCTTACCTCATGATTTTGCATTGATTGCTCCTTTGTCTGAAGTGGCTTTCCTCTACACCTTTCCAGGTCTTTTCTCAAATACTCTCTTCTCTCCAAGACCTACCTTTACCTTCCTATTCCAAATTGCAACATAGTTCCCATATCCTGCTCCAACAATCCTGATATTCTTTACCCATCTTTAAAATTTATTTTTCTCTGTGCACATATTACCTTCTAACAAATCATATATATATATATATATATATACACACTTGTATGCACACATATACATATTTGTGTGCATATATGTGATTATTATTTGTCTTTGTTTACCATGAAGGCAGAAGTTTTTGCCTGTTTTATATACTGTCTCATTCTAACTATCTTAAAAAGAACCAGGTGCATAATAGGTGGCTAGTAAAATTTTCTCAATTAAAAGTGTAGTAACTAGGACTAAAACAAACAAACACTTGTATTAGATGTCTCACCCATTATTAACAAACCAGGGTGTTTCAACGAGGTGAGTTTACCAAAACATATTTCATATCCTAATATATAAAAACCCAGGGTCCATAACAACCAACCGAAGGCCTGACCAAACACTGGAAGTCAATCCTGCAGGCAGTGCTGGGTTGCCGTGGTGACCCAGCACTGACTGCTGCCGATGCAGATACAGTGACCCAGCCCTGACTGCCAAGGGGGCTGTGGATCAGGCCCAGAGAGAGGCCCGAAGAGAGAGGCAGGTTCTGATCCACAGCCTCTGTGGCAGCTGTTGATAGCTGTTGCCTCTCTCTTTTTCTTGGCTCCACCAGTAGCCGTGCCTCTGTTTCTCTCCTGGCCTCCTCAGGGGCTGCTGATCAGCCCTGCCTCTCTGATCAGGCCCAGAGATAGGTCCAGAGACACTGACTGGCATAGAAATCAACCAATCAGAACCAAATCTGAGTGAACGGTGGGGAGCCAATGGCTGCCTAGGAGGCAGAGCTTTTGACACTGACTGGCATAAAAACTGACCAATCAGAACCAAATTGGCTGGCAGGAGAGGGCAGTTGGGGGCAATATCAGGCCTGCAGGGGAGGGCAGTTGGGGTGATCAGGCAAGCAGAAGCAGTTAGAGGCGATCAGGCTGGCAGGGGAGGGCAGTTGAGGGCAACCAGGCCAACAGGGGAGGGTAGTTGGGGGAGAGATCAGGCTGGCAGGGGAGGGACTTAGGAGATGAGATCTGGATGGTAGGGGAGGGTAGTTGGGGGTGAGATCAGGCAGGCAGGTGAGGGCAGTTAGGGGCAATCAGGCAGGCAGGCAGAGAGATTAGGGGTGATCAGGTAGGCAGACAGAGGAGTTAGGGGTGATCAGGCAGACAGGCAGGTGAGCGGTTAAGAGCCAGTGGTCCCAGATTGTGAGAGGGATGTCCGACTGCCAGTTTAGGCCCAATTGGAGAGGGTGCAGGCTGGACTGAGGGACCCCCCTCTCCATGCATGAATTTTGTGCACTGGGCCACTAGTCTCTCTATAATAGGCACTATGCTAACTGAAGGAAATACATATACCAAGGAGATGTGGTTTGCCAGGCCAGTGTTCTCAGTGGTTGAGCATGACTCAAGAGGTCACTGGTTTGATTCTGGTCAGAGCACATGACCAGGTTGCAGGCTCACTCCCCAGTATTGGCATGCAGGAGGCAGCAGATTGATGATCTTTCTCTCTTATCCATGTTTCTGTCTCTCCCTCTTCCTTCTTCTCTCTCTAAAAATCAATAAAAACATAGTTTAAAAAAAGAAGACATGGTTTTGCACTCTAGAAGCTCACTGTGAATCATGCCACAGAAAATGTCTGTTGTCCTCAGCTGCTAGTCCAGTCTAGGAAATGCATTTAGTTGAAGAATAGCATCTTGCTCAAGGTCATATCCCCTTCCTGGGAGTTGCCTGCATGGAATAACTGACTTAAAAAAACACAAACAAAAAGAAACACCCTGAATCCCAGGGCTCCTTGATCCAACTTAGGTCAACTCTGAAAGACCATATCACTTGCAGAGCTCCCAACAAAATAGATCAAGGTCTTCATTGCAACTGCAGCATACCTCAGCTTCCCCTCTATTCAGTTCTGCTTAGTTCACTCCTCCCATGGTGTAAATGCTAAGAGTTTCCCCCAATAAACCTCCTCTATAGCCTCATTATATAATGTAGGCCCAACATCATGAAAGATATGTTAATACCAAATATTACCCTTGATGAAACTAAATAAAAAATATTAAACAACTTTCTCAAGATTAAATAGCAAATATGGACAAATCTAAGACCAGAAACCAGGTCTGTCTGATTCCCAAGTCCAAATTCTCTTCTATCAATGAAGTCAACTTGATTTGCTTTTTTCTCCAAATCTTCTGATGATGTACAGCTGGGTTCCAGAATAACACTCCTATCCATTCTGCTTGCTCACAGGCAGCCCACAGAACTCCTAGTGGGGTTATGTGTATGTCAGCCCAACAAATAAAAAATTGAGCTCCTGTGAAAATCTCATAAAGCATGATTGAAAAGACACCCCAAAGTCTTCATATTTACTCCTGAAATTCCTTCTCTAGTTCTTCTGGCTTTGCCATCCTTTGTTCTTTATTCAAAAGAGGGCATTAGGCAAAGTGAAAGAGGCCAGAAAGGGAAAGCCAATACTATATGATTTCACTTATTTGTGGAATCTAAAGAACAAAATTAATGAACAAACAAAACAGAAATGGATACATAGATGCAGAAATCAAAAGTATCGTTGCCAAAGTTGGAGGGCTAGGTGAAAAAGGTGAAGGAATTAAAAGGAGCCACAAAATTGTCACAGGGATGTAAAATACATTATAGGGAATATAATTGTAATAACCATATATGGTGCCAGGTGGGTACTTGAAATATCAAAGGACCACTTTGTAAAGTATATGATTGCCTAGCTACTGTGAAAAATAAAAAAGAGGGGAGGTTCTGATACATTAATGAATAGATCTACTACTTGCCATAATCAATTATGTCTTAGCCATCACAATTAATAATACAAATTTTGGATCAGACTTCTGGGCTAAGTACTCTAGGCACAGACTTAAAAGCGATTTTGGATTAGACAGCAGTGTAGAGTTTTTAAATAATGAGTGTAAAATACACCTCCTTGTTATTTCTTGAATTTTATTTATGCTGCTTAATTATTTTTGTGTTTTAATATCTAAAATATTTTCAATGTCTTTAAAACTCTGAGATATCTTTTTAGGAACTTTAAAAGACTGAACTGTATGTTACAGTGGGAAAAATAAGGGGGCTTTAAATAACATAGGCCTAGATTTAGACCTTGGATAATCTGTCAATTGCTGTGAACTTGAGTTTCCTTATGTATAAAAAACAATATAAGCATTCTCATTTTTTTATTTTGTTTTATTGTACTTTACAGATATTTTGTTTTCATCAACATCATGGCAAAACTCTCCAGAGGCAAAAATATATTGTAACTAGCTGAAGGTTCATATTATACTTAGTTTTTTTAGCAATAAAGTATTTTAATTACAGTATGTACATTGATTTTTGACATAACATTATTCCACACTTTATAACTTACAGCATAATCAAGTGTTGTGTTTTTTTTTTTATTTCTGGGAAATCTAAAACTTTGTGTGACTAGCTTTGTTGTGGTATTTGTTTTATTGTGGTATTCTGAAACCAAATCACAATGCCTTCAAGATACACTACACACAGGCATGTTTCCATAGTACATGCACTTAATCTATTATACAATTCTAAGTTGTAGTTTTCCCTTCTTTGCTCCCAAATTCCATTACAGAATTCCCATGAGATCTCTAGAGCTTCAGAAAAGGGACCAGCAAGAGCCTGGTGCTTGCCATTATTCATTCCATATTTAAGAATTACCAGCTTATGCCCTGGCTGGTGTGGCTCTCTGGTTAGAGCATAGACTCCCATTTCAAAGGGTCTTGGATATGACTCCTGTCCAAGGGCATGTACCTGGATTGCAATCCCTGGGTTGCAGTTCCTGGGTTGCTGTTTGTTCTCCAGCTCAAGTCAGGGTACATGCAGGAGGCAACCAATCAATGTGTCTCCTATCAATCTTTTTCTCTCCCCTCCTCACTCCATTCCAGTCTCTCTAAAAAGTAATGGAAAAAATATCCTAGGTAATAATTAACAATAATTAACAACAAAAAAGAAATTGCCCAAAGAATGTTAAATACCTATATATTGAAAATCACAAAGCATTATTAAAAGAGACTGAAAAAGACACAACAAAATGGAAAAATATCCCATGTTCATGGATTGGAAAAATCAACATAGTTAAGATGGCCATATTACCCAAAGCAATAAACAGATTTAATGAATCCCCATCAAAATCCCAATGTCATTTTTAAAATATATTTTTATTGATTTCAGAGAGGAAGGAAAAGGGAGAGAGAGATAGAAATATCAATGATGACAGAGAATCACTGATAGGCTGCCTCCTGCACACACCACACTGGGCAGGTGGAGCCCATAACCTAAGCATATGCCCTGACCAGGAACCAAACCAGGATCTCCTGGTTCATAGGTCAACACGCAACCACTGAGCCATGCCCAATGTCATTTTTAAAGAAATAGAACAAGGAATCATCAGATGTGTATGATACCACAAAAGACGCCAAATAGCCAAGGAAATACTGAGAAAAAAAGAATGAAGGTGGAGGTATCACATTTCTTGACTTCAAATTATACTACAGAACTACCATAATCACAACAACATGGTATTGGCATACAAACAGACACACGGATCAATTGCACAGAATAGAGAGCCCACGTGCAAACAAATGAAACTTGATTACAGTTGGTTCCCATGTACAAAAATCAATTCAAAATTGATCAAAGATCTAAATATAAGACCTGAAACAATAAGTTACATAGAATAAAATATGTGGACCAAACTTATGAACCTGGATCGCAGAGAACATTTTATGAACCAAAGACAAGGGAGGTAAAAGCAAAAATAAATTAATAGCACCATATCAAACTAAAAATTGAATGCAAAAGAAACTGACAACAAAAGAAAGAGGCAGCCAACCGGATGGGAGATAATATTTGCAAACAGTAGCTCCAACAAAGGTTTAATTTCCAAAACATATGAAGAACTCATAAAACTCAAAACCAACCAAACAAACAATCCAATCACTAAGTGGACAGAGGACCTGAAAATATACCTTTCCCAAAAAGATATACAAACAGCCAATAGATATATTTAAAAATGTTCAACCCCACTGAAATTAGGGAAATGCAAATCAAAACTACCATGAGATACCACCTTATACCTGCTAGAGTGGCCATTATCAACAAGACAAGCAATAACATGTGTTGGAGACATTGTGGGAAAAGGGAAACCCTCATTCACTGCTCGTGGGAATGCAGACTGGTATCACCACTCTGGAAAGCAGTCTAAAAAATTAAGAATGGAGCTACTATACAGCCCAGCAATCCCTCTCTGGGTATATACCCGAAAAACTCAAAATCATATATTCATAAAGACATATGCACTCTTATGTTCATTGCAGCATTATTCATGGTGGCCAAGACTTAGAAACAACCAAAGTGCCCTGTGATAGAGGACTGGATAAAGATGTGGTATGCCCTAACTGGTGTGGCTCAGTGGATAGGGCGTCAGCCTGTGGACTGAAGGGTCCCAGATTTGATTCTGGTCAAGGGCATGTATCTTGGTTGTGGGCACGTCCCCGGTTGGGGGTGTGCAGGAGGTAGCTGATCGATGTTTCTCTCTCATTGATGTTTCTGATTCTCTATCCCTCTCCCTTACTCTCTGTAAAAATCAATAAAATGCATAAAAAAGATGTGGTATAATACACAATGAAATACTATTCAGCCATAAAAAAGAATGAAATAGGGTCCATTTGCAACAATAAGGATGGACCTTGAGACCATTACACTAAGTGAAATAAGTCAGTCAGGAAAAGCTAAGAACCATATGATTTCACTCAGATATGGATATAAAACTGAAGCTCGTGAACACAAACAGCAGTGTGGTGGTTGCCAGAGGGAAGAGGGGCTCCTAATATATGGTGACAGGAGAAGATTTGACTTTGGGTGGTGGGTACAATGGAGCAATATACAGATCTTATAATATAGAAACCCATACCTGAAACTTTCATGATCATGTGGACCAATGTCACCCCAATCAATTTAATAAAAAAAGAATGATCAACTTGTTATTTTTCTAATTCTAACCTATGGATTAGGTAAATCAACAGTATCTTTTGCATTGCTTGTCACTGAAGAGTACTTATTTGGGAGCATGTTATAAAAATCAAGGCCTTCCTAACATATTGAATGCAAAGGACTGTTGTAAACTATGCATATGTCACAAATTCTTAAAATTTAGTATGCATAAAAAGAAGTGGAAGAAGTCATTAAAGATATATATTCAGGAGAAAACAAAGCATCTCCTGGAAAAGAACTCAGCTAGTGGGAAGTAAGAGTTGCTTGTTCAGAATTGACTATAGGTCTGAGTCAGTGAGGAAACTCAATGTACACCATGTTGTCTGTAACCAGATTGGTATTTGCCCCAGCTTCTACAGACCTCCACCAGAAAACTATAGAGAGAAGAACATCAAAAAACTATGTAGAAAATGAAAATGCCTTTTGTAGTAACATTTTATAAAGCTCTGAGGACACATGATTGTGTACATGTAAAACAATATAGTACCTCAAATGGAAATGATAACTTTTTATTACAAACTAGTAGCCAGGTGCACAAAATTAGTGCATGGCGCGGGTGTCTCTCAGCCCAGCCTGCACCCCCTTCAATCTGGGACCCCTCAGAGGATGTCCGGTTGCTGGTTTAGGCCTGATCCCAAAACACAGATAAATGCCCACCCATTCATTTTGATTTAATGCTTCCATTCTCTCTCTCTCCCTCTCTCTCCCTCTCTCTCTCTCTCCCTCTCTCTCTCTCTCTTTCTCTCTCTCTCATAACTCTGTGGAGCCTAGATTGAATCTCATCATAACACTTTCTCAGAACCATCTCAGCCCAAATTTGTGCAACTCTTATAGGAACCCATATAGCCCTCCATTTGTTCCAGCTGTGATCTACATTGTATCCATCAACCTATTAATTTGTGTCCAAACCTGTTTTCCTTATTTGACTGTAAGCTCCTGTCTACTAATGGCTATAGCTTACTTATCCCCCCAAGTCCTTTGCTCAAGAATAAATGGTGATTCATTATTAATAAAATTGATGAATGGCCTGCAGCCTCAGCAAAATGTAAAAAAAAAACAAGTAATCTCCTAATTACAGGCTCTGGAAGACTCAGGCCTGAGCCAACTGCTCCTCCACAGTTTTAACCACCACTCAAAACAACTGGCCTCGGTGAAGAAGTTCCTTCAGCATATGTCTGATATTTCACTGCCTGTGGATTCCTCTAGTATTTTTATGGTTTCCCGTCTTACATTTAAGTCCTTTATCCATTTTGAGTTTGTTTTTGTGTATGGTGTAAGTTGGTGGTCTAGTTTCATTTTTTTGCATGTATCTGTCCAATTTTCCCAACACCATTTATTGAAGAGAATGTCTTGCCTCCATTGTATGCTCTTGCCTCCTTTGTCAAATATTAATTGAGCATAATGGTTTGGGTCGATTTCTGGGTTCTTTATTCTATTCCATTGGTCTATATGGCTGTTCTTGTGCCGTACCAGGCAGTTTTGAGAACAGTGGCTTTGTAATACAGCTTGAGATCCCTCCTACTTTGTTCTTCTTTCTCAGGATTGCTGCAGCTATTCGGGTCTTTTTTGTTGTTGTTGTTCCAGGTGAATTTTTGGAGAGTTCTTTCTAGGTCTGTGAAATATGCCGTAGGTATTTTAATGGGGAGTACATTGAATCTATAGATTGCTTTGCGTAGTATGGACATTTTGATGATGTTGATTCTCCCAATTCATGAACATGGTATGTTCTTCCATCTGTTTATGTCTTCCTTTATCTCTTTTTTTCAGTGTCCTGTAGATTTCCAAGTATAGGTCTTTTACCTCTTTAGTTAAGTTTATTCCTAGGTATCTTAATTTTTTTGGTGCAATGGTAAATGGGATTTTTTTTTTAAATCTCTCTTTCTGTAAGTTCCCTATTGGTGTATAAAAATTCCAGAGATTTCTGGGTGTTAATTTTGTATCCTGCTACATTGCCAAATTCATTTATTAAGTCTAATAATTTTTTATGGAGTCTTTAGGGTTTTCTATGTACAGTATCATGTTATCTGCGAATAATGAGAGTTTTACATCTTCTTTTCCAATTTGGATACCTTTTATTTCTCCTTCTTGTCTAATTGCTATGGCTAGCACTTCCAGAACTATGTCCAACAGGAGTGGTGAGAGTGGGCATCCCTGTCTTGTCACTGATACAGCTCCTAGGGAAATGGAAACTAAAGAGGAAATAAAGAAATGGGACTACATCAAAATAAAAAGCTTTCGCACAGCAAAATAAACCATCAACAAAACAACAAGAAAACCCACTGCATGGGAGAACATATTTGCCAATGTTATCTCCTATAAGGTTTCAATCTCCAAAATTTACAGGGAACTCATACAACTTAACAAAAGGAAAATAACCCAATCAAAAGATGGACAATGAACCTAAATAGATACTTTTTTGAAAGAGGACATAATGAAAGCCAAGAGACATATGAAACACTAGAGGCCTGGTGCACAAAATTTGTGCATGGGAGTGTGTGTACCTCAGCCCAACCTGCACTCTCTCCAATCTGGGACCCCTCGAGGGATGCCCCACTGCTGTTTAGGCCTGATCCTTAGGATCCTTAGGATTGGGCCTAAACGGGCAGTCAGACATCCCTCTCACAATCCAGGACTGCTGGCTCCCAACTGCTCACCTGCCTGCCTTCCTGATTGCCCCTAACCACTTCTGCCTGCCAACCTGATCACCCCCCAACCACTCCCCTGCCATCCTGATTGATGCCTAACTGCTCCCCTGCCAGCCTGTTTTTCTCTAACTGCCCTCCCCTGCAGGCCTGGTCCCTCCCAACTGCCCTCCCCTGCTGGCCATCTTGTGGCATCCATCTTGTGTCCACATGGAGTCAGCCATCTTTGACCACATCGGGGCAGCAATCTTGTGTGTTGGAGTGATGGTCAATTTTCATATTACTCTTTTATTAGATAGGATAGAGGCCTGGTGCATGGGTGGGGGCCAGCTGGTTTGCCCTGAAGGGTGTCCTGGATCAGGGTGGGGGTTCCACTGGGGCTTCGGGTGGCCTGGGCAAGGGGCCTGTGGTGGTTTGCAGGCCAGCCATGCCCCCCGGCAACCCAAGTGGAGGCCCTGGTATCTGGGATTTATTTATCTTCTATAATTGAAACTTTATAGCCTTGAGTGGAATCCTAGGCCAGCCAGGGTGTGCAGAAAGCTTGGCTTCCTCCATTACCAGGGAAACCCAAGCCTCCTGTTCGCCGTGGCCACACCATCTTGATGGGTTAATTTGCATACTCTCTCCTTATTGGCTGGTGGGCATGTCTTGTGGGTGTAGCAGAGGTATGGTCATTTCACATATCACTCTTTTATTAGATAAGATGCTCAAAGTCACTAATCATCTGAGAGATGCAAATCAAAAGGACAATGAGGTACCATTTCACACCTGTCAGAATGGCTATCATCAACAAATCAACAAATGACAAGTGCTGGAGAGGATGTGGAGAAAAAGGCACCCTAGTGCACTGCTGGTGGAAATGCAGACTGGTTCAGCCACTGTGGAGAACAGTATGGAGTTTCCTCAAAAAACTAAAAATGGAACTCCCATTTGACCCAATGATCCCACTTCTAGGAATATATCCCAGGAAAGTAGAAACACCAATCAGAAAGGATATATGCATCCCCATGTTCATAGCAGCACAATTTACAATAGCTAAGATTTGGAAACAGCCTAAGTGCCCATCAGCCTAAGTGCCATTTACGCTGCTGTAAAAAGGTAGGAACTCCTACCATTTGCAACAGCATGGATGGACCTGGAGAGCATTATGCTAAGCAAAATAAGTCAGTTGGAGAAAGATAAATATCACATAATCTCACTCACTCATTTGTGGAATATAATGAACAACATGAACTGATGAACAAAAACAGATCCAGAGACAAAGAAGCATATATCAGAACGTCAAACCTCAGAAGGAAGGTAGGGTAGGGTGGGGGTAAGGAGGAGAGTGAAACCAAAGGACTTGTATGCATGCATATAAGCCTAACCAATGGACAAAGTCACTAGGGGGATGAGGGCATGAGCAGGGTTGTGGAGGGGAAAAGGGGGGAATAAGGACACATATGTAACACCTTAAGCAATAAAGAAAAAACAGTTGTAAAAAAACTGACCTTTTCAAATTCTAAGTTGTATCAATCTTTGGGTTCAGAAATGTTAGTTATAGCTCTGAATCCTTTTGTTTCTCACTTAGCATTCACAATGGGACTTGGAAGATGGAAAGTCCCTGCCAGTTTCTCTCATTTCCTTCAGCTGCAGTGTTGACTATAGCAGACAACCCAGAGCTATGCCTACTACCGTGTCAATGTCATCAAAAGAAGAGGTTCCTGTGTAGACACCTAGGGATTTTAGAGAAAGAAATATTGTCTTTGTATTGGTAAGTGGATGAGCTACCACAGTCAAAGGGAGGGAATTATGGGTAGGGATGTGTCTGACTAAATATAAAGTCCATTAAGGCCCATTGCAATTAAAGATCACTCCTTAAAAAGCCCCGTTGAAAATGAACCTCTGAAGGACTGAGCCAAGCAGCCTACTCTGTCCCTGGAAAAATACAAAGGGTCTCTGCTAGATGGAAATGAAAAGGAAAGAGCAGTCACCTGGACCTGGCTTCTCCTCTCTCCTTTCTTTAGGGCTCTTTCCCCCCACTCCGCATACTTCAGTCTCGTACAATTAATTTCAATACTCAGCATAACTCTCTCATGTGGGGTTCACTTTCGTTCACTTCACCTGAAATAAAGTTTAAACTCCAAACCATTCTACTTATGTGTCGTTGGATTGTATTCCTATAGAGTTAATGGACCCAAACCTGTGTATTCTAAGGAATATTAAAGGAGAGAGGGAGGGTAGTGTTTATTGAACACCTATTATGTGAATGATATTAAATTAAGTCTGTTATGTGAAGTCATATTTAATTCAAACAAGAAATTATCTCCCTCTTCCAGAGGAAGTAAATCTATTGATTTTAGACTGTATATATTTCTATCAACCCCCATACATCACTAGTAATTTTGTTTGTTTGTTTTGTTTTCTGCAGGACCCTCCTTATCATCCCACCTGTTATTCATTACCATACAACATCTCTCAACTTTGACACCACTTTTGGTGTGCCTATTTGATGCATAGCATCACCATTCTCCACTTACTTTGCAATCCCATCAATTACATTTTCAATCAACAAAAATATATTGAATGACTGATAGGTCTTATTGCATTAGATGCTGAGAATATTAAGAATAATTAGATTTAGGTCTTGCCACCCAGGAGGCAACAGAAACATGTTATCAAATAAAAAATGATATAGTAGAGTAAGTGCAATGAAAAAAGCAAAGACAGATGTAGCATTTGTGGAGCCAGAAGCTTAGCAATTTGGATTGTACTCTCCAAGAAAAATAATACAAAACTTCAAATAAAAATTAGCTTTGAATATTAATTATAAAATATCCAAATCCAAAACAAATTATTTTAAAAGAATGAATAGCTTATAAATCATAAAATTTAGAAAAATAACCTATGGTATTATTAATTAACAGACACCTATTTAATATCTTTTCTCTACATTTTTACTGCAAAATATTTTATTTCCTTTTTGTATGACATCAGTTTCATAGAATATAATCTAAATAGATAGATAACCTAATATTTCTTCTAGCAACTTGATCCAAGTTATTTGTTCTTATTTTATTATAGAAAAGTTTATTTTACCTGCACAAGTTCTTACTAGTAATACCATGTAAATTTTAGGTTTCCCTTAATTTTAGAAGAAAATATTTCAAGAGTATTTGGTGTATGAACTATGAGATTCAAAAGAAGTTCCTTAGACTAGCTTCCAGTCCCTCACTTATCAAAACTTGCTTCTACTTAGCTACATACATATTCCTTTCTGCCACTAAGATACCAATTCATCTGGCAAGGAGAGTAGTTAAAAGGCTCTGAGAAGTTGTTTCTATGCTATATACTAAAGTGACAGTTAAATAATTATAAATAAGCCAAACTGAATGTGTTTCTGACCCAACTTCCCTTTTGGTGGATCCTTAAAATGTCCATGCCACCCCAACAGTGTTCAACAAGTGGGGAGAAATGACAGAAGTTAGAATACAAAGAGGCATCAGACTAAGGTTAAAATACCTAATTTATGATCATTTTTAAAAGTAGACATTGTCTGCCCTAGCCAGTTTTGCTCAGTGGTTAGAGCGTTGGCCCATGGACCAAAGGGTCCTGGGTTAGATTCCAGTCAAAGGCATGTACCTCCACTGCAGGCTCCACCTTGGCCCAGGTTTCTCCCCAGCCTGGGCCCTGGTCAGGGCTCTGCAGAAGGCAACCATTGGATGTGTTTCTCTCATATTGATGTTTCTCTCTGTCTTCCCCTCTCTCTTCCACTCTCTCTAAATCAATGGAAAAATATCCTAAGGTGAGGATAAAAAAACAAAAAACAAAAACAAAGTATACATTGTCTGGAGTGCAGCTCTTGGGCTGGCTCCTGACCTAGTGGGCGACTGTATGTCTCCTCTAAGCAGTGTCTTCCAAGGGCAGCAGGAAACATGCATTAGGGTTCATGAGCCACCCTCCACAGGCACATACAAGCAACGGTACTGGTTACCATGCTACTGCAGGAGAAGGTGGGTGCTCCGTGAGTCAGGCTGTTGTGGGGATAAAGCTGAGAAACTGTTCCAAGTGCCTCTGCTGTTTACCACAGCCCTCTCCCCTTCTTCCCAAACAATTGTTCTGCCAGCTGTAATGTCTTGTTTAATCTCTTGGAAGTTATCAAAGCACAGATTCCAGCTTGAGTCTCAAATAAAAAGGAAAACATGTGATCCAGTTTCCTTCTGCTGTGCTGCCATGTTTTTTCTCATTGTAACAGCATTAACTAATACTGTTTTTTGATTTGTGGCTATGGTACAGCTTTCTTCTGAGGAAAGCTAAGTTATGGGGTGTTGGTTTTTTTGTTTTTTTTTCAGTGTGACTTTTAATTCCTACATTGAGAGAAATTTCTCTAAAGATTAATTTCTGGAGCAGGTTTGGTGATTGGACTTATTTTTTTTTCCAGATTCTGTTCTATCTCAATACTAACAGGCAGTCAAATAATGTTTGTGTCCCAATTTTACTTTCCACCTGCTTCCAGCACCCAGCTCCATTGTATAAAAATAAATATTTCTCATTAGAAATTTAATTAAAATTTAGTTCAATAAATAAAATAGAACTTTAGGAAAATGGAACACAACAAAAGAGGATTATTATGAAATCAATAAAAGCAATAATAAAAAGTTATAAACTTAAAAATTAGCTCACAGACTACCTGTTCTTTGTGGCTTTGCTGCCCTTAATCAACAAACTTTCTTCTCTCTCCCTGCCCAAGGCTCTCTCATGAGTATTGTTCCCTGATTAAACAGGTGATGTGATGAGACATGTTAGAATAATGTCAATTTTTCAGTATATATGGTTACTAAAATAAAGGAAATATTTCTCATTCTTTGTTATACCATAAATTGAGGAAGTCACTATATCTGTTCAGCATCCACAGAAATAATGTTAAAAGAATGATGTGGTGGGTTACAGTTCCCCACTGTCATGTTTTCCCTTCATATCTATGCAGCTTTTGAATTTTGAGGGGGAATGAAAAACTTGTGCCTGTTGTAAATCAAAATCTTAGAGGCAGATTCAGTTTTTCCACCACAGGAAAACCAACTCATAAGAAGCTTCAGAAACAATAAAGACAAGCTGTATAAATAAAAGAATGGGTAAACCTAAATTAGATCAGAGGGATAGTAGCATGAGAGATCCCCTAGGTTTCTCCCCCAGCAATTTCAGCAAGTTTAACAACTATAACTCAATAAAGGATTCAATGCTCATCATACAGGCCCTCTGCAATTGATCCCCAGTTGGGAAATGTGGGGGAAGCCCTGTGAATGTTAGCCATTACCAAGATGACAAAATGAACCCTAACCCCAAGCATTATGGCTATACTGATGGCAGCTGTGGAGGTTAGCTTTGGAATTTCACAGTGTTAAAAGAATTGTGATTCAATGCCACCTACTGGAAAATACTAGAAAATTATCTTTGTGGTAATCAGTTAGAGAAGTACAACCAATACATAGATGTCTAGACAGAGAAGGAACCGTCAAATACCATGAATAACCAAGGTAGCAAGGCAGCTCCGAAAGAAAATGAAAAATCTCCAGAAAGCAAACAGGTACCCATGGAAATATATGACATAAACGACAGAGAATCAAGATTGCAGTTCTGAAAATATTCAATGAAATACAAGAAAATCCAGACAAGCAATTTAATGCACTCAGAAAACAATTTAATGAGCTGTACCATAGAGAGTGAGATGTAAAAAATAATAATAAGTATGAAGAATTCAATAAAAAAGACCAGGAATGAACTAGTGAGCATAGGAAATAGAGCCTACCAGACGGAGGAAAGAATTAATGATATTGAAGATAGAACACTCTTAATGACACAGAGGGAAGGAGAGAGAGAGACCTAAGCACTAAAACAATGACAGAGCTCTATGAGAACTACCTGACTCCATCAGAAAAAGTAATATAAGAATAATAAATAGGCAGCTCAGAAGAAAAGAAGAAAAAGGGAACAGAGAGCCTATTCAAACAAATAGTGGAAGAGAACTTCCCAAACATATGGAAAGAACTAGATCCTTGAATGCAAGAAGCAAACAGAACACCTAGTTACCTCAATCCAAAGAAGTCCTCTCCAAGGCATATCTTATTACAACTGGCAAAAATTAATGACAAAGAAAGAATTCTCTGAGCAGTCAGAGAAAATAAGAAAGTGACTTATAAAAGAAAGCCCATCAGGTTATCATACGATTTCTCAGCAGAAATGCTACAGCCAGAAGAAAGTGGAACCAAATATTCAAACTACTGAAAGCAAGAAATTACCAGCCAAGAATAATATACCCAACCAAGTTATAACTTAAATATGAGGAGAAATAAAGACTTTTTCATAGAGAACCTGGGGGAATTTATCGACAGAAGACATCCATTACAGGAAATATTCAAGGAGGTTATTCTACCTGAAACAGAGAACAAAAGGTCATGATACTATGACTATGTTCACATAAAAATATTACAGCATAAACAGGAGTAATTTGTGACAACAAAACCATAAAAGGGAGGAGGTAAAAGTCTGAATTTGCAAAGAATGAAGATCAGATGAATTCAGAAGAAAAACAAACAAAAAACAACTACTGTATATATGGAACATTTTCCCCCATAAACCTAATGGTAAACACACACACACACACATACACACACACACATGCACACACACATGCACACACACATGCACACACACACACACCAAAATTGGTACACATAGCTAAAATAAGAAGGAACAGAAGACAGACATATGAAATACCACCAAACTAAAACAACAGATGCAAACACAAAGGAAAAGAACCCATGGTGGCACAGAGCTACCAGAAAACAAAAGATAAAACAGCTATAGGAAATCATTATACATTGATAATATCCCTAAATGTAAATAGACTGGATTCACCAATATAGAGGCACAAGGTAGCAGACTGGATCAAAAATAAAAGCCATTCATATGCTGCCTTCAGGAGACATGTCGAAACTACAAAGACAAAGGTAAATTCAAAGAGAAAGGGTATAAAATGATTCTCCAAGCAAACAATATACACAGAAAAGCAGGTGTAGCCATTCTTATATCTAATATAATAGACTTCAAAGTTATAAAGATACCAAGAGACAAAGATAGACATTTTATAATGATAAAGGAAATACTACATCAATAAAACGTAACACTTCTTAACACATACACACCCAACCAAGGAGCACCAAAATATGTAAAACAACTACTCACAGAACTAAAGGGAGAAACAGACCAAATCACAATCATAGTTGGGGACCTTATCACACCATTGACAACACTATACAGATCAACCAAACAGAAAATCAATAAAGAAACAGTGGCCTTAAATGACTCAGTAAACCAAATGAACATAGTTAACATTTTTAGAGCCTTTCATCCCCAAACAAGAAATTATACATTCTTCTCCAGTGTACAGTCTCAAGGATAGACCATATGTTGGGTGACAAAATTAGCCTCAATGAATTAAAGGAGATTAAAATTATACCAAGGTTATTCTCTGACCACAATGCCCTGAAATTAGAAATCAAGTGCAAAAAGGAAGCAAAGAAACCCAAAATATGTGGATGGTAAATAATATATTAAATGTGGAGATTAAACAATATAGCTAAAATGGCCATATTACCCAAAGCAATATACAGATTTAATAAAATTCACATCAAAATCACATATCATTTTTTAAAGAAATAGAACAAAAAACCATCAGATATGTATGGAACCACAAAAGACCACAAATAGCCAAAACAGTTCAGAAAAAAAAAAAAGAATGAAGCTGAAGGTAAGCAACATAAAAAATGAATGAGTCAAAGAAGAAATAAAAGATGAGCTCAAAATATATAGAGAGACAAATGATAATGACCTGGACGTTCTTTGTCTTTCACATCAAAATCATCACTTTTAAAACATTTAAACCAGCGTTCACAAGTATCTTGAGATGTAGCATGTTCACCAGAAGCTTCCCAAAGTATATGATAACTTTCAGCAGCACTTTTCTTCAAAATAAAGTAATGAATTAAAACTTCCTACAAATGCTTTTTTTTTGGCATGAAATTCAACATTTTTAAGTGTAAAAACATCTATGTTATTAACACCTTCAGAAAATTTGACATAGGAAGTTTTTAAGCTTGTTGTCAATACAAGAAAATAGCATACATATCAAATCCCATATATATCAACACATGTGTAACTCCATTATTGAAAAAATCCACATTATTAACCGGTACACCTGGTATATCACTTCAGTCATGCTTGGTTCCAATGTTGTCCCATTTACAGATGAACTCCCTCGGATACCTTCAGGGGTTTGGCAATGCCAGATGTCAAGTTTAATTTCCACATTCTCCCAGGGAAAGTGAGTACAGGAGTCATCCAGCCTTAGGAGTGAGAGTCCCTTACCATGCTGATTTACCTCCACTTAATTTGTCCCCCACACTGGAATTCAAATTACTTGTATGCATATCACAAACCATCCTAAACTTGCATTTGAAAAGATCCTGTCTCCATCATGGGTGGTCACCCCAGCTACCAAGAGAATTTGAGATGAACTATGTGTGACTTCAAGTCTTTGTACTTGAGAGCTAATCTTGTCTTGAGAGCACCTACGGAATAGGCTGTAGATAAGGGTGTGGTTCTCATTCTGCCTTTGCAATCTCTTAATGAATTGACTGAGATGCACATCAGTCTGGTTTGATTTTTATTCAGTAATAAAATTATTTCCTTTCTTTCATTCCTTAGTGGAGAGGTTTTCCGTGTTGAGAAATTTGTTTTTAGTTATATTTCCCTAACATCCACTGGAAACAAACATTTTAAAACAGCACTTATGGAGGGTATCAGCATGTGGTTCAAGGTGACCTGGCCACGGTCACCTAGTTGGTGGTAGAGTCAGGAACAGAATGTAGGCTCTAAGTCTCAAAGTGGGAGGAGTTGGCAGTACTGATCAGAGGAAAGTCAGAAAGGAAATCTGTTTTCTCAGAGGAGGGATGCAAAGTTAAAGGAGGGAGCAGAATCAGTACCAGTGGCGAATTTAGGTTCAATCTCTCTAGAGCAGTGGTCGTCAAACCGTGGCTCGCAAGCCATATGTGGCTCTTTGGCCCCTTGAGTGTCCTAACACCACTTCTTCAAAATAGACTCGCCCAGGCCAAAAACCTACTTCTGCACATGGGCCATGAAGTTTCAATCACACTGTACGTGTGTGGGCCAAAGAGCCGCATGTGGCTCACGTGCTACAGTTTGCTGACCACTGCTCTAGAGAGACAGAGACAAAAGAAAAAGAGAAAGCTGATAGCATAGCTGAGCACTTCATTAGAATATAAGCACAAGAGAGTGAGCATTTTTTCTTTTTCATTTATTGCTCTATCCCAGGGCCTTAGAGAGTGCTGGGCACAGAGAAGTTCCTCAATAACAAGTTGTTGAATGACAAAAGTTAAAAAAAAATACATAGAAATAAAAAGTAAGAAGTTTCTGTCTCAGCTGACTGAATTTCCTAAGAGAGTAGCTGCAGGGTCTCCTTCTTCTGGAAAGCATCAGGACTTGCCACTGTGCTTCGATGCAGCTAATACCAGAAGTCTTTTTTTGTTGTTGTTCTTTTACATTCTTCTCTCAAATATTCTATACAAAATAATTGTATAAGAAGACACTTGGAACAGCAACAGAGGTCATCTTGAAATCGGTCTTGTAATTATATTTTAGTAAATGTTTATAATGATAATAAGGCTATTAATATTAAGTAAGTAAACACTTAATGAGTGCTTACCAAATGGAAATTAATTATGAGTAAACATTTACACTAGACTATGATGTCATTTTACTAAATATACTGTTTTTATAGGTTTGTTTATAAATGAAAAATTTTATCAAGTTCAGAATTTTAATGAGTTTACTTTTTAGCTTTCCTTTCCTATCCCTTATTGTTGATCACAAATTCTCCTATCACAGCCATCTGCATGTGTGTGAGTGATCACATAATCCAAGGTGGAAAGCCAGGAAATCTGACCTATATCATGACTGCACTCCTCACTTGGACTCTGAACTATTTAAGTGATCTGTGTTGCAGGTATTCTTTTGCACAATGGATATATTTCCTCTCCTAACTCAACCAGGGTTATTATGAGAATCAAATAAAATGAAAGTGATTTTACAGTTAAAGGAATTATACTGATAGGAGGTGTTGTTCTTAAGCAAAATAAATATATTTCTAACCTTTGCTCTCCAACTATATGCACTGGTTATTAATTCAGCCAGCCCAATATTGTAATATTCTTTACTTCAATGTAACATTATGTAGAAAAAGAACAAGGTTATCATTTATTTGTTCTTATAAATAACTGGATTATTTCAGGTGAATGCTTCATTAATTGTTTTCATACCAGCAAATCCATCCAGTCAATCAAACAATGTGGCAGATTTTTAGCTTTAAACAATCTCATTTAGGTAATTAGCAACTACCTGCAAGGTTAAATTGATTAATTGATTTCACAAATCCTAAGGCTTGAAACACCAAAGTTTGACCATTTTTTTCCTACCAGTTAACTATGAATTCTTTAAAAGCATTGTCATCATGTTTAGATGGGAACCTACTATGTGTCACTACTGTGCCTTTGAGCAGGTGCTCAGGGAAACGTTGATGAGATGACTTCATGGGAATTACAATCAAGTGAACAACATAGACATTAAGCATGTACTCTTACATATTAAGGTTCCAGGCTGCATTGACCTCATCTCAACTACATTTGCTTAAAGATTCACAGATCCTGAGTAGAAGAGGGAGAATGGAGAACTTTACACTGACTTTTAAGTACTTCCTCAAGGAACTGACAATTTAACTTCTGCTCAGATTTTGTTTTAAAAAGTCTTGTGTCATGACTAACTTGAAGGGGAGAGAAACAGCACCACACTGGAATGAACAAGCGAGCAGTGGTCTGTTTCCTTTCTCTAACACAGTCATTCCTAACTGGATTGGTTTTGCCCCCAAGGGGACAGTTTGCAAAGGCTGGAAATAGTTTGAGTCGTTACAACTGGATGGTTGTTACTGGCAATAGTGGGTGGACACCAGAAATTCTGTTAAGCATCCTATAATGCACAGTGCAGTTCCCCAGAACAAAGCATCCTCTGGCCCTGATGTCAGTAGTGCTGAGGCTGGGAAGTCCTGCTCAGGCCTCATGGATGACTGCACATTTGATACATGATTGTACCTTTCTTGTAATTCGAATTTAGGGAATATATAAAAGTGCATGGTACTCTGCTGAGCTTGCTAAGCACTAAGGCCAACATCTGTATTTGAGATGGTTCAAAGAACCATTTATTCCAGACACAGCTGTGAGCTTTGCAATGTACAAAATATTAAAGATGCCACAGTTGATCCTTCCCTCAGACAACAGTGTTCACACCCTCTTGGCATCTTCCCTCAGGAAACACTCATGCCAAGTGCAGAGCCATGTTAAGAAATTGGAAACTGCATGGAGGTTATAATCCCTGTGCTGTTGCTCTATATGCTGTGTTTTTTCTATCTTCTATTTTTTTCTTAATGCTACGTAAATTTTGTGCAAGGAGAAGCCAATTACATCTTGTGAGAGTGTTTATCAGTCCAGGCAAAAGACCATGGCTCCCTCTGGAGAGGCCACACGACAAGAGGCCAAATCTCTGGTAAGTAGCAGTGACATCTCCCTCAAGTGCTTGGAATGGAGATGAAAGGAATCAGCAGTTTTGAGAGACTTTTAGCACATGATGCAAATACTTTTGCTCCCTTTTAACATCTATTCTGCACCATCTTCTCTTCTTTGCCAGCAAAGACTGGATCTTGTTCAGGTATCTTTCCTCCTCTGTGCTTTAGGGTAAGCTGGTTCCAGTTCCCATGCAGGACATGTAATATGATTCAAGCAGATAACGTGTATGGGAGAAGCCACTGGAGGCTTCTGTGGACATGTTTTCATATTCTTAAAAAACGATGCTTGAGAAGAGATGGCCCTTTCCCCCACTGAACATGGTTGGATTTACATGTAAGCCTGAAATGTGTATCAGCACTTTTGCAATCATCATAGGAATAGTTGGAGGATGAGGCAATTGGACTAATGACAGCATAGAGAAAAGTGAAGGTGAGCATTGGTTCTTACGAGTCACCTCTGACTCAACCCACGCTGGAGCTCTCCTATCTAGATCTTCCTATTATTTGACATTAAAAATTCTTGAATTTTTAAATAAACTTAAAAGGATATATTTTTGTTATGTATAGCTGCAGAATATTAATACAGAATTTAATATGTACATGAATATGATGGCCTGGGTACGAGAAATGGAGAATAGAATTCTTAGACTTCTGGGTGGTAACTAGGGATATGATGGCCTTACAGACACATAAACACTAGAATAGAAAGTTTAATTAGGAACATCACACATTTGCTTCTGGATATTTTGAGTTTTAGGTGCTTTGAATAATATAAGAAGAGATTTCAAGTGGGCAGTCAATACCTGTGTTTACAGTTAATAGAAGAGGTCTGGTGTGGAGATATCCACATGTAAGTTGTCGGGGCACAGGCGATGATTTATGAGTATGGGTGGACTAGCCTGGAGAAAACTCACAGGTATAATTGCCTAAAACCAATTCTTCAAAATGTCAACATTTAATATCAATTTTCACATCAGGAAAGATGAGCCTGTGAATGTGGCCAGAGGAGGAATTGAAGAAGCAAAATGGAACAAGGAGTATATTGTGCCACAGAAATTCAGAGAAGTGTTTATAAAAAGAGGAAAAAGTTGAAAATATCAAATATTGTATGAAATAAAAACAATTATGAATCAAAATTCCAACCACTATTGAGTTTCCTCAAAAAATTAAAAATGGAACTGTCTTTTAACGCAGCAATTCTACTTCTAGGAATATAACCAAAGAAACCCAAAACACTGATTAAAAAAATATGTAAACCCCTATGTTCATTGCAGCTTTATTTACAATAAACAAGATTTGAAGCAGCCCAAGTGCCCATCAGTAGATGAGTAGATAAAAAAAGCAGTGTTACATTTATACAATGGGATACTACTTAGCTGTAAAAAAAAAGGAGGAAATCTTATGTTTTGTGACAGCATGGATGGACCTGGAGAGCATTATGCTAAGTGAAGTAAGCCAGCCAGAGAAAGACAAATACCATATAATCTCACTTATATGTGATATCTAATGAACAATATATACAAACAAGCAAAATAGAAACAGACTCATAGATAGAGAGAACAGACTGACAGTTGTCAGAGAGGGGAAAGGGTTTGGGGGGCTAGGCAAAATAGAAGAAGGGATTAAGCAAAAGAAAAAAAAACACATAGACACAGATAACAGGGGCATTGCTGATTCCCAGGGGCAAAGGGATAGGGAGAGGTAGAAGAGAGTAAAAGGCAGATAAATAGTGACAGGAGGAGACTTGACTTGGGGTGGTGAACACACAATACCATATACAAATGATGCATTTTAGAACTGTAAACTTGAAAACTGAATAATTTTATTAACCAACTAGAGGCCTGGTGCACAAAAGTCGTGCATGGGGTAGTGTCCCTCAGCCCAGCCTGCACCCTCTCCAATCCCTAAACCAGCAGTGGGACATCCCTCTCACAATCCTGGACCGCTGGCTCCTAATTGCTCACCTGCCTGCCTGGCTGGTCACCCCTAACTGCCCCCCTTGCCAGCCTGGTCGCCCTTAACTGCCCCCCGCTGCCAGCCAGGTCACCTCCAACTGCCCCCTCCCTGCTGGCCTGGTCACTCCTAACTGCCTCCCCCCGCTGGCCAGGTCACCCCTAACTGCCACCCCTGCTGGCTTGGTTGCCCCCAGTTGCCCCCCCTTGCCAGTCTAGTTGCCCCTCACTGCTACCCCCCCCCCCAGCCTGATCACCCCTCATGACCCCCCTGCTGGCCTGGTCATAAACAGCCATCTTGTGAGGGTGTGATGGTCAATTTGCATATTACCTCTTTATTATATAGGATGTCACACCAATAAATTAAATAAAAATTAAAGGAAGAACATCTATTTTAATTCAAAAATATTACAAATGAGAATTTGATTTTTGAAAATTGTTATACATACTTGTGTAGCATAAAATTTTTCACATGCATTGTCTCTTTTGAGTTCACTGACATTTGTTAGAAAGGATTAAACTGTTATTGCTAAGTCAGTTTTCCTCAGGGACAATGATGCTTAGATATGCTAAGTGATTTGATCTATGAAGCAATGCCAAGCTGGACTTAGCACATAGCTGACTAACTCTGGATTCAGATCTTTTTCTACACCAGTTCCAAACCCTACACAGTTCACTCCCTGGCCAGGAATGGTGAATTGATTCTAAGTTCCCTAGTTTAAAGAGAGAGAGATAGACAGACAGACAAAGTAGATATGGGTTAAGCACATCATAGTCAGGACCCCCTAGAACCCACATTATAGGAAGAGCAGGTGTCCCTGACACTTAGCTCAACCTTACAGCTGCCACATAGGCAGCCAGGTAGGGAGAGTCAGCAGCCTGACAGCATACATCTCCCACAGGTGGAGGATCAGAACAGGAGCACAGGGAGTGAGCTGTGTTCACTATTTAGTGAGAGGAGTAACTTCTGTTGTCTAGTGAACCACATTATCCCCTTTGGGAACATGGGATACATGTGCTTAAAACAACTATGTGAAATAGGCATTGATGAATATATTAGTTTGGTAGGCCTGCCATACTAAGTGCCATAAATTAAATGGCTTAAACAGCAGAAAGGTAACATCTCAAGGTCCTAGAGGCTGAAGTCCCAGATGAAAGTGTTAGCAGGGTTTGAAGACTGTGAGACTGTTCTATGCCTCCCTCCAACTTCTGGTAGTTTGCCTGGCATTCCTTGGTGTGAGAAGCATCACTCTGATTTCTGTTTTCATCTTCACATTCCATCTCCCTGTGTCCAAATTTCCCCCTTTCATAAGTATATCAGTTGAATTGGATTAGTGTCCATCCTAATGACCTTCTCTTAACTAATTAAACCTGCAGCAACTGTCTTTCCAAATAAAGTCACATTGTGAGGTACTGGGCCTTCAGACCTTAGCACATGAATTTTTGGAGGACACAATTCAATCTATAACAATAAGCTTCTCTTAATAATGGATATAACTGCAGTAAATGATTGGCTAATGCTATCACTCTATATATAGAGAGACTGCACATACACTTACTAGGTGTACTGGTTAATAATGCAGATTTTTTTCAATAGATGGAGTTACACATATGTTGATATATATGTGATTTGATATGTATGCTATTTTTTATTTCATATGTATGCTATTGACAACAAGCTTCAAAACTTCATATGTCAAATTTGCTGAAGGTGTTAACATCATAGATATTTTTATACTTAAAAATGTCAAATTTTGTGCCAAAAAAGAGCATTTGTGGGAAGTTTTAATTAATTACTTTATTTTGAAGAAAAGGCTGCTGAAAGTTATCGTATACTTCAGGAAGCTTATGGGGAACATGCTACACATCTCAAGATACTTGTGAATGCTGGTTTAAATGCTTTAAACGTGATGATTTCGATGTGAAAGACAAAGATGTCCAGGTCAACCGAAAATGTTTGAAGACCAACAATTACAAGCATCATTGGATGAAGATGCTTGTCAAACTCAAAAACAACTTGCAGAAATATTAAATGTTGCTCAGCAAACAATTTTTGATTATTTACAAGTAATGGGAAAGATTTTAAATGAAGGAAAATGGGTGCCACAACAACTGAACTAAAGATAAGTGGAAAACCAAAAGTCATTAGAAAAATGTTGCTTCAACAGCAGGAAAGAAAGTCATTTTCTTTTTTTGCATCAAATTGTGACTGGTGATGAAAAATGGATTTATTTTGCGAATCCAAAATGCACAAAATCATGGGTTGATCCAGGTCAACCATCAACATCAACGGCAAGGTCAAATCGCTTCAGAATGAAGACAATGTTCTGTGTTTGCTGGGATCAGGAAGGTGTGGCTTCTAAAACCAGGTGAAACCGTTAATACTGATTGCTACCGACGAAAAATATCAATTTGAATCACACTGTAATTGTGAAATGACCAGAATGTGCCAGAAGACATGGCAAAGTAATTTTGCTTCATGATAACGTACCATCACACCCTTCAAAACCCGTTAAAGACACGTTAAAGAAATGTTGGGAAAAAGATACAGAGGCAAAGAAGCATTGAACAGACTGTCAAACTACATCAGGAAGGCAGGGGAGGTTGGGCAAAGGGGGCTGTAAGAGACCAACCAAAAACTTGTACGCATGCATATAAGCGTAACCAATGGATACAAGACACTTGGGGGCGGGAGGGAGGGTGGGCAGGTGAAGGCATGTACTGGGGGGTAGGGGAGGCCGGGGAGAGGTCAATGGGGGGAAAAAAAGGGAGACATATGTACTACTATTTGTAATACTTAAAACAATAAAAAATAAATAAATAAAAAAGACAATTTAAAAGATCTTGCCTGGGAAATATTAACCCACCCGCTATATTCACCAGACCTTGCTCCTTCAGATTACCACTTGCTCCAATCGATGGCACATGCACTTTCTGAGCAGCACTTCAAAATGTACGAAGGAGTAGAAAATTGGGTCTCTGAATTGTTTGTCTCAAGATAAGCAAAGTTCTATTGGGACGGTATCCACAAATTACCTGAAAGATGGGGAGATGTGTAGCTTGCAATGAGCATTACTTTGAATAAATACTTTTGATGTGTCTCTTGAAATTATGGTGTTTTCTTTGATTACAAAATCCACTGTTATTAACCGGTAAAGTACGTGTATGCCTGTGTGTAAGTACCCAATACTCCTAGGTCAGAGTAACATAGACATACATGGCTACTACTCACATGTAAAACAATAGCCACAGCAGCTTCTTGCATAGCTCTCCATGCTCTGATCCCCAAATTGTAATGCACTTGCATATACCTCAGAAAAGAAAGCATAAAATTAAGAGACTCCTAGCTGTGATGGTGCTCCTTGCACATTAGCCCATGTTAATCTCTGAAGAAAAATTACTAAGTATCTGAAATATGAGTGATTCTCCTCTAGGAGAGACAGGAACAACATAGCCAGGCTTCTAACCTAAATATAGACTTTTCTATCAGAGAGTATCTCTACATCTCTTTGGAGGGATACATTATCTGTAAGTTTCAAAAGTGCCTTTTTCTTCCTATACCAGCTCCCTCTTTTTAAAAAAGTTTATTGTATAGAGAGGCCCAGTGTATGAATTCATGCATGGGTGGGGTCCCATGGCCTAGTCAGCAATCAGAGCCCATCACTGTCTCACCCAGTGCCAATCAGGGCCAATTGAGGCCCACTGGCCGGGGGGAGGTTGGCTGGCCACAAGAGGTTGGTTGTGAGAGCACCTGTGTATGCAAATTAACCCGCCATCTTTGTTGGGTTAATTTGCATGCTCATTCATGATTGGCTGGTGGGTGTTGCAAAGGTACGGTCAATTAGCATGTCACTCTTTTATTAGGTAGATTTTATTGAATTTATTGGGGGTGATATTGGTTCCCCAAATCATACAGGTGTTGTGTGCAACTCAAGGAAACATCATCTGCACATTGTATTGTGCACCCATTGCCCAAAGCAGTCTCTTTCCATCTCCATTTATTACCCCTTTGCCCACCTCACCCAGTCTGTACCCCATCCCCCTATGACTATCACCACACTGTTGTCTGTGTCTATGTTATGTATATATGTTATTTTACTTAATCTGTCCACCTTTTTTCTTACAGTCCCCCACCCAGCTCCCCTCTGACAGCTGTCAGTCTGTTCCATGTTTCTATTTTACCTGTCAGTTTATGTTGTTAATTAGATTCCACATATAAGTGAGATAATATGGTATTTTTTTTTCTATGACTGGCTTATTTTCCTTAGCATAATGCTCTCCAGGTGCATCCATGCTGTTGTAAAAGGTAATATTTCCTTCTTTTTTTAGTAATATTCTGTTATGTATTCATATTCCACAGCATTTTTATCCACTCATCTACTGATGGATTCTTGAGTTTTTTCCAGATCTTGGCTATTGTAGATAACACTGCTATGAACATAGGGGTGCATATATTTTTTGTAATTCCCAGAAGTCAAATAGCTGGATCAAAAGGCCTAGCTCTACATGGCACTCTGATTCCCCAGGAGACTGAACTCAGAAGGGCAGGGCCACGGGGAATGATTTGACAGCTGTGTGCTGGCGGTGGGTAACAATGGTCCCCTTTCCAAAGCATCACAGTTCAATCACTGCCTGAATCTCTGCCAAGAACTTCTTCAGAAAAAGAGCTTTACAAAGGTCTGTGCTGGGTGCAGCTAGCAGACAGCTCTGCAGGATCTGAACAGGGCAGAGTGGCCTTGCCAGTGGCTGGAGTTCTGGGCAGTGCACACCCCAGACTGGTGCTGTACCCATAGGAGTGCTGGAACCTGGGAAGGTGTTGTCTGGGTCTCTAGCCTCTGGGTCTTCTCTCCCAGTCAGACTGAATCTCTTCTGATTGTCCCCACCAGATGCTACATGGACTCCTCTTCTCATTTCTGTTCCTCTGGATTGGGGATCCTGGTGTGGGGTTGAGTTTGCATGGTCCTGTGGGAGGGAGTTTCACAGCCGAGATATCCCTTTGGCTTCTCAGCCACCAGCATGTCTAGGTCTCTGCCCTTCTTACCAGCCTCTATGTGCCTTCTTCTGTAAATCTTTGGTTACTATATTTTAGTTCAGCTAGCTTTCAGTTGGTTATTCAGGTTGACTGCTCTATAATTTAGCTGTAAATCCAGTTTGGGTCTGGGAGCAGTGAGTGAAAACCTACTCAGCAGCCATCTTGGAATCCTCAGCTCTGCCTTCTTATCTTCTTTTTATTCCCCTTTAATCTCCTAAGTTAAACATTCATGTTATTATTGCAAATGTTCCAAGTGCTTAAAATTAAGTGAATTATTTTTAATAAGAGGAAATTTTATTTCTTAAGATTCAGTTAACCTACTCATTTAAATAGGTCTTGCATATGACATTTCTTTTTAATTATAAAGAATTTAAAATTTTTAAGCTCTATTATAAGTTTTAAATTATATCCTGATAAATCTCATTTTATCCATATATTGGCCACTTCTAAAGTCTTGTGATTTATATTCCTGGATAATAATTAATGTATATGGAGGTCTATATTGAAGTGACCATCACCTCACAAAATAAGTAGTCATTGGAAACAGCTGCTTGGGCTGTATTATCAGCCTACGTACCCAATAACAGCCCACATATGCCAATTTGGGGAGGGGGAGGGTATTATTATGGTGTGTTTGCAGGGATATAGAAATATTGGAAAGATCAGACTCCACTCTTGTGAATGAATATAACTCTAGGGTGCTTATTTATTTTTTAAATGTCTTTTTTTCTTACATTTCAGGTTTTGGACTTTAAAAACATAAATTTTATTTTAAAGGACTATAATGGCACTCCTAAATAAGTCTAAGAACCAGAATAAAGCCACGGAGGACTCCTGTACAAGCTACCTATAAGAGGAAAAAAGACTAAAAGTAAAAGTGTCCCTGGCTCAGTTGGTTGGCCATTATCCTGTGCACCAAAAAGTTGCTCATTCATTCTTTGTCGGAGCACATGCCTGGGTTGTGTTCTTGATTCCTGATAGCGGGCATGCAGGATGTGGCCGATGGATGTTTCTCACATCAATGTTTCTCTCTCTCTCTCCCTTCCTATCTCTCTCTCTCTCTCTCTCTCTCTCTCTCTCTCTCTCTCTCTCTCTCTATATATATATATATATATATATATATATATATATATATATATATTTAAACTAAAAGTAAAAGTGAAGAGTTTTTATAAGAGATAATATGCTTGTGGACTTTCTGTCAATGCCTCAATTTTAAGGAGCTTATTTAAAGGAAAAAATACATAAAACCAATATATGGTTTTGGGGTTTGGTTTAATAAGCTTTTTAATTTACACTTACTCAGTTTAATTGAAGACATTGCAATTTTCATGCATAAGACAGATTTTTATTTCTTAGCCATAGTTAAAGAGCCAAGTAAATCCTCTCCTATATAGAGTCACAAGTTTCATTCTGCTACTATGGCAAGTTGATACTGTAAATCTGTGTTCAACGCTCAAGTCTTTATTGGAGAATGACCTGTACTATTGCATTTAACATCGCTAAGAGAGAGCTATGCTTTGTTCAAATGGGAATAATGATTCCTACCTTTTGGACTTATTGTATATTTACAGGTGATTATGTAAATGAGTGGCATAGTACCTAGCCCACTATAGAAATATAAAGTTGGTAGTCACTAATAGTTGATTTGGACAGGAAGTTCATCTGGACAGAATGTAGTACCAGTGCTGGCACTCTTGTCTTTCACATAAAATCAGCAAAATGACCCTGGTCTTCCTCATGCCCAGAAGAGTTGCAGCATAAGTATCTGTATTTTGTGTGCTACAGGAATGTCCTCTTCTGTTCCAAATCCCTTGCCCTGCTTAGTGAACTCCTCATTAAAGAAAAAGAGTAAAACTTCCATTCTATAGAGCTAAGAATTCAATTATCCCTTCCAAGAAAATAATAATGCACTGAGACATCAGAGAGAAAAAAAGTTTGAAACTATGAGATGGAAGAAAGAATGATCAGCAGGCAGAGAAATTGTCAAGTGACTTCACGTTGTCCATTCTCTTACTGGTTTTGATAATTTGTAGAACATGTTTCTATACCCAGAAATTAAGTGAAATCCTTCTTCAATAAACAATAAACAGAAGAGGGAAAAATTGTCTTTTTTAAAAGACCATTAAAGCACCCCTAAAAATCTGTATACTCTAATCAACACATTTTCAAGAACTAGATTTTTTAACAAACTATAATAAAATAAAAGAGATTAGAAGTAATTAAAGTTCAGTGCTTGCACTAAGCATGTATTTTTTATTTACGATATACACACACCTTTTAAACATGGGTATGAATAAACACACACAGTTGAATCATGATCTAAAATGTATTCAGTCTCTGGATGTCTTTATCAAAAAACTTGAAATCCATGTTTATAAAGACTCTTATAAAAGAAGTGCATTAAGCTAGAGCAGAAGTTTTGGAATAATCTAAAATCACTTTTTATTTTTGTTGTAGGTTTTGTTTTAAAAGCATGTAACTTTCGTCTCTGAAGCTACTTTTATACATGATTCTAAAATGCTGGATAAATGTGTAACCAGATAATTAATCGTTCTAAAAAGTTTTTCATTTTTCCATTAGAAATATTGGTCCTAGGGGGTGAAAAGATGGTGGCTGGCAGGACAGAGGTGAGGGAGAGGAAGTGAGTGAATGAGGGTATGAAAGGAGAGTGTGTGGATGTACGTGGTGTGTGTGTGAGTGAGGGAGGGAAAGTTAAATCTCACAGGAGCAGCAGGGGCTGGCAGACAGGCTCTCCTTGACAAGGAGAGACTACAACCACTGCGGGAACTCCCCAGACAGCTGTACTCCAGCACAGAGCCCACAACATCTTGAAGGGGAGAACAGCCTTTTTTAGGAACTCATCAAACCACCAACCAGACAGGCCTTGGAACTGCCCGGCAACCCAGCAGCCACTCCAGCCAAAATCCTTCTACCCCAGCTGCAGACCCACGGACCCTGAGACTTCCACTTCCAAAGGTGCACCAGTTGGCAGCAGTAAGTGCAACCTCCTTTTCCCAGCAGCAGAACTCCAGATTTCTGCATATCCAGCCCCGCAGGCAGCCAGGGCACTCCACTCTTTAGGCAGCACTTGGGAGCCACTGAGAGCCCCCGAGGGTGTGATTCTGCATAGACAAGGGTGCTCAGCCCCGCAGTAGAAATTCTGAATTCCCTCTTTCTGAATAACTGCCCACATTCACCCCAGAGGCTCAACCACGACCCCTCAGAGTGCATCAGAACTCTGTGCCCAGCAAGCGCAGCTCCACAGAGGCAAAGTTCCAACAGGCAGGCACCCTGAGCCCATCTACCCACAGGGCACTAGTGGGAGCCACTGTGAGCTCTCCCTGGATGCGATCTTGAACAAAAGGGGACCCGCTCCCCCCTGTCCCCCAGCAGTAGAAGTTTAGAATTCACTCATCCTGGATACCGGCCCACAGGCACCTCAACTGCACGGCTACACTGCCAGGGCCCTTCAGAGTCCTTCAGTGTGCCTCGCTGGCAAATGTATAATGGGTGCTCCTATGAGCCACCACTGGGAGTAAGCACCTATCCACCACAGGTGCAACAGCAAAAGCTGGGTCTGCCCACCCCATGACTGCAAAACTCTGGGCACCACAGTCATGCCTTTCCAGAGAGCAGGCCCCCTGAGCCCCATCACCCCAACAGACGGTTCCTGGGTGCCACTGTGAGTCCCTACTGGGCACATTTGATTTCAATTAAGGGTGCAATACAGTAAAAATTGGGACACTCACCTCCATGGCAGCTGACTTCTAGACACCACAGTTGTGCCTCTCAAGCTTGCAGGCCTACATCAAGAGAACCCAAATAGCTCAAGTAGGGAGCTACACTAGATTAACAAGCCCAGGAGAACTGAGAGATTACACCAGTAGCACCATCCTCAACAGAACCTGAGTAGCAAAGCAATTGGATCTACAATTAAAACATTACAGGAAAACATGGGAAGACAAAAATGCAATCCCCAAAGGAAAGAAAAAGAGGAACCACCAGAAAGGGAGTTAAATGAATTCGAGGCTAGCAGCTTATCAGAGATAGAATTCAGAGTAATGGTTATAAGAATGTTTAACGGATGGATGACAAATACACACAACTCAATGACAAATACACAACTCAATGAGAACTATAAGGAGCTGAATGAGAATGTCACCAACATGAAAAGAAACCAAGATGAGATGAAGAATGACATAGCTGCAATAAAGAACACAATGGAAGGCCTAAACAGTAGAATAGAAGAGGCTGAGGACCGCATCAGCGAATCAGAAGACAAGGTAGGAAAAAACACACAAACACAGCAGCAACTGTAAAGAAGACTTAAAAAGCAAGAGGAGAGCCTAAGGGAACTTTGGGACAACACAAAAACAAAAAAACATTCACTTAATAGGGATACCAGAAGGAGAGGAAGAGAAACAAGGAATAAAAACCCTGTTTGAAGAAATAATGACAGAAAACTCCCAGGATGTTGGCAAGAAAAAAACTATGCAAGTCCAAGAAGTACATAGAGTCCCAAACAAGTTGAACCCCAAAAGACCGACACCAAGACACATCATAATTAAACTGGCAAACACTAACGACAAAGTAAGAATCTTAAAGGCTTCCAGAGAGAGACAGAAAGTTACTTACAAGGGATCTCCTATCAGAATATCAACTGATTTCTCAACAGAAACACACCAGGCCAGAAGGGAATGGAATGAAATATACAAAGTGATGCAAAGCAAGGTACTGAATCCAAGAATACTATACCCAGCACGGCTATCATTCAAAATTGAAGGTGGAATCAGGAGCTTCACAAACAAAAAAGGGCTAAGAGAGTTTTTTACTACCAAGCCAGCAATGCAAGAAATACTAAAGGGACTGCTGTAAAAAGAAGAAAGAGAAAAGCAAGAAAAAACACAAACACTAAGGGAAAATATGACAACAAACATGTACTTATCAATAATAACATTAAATGTAAATGGATTAAATGCACCAATCAAAAGACATAGGGTAGCTGAATGGATAAGAAAACATGACCCATATATTTGCTGTCTACAAGAGACCCACCTCAGAGCAAAGGATTCACACAGATTGAAAACAAAGGTATGGAAAAATATTTTTCAGGCAAATGGAAATGAGAAAAGAGCTGGGGTTGCTATACTTATATCTGATAAAATATACCTGAAGGTAAAGGCCATAATAAGAGATAAGGAAGGCCACTACATAATACAAAAGGGAGCAATTCAACAAGAAGATATAACTCTGGTAAACATAGATGCACCCAATGCAGGAGCACCCAAGTACATAAATAATCTCCTGGAAGATATCAAGGGAGAGATCGACAACAATACAATCATAGTAGGAGACTTTAATACACCACTAACATCACTGGATAAATCCTCTACACAAAAAAATCAGCAAAGAAACAGCAATTCTAAATGACACACTAGATCAGATAGACCTAATGGACATCTTCAGAGCAGTTCACCCCAAAGCCACGGAACATACATTCTTCTCAAGTGCACATGGGACATTTTTAAAAATAGACCACATATTGGGTAACAAGCAAAGTCTCCCCAATTCAAAAAGGTTGAAAGCATGTCAAGCATTTTCTCAGACCACAATGGCATAATATTAGAAATAAACTACAATAAAAACATTCCAAAAAATTCAAACACTTGGAAGCTCAATAGCATACTACTAAACAATGATTGGGTAATAAATGAGATCAAAGAAGAAATTAAAAACATCCTGGAGACTAATGATAATAAAAACACAACAATGTAAATGCTATGGGACACAATGAAAGTGGTCCTGAGAAGGAAGATTGTAGCTCTACAGGGCTACCTCAAAAAACAAGAAAAATTTGGTAATAAATCATCTAACTGAACAACTCAAAGAATTAGAAAGAGAACAACAAAAAAAGCTCATGGTAAGCAGAAGGAAGGAAATAATAAAGATCAGAGCAGAAATGAATGACAGAGACCAAAAAAAAAAAAAAATACAAAAGCTCAACAAAACCAAGAGCTGGTTCTTTGAAAGGATAAGCAAGATTGATGAACCTCTAGTCAGGCTCACCAAGAAGCAAAGAGAAAGGATCCAAATAAACAAAATCAGAAATGAAAGATGTGAAATAATAACAGACCCCACAGAAATACAAAGGATTGTTAAAAAATACTATGAACAACTCTATTCTAACAAACTAGACAACCTGGAGGAAATGGACACATTCCTAGAAAAATACAACCTTCCAAAACTTACTCAGGAAGATTCTAAAAATCTCAATAGGTTGATAACTATGGAAGAAATTGAAGCAGTCATCAAAAAGCTTCCAGCGGAGTTAGCATAAGAAAGGCCTGCCCTATCGCAGCTTAACCTAGCAAACTTGCAGCCTGGGTCAGACAGATCCAAAACCTCCAAACCCCAAGCAAAGAGGAGAAAACTGCAGCTCTCACTGTAGCTCCTGCTGAGTGGCCTCAGACAGTAGCTGACCTGCACCCCATTGGAAATCCAGAAGCCAGTGTACCTAGTGGTCAGTGTGAGACACCAGATTTCAACTCCTCACATCCATAAGTGACACATTCAAGAGGCAGACTCAGTGAGCACCAAAGCCCCACTGAAACAAGTCCTGCCCCATAAGTGTGTCTTCAGCGCAGCAGTTCTTCCATTATAGACACAGGGAGTGCTCACAGCTAATTGGCCTGGAGGTCAATTCCTCCCAGCATACCAACAGCAAATCAGGCTTAACTACACCAAGACTTTGCACTCAGCCCACAAAGGGGTGTACCAAGAGCGTCCACATCAGGTGATTGGGGAGGCTGAGCTACTGCCCCCTATAGGTCACCTACCACACAAAGCCACTCCATCAACACAAGGAAGCAGCCAAAATGCAGAAACAAAGAAACATGTCACGAATGAAAGAAACGGAGGAAAGCAAACTACTGGATGACATACAGTTCAGAACCACATGTATAAGGTTACTCAAGAATCTTCTAAAAACTGCTGAGAAACTTGATGACACTTCTGAGGAGCTCATTGAGACCTTCAAGGACCTTAATGAGAATGCCAAAAAAATGGAAAAGGACCAGTCAGAAATGAAGCATACACTGTCTAAAATAAAGAATATACAGAAACTCAATGGTAGATCAACGTACCCCAAGAATCAAACCAAAGATCTGAAATATGTGGAAACAAAAAACATCCAACCAGAAAAACAAAAAGAAAAAAGAATCCAAAAATATGAAGATAGTGTAAGGAGCCTCTGGGACAACTTCAAGCGAACCAACATCTGAATTTTTGGGGTGCCAGAAGAAGGGAGAGAGCAAAATATTGAAAACCTATTAGAAGAAATAATGACAGAAAACTTTCCCTACCTGGTGAAAGAAATAGACTTACAAGTTCAGGAAGCTCACAGAACCCCATACAAGAGGAATCCAAAGAGGACCACACCAAGACACATCATAATTAAAATGCCAAGGGCAAAAGACAAAGAGAGAATACTAAAAGCAGCAAGAGAAAAACAGTTAATTACCTACAAGGGAGTACCCATACGACTGTCAGCTGATTTCTCAACAGAAACTATGCAGGCCAGAAGGGAGTGGCAAGAAATATTCAAAGTGATGAACAGCAAGAACCTACAACCAAGATTACTCTACCCAGCAAAGCTATCATTCAGAGTTGAAGGTCAGGTAAAGAGCTTCACAGACAAGAAAAAGCTAAAGGAGTTCATCACCACCAAACCAGGATTACACGAAATGCTGAAGGGTATCCTTTAAGAAGAGGAAGAAGAAGAAAAAGGTAAAGATAAAAATTATGAACAACAAAATGACATCAAATACATACCTACCAACAAGTGAATCTAAAAATCAAGTGAAGAAAAAATCTGAAGAACAGAATGGACTGGTGAATATAATAGAATCAGGGACATAGAAAGGGAGTGGATTGACGATTCTCAGGGGAAGCAGGTATGAGGGGTGCGGGAAGAGATTGGACAAAAATCTTACTCCTATGGATGAAGACAGTGGCGCGGGGTAAGGGCATGGGGTGGGGTGGGGAATCAGGTGGAGGGGAGCTATGGGGAAAAATAAAAGAGGAACACCTGTAATAATCTGAACAATAAAGATTTATTAAAAAAAAAAAAAAAAGCTTCCAGCAAACAAAAGCCCGGGGCCAGATGGCTTCACAGGGGAGTTTTACCAAACATTCAAGGAAGAACTAAAACCTATACTCCTCAGACTACTCCAAAAATTTCAAGAGGAAGGAACACTTCCAAGTTCCTTCTATGAAGCCAGCATCACCCTAATACCAAAACCAGATAAAGACAACACAATAAAAGAGAATTACAGGCCAATATTTCTCATGAATATAGATGCCAAAATCCTCAACAAAATTCTAGCAAATCGAATCCAGCAGTACATCAAAAAGATCATACACCATGACCAAGTAGGATTTATCCCAGGGGTTCAAGGATAGTACAATATTTGTAAATCAATAAAAGTGATACATGACATAAACAAATTGAAAGATAAAAATCATATAGTCATATCAATTGATGCATAAAAAGCATTTGACAAAATCCAACATCCTTTCTTGATAAAAACTCTCAGCAAGGTGGGAATAGAAGAATCATACCTCAGCATAATAAAAGCCATATATGACACACCTACAGCCAACATCATACTCAATGGACAAAAACTAAAACCATTTCCCCTAAGAACAGGAATAAGACAGGGATGTCCACTCTCACCACTCCTGTTCAACATACTACTGCAAGTACTAGCCATTGCGATCAGACAAGAAGAAGAAATAAAAGGCAACCAAATTGGAAAAGAAGAATTAAAACTGTCCTTATTTGCAGATGACATGATACTGTACATAGAAAACCCTAAAGACTCCATGAAAAAATTATTAGACTTAATAAATTAATTTGGCATTGTAGCAGGATACAAAATTAATGCCAAGAAATCTATGGCATTTCTATACAACGATAACGAACTTACAGAAAGAGAGACTAAAAAAGCAATCCCATTTACCATCGCACCAAAAAAATCAAGATACCTACAATAAACTTAACTAAGGAGGTAAAAGACCTATACATGGAAAACTTCATGAAACTGAAAAAAGAGATAGAGAAGACATAAACGGAAGAACATACCATGTTCATGGATTGGTAGAATCAACATCATCAAAATGTCCATACTAACCAAAGCAATGAATAAATTCAGTGCACTTCCCATTAAAAAAGCAATGGCATATTTCACAGACCTAGAACGAATGTTCAAAAAATTCATCTGGAATAAAAAAGACCCTGAATAGCTGCAGCAATCCTAAGAAAGAAGAACTAAGTAGGAGGGATCTCAATACCAGATATCAAGCTGTATTACAAGGCCACTCTTCTATGTCTATTCTTGTGCCTGGTACTGGCACAAGAACAGATATATAGATCAATGGAATAGAATAGAGAACCCAGAAATCGACCCAAACCACTATGCCCAATTAATATTTGACAAAGGAGGCATGAACATACAATGGAGTCAAGACAGTCTCTTCAACAATGGTGTTGGGAAAATTGAACAGATACATGCAAAAAAATGAAAGTAGATCACCAACTTACACCATACACAAAAATAAACTCAAAATGGATAAAGGACTTAAACATAAGATGGAAACCATAAAAATACTAGAGGAATCCACAGGCAGCAAAATGTCAGACATATGTCAAAGGAACTTCTTCACTGATACTGCTCCTAGGGCAATGGAAACTAAAGAGAAAATAAACAAATGGGACTACATCAAAATGAAAAACTTTTGCACAGCAAAGTAAACCATCAATAAAACAACAAGAAAGCTCACTGCATGGGAGAACATATTTGCCAATTATATCAATGATAAGGGTTTAATCTCCAACATTTACAGAGAACTCATACAACTTAACAAAAAGAAGATAAACAACCCAATAAAAAAAATGGGCAACTGATCTAAATAGAGACTTTTTGAAAGAAGACAGAAGGAAGACCAAGAGATATATGAAAACCTGCTCAAGGTCACTAATCATCAGAGAGATGCAAATCAAAACAACAATGCGGTACCATCTCACACCTGTCAGAATAGCTATCATCAACAAATCAACAAACGACAAGTGTTGGTGAGGATGCGGAGAAAAAGGAACTCTCTTGCAGTCCTGGTGGGAATGCAGACTGGTGCAGCCACTGTGGAGAACAGTATGGAGTTTCCTCAAAAAACTAAAAATGGAACTCCCATTTGACCCAGTGATCCCACTTCTAGGAATATATCCCAAGAAACTAGAAACACGAATCAGAAAAGATATATGTACCCCTATATTCATAGCAGCATAATTCACCATAGCTAAGATTTGGAAACAGTCTAAATGCCCATCAGCAGATGAGTGGATTAAAAATCTGTGGTACGTCTACACAATGGAATACTACGCTGCGGTAAAAAAGGAGTTCCTACCATTTGCAACAACAAGGATGGAAATGGAGGACATTATGATAAGTGAAATAAGCCAGGCAGAGAAATATAAATATCACATGATCTCACTCATTTGTGGAATATAATGAACGGCATAGACTGATGAACAAGTACAGATCCAGAGACTGAGAAACGTCAATCAGAACCTTAAACCTCAGGGAAGGAAGGGGTTGGTGGGAGTAAGGGGGAGAGATCAACCAAGGGACTTGTGTACATGCATATGAGCCTAATCAATGGACACAGACAACGGGGGTGGTGCATGAGTTGGGGGTGGGGGGTAATGGGGGAATAAGGACGCATATGTAAAAAAATTTAAAAATAATAAAAATAATAAGAAATAATAAATAAAAAATAAAAAAATAGAAAAGAAATTGTAAGGTAACCAGAACCCCAAGAACACCTGAGAACGTTTTTCTTGCCATGCTAGCAGTCATCAGCTGTAAGGTAATATTACCTGGGTCAAATGGGGAAGTATTTTGGCCTTATGTTCCTGACGCTTCATGGGTAAGAGCCCTTACATGGGCTGATCCCCTGCCTAATGTAGTCACCAATAATACCAAACACCTTGGTCATCCAGGAGGACCATGGGTGGGGCTAGGAAGTATAATTACACAGGGGTCGCCACCCAGCTTCCCTTTTGTGTGACACAAAATCAAGTCACTGCTCCTTTGTGTGTAAAATTAAAGAGAGGTTTCTGGCTTGTGTGGACACCAAAGGAAAGGACTATCGCCACTTGCTCCTGGGAGAGGTGCAGAAAATGTAACTAAAACCTTGTCTATACAAAAAGAAATTGACAGCCAGTTTAAAATGGAATTGCCATGGCCTAGAGCAAAGAATATCCTTACATAATATTATTCTACAATGTCATTATAATTTTTCCCAGATTTGTATTACCCCCATTACCTATAATAGTACCTCGCACCCTTGAGAATCAATAAAAGATCATCTTTTTGATGTTTGGAGACAAAGGTAACACATCTTTTGATATTTTAGAATTACAACAGCATAATGTACAATTATCCCAAACAAACTTACAAACTTATTCTTTGAATGTCTGGCAGCAATTTAAAAAGGACATGAAAGGATTTAAACCCTTCCACTGTGTAGAGGGCCCCCTGGGAAGGCACCTGAGCATTCTATATTGGCCCCTCTTGCCCTTTTAGCCAGGAGGGACCCTCTTCTCACAATCCAATTGCCCACAGCTGTTGCCTGTGCTTTCTGCTCATGCTGAGGTTAAAGCCTTGTGGTGGCTGGTACTATGGATCTGTCTCTCACCCAGTGGGGTGAGCTGGGCCCCCCGTGGGGATGAAATCTGGGTTCCCCAAGGTATCGGATCAGCGCCGGGGCCCCACCAGCAGGAGAGGGGATCCCAAGGCAGGTGCTGGGCATGGAGGCCACGGGGGCATAGGCTACCAAGGAGACAGAACTGAACCTCACATCACCCTGCTTGGCCCCAGAGGATGTCTGGTTGGCCAGAAATGAGTAATATTCCTCAGGGAAGGAACAACCTGAGACAGGCACAGTCACAGAGGGGCCATCAGGAGACAACTTGGGGGTCAACAGAGGTGGTGCACAGACCCTCAACCACCCCCCAACTTTGCAGGGGCCTGAACCCTCACCCCTTCTTAGGGAGGTCTCCTGCCCCCATGGATGCTTCGCTTCCCATGCCCAGCTCAAATCAGGACCCAGGCACAGAGACTTGGCCAACAGCAGCTGCCCTCTCACTGCAAGAAGACTTGTTTGAGTTGTCTTGTTCCCATGGTGTGGGGAAGTGGGTTTTCGATATCAAAATCCAGCCTAGCACCAGGAATGCTCAGGGCCTACTCAAGAAGGCAGATAATCATTTCACTAATATTTACAGGGTAAAATAAGATTGTTGTTAGAGTATTAAATTTGACAGTAAAATAGCAGTTAAGTTCTCAGACTAATTGAAATCGGCTAATTGAAATAAGCGAATATTCTAGAAAAATTAATGGTACTGGACAAAAAGCTGTTCATAAAGTGTCAACTAAAATTTTTATTGGTAGTTCATCTCATGGTAAAATTGTGTAACATGTAATGAACCTAAGGCAGTCATATTTTAGTGCAAAAAATTAAAATTTAAAAGCTATCAAGACTATATTATAAAATTTCCAAAAACCTCCTAATATTTAAATCAAAAAAGGGGGGATAGTAGAAGAATATAATGTAAGGAAAAATATCCTGTAAGTAAATTACATCTAGAAAATGTTTACTTTAGAAAATTATCTTTCATTTGAAATGCTAACAGCAAGACACCCACGAAAAACATACATGGTGTCAAAACAAGTCAAAGGGAAATCGTTTGGACAAAAAATGAAAAAGGATCCCAAGTCAAATTTATAGAAAGGATTTCTTTATTAACTTTTGGTCGAGAATATGTTTGTATATTTTCAGAAAACAACTCCAAGACCATGTGGATTCCTGCAACAGAGAGGAATTGACAGGACTGCTCCAGCCATGAAGACAGAAGAGAAACAGTCCAGAGATGGAAGAAGCTGACGACGCCTTGCCATACTAGCAGTCAGCAGCTGAGCGTCGCTGCAGGTTGCTCAGGACCAAACCAGAGAGGGTCGGGCCTGCATTGCCACCATTTGTCCACCATCCAGAAATGAAATATCATTGCTGACATGTACACATAAGGGACTGTTTGACATTGAAATTGGGACTCAAAAGAACTGTTGGCTCAGAAAAAAACTCACTACAGACTGATTCATTTGCCTCTCAGCATAACCATTATTGCTTGTCTCATTTTCAGTTCTTATAAGTGTATTTCTGGTATCACATGATCTAACTCATCTGGGGGAAATAATGAACAACATAAACTGATGACCAAAAACAGATCTGGAGACAGGGAAGCATGATCAGACTGTCCAACCTCAGAGGGAAGGTAGGGGAGAGTGGGGGTAAGGGGGAGAGATCAACCAAAGGACTTGTATGCATGCATATAAGCCTAACCAGTGGTCACAGATAACAGCGGGGGTGGGAGCATGCGTGGAATGGGGTTTGGGATGGGAATGGGAGGATGAGGACAAATATGAGATGCCTTAATCAATAAAGAAATTAAATAAATAAAAATAAACATAATCTGCCATTAAAAAAAAGAAATTTTGGTCCTTTCAGCAGGAATCATAGGCTCCTTCTGAAGGCAGTCATCAACCTCCTACTTCTTCAATGACATCATACTAAGGGTTCACCCATAAAATGCCATTTGTGTGGCCTGACTGCTGATTTGAGCATGCAGGGCAGGACCGCCTCATCACACTGTGGTACTTAAGGAGCCCTGGATGACATGGAACACATTTGGAAAGATGTTTATCTTTTTTCTTGACACTTATTTGGGAGTGAATTTTCCATGTAGCTAATAAGCTTAATCTTTAGGGTCCCTCATTATATTATTTTATTTCAAGGCCTTGAACCTAATTTTTACTTTTTGGGTTTTTTTTGTATTATTTTTATTAAAAGGGATTCCCAAATTTGAATAAGTTTCAGGTCTTACAAAAAGTATTATTCACTTCTGCATTAATCATAGTCTAATCATAAAATATCTCACCTCATGCTTCTTTAAAAGCTTCATGAAGTATAGTGTTAGGAGTTGTATGAATATGTAGGAAAAACAAGGTGTTTTGGAAACCTATTGACTTCGTTGATCTTGAGCAAGTCATTGATAGTTCTGAAAAATCTATTTCCTTAACAGCAAAATGGAAACAATAATTTCTAGGATACTTCTCAGGGCTAATTGTAACTTCCCACAGACATGGTAGAGACTAAAGCTCACCTTTTCCCTTCCAAACAGTCTGAAAATAGGTCCATTATAAAACTGTGTTGACTCACTGCTCCTCAACCTTCTTCTTCCAAAGGTCCCAGCCAAGTAAAAGGAAAAACATCCAGTGCCCTGTTTCTCTGCTGATTTTAAAGCATCAGTACATGTTGATGATTCTGATATAAAGGTATAAAACCCATATAAGTACCTGAAATTTAAAAATGTCCCATTGGCTATGTCCAGTTGTGCCAATGCCTCTGATCATTACAATCAATCCAGAGGGAAGCAGACAATTTACTCTACCATTTCACAAAGCAAAGACCAGGCACCATGTGGCTAAAACAGCTCCATGGATGACTGAAGTTCAATCATAAATTTTTTTTGCCATCATATCAACCACTAAGTCCATATTTCCATTATCAACATACAAAAGACCTCATCAAAAACATGGGGCCATTCTTTTCTACAAAATGTGGGTCAGAACACTAAGAAAATGGAGAGCAACAAGACAAATATTATTGTGATAGATTCCGCAAAGGCTTTGTTCTCTAGCACACCTCCAAATTAATTCCAAATAGCATGCAATGCCATCACTAAAGGAAGACAATTTAAAGATGGCCACGTTATAACTGATGGAGGGCTGCTAGATGTTTAGATAGTCATCATCCATTTTCCATCACTGGCAGGTTCTGTTTTCTCCCTGAGAGCCATTTCATAAAGTCCCCAGTGGCAGCCTGAATAAAGCTGCTCATGGACAGCATGCAGACCGATAGCTACCTACCAGCTGGCCCAACCCTGTCAAGGCTGAGGGAGCTTAATGACAAAAGAACAATTGAATTGGTAATGCAGCAGTACAGGGAATACATCACCATTGTGCAGCAGGAATGGATAAGTCATCAATAATAAAGTGATTTCCGCCAGAGTAATTTATTGAACTGGTACATTAGCCAGTAAGCTACCCCAGGTGTGCAGGTGCGTTGAGGCTCTGAACCTGAGAACTCAGTCAGTCTCTCAGCTCATTTAGGTCGCTATCTCTGTGACTTCCACTTAAGGCAGTAGCAATGTGGCAGGTGTGAAAAGGAGAGGGGGTGCATATATTATGTTTTCTTTACTTCATGCTCTATAGCATCTGGCCATAAGAATAAGGGAGAGATTTGCTAAAGCAGCTTAATACTGAACATCAAGCAGCTGCCCAGGAATCATAACTTCTGATTATTTCTGACCTCTGTTGAATTGGAGTCATTACTTCTGGTCACATTGCTGAATGTGAACCATTCAACAGCCAGGGCTGCCAATAGGTTAGCTACCAGGAAGCTGATCTGGGGAAAACATGACTCTACTCCTCCTTTAAACATCAAAAAGGTGCTTTTTTTCTCATTTAAAAAATCTACATCTTTAAACTATAACATAGGTTTCATTTGAAGGATTCATACATGTTATAAAAAAAGATCCTGAGGAATTACCATTTACTTTTACATCAACAGAGAAACCATCTTGGAAGAGTGTAACAGCAATATACAAACAAGGGGGAGAGGACCAGGAGCTGGCATGGTTTTAGGAAGAGAAGATGAACAGGTATAGACGAGAAGGTCTAGGAGAAAGTCCATATATTCTCTTGCCAACTGGGCTGTGTTGTGTCAATGGATGGGCAGAAAACAGTGGTGTAACGAAAATAATCATGATGACTATCCTATCATAATGGTAATAAAACTGCTGCATACTTAATTCTCATTGTTTACCAGGCATTGTGCTAAGCTTTTACATACATTGTCTTATGTAACATTACTAATAACTACATGAGCTGGTCATATTGTTGTCCCACTTTTTAATAAGAAACTAGAAGATCAGAAAAGTTAATTAACTTGATGAAAGTCAACCAGTGGCTGAGCTGAAAAGCAAACCCACCTTCATTTTATTCCAAAAGATTAAAACATTATTTTTATCAAAGCAAAATGAAATGTGGTAAGGATAAATAATGCATTCTCTTAGCAAGGCTACATGGAGACCCTTCCATACCCACCACTGTGTCAGTCATCAGCAGTATAGAAAGAACAATACACATTCCTGCGTTCAAATTCCTCACAGTCCAGTCAGGGAAGCGAAATCACAAACAAATAACCATAGGTTCTTTAGGTACAAGCTAAACAAATGGACTCTGGGAAACTAAAACAGAAAGTGATTTAACTAGAAAAATAGAGAGTTGTATTGGTTGGAGTAATTAACACTGCAAGAACACCACAGTGACTGACCCCAACAAAGATTTGACCATTGTTTATGTCTCAGTCTGATAAAGGTGAGATATGTGTCCAATAGCGACGCAGGGATTTAAGCTTCTTCCATGTTGTAGTTTTGGCCTCAAAGAAAGAGAAAGGTAGAGGAGGCACATTGGTTCTTTTTAAAATTATTTTAACCACAGTTTACATTCAATACCCTCTGGCATCAGTTTCAGATGTACAGCAAAGTGGTCAGAAACCATGCAGTCCGCAGAGTGGTCACCACTGCCCTGAGCACCCACCTGACCCAAACCCCGTTATCTCCACATTACTGACTACATTCCCCATGCTGCAAACCACATCTGTGTGGCTGCTCTGCATAATTGCTTGGCCCATGAGTTAGACATGTCACTTCTCACAGCTCATTGAACAAAACAAGGCATACGGCCCCCAAATAACTGCAAAGGATGGAAAATGTAGGGGAGCATGTGGAATACCTGGAGAGCACTAACTCTCCAGTTTAGAGGACTTGTGGGAAAGCTAGAGAGGTAGGCATGGAACGCTAGGGAACTCGGCTGTCTCATCAGAAAACCATTCCTCCGTGAATGAGCCGGTAGTTTTTCTTCTTCACACTCTTCCACTCAAGAAGTGACTCTTGTTGCTAGAGGAGGAGAGAGATCTTGATTCACATCATGAATGCCTGTGAAGGGAGAGTCAATCCCAAAAGGAAAAAAAGGAGAGATAGGAATATCAAGGAAGTGAGTAAGAATTGTTCAGTGAACAGAGGAAAGGGGAAATGCTCAAAGCAAAGATGTAACAAAACAGGAATGTGTGGCCATCCAGGAAGCTTCCAGCCATGTTTGACAAGGTCAGAGAAGTGAGTCTAAGGAGCACAAGGAAGGAGTCTGGAGACACTGGGGAATGGCAGGTCACAGTGAGTGCTGTTTGATCATTTAACTCAATCCGGAGTAAGAAGATGGGTGAAAATTGATGTACAAGACCACACATAAATAGACTGCTCTCAACATAACTAGAGCCATTCTGTCATTCCCACAATTTGAGGATTGAAAAGAAATCGCAAGGAGAGTGACACCGCTGCCCACTCTATGACAAAACACACTCAAGCATTATGCATACCTATTCACACACTCACATGTGCCACATGCGCATTCATACATTCACATATAACCTCCACACCATCACTTATTCACACATAAACACACTCACATGTGCTCACACATACACTCATACCTGCCCACATCTACACACTTAAATGTGCCACATACACACTCACACATTCAAGTGTGCCACACACACGGACACACATTTAATATGCTCACACACTCCCATGTGCCCACATACACACATTCACACACTCACACAAATGTTTGCATGTTAAGGTGGTGGCAAAATAGACATAAAAGTCTACAATTTTGTTACTTCGTTCAAAATATGGACGTTGGAAAGATTTAAGTGGTTACAGGTGATGGATCACATAAACTCAAAGTAAAATAACTCCAGAGTCCGCATTTAATAATGCATGGAGGTAGGGGAAGCCCTGGGCTGGAATCCACTACCAGTGATGTGACCTCTGACGAACTGCTAGAATTTTCCTAGACTTGGTTTTCTCCTTGCTATCGATATGGGGAAAATATTATCTCTTTCTTATATGGCCTCCAAGGGAGATTATGTGAAAGTAATTTAAAACTAATCTGTATTCCATAGAAGTTCACATTTCGAGTGGAGCCCTCCTCCATTTGTGCTGACACCTGAAAAAAATTTGAGCATAGACTCTAATAAACATGGTTCTGAGGGGCAAGATGTGGGAGAGAAGGAACAGATGAGGGTCAGAGAAGACCTGGTCTCCATGCCTGTCTCTGACCCCATTGGGTAACCCCATAGTAATGCTGAATCACAAAAGTACAAGTAATTAGCAATATGTACTCAGACTGATCAATAATGATTCATTGAAATTAGAGAGTATAATTTTGTAAGCATTTAACTTTGAAAATGAAATTTCAAAATACAATAATGGCTCTCACTAATGCAAAGGTATAGTTAATTCAAACTAGTTTTAAGCAGGTATTACAAATAGAAAAAGATAAAAATAAATAGGACTGTTTAGGTCAAAGAAAATAATATGAAGTGTCAATTTTATAATTATCCTTAAGTAAGAGACCTATCTCTCTGCTAAGAGAAGAACCAAAATACATTGGATGGGCATACAGTGAAAGAACCCTAAGTCTTTGATATTCATTGGTTGAAGAAAAACAAATAAACCAAATCAACTTATGGATATGAACTGAGCTATTCTAGGTTCCTCAAAGAATAAATGCTGTTACCATTAAGAGCTCAGTGTTTACTCTTTTCACTCAGCCTTGACACACAGGGAGAATTGGAAAATTGCTGAATAGGAATGACATTTGGCTGGGTCCATTTGTGGAAAGTCATTAATATTGCTAACAGGCCCATGTGCTAGACTTGGCCCAACAAGGGCACCAGATGCATCCTCCCAGGCAACCTTGGGCCTTCTGACTGTGACTGCAGGTGGGAATACTTTGTCTGCTTCCATTCAGACAGCTGGCTGCTTTGCTCAAGACAGAGCAACGATGGCACTGTCACTACAACTCCACTTCATGAAAAATGAATGCAGCGGTGTGTGGGTGGGGGTGGGGGGAAGGTGCGTGAGTCCTGGCACCAGATCTGCCAACAGATAGATGGTGCACTCTTGAAGACAGAGGATAGACAATTAAAAGTTACTCTAGACCTGTTTCTACAGACCCAGCTAAGTTAACTAAATTTAACAAGAACTTACACATAATGTGTATCTAGCCCTTTGGTCAGGAAAGTAATGATCAGAGATCCAGAAAAAGAAGAAAAGTACCCTTACATAAAGGCATGATGCTAGAGTTGGACAGCATAGGATCAGAGCAAGAAATAAATTCCCTGTTGGGGCAAGAGTTAAGCATTTTTTTAAACTCTCTGACAGGGATTCATAGACATCATTGTTTTTAACACTTGCAACCACCCTATGAGTAGATACTAAAAGCTCCATTTTCCAAATAAGGAAAGCAAAGCTAAGAGGATCTATGGCTTCCCCCAGGTCACACAGTTGATGGGGTCAAGATTTAAACCTCTGATTTTGAATAAAACGTTGTTAGAGTCTACATTAGATTTTAAGGGTTATTGAGTTCAGAAAAGGCAGCACAGAGTGTGACATTTACATAGTGATCCCAGGGCACCTACCATTTTTCTAAACCCTTTTTCAATTATAAATCATCTGACCTTCCATAGCAACTCCATAATTAGATACTAATATATCTGTACTTTAAAAATAAGGAAGCCAGTAAAGAGAGAGCTTCAGTGAGTAGTCCAAAGTCACAAAACTAAGTGGAAGAGTAGAAATTTGAACCCCAAAGAGGCTGGTCCTTCTTGGTGCTCACTTCACTATATTAAATAGTACTGGTCATGTTCATTCCCCAGCCCCCAACATGTGGCCAGGCCTTTGTTTGAGTGGATTATTGATTGATTTTATCTGTCTTGGATCAAAACACAAGTTCCCAAACTCCTCACACCTTGCTTGTCCTTTGTTTTCAAAACATATAAAGCTATATTTGCAGCTGATTCTCTTAGACTTGAGGACATGTAAGAATATCGCTGTGCTAGGAAACAGCAGGGACCACAGGAAGGGTGGAGGGGTGAACACACCAAACCTTTCCTTCTGGAGGCCAGGACTTCAAAGCTTACATGTGGTCAAAGTTTACAGATGATTGATGGGTAGTTATATTGATAAATATATGACAAGAATATTATAGATGCATAAGTAGATGATGATAGATGATAGATAGAAGATAGATACAAGATAGATAGATGATAGATATATAGATGATAGATGGATAGATGATAGAGATAAGATAGATAAATAGATAGATAGATGATAGATAAATAGATAGATGATACATACATACATACATACATACATAGAGTTTCTGTTTAACTTCTGACCAAACTAGAAAGCTAGTGTGGGGTTAAGGAACTTCCACAGGTGAAAGGTTCAATTACTTTGCTCCTCACTTATCACCCAGGAAAGATGGTAGAACTTCTATTGGCAAGACTACATGGTAGAAAGCTGTGCATGAGGAAAAAGTCTCCCTGTGTCAATAATAATCTCCTTGTACAAGTTTGACACACATGTAACAGTGCTGTCAAATTCAAGGAATAATGTCTGTTTGGACAATTAATATATTATTGCTGACCATTGTGGACATTATACCAGAAGAACTGAACCAAATGTTCTGATATGTGGCAGCCCATAGGAGTTATGGAATGTTTCTCAAGAGTAAGAATTCTCAAAACAAAAATATATTCCATTTCTTATCTACTGTGACAAACAGGAACTTAGAGTAAGATTATTTTCTGATTTGAAACAAATAATTTAATGAAAGATTCTTAGACCAAAGTAAATTGAACCCCTTTCAGTATGTATATATAAACATAAAATTCTTCAGTTTAAATATCTTGTACTCAATTAGCTTGACTATCTCAAAAATGTTTCTCTTCTCTTTTCTCCAATTCTGTCTGACTCAGTCTCTCACACCATACACACACACACACACAGATAAAAAGAATTTTGGTGGCAGATGTAAAAATGAATACCAACTGGTTTTTATGTAATGAAATCAAATGCTTAGTTCAACAGGAGTATGCTCTGTATCTAATTTTTCCATGAAGATTTTCATAGAGAACTGATAATCACTTTTGCCGAGAATACTGACAAGGTGTACGCACTTGGTTGATGGAGAAGAAAATGAATATGTGCATTTACAATTTTGTGATTACAATTTTAGGGAAAGGAGAAGCATGGCTGTAGTTTCATAACTGCTTTAATACAATTGGTTCCACTTGGGGGAGAGACATGTTGAAATCCGATGAGTAATTGGATTTAAGCAGCAATAACACTGGGCATTGTCAAATTCTTACAACATTTTTTGAAAATATCTTCTTTCTTTCTGGGAAAAAATATACATAATATAGAATACTGTGACCTTACCCAATAGAAAAAAAGAAAATTAAAGTTATTTTACCTAAGTACATCTGCATTGAATCAGCATATGCTAAAGTCTATGCAACTTCTAACTGCATAATTTCTTCTCCTTACTGCTTCCTGTTATAAAAACACATAATTTTAGAGATTAATGGTGTATTTTAAGAGTAATTTTGGTGTAAATTTCTCATTATAGAAATGAAGAATCAAAGACCTAGAGAAATAAGGTAACTTACCTATGGATGTATAATAAATTGATGGCAGAAATTGGATCAAGCCTAGAACTCTTGACGCTGCTTCTTGTGTAGTTAAAGAGAAAAAGGTCTGAGGAACAAGGGCAGGTGGAATAACAGATCTGAATGCTTCTGTCCCCCTGAATTTCATGTTTAAGTCCTAACCTCCACATGTGATAGTGTTTGGACATGAGGTCTCTGGCAGGTAATGATCATGTATGGAGGGCAAAGCCCTCATGAATGACATCAGTGCTTTAGCAAAAGGCCCCACAGAGCTCCCCAGCCCCTCCTGTCCTGTTAGGGTAAATAAGTCTGCAACCTGGAAAGGAGCCCTCACCTAGAGGGCTGGGTGACCTTGCTCTTAGATTTCCGTTCCTCAGAAATGTGAGAGATGCATTTTTGTTTTTGACAAGCCTCCCATTGTATGGCATTTTGCTATAGCAACCAAAACAGACCAACTATGACAGAAGGCTTCAGGGACGGGGACCAATCATCCCGAGGAAATAACATGAGGAGCTAAAGAGGCATGATAGCTGATGAAAGGTGATTGGCCACTGCAATCTTTTCATTAGTACTCTTTTCCTCACAAGGGGGAGAAAATCATCTAAAACTATCTTGAGCTCAAGGACACATTTACATTTTTATGCAACCAAGGCCTAAGTTTAGAAGCAATTTCAAGTATACTTGCAACTCAGGTGCCCAAATGACCATCAATGCTTTCTCCTGAGCTTTCTTTCTTAGTTCTCTGAATTGGTCTATAATATTTAATATCTTCCCTGTGATGAGGCAGGGGGCCTCTGTAAACCCATATCCATATTCTCTCAGTTTAGCAACCTCGATTGGAAAAGAACACCTGTCTTCCCAAGTTCAAACATTAATCACAGAGCAGAACATTTCTGTGCCCTACTTAGGTCAGATACCAACGCTGCATTCAAGAAATGGGTGAATATGACTGGGGAGATTTTGGTCACATCTCAATCTTAGCTGGGTCTGCTGAGGGTTTTGATGTTTCACTCGCCAACTGGGAGTGTAAGATAAGAGTATCTTAAAGGGAAGGGAACGTGTAATAAAAGAAACAGGGAAGCCCAGCCAGCATGGCTCAGTGGCTGAGCATCAACCTATGAACCATGAGGTCAGGGTTCGATTTCAGGTCAGGGTACATACCTGGGTTGTAGGCTTGATCCCCAGTGTGGAGCATGCAGGAGGCAATCAATGATTCTCTCTCATCATTGATGTTTCTATCTCTCTCTCCCTCTCCCTTCCTATCTGAAGTCAATAAAAATATATATATTTTTTTAAAAGAAACAGGGAAGATACTTACTAAAAATTAATCAGAGGCCACTTCCCAGGGAACCCAAACTATGATAGATGGTACTCAGAATGGCCCAGGAGAGCATACTCTGCATTTGGGAGCTGACCTAGGTCACCTTCATGCTAGCAGACACTGAAGATCATAGAAATGGTGGTTGGTGGAGTATGGGTAGTCCTTGGCATGTTGGAGTGGCATAAACTGTTGAAAGATTCCCCAATGAGCCCTGGCCAGGTGGCTCAATTGTTTTGAGCTTCATCCCATATGTCAAAAGGTTGTGGGTTCATTTCTGGTCAGGACCCATAGCTAGGTTGTGAATTCCATCCCAGGTCAGGACTCAAACGGTGGTGAACCTATTGATGTTTCTCACATTGATGTGTCTCTCTATCTATGTCTCCCTTACTCTCTCTAAAAATCAATAAAAACATATCCTCAAGTGAGGATTAAAGAAAAAAAGATTCCAAGATTCCCCAGTGACAAACTGCCATGGTGTACCAGAAAAAGAGTTATGTGCAGTATATGAGATGATTAAGAATAATCAAGAATGAATAAGTATAAGGATGATGGAACTGGATGAATATTACTGAGGGCAATAAACACTTTAAAGATACTAGTATAAGTAAAATGAAAGGTTGAGATGAATAATTTCCAACCAAAGATTAAGACCAGAGGATTTCTCTACCATCATATAAAGGGATTCTTATCTATAACAGGAGAGAGAAAAAAGCTGAGGGGAAGGCCCAATGAGAAGTTAAATATCCAAACTTAACAGGTCTGCCATAGCAGGATCGTGGCTTTTCATGGAAAGGGATGGACATAGGACAACCAACAGCTGTGAGATTTTAGGAAGTTCAAATTCCACCAGAAAAAAACAAAGACCTGTAGGATAAACATAATTACATCATTGTGTGCGTGTGCATATACACAGTTGTACCTGCATGTGTGTGTGTGTGTGTGTGTGTGTGTGTGTGTGTGTGTGTGTGTGTGTGTAATTAGTTGCAAGGAATCTGTTTATGCAACTATGGAGGCTAAGAAAGTCTAAAATCTATCCTTATAGGAGGAAGTCATGAGGGGCCGGCTGGAAACTCACAGGTAGCTTTCCCCGGCCACCCCCACCCCCAGCACATGCCCACACCCCCCTAGTGTCTGTGTCCATTGGTTATACTTATATGCATGCATACAAGTCCCTTGGTTGATCTCTTACCGCACCCCACCTCAACCCTCCCCCTGCCTTCCCTCTGAAATTTGATGGTCTATTTGATGCTTCACTGTCTCTGTATCTATTTTTTTCATCAATGTATGTTGTTCATTATATTCCACAAACAAGTGAGATCATGTGATATTTATATTTCTCCAACTGGCTGATTTTGCTTAGCACAATCTTCTCCAGGTCCATCCATGCTGTTGCTAATGGTAAGAGTTCTTTTATATTTTAAAGCAGCTTAGTATTCCATTGTGTAGATGTACCATGGTGTTTTAATCCACTCATCTGCTGATGGGCACTTAGGCTGTTTCTAAATCTTAGCTATTGCAAATTGTGCTGCTATGAACATAGGGGTGCATAAGTTCTTTTTCTTTGGGAAATTCTTAGAAGTGGGATTATTGGGTTAAATGGGAGTTCCATTTTTAATTTTTTGAGGAAACTCCACAGTGGCTGCACCAGACTGCATTCCCACCAGCAGTGCAAGAGGGTTCCTTTTTTTCCACATCCTCTCCAGCACTTGTTCTTTGTTGATTTGTTGATGACAGCCATTCTGACAGGTGTAAGATGGTCTACATTGTTGTTTTGATTTTCATTTCTTGGATAATTAGTGACTTTGAGCATGTTTTCATATGTCTCTTGGCCTTCTGTGTGTCCTTTTTCAAAAAGTGTCTATTTAAGTCCTTTGCCCATTTTTTAATTGGACTTTTTATCTTCCTTTTGTTAAGTTGCATGAGTTCCCTATAAATTTTGGAGAGTAAACCCTTATCGGATATAATATTGACAAATATGTTCTCCCATGCAGTGGGCTTTCTTGTTGTTTTGTTGATGGTTTATTTTGCTATGCAGAAGCTTTTTATTTTGATGTAGTTCCATTTGTTTATTTTCTCCTTAGTTTCCATTGCCCTAGGATCTGTATTGGTAAAGATATTACTATGACATATATCTGAGACTTTGCTGCCTATGGATTCTTCTAAGATTTTTATTGTTTCCCATCTTACATTTAAGTCCCTTATTCATTTTGAGTTTATTTTGGTGTATGGTGTAAGTTGGTGGTCTAGTTTCTTTTCTTTTTTCTTTTCTTTTCTTTTTTTTTTTTTTTTTTGCACCTATCTGTCCAATTTTTTCAACACCATTTATTGAAGAGGCTGTCTTGATTCCATTGTATGCTCTTGCCTCCTGTGTCAAATATTAATTGAGCATAAGGGCTTGGGTCGATTTTTGGGTTCTCTGTTTTTTTCCATTGGTCTATATGTCTGTTCTTGTGCCAGTACCAGGCAGTTTTGAGAACCTTCCTGGTGGCTTTGTAATATAGCTTGATATCTGGTATTGTGATCCCTCCAACTTTGTTATTCTTTTGAGGTGTGTGAAACATGCCATTGGTATTTAAATGGGGATTGCATTGAATCTATAAATTGCTTTGGGTAGTATGGACTTTTTAATAATGTTGATTCTACCAATCCATGAACACAGTATATTCTTCCATTTGTTTATATCTTCCTCTATCTTTTTTTCAATGTCCTGTAATTTTCCAAGTGCCTTCTTAGTTAAGTTTAGTGTTATGCATCTTAATTTTTTGTTTTAATGATAAATTGGATTGTTTATTTAGTTTCTCTTACTGTGAGTTCATTATTGGTGTATGAAAAAGCCATAGATTTCTGGGTGTTAATTTTGTATCCTGGTACATTGCCAAATTCATTATTGAGTCTAGTGTCTTTTAATGGAGTCTATGAAGTTTTCTATGTACAATATCATTTCATCTGAAAATAAAAAAAGTTTTACTTCTTCTTTTCCAATTTAGATACCTTTTATTTCTTCTTCTTGTCTGATCACTATGGCTAGCACTTCGAATACTATGTCAAACAGGAGTGGTAAGAGTGGGCAACCTTTGTTCCTGTTCTTAGGGGAAATGGAATTAGTTTTTGCCCATTGAGTATAATGTTGGTTGTAGGTTTGTCATATATGGCTTTTATTATGTTGAGGTATAATTCTTCTATTCTCATTTTGCTGAGAGATTTTATGAAGAAAGAGTATTGGATTTTGTGAAATGCTTTTTCTGCATCAGTTGATATGATTATGTGATTTTTATCTTTCAATAACTTTGTGATGTATCACTTTTATTGATTTCCAGATATTGTACCACACTTTCATCTCTGGAATAAATCCCACTTGGTCATGGTGTATGATCTTTCTAATGTAATGCAGGATCTGATTTACTAGGATTTTGTTGAGGATTCATCAGAGATATTGGCCTGTAATTCTCTTTCTTTTTAGTGTCTTTATCTGGTTTTGGGATTAGGGTAATGCTGGCTTCATAGAAAGAGCTTGGAAGTGTGCCTTCCTTGAATTTTTTGGAATAGTCTGAGCAGGAAAGGTTTTAATTCTTCTTTGAATGTTTGGTAAGACTCAACTGTGAAGCCATCTGGCCCAGGGCTTTTGCTGACTGGAAGTCCTCCATAATTATCAGCCTATTCAGATTTTTTTATTCATCTTGATTGAATTTTGGAAGGTCATATTTTTCTAGTAATATGTTCATTTCTTCTAGGTTGAACAGTTTGTTGGGATACAGTTGTTCATAGTATTTTTTTTACAATCTTTTGTATTTTGTGGGGTTTGTTGTTATTTCACCTCTTTCATTTCTGATTTTGTTTACTTGTGTCCTCTCTTTTGCTTCTTGGTGATCCTAGGAAGGGTTTCATCAATCTTGTTTATCCTTTCAAAGGACTAGCTCTTGGTTTCATTGATCTTTTTTATTGTTTTATTGTTTTGTTTTGTTTTGTTTTGTTTCTATGTCATATTTCCACTCTGATCTTTATTATTTCCTTCCTTCTGCTTACTCTGGGCTTTTCTTGTTGCTATCTTTCTAATTCTTTAAGTTGTAGAGTTAGATAATTTATTACCAGTTTTTCTTGTTGTTTTTTTTAGATAGGCCTATAATGCTATGAACTTCCCTCTCAGGACTGCTTTCACTGTATCCCATAGATTTTGGATTGTTGTGCTTTCATTGTTGCTTGTTTCTAGGATTTTTTTTTAAATTTCTTCTTTGATCTCTTTGGTAACCCAATCATCCAATATAATAAAATCCTAATATGGTAAGTGTCTGGTTGTCTGGTCATCCATTCAACCAATCAAAGTATAATATGCTAATGATATGCTAAGGCCACTCAACCACTCACTATGACATGCACTGACCAGCAGGGGGAAGATAGTTGACTGGTCAACCAGTTGCTATGACATGCACTGACCACCAGGGGGAAGACATTCTGATAGGTAGGTTAGCTTGCTTCTGGGGTCCGGCCAATCAGGACTGAGCAAGATGGGCCAGACACACCCCGGAGCCCTCCTGTGGTCCCTCCCCAGATGGCCAACCTCCTGCATATCTTCCCTAGCCCAAATCATGCACTGGTGGGGTCCCTTGGCCTGGCCTGCACCCTCTCACAATCCGGGACCCCTCAGGGGATGTCAGAGAGATGGTTTTGGCCTGATCCCACAGGCCAGGCCGAGGGACCTCACTGGTGCATGATTTGTGCACTGGGCCTCTAATTGTTTAATAACATGCTATTTAGGATCCAAGTGTTTGAATTTTTTGATTGTTTTTATTATAGTTTATTTCTAATATTATTCCATTGTGATCTGAGAAGGTGCTTGATATGATTTCAATCTTCTTGAATTTGAAGAGACTTTGCCTGTGTCCCAATATGTGGTCTATCTTTGAAAATGTCCCATGTGCACTTGAGGTAAATGTATGTTCTGCAACTTTGGAGTGAAATGTTCTGAAGATGTTGGTTAAGTCCATCTGATCTAGTGAGTCATTTGGGATTGTTGTTTCTTTGCTGATTTATGTCTAGAGTATTTATCCAGTGATATCAATGGGGTATTAAAGTCCCCTACTATGATCATATTGCTGTCAATCTCTCCCTTGATATCTTCCAGAAGTTTTTTTGTTTTTTGTTTTGTTTTGTTTTTATGTATTTTGGTGCTTCTGCATTGGGTGCATATATGTTTAACAGAGTTATAGCCTCTTGTTGTATTGATCACTTTAGTATTAGGAAGTGGCCTTCCTTTTCTCTTATTATGGCCTTCACTTTTAGGTCTATTTTGTCAGCTATAAGTATTGCTACTGCAACTGTTTTCATTTACATTTGCCTGAAAAATATCTTTCCATCCCTTCACTTTCAGTCTGCCAGAGTGTCTTGTTCTGAGGTATGTCTCTTGTAGACAGCATATATATGGGTCATATCTTCTTATCTATTCAGCCACTCTATGTCTTTTGATTGGATCATTTAGTCCATTTATGTTTAAGGTTATTATTGATAAGTACTTGTTTGTTGCCATATCTATTCTTAATGCCTATTTCCTTCTTCCCTTTCTATTTCTTCTTCTTACAACAGTCCCTTTAGCACTTCTTGCATTGCTAGCTTGGTAGTGATAAACATCTTTAGCCCTTTTCTGTCTGTGAAGCTCCTGATTTCCCCTTCAATTTTGAACTATAGCCTTGCTGGATAGAATATTCTTGGATTCAGTCCCTTGCTTTGCATCACTTTGTATATTTCATTACATTCCCTTCTGGCCTGATGTGTTTCTGTTGAAAAATAACTTGATAATCCAATGGGAAATCCTTTATAGGTAACTCTCTGTGTCCCTCTTGCAGCCTTTAAGATTTTCTCTTTGCTATTAACATTTGCCATTGTAATTATGACATGTCTTGTTGTGGATCTTTATGGATTCATTTTGTTTGGGACTCTCTGTGCTTGTGTGACTTTTTTCTTCCCCACATCAGGGAAGTTTTCTGTCATTATTTCTTCAAATAGGTTTTCTAATCCTTTCTCCCTTTCTTGTCCTTTTGCTATCTCTATTATACGTATGTTACTTCATTTCATGTTGTCCCAAAACTTCCTTAGGCTCTCCTGCTCTTCTATTTTTTTTCTCCAATTGCTGTACAGATTGGGTGTGTTTGTCTGCCCTGTCTTCTAACTCACTAATTCATGTACTTCATGTCTTCTAGTCTACTGTTAAAACCTTCCATTGTATTTTTTTATTTTATATATATATATATGTTACTCTTTATTTCCTCTTGATTCTTACATAAGTTGTTGCTTTGCTCATCTATCTGGTTTGTGAACTGTATATCCCCTACACTGAATTCTTTTTCTGACATATTGCATGGCTCTGTTTCATTTAGTTCCTTTCCTGAGGATTCTTTCCTTGGGGGATTGTTTCTTTTTCTCCCCGTTTTTTGTGTCTTTTTCTGGCCCTGAGCACCCTGCTTGGAGTTTGAGAGGTTGAAGACCCTATCAGGGCAATGGTCTGGAAATCATTGGTCCAGAGGCTTGGTCTGTCTTAAGTCTCACACCTTTATTTTCTCTGCTCTTAGTTGTATCCCCTTCTCCCATGGATCTGGTCCCTCAGTTGTCTGCTTCAGATACCCAAGGTGGTGGCAATATGTGCACAGTTCATCTGGTGTCAACTCCCTGTGAGGACCCAGAGCCCTCTAGCATACAATTCACTGAGCAGCCCTGGCACCCACTGCAGGGTGGCATGCTAGGTCCCTCTGGCAGCACACTTGAAGTATGGTCCTGTGGTTCCTAGCTGTGTACACTGGCTTGCTCCAGATTGCTCCAGAAGTGCTCTCCTATGGCCTTGAGTGAGGCACATGCTGGGCCATTCCTGGTATCCCCTGCAGGACTGTCCCTAGGGCTAAGGAGAAGCAGGTGCAGGTTGCTCTGGGTCCCACAGTTCTTGCTTTCTTGTAACCAGGGGTGAGACCCACACTGGGTGTTTCCAGTTCACCCCTCCTCAGTGTGGAGCAGGGATGGGTTGCCCTGGGTCACTCAGTCCATGCTCTCCTGTCACCAGGAGTGAGGTGTGCACTGTGTTGCTCTGGATGGCCCTGGAAGAATTGTCTCAGGGGTTGGGGTGGAGTTGGCATGAGTTGGTCTGGGCTGCAGAGTCAGATATCCCCTGTGGCCCTGAGTGAGGCATACACTAGGTTACTCTGGATTGCCCCTCCTGAGCTGTGGTGAAGTGGGCTTGGGATGCTCCAGGTCACCCCAGCAGGGCTGTCCAGGGGGCTGGGGTGGGGCATGCTCTGGGTTGCTCTAAGTAACCCTGGCAGCAGGTCCTGGGGCTCTGGGTGGAGCAGACACTGGGCAGCTCCAGGTCAAGCTAGCAGCAAGTTTCTGGGGTCTGGAGTGAGGGTGGGGCACAGGGTTGCCCCTGGCTTGCACTTAATGTGTGGTCTTGGAGGCAGATCCTAGGACACTGGGTCCCAGTGGGCTTGTGAGGAGGCCTGTTGCAGGAGCTCACTCTGGTGGTGCACGCTCCCTGTAGACATCTGGGAGCATGCAGGGAAGTAATGTGCCACTCACTGCTGGAGCACTGTAATTGTTCCATGTGGGTTATGGCTGGCATATGGTGTTCTCTAGGTGTCCTCTGCCCTTCCTTATTCAAAAATGTCTCCTCAGCAGTGTCTAATGTGTTAATTCATGGTGAATGTTCTCTGATTTAGTTACTTTTCTGACCTGGCCCCAGGAGAAGTTGCATGACACTGCTGCCTATTTGGTGCCATTTTCTCCATCTAAAGTCAACTTCTTATGGATGCTAATTACATCTACAAAACACTTTCCTAGCAATGCCTAGCTTCAGGTTTGGTTGACAAACTGGGTGCTATAGCCTGGCATAGTTGACACAGAATTTATCTTTACAGGCTTGGAGAAAGAAAGGGTTGATTTTAACATCTGAGTTCATCAGGGATATTGGCCTATGATTTTCTTTCCTTGTAATGTCTTTATCTGGTTTTAGAATTAGAATAATGCTGGCTTCGTGTAAAGATCTTGGAAGTGTTCCTTCATCTTGGATTTTTTGGAATAGTCCAAGGACGACAGGTGTTACTTCTTCTTTGAATATTTGTAAAACTCCCCTGTGAAGTCATCTGCGCCAGGGCTTTTGTTTTCTGGATGTGTTGTTGTTGTTGTTGTTGTTTTATTACTGCTTCTATTACATCGGTAGTTATCAGCCTATTTAAATGTTCTGCTTCTTCCTGATTTAATTTTGGAAGGCTATATTTTTCTAGGAATTTCTCCATTTCATCCAGGTTGTTCAGCTTGTTGACATATAGTTGTTCATAGTTATTGCTTACAATCTTTTGTATTTATGTGGCGTCCATTGGTATATTATTTCTTTTATTTCTAATTTCATTTATTTGGGTCCTCTTTGTTTCTTGATGAGTCTGGCTAAGGGTTCATCAATCTCGTTTATCTTTTCAAAGAACAAGCTCTTTGATTCACTGACCTTTTGTACTTTTTTTTATTAGTCTCTATGTCATTTATTTCCACTCTGATCTTTATTATTCCCCTCCTTCTATTTCCTCTGGACTGTTCTTGATTTTCTCTGTCTAATTCACTTAGTTGTAGAGTTAGATAGTTTGTTAGTGCTGTTTCTTGTTTCTTGAGGTAGGCCTGTAATGCTATGAAATTCCTTCTCAGAACTTCTTTCTCTGTGTCCCATGGATTTTGGGTGATTGTGTATTCATTTTCATTTGTTTCTAGGAAGTTTTTAATTTCTTGCTTGATCTCATTGGTAACCCATTAATTGTTTAATAACATGCTATTTAGCCTCCATGTGTTTGAGTTCTTTTGAGTATTTTTATTGTAGTCTATTTCTAACTTCATGCCATTTTGATCTAAGGAGATGCTTGGTATTATAGCAATCTTCTTGTTTTGTGTGCTAACATGTGGTCTATCTTTGAGAATGTTGCATGTGCGCTTCAGAAGAGTGTATATTTTGTTGCTGTGGAGTGAAATGCTCTGTAAATATCAGTTAGATCCATCTGATTTAGTGTGTCACTTAAGAGCTGTTTCCTTGAAGCTTTTACAAAAAGTTAAAAATAATGTGTATAAAAATACTAAATGAACTCAAGAGATAAATAAATAAACTTAGTGAAAACTTCAAGAATAAGAACTTATAAAAGGAAACAAAACAAACAGAAGTATATAATAACTAAAATTTAACAAAGAAATAATACACAGGAGGAAATCAACAGCAAATTAGGTCATACCTAAGAACAAATCAGCAACTTGGAAGACAAGGCACTGAAAAACATACCATCACAAGCAGGGGGAAAAAAGAATTTAAAAAGTGAGGATGTTAAAGGGACTTCTGTCACAACGTGAAGTGTACTAACAATTGCTAGCAAAGAAACAGAGAGAGAAAATGATAGAAAAACTATTTAAAGAAATGACTGAAAACACCCCAAAACTAGTGAAGAAAACAGACATATAATTTAGCAAGTACACAAAGACCCAAACAAGATAAATACAAAGAGGCCGAAATAAAAATACATCATAATAAAAATTCCAATAACTAAAGAGACAAACTTAAAAGTAATAAAAGAAAAGTACCTAGTTATTTACAAGGGACTTTGTAATGAGACTGTCAGATGATTTTTCAACAAAATATTTTCAGGACAGAAGAGGAAGGCACAATATAATCAAAATGTGAAGGGAGAAAAATACTGACAAGCAAGAATACCATACTTAGAAGGTTATTACCCATAATTGAAGGAAAGAAAAAGATTTTCTCAGGTAAACTACAGCTAAAAGAGTTTATCACCACTACATTGGCATTGCAAGAAATGTTAGAGGGAATTCTTTAAACAAAAAAGGTCAAAACTGAAAATAAGAAAATATTGTAAAGGAAAACAAATATCATTGGAAGATCTACCCAGTGATGTAAGTTGGGTGTTAAAGTCCTCTACTATAACTGTATTATTGTTGATCTCTCCCTTAAAGTCCACAAGGTTGGGGGGACAAGAAGAGATAAACCAAAAAACTTATATACATAGCCCATGGACATGGGCAATAGGGTAGTGAAGCCCTGGAGGTGGATAGAGTAGGGAATAGGGGGATGGGATAAAAATCTATCTGTAATACTATCAACAATAAAAAAATACATTTAAAAATGGAAAAAAGTAATGTCTGGAAAATTTGTATAGCTCATCAACAAAGCATAAATAAGGTTGTTATTTCAAAAATAATGTAAATGTGTCTTGGAAGTATTAAAATTACTTAAAACTAAAAAAAAATTCTGCATTTGGGAGCTACTATATTGGATGCATATATGTTTACAATGGGTATATTTTCTTGTTGAATCATTCCCTTTATTATTATGTAGTGAACTTTGTTTCTTACTGTGGTCTTTGTTTTGAGGTCTATTTTGTCTGATATGAGTATTGCTACCCCAGCTCTTATTTCCTTTCCATTTGCATGGAATATTTTTTCCATCTTTTCATCATCAGTCTGTGTGTATCTTTTGTTCTGAGGTGGGCCTCATGTAGACAGCATATATATGGGTCATGTTTTCTTATCCACAGCAACCAGACAAGAAAAGGAGATAAATACATCAAAATTGGGAGCAAAGAAGTAAAATTCTTCTTTTTTTGAAGATGGCATAATACTATATTTAGAAAACTGTAAAGACTTCAACAAACTGTTGGAAATAATAAATGAATTCAGTAAAGTAACAGGATACAAAATTAATATTCATAAGCCTATTACATTTTTAAGCACTAATAATGAAATATCAGAAAGAGAAATTTAAAAAGCAATTCCATTTACAATTGCATTAAAACAATAAAACACCTAGGAATAAATTTATTCAAGGAGTTAAAGAATCTGTAAACTGAAACCTTTGATACATTAATGAAAAAATGGAAGAATATGCAAATAAATGGAAGAATGTTTCATGTTCATTGGTTAAAAAATAATAAAATTGTTGAAATTAATATTAAATTAATTGTTAAAATAACCATACTGCCCAAATCATTCTACAGGTTGAATTCAATATCTATCAAAATACTAATGGTATGTTTCACAAAAATTGAATGCACTATCCTAACATTTGTTTAAAATTATAAAAGACCCTGAATCTCACAGCAATCTTAAGGAAAAGAGAGTAAAGATGGAGTCATCTCATTTCTTGATTTCAAACGCTATTGCAAAGTTGTAGTAATCAAAACACTATAGTATTGACATAAAAATCCACACATATATCAATATAACAGAACTAGAGGCCTGGTGCATGAAATTTGTGCACTGGAGGGGGTGTTCCTCAGCCCAGCCTGCACCTTCTCCAATCTGGGACCCCCTCGAGGGATGTCCAACTGCCTGTTTAGACCCGATCCCACTGGGCAGTTGGACATCCCTCTCACAGTCCAGGACTGCTGGCTCCCAACTGTTCGCCTGCCTGCCTGCCTGATTGCCCCTAACCACTTCTGCCTGCCAGCCTGATCACCCCCTAACCACTCCCCTGCCAGCCTGATTGATACCTAACTGCTACCCTGCCAGCCCTATTGCCCCTAACTGCCCTCCCCTGCTGGCCCAGTCACCCCACCTGCCCACCCTTGCCAGCCAGGTCCCCCCGAACTGCCCTCCCCTGCAGGCCTGGTCCCTCCCAACTGCTCTCCTCTGCTGGCCCAGTCACTCCTAACTGCCTTCCCCTGCAGGCCTGATTGCCCCCAACTGCCCTCCTCTGCCGGCCATCTTGTGGTGTCCATCTTATATCCACATGGGGGTGGCCATCTTGTGTGTTGGAGTGATGGTCAATTTGCATATTACCTCTTTATTATATAGCATAGAGAGCCCCGAAATAAACCCATGCATATATGGGATCAAACGTGGGACAAGGGAGCCAAGACCACCCAGCGGGGGAAGGATAGTTTATATAATAAATATTATTGAGAAACTAGGACAGCCCCTTGTTAAAAATGAAACAGGACTTCTATTTTATTTTATTATTTTTTGTTAAATATGTTTTTATTGATTTCAGAGAGCGGAAAGAAGAGGGAGAGAGAAAGATAGAAACATTAATGATGAGAGAGAATCATTGATCAGCTGCCTCTTGCATGCCCCCCACTGGAGATCTAGCCACAACCCAGGCATGTGCCCTGATCAGGAATCAAATCATGACCTCCTGGTTCATGCATCAAAGCTCAACCCCTGAGGAGGACTTCTATTTTACACTAGCTGGGCAGAAAGCACACATATCAACTTGAAATGGATTAAAGACTTGAATGTAAGGTGTAAATCATAAAACTCTTAGGAGAAAACAAAACTTAAGGGTAGGTTCCTTACAATTATTTTTGGCAGTGATTTTTTTAAATATTTGACAAAAAATAAAAAATTACAATAGAGTTACTATATCTAATTAAAAACCTGCATAGCAAGAGAAAATGTCAACAAAATGAAAAAGGCAACCTAGTAAATTGAAGAAAATATTTTTAAATTACATATCTGATAAGATGATAATATTCAAAATAAAAATATATAGAGAACTCATACAACTCAATAGGTAAAATAATGTAATTAAAAATAGGTAGCAGAATTGAGTAGACATTTTTCCAAGTAAAATGTAAGAATGTATACATGAAAATGTGCTCAACATTACTAATAATTAGGAAAATTCAAATCCAAACCACGATGATATATAATCTCAAACCCAATAGAATAGCTGTCATCAAAGAGGCAGGATGCACATGCAGAGGAAAGGAAAGCCTTTGTGCTATTGGTGAGAATGTAAATTGGTGCAGCCACTGTGGAAAACAGAATGGAGGATCCTCACAAAATTAAAAATGTAATTGTAAAAGTGATCTAGCAATCCCACTTCTGGATGCATATCCAAAGAATATAAAAACAGGATATCAAAGGTATGTGCATTCCTGTGGTCATTGTATCATTAATGCCATAGCCAAAATATTGAAAATCTACCTTCTTTTAACAATCTAAGCATCATTCAACAGACGAATAAATAAATTAAAAATGTGGTATATATAATGGAATATTATTCAGCTATGGGAAAGAAAGAAATTTCTCATTTGATAACAGGGATAGACCTTGAGGGCTGTGGGGGCCCTGTCAGAGTACACCAGATGTTCCCACTCTGCACGTGGGAATCCTAATCAGTGTGTTCAAGGTCAATTTACTATGCACAGGTGAAAGAGCAAGGATGAAGCAAGCTATACACTGCACAGGTGTGCTGTTCCATAGCCCAAATATTGATGTCACTATTTGGCATGAAGCCTCTTTGGTTTGAGCTCATCTATATGTTGTCACTGACCAGCCAATTGTTGGCTGCTTTGTTTGTAATAAAGCATGCCCCATTTTCCTGTTTGTACCCATGAGTTTTTTAAGTTTCCTGCACCCAGAAGGGTTACGTTCCTGGCTGAGGAGCTTTCCCCTGACAAGGACATTATGCAAAGTAAAATAAGTCAGGTAGAACAAGAAAGTATCACTTATATGTAAATGAAAAAAAGAAAAAGTCAAACTCAGAATAAAAGTGGTCACCAGGTCTGGGGGAGGGTGGGAAAAATAAAGAGAGATTGGTAAAAGGGTACAAATTTTCAGCTACAAGATGAATAAATTCTGCAGATCTAATGTAAATCATGGTGACTATAGTTGAGAAAACTGTACTCTATAATTGAAATTTGCTAAGCAAGTAAAACTTAATTGTTCTCATAAAACAGTTCAATATGTGAGCTGATGATTGTGTTAATTAACCAGGGCAGGGGGAATTTTTTTCACAATGTGTATGTATATCAAATATCATGAAATACAGTTATAAATCCTACAATTTTATTTGTCAACTTTCCTCAGTAAAGCTGAAGTAAGGAATCAATCAATTAATTAAATAAAATGGTTGCTATACACAGATAAGTTTTGTGGTGATTTATTATCCAGGATGAGGAGTGTAATAGAATTTGGTACTGTAAATAGAGTGGTATAACTGAGGCCTTGAACATGTAGTATTGGCTCCACTGGGTGTTGAGCAGAAGCTGAAGGGCCTGGAGCAGGCATCTGGTGAAAACATAATGGGACTCAAACAGGCTACTGAGGACGTTGTGAGGGAACCCGACACTGAAAGGTGTGTAGTCTCTCCATCCTGCACTCCAGGATGGAGAGGACCCAGGAGTCTAGTTGGCAGTATTCACTCAACTCCCAGACAACCAGCATTGCCTTCTGGAACATGTGTGTGAGCCAGTGTGAGCACAAGAATGCTGCCTGATGCAACTTAAATATAGGAAAGCTTTCGAAGTCTAACTTGCCTTTTGGTAACCAGCCATTTTTCTATATAGATTTATTAACTGTTTTCATGCCAGAGAGCCAAAATCTGAAAAACACATTTTTCTAGTATTTATATATTTTATTTTTCTTATTGTATTGTCTAGAATGGCTAAAATAATGTCACATAAATGCATGTACATCAGATTTGCTTGTGTTAGCCCCACATTAATGATAACATAAAGGAGCTTTGTTAACGATAATAGTTATCATTGATTCTTACTACATGCCATGTACGTGATAGTGATATATCATAGAGTTTCAAAGCAAAAATTCAGAGGCCAGATTCTGTATTTTACCCCATCTCTACTCTTACTGATTGACCTTGGCCAAGTCATTTTACCAGTCTTCAGTTTTGTCATCTATGAAATGGGGATAACAATGGTCTACTTAGCTCACTGAGTTGTTACTGTGATTGAATGAATGAGTAAAGTTAGAATAATGTAGTGCATTATATGACCTATAGTAAACATTATGAAAGTGTCTGTTATTGTTAACTTTTATCAAGTAAATGCTATGCTCAGACTCTATGCTGCAAGTTTTAATACATTGCCTCATACAATGTTTACAACCTCTCTACAAAGTGTGCACTATTTCCTCAACATTTCAGAGGGGAAATCAGCAGATCCAAAGGATTAAGTAACTTGCCTACTTGCTCAACTATAAATGGCAGAGCAAGATTTTGAACTCAGTGCTATCTGGCTTTCTAGTTCATGGTTTGACCCAATGGTATGAGTGGCATGCTTCCTGCTCCATGCCAAGTACTTTGCAAAAGCAAAGAGATACATCTCATACCTGGGTCTTAAAACTCCAGGAGTTAGTCAGGGCTGCCAGCAGAGTGCTCTGTTTGCTGGATCACTGAATAGAGGAGAGAAGGGCAGCTGCAAGGCATTTGGCTCAATCCAAAGTGTTGAATTTTGAAGATTAAGAAAAGTGGCTGCCTTGGGTTTCCCTGAAGAGCAGTGAGCTGTCAGGTGCTGAGATTGCATCAGACAAAAGGCCTCTGTTATCTCCCTGCAGGGATCTGATATTTTATGTTACTTAGTTTTTATTCTGAAGTCTTAATGAGAGCTGCCATGAAGATAGCCCAAGAAATGTCTAGTCTGGAAGGTTGGTTCCACTAAACAAACTGCAGTGATTAAGAAATGAACATGTTTTGAGACCTCTAAAATGGCACTTTATTTTAGACAGTCTTTCTCTTCAACCTTAACCTGCTTTATGACATTCAATTTCACATTTTAAAATGTGTCATTGATGGCTCCATAAGTAAGAACAATAATATCTTCTGAAACAGAAAGCCAAGTAAAACTGAAGACATCATCCAAGTTTGCCTTCCCCCCATAGCCCTTACTGACACTGATTTTATTTGGCATGCCTGACACTTTAAAACAGTCTTAACTTTCTCCTTTAAGATAATCATTAGGTTCTAATGTTTTTTTCTTTTCTTCTTTCTCGTTTTTATTAACTACAACTATCTTTCTAATGCACACCCACAAAAGCACACACTCGGTTATGGTGATTTTCTAATGAAACCTATTCCTTTCACTTTAATCACTCCTACTCACTTTTCAAAAATAAGTGTTCAAAAATAATCTTTAGGCCTGGCCAGCATGGCTCAGTGATTGAGTGTCGGCCTATAAACCAGGACATCACAGTTCAATTCCCGGTCAAGGTGCATGCCTGGATTGTGGGCTCGATCCCCAGTGTGGGGCATGCAGGAGGCAGCCAATCAATGATTCTCTCTCATCACTGATGTTTCTCTCTCTCTCTCTCTCTCTCCCCCCCCCTCTCTCTCTCTCCTTTTCCATTCCTCTCTGAAATAAATAAAAGTATATTAAAAATAATGATCTTTAGTAAAGAAAAGTAAACAAGTGACATCATCAATAGGTCATGTGGATACCATTACCTTATCACATAATGTGACCAAAAAGGCCATCACACTAGTCCTAATATGAGAAAAAACATCAGATACACCCAGGTTGGGAAAATTTCTATAGGACACTTGGCCAGTACTTCTTAAAACTGTCAAGGTCACAAAAAGCAAGTAAATTATGAGAAACTGTCACAGAGCAGAAAAAATTTAGGAGGTATGACAATTAAATACATTATGGTACCTTAGATTTGATCATGGATGGAAAAAGGAGATTAATGGAAAACCTAGTGAAAGCCAAAGAAAGTTTGGATTTTAGTTATTAGTAATGTACCAATGTTGATTTCTTAGTTTTGACAAATGTGCCATGTAACAAGAGAAGAAAATGGGAAAAAACAGGTAAAAGATATATATGAACTCCTTATACTGTCTTTATAAACATTTTTGTAAATATAAAATTATCCTAAAATTAACAATTTATTTAAAAATGTTCTTTACACAAAACTTTTCAACAGAACTCTACTGTTTATTAAATCCATGTGTATGATCCTATTGTTTCTAACCACCTACTGCCCTCTTTAACCATCTTTTCTGGCAGCCAGAATAGTGTTCCCACCCAGAGATGACCATGCTCTAACCTCTGGGACTTGTGAATATGTTACTTACATGTCAAAAGGGACTTTTGTGTGATCAGTGTTAGGGACATTGAGATAGAAAGATCATCTTGAGTTATTTGGATGGGCCCAATTGACCACATGAACCCTTAAAAGTAGAACACATTTTGCTATCCAAAAGCAGGACAGATTGTGGCAGGGGGAAAGTCAGAGCAATTCCTAGCACAGGCAGGCTTTAATGCACTGGCTCTAGCACACAGGGTCTCAAATTCAAGGACCAAAAGAGACCTCTAAAAGCTAGGGGTAGCCTTCAGCTTACAGTCAGTGAGGAAAAAAGCTGAGTCATATGGCTGCTGGAAACAGATTTTGCCAATAACTTGAGTTAACCTGCAAAGTAATTTTTTCCAAAGCCTCTTAATAAGAACCCATGGCAACCAATACCTTGATTTTAGTTTTGTGAAACCCTGGGTAGAGAAACAAGCCAAGCCTATCTGGAGTTCAGACCTACAAATTGTGAGTTCATAAGTGAGAGTTGTTTTAAGCTATTAAATCTGTGGTAATTTGTTACAACACCCCCACCCCCAATAAAAAAAAATAAAAAATAAAAAAAAACACAAGCTAACTCATTCTTCTATTCATGTGCATATATTTTTTGCTTCCTTCAAATGTGCCAAACATGTTGAGCACATTCCACAAAAATTAATGGTATTTTTATTTTGCCATTTTAAATTCTATTTCTCTTGCCTAAATTGCCTTTTTATTGGCACAAATTATAAAAGTTATAAAGTCAACATTTTCTATTTGCTCTAAGGCATGCTTAGCCATCTTGTTTTCATTATCTCTGCTATGCTTACGATACATGGACTAGGTTGCCTTGTGTTGTTTTGCCATAAAATAGATAATTTAGGGCTATAGTCTTGCCTGTCCACTACATCTACATATATAAAAGCCTAAGCGACCATTGCAACTGAATGGACTACCGAAAAGGCTGCGTGGGGTGACTAGGCTGGCAGGGAGGTCAGTGAGGGGCAGTCAAATGACTGAGCAGCAGGCTGTGTGGGGCGACCAGGCCAGCAGGGGGGGTCAGTGAAGGGTGACTAAACGACCAAGCAGCAGGCTGCATAGGGCGACCAGATCTGCATGGGGGACACTTGGGGGTGACCAGGCTGGTGGGGGGAGGGGCAGTGAGGGGTGACCAGACTGGCAGAGGGGGGCAGTGAGGGGTGACCAGGCCAGCAGGGGGGCCAGTTAGGGGTGATCAGGCTGGCATGGGGGACAGTTAGGGGCAACCAGGCTGGAAGCGGGACAGTTGGGGGCAACTAGGCCAGCAGGGGAGGCAGTTAGGGGTGATCAGACAGGCAGGCAGGTGAGCAGTTAGGAGCCAGTGGTCCTGGATTGTAAGAGGGATGTCCAACTGCCAATGGTCCACAGGATTGAGCCTAAACTGGCAGTTGGGTGTCCCCTGAGGGGTACCAGATTGGAGAGGGTGCGGGCTAGGCTGAGGGGAAACCCCCTCCCAATGCACAAATTTTGGGCACTGGTGCATGAATTCTTACACATTGAAAGGTAATTAATTAGAAAAAATATTTTAATATTACTCTTCACCCTTTCTCTATAATAGAAGTGTCAACCAAATTCATGATTGACAATGACAGATCAAAACACACACATGCAATTGGAACCAGCAAGAGCTTTATATGTATTGCACATGCATGAGTCAGCTTAGCCTTTTATAGATATAGAATAAACTTGCTTAATTAGACCTGCCTTCTGATTTAGCTAAACTTTTTCCAGCCCAGTGAAGCACCCCAACTTCTCTTTCAGGTTTGTCAGCAACACAACAATAAATATCAACACAAAGCAGATTATTATTGTAGATCACACAGGGAGAACCAAGGGTGAAATATTTAAATGCAGCTGTGTTTGACTATATTCTGTGCAGTGAGAAAACCTGAAGTCATTTTCAAGGTCCATCATTTCTTACTTCTTTTCAGTCTGGTCAAGTTTCTAAGCTTTCTAAATCTCCATTTTCCAGCTAATGAAAAGAAAACAGGACTCCATTGAGTATCCTATCTACCTACTTCAGGACTTCTGTGAGGAGCAAAAGTGATGAGGCACGGGAAAACACTTCACAGACATTTGGTTAAAGTGTAAAATGTTTCTAACTGGCTATAAGGCAAGTCATGTTCCTGGGCTGAAGAAACTCCAAAGAGACTAGTCACTAGGGAGAGGAAGCCAAGCGTTGCTACATGATGTCATTACCCAGCGCCCACAGGCACCATTTCCAGGCTCAGCTGGGCTGTGGGCGGCATTTTGCTCCATGAGGTCTTGGCAGCATCAGCTGCAATTTGGTGAGCTGTCACTCCAGGGTGGTGGCAGGGCCTTTGTGCCACTTGGGGGAAGCCGAGTATTGCTTTGTGGGCCCAGGTCCACGGTGCTGTTTCTCTGTAAAAGGCCAATGCATGTCACGGCAGTTCCTGCATTGCATGTCTGCCCCCTGGTGGTCAATACACATTATAGCAACTGGTCAATGGTCAGAGAGACACTTACATATATATATATATATTATTCAGTCTCTTACTGTGATATTTGAAACTCTTCATGTTTTGTGTGCCCACCCACTGACATGTACTCTAAGTTTCAATCCATGCTTTGTAAATATTCTATATGTAAAAGACCTCTTGTTAAGTAGCATAGTTAAGTAGCATGATGATGATGATGATGATGATGATGATAGTGGTAGTGAAATGGGAAAAAGAGGGTGGAAAGAGGAGAACAGGACATAATAGTGGAAGATTATAAGATAAAAGAATAAAGGAAAATATTTTGGAGAATGGTAGACATTCCTCTGAAATAATGATTTTCAACTTGGTCAGTTTGCCCCTTATGGGATATTTTGAAATATTTGGAAACATTTTAATTGACATGGGGGAGTAGGAAGAATTATAACTGACAAATAGTTGGTAGAGGCCATGGAAGCTAAATATCCTACAATGCACATGACAACATCCATAGCAAAAAAGTATCCAGCCCAAAATGTCAATAGTGTCAAAATTAAGAAACCATTAGAAAAATCATACTGCCTAGCTATCATAAGGCATAAGGCTTAAAGTTACTGTTGTACTTTGGAATACAAGCAAGAACTACATCCACAACTCAGGCCTTGGGAAAGCTGTAGTCACACATGAACAGTAGCACCTATTCTACACTGTGTGGATGTCTCTGCAATGTTTAGATAGCTTTATCCATCAGGGTCTGAAATTAAAATATTGTCTTGAGTAATAAATTAGTATATCTTTTGTTAAACCTGCTAACCCTAAAGATGAGTTTATGTCCACAGATGCTACGGAAAAAGTGAGTTTTCAGCACAGATATTACCTAAGTAATAGTCAATATTGACATTTATTTTATTATCCTACTAGATGCTCAGTGCACAAAATTGTGCATGGGTGTGGTCCCTAAGCCTGGCCAGTGATCAGGGCCTATTGGGGCCTTCTTGCCCATTTCTGATCAGGGCTGGGCTGGCCAGGACCTGCCAACTGCCACATAGGGCCTGCCAGACATGGGGAAGGGACTGCAGGAGGTTTGCAGGCTGGGAGGAGGGACAGGGAGAGGTTGGCTGTGGGAGCACACTGACCACCAGGAGGCAGCTCCTGTGTTGAGTGTCTTCCCCCTGGTGGTCAGTGTGTGCCATAGCAACTAGTCAACCAGTTGTTCTGGTTGTTCATTTGTAACAGTCGCTTAGGCTTTTATATATATAGGAGTGCTGTCTCCCTCCTTAAAGTCCAGCCCTCATTTGCACAAATACTGACATTCACACCTGATAATGTTTATATTGTCAAGATCTGAAAATTGCTGAAAATTTACTTTGTAGGATAAACCAAGATGGTGGCATAAGGTAAACACCTGTACATGCTGCCTCTCACAACCACACCAAAACTACAACTAAAAGACAAAATGTCTATCACCCAGAACCACGGGAAAGCTGGCTGAGTAGAAGTTCAACAACTAGAAGGAAAGAGAAAAGAGCATTGAGACCAGGTGGGACATGCACAGGCGCAGAAAAGCAGAGGTATGGAGGCGTACGAATCAGGCTGGCGACTGGGTGTGCTGTTTTTTTTTCAACCTGAAGGGAGACACAAGCTCTCGACTGCTCTGAACTCCAGTTTCTGGCGAGATTCTGGGGACCCAGACTCCTACGGGAAGAAGCAGGACCATCTGCCATCATGTCAGAAAGTGAGGGTGGCTTTCTTGCAGAGGTGCACGCAGGAATCATTGTTTACTGCGCTGGGGCACCAGACGCAGGGACACAGAAATGCAGAGACACAGAGAGGGCTAACGGGCAGCTATCACTGTTTGCCACACCCTAGTGATTCCCTGAGACCCCGCCCCACCCAATTTACAAACTGTGTGCAGCGGCTTTTGCATATAAATGGCCTGCTATATCGCAGCTTAACCTAACAAACTGCAGCTGGGTCAGCTCCAAAACTTCCAAACCCCAAGCAAAGAGGAGGAATCTGCAGATTTTGCTGTAGCTCCTGCTGGGTGGCCTCAGACAGTAGTTGACCTCCTCCTCCTTGGAGATCCAGGAGCCATTGTACCTAGTGGTCAATATGAGATGACACCAGATTTCAACTCCTCACATCCATAAGTGACACACTCAAGAGGCAGATTCAGTGAGCACCAAAGCCCCACTGAAACAAGTCCTGCCCCATAAGGGTATCTCCAGCAGAGCAGTTTTTCCATTATAGACACAACAGGTCCCCACAGCCAATTGGCCTGGAGGTCAATTCCTCCTAGTGTACCAACAGCAATCAAAGCTTAACTACAACAACATTGTGCATTCAGCCCAATAGTGTCCACCTCAGGTGATTGGGGAGGCTGAACCACTGGGCCCTATAGGTCACCTACCACACAAAGCCACTCCATCAACACATGGAAACAGCCAAAATGTGGAGACAAACATGTCATGAATGAAAGAATGGTCTGAAAATGGTCTGAAAGCAAACTACTGGATATAGAGTTCAAAACCACAGTTATAAGGCTACTCAAGAATCTTCTAGAAACCTCTGAGGAATTTAGTGAGACCTTTAAGGATCTTAATGAGAATGCCAAAAAAATTGAAAAGGACCAGTCAGAAATTAAGCATACACTGTCTGAAATAAAGAATAATATACAGAAATTCAACAGTAGACCAAAGGACCCCAAGAATCAAACCGAAGATTTGAAATATGAGGAAGCAAAAAACACCCAACCAGAAAAACAAAAATATAAAAGAATCCAAAAATATGAAGATACTGTAAGGAGCCTCTGGGACAACTTCAAGCATACCAACATCCAAATTATGGTGGTGCCAGAAGAAGAGAGAGAGCAAAATATTGAAAACCTATTAGAAGAAATAATGACAGAAAACTTTCCCTACCTGGTGAAAGAAATAGACTTACAAGTCCAGGAAGCTCACAGAACCCTAAACAAAAGGAATCCAAAGAGGACCACACCAAGACACATCATAATTAAAATGCTAAGGGCAAAAAACAAAGAGAGAATCTTGAAAGCAGCAAGAGAAAAACAGTTAGTTACCTACAAGAGAGTACCCATCGACTGTCAGTTGATTTCTCAACAGAAACTATGCAGGCCAGAAGGGAGTGGCAAGAAATATTCAAAGTGATGAACAGCAAGAACCTACACCCAAGATTACTCTACCCAGCAAAACTACCATTTAGAATTAAAAGTCAGATAAAGAGCTTCACAGATAAGAAAAAGCTAAAGGAGTTCATCACCACCAAACCAGGATTCTATGAAATGTTGAAGGGTATTCTTTAAGAAGAGGAAGAAGAAGAAAAAGGTAAAGATAAAAAAATTATGAAAAACAAAGTGACAACAAATACATATCTATCAACAGGTAAATCTAAAAATCAGGTGAATAAAAAAATCTGAAGAACAGAATGGACTGGTGAATATAATAGAATCAAGGGCACAGAAGGGAGTGGACTGACAATTCTTGGGGGGAAAGGGGTGTGAGGGGTGCAGGAAGAGATTGTACAAAAATCTTACACCTATGGATAAGGACAGTGGCAGAGGGTAAGGGCATGGGGTGGAGGGGAGCTATGGGGGGAAAAAGAGGAACATCTGTAATAATCTGAACAATAAAGATTTATTTTTTAAAAAGTTACTTTGCATATCATTGGGTATGTAAGCCTGAGAGAAAACATTCAAATCCAGTAAATGGTCTGTTTGTCAGACACAAATTTACCAAAGGAAAAGTAAAGTTTGCCTAGTAATGTGTTTCCCTAAAATTTTTTTAAATAAAAAAAATAATAATTCTCTAAACCATCCTAGACTTCAATGTGCCACTCTTCAAGCTGCCTGAAAGCTAAGACATCTACACAAGACAAATCTAGTTAGGGACAAAGATGTGGCTTTCAAGATCAGAAGCTGGTGAGTTACTTTCACATCTGATGTTCAATTTAATCTGAAAGGAAAGGAAGTCCATCAATGTCCATTTGACCTGCTCACAAGCCAGAGGGACATTCACTTTTCGCCCGGTTGAATCCCTGTCTTAGGTGTTATTTAGCTCTCTCTGTTCTGAAACACTTACTTTAAGGTGCACCTATTGAATTGAATTGTGCTTTCTTTTTGTTGGCCTGTGTATGTTTACATTTTCCAAATGCACCTGAGATTTTTAACTGCAGGTACAATTTCTTTAAAATGCAAGTGTGAATGTTTTCTTCACAAAGACATTCAGTTATACCATGGAAACAGGCCAGTATTCTCAAGTAGACTATAAGCAGTTTATCTGCTTCTGATTTGATGGCTGTCTCTTCCACTGTGGGCTGCTGGCCCCTTTGCTATGGTGGAGTCCATCATCAATGCCCAGCCTTTAAGGGACAGTCTGACAGAAACATATTCCAGGGAGATGTAATTTTAATGATGCCTCACACAAAGACCAACTCTAATAGCCAAGCTTGAATGTAACCATTTCAATTAAAAATAAAAGTCTACAGACGAACACAGCTTGGAGAGTTCCATTTGATGAAGACAGCTGGGAAAATCCTCAGATAACAAAATGTTTGTCTTTCCCTTACTCCAATGGAAGAAAGAAATTTCCATTTGTCAAACATACTTCCTCGGTACCACATACTGATGAACAATTTTAATTCCATTTTACAGATAAAGAAACTGAAATTCAGAGCATTTCAGTAACTTCACTAAGGTCACGCAGAGAGTAGAGAGTTAGGATCTAAACTTGGGTGCTCCATGCTCCAAAGCTCTTGGTTATCTCCCTCAACATACTGAACAATGCCACCAGCAGTGCCATTCCCAGCACATGCCAGCAGCAGCACTTAAACTGGCATCAAGAAGGGGATAGACACAAGCCTGATTTCTAAGTACAAACAAACCAAGTTTATGAAGCGCTTTGGTTTTGTTTTCTTATTTGTTGCTTTAGTGATTATGTTCCTCAGTGGGAACAGAGATGCACCATGGGGTAGGGACTCTGCAGTAAGCCTACTCTGCACCATGCCTTTGCTCTTGCCCGACCTGTGGCCAGAGTAATCTCAAGTGGGTGACCTAACCTCCTCAACTTCAATTTCTTCCTTCACCAATTGATGACAATGACTCTGACCATGTATGGTGCTTGGAAATGCTAAAATAAACCACATCCTAAGTACTCACTGAACATGCAGGAGTATAAAAGGTGCTCTTGCATGTTTCAGTTTTGCATTCAGAACCATGCCCATGCCCTCTCTATAAAAGGAGTCAGACTAAAAGCTTAGCCAGATCCTTATGAGTTCAGAAACCTAGCAGAATCGGTTACTAAAGCTGACACAGCCTTCTTAAGAAGTCCCAGAAAACGCACCCAATTTTAATAATCTCAATTTTATTTTATGCCTCATTTATCTTTTCAAGAATTGGTAGGAATTTAAAATACAAATGCAACATTAAGACAAGTGCACCATGGCTTGAGATTATGAAAAATGTTAGCAAGGGAGACAGACTAAGAGAAGATGAACTTACACTGCCTTTCCCTCTATGAAAAGCCAGGCCAGGGGACCCAACACGGTGGAGTAGGTAGAAGTTACACACACCTCCTTCCAGGACCAAATTGCAATTCCGATTAAAATATAGAACAATTAACTTGAATAACCAACTGACGACTAGCTGAAAAGAAGTCCTATAACCAAGGATTTGCAGAAGAAACCACATCAAGACTGGTAGGAAAGGGAGAGATGCAAAAGGGCTGACCCAACACTCAAGTGTGGCTTCTGAGAATCCGAGGGATAACTCAGCTATAAAGGTTCCCCCTGAGTGTGGATTGCTCAGCTCAGAGCACCAGAGCCAGAAAAAGATGTCCATGTAACATCTGGCTGTGAAAATCAGCAGGGATTCTGACTGCCAGGCAGAGAGAGGAGTCTGCTGGAAAAGGAGATACCCTCTTAAAGGGCCAGCACACAAAATCTCATTTGCAGCCACTCACCCTGGGAAGGCAGATCAGACAAGAGTCACATGCAGAAAGAATGGGTTTTGTGTCTCTGAGGAGAAAGCTGAAAGGACATGGTCCCCACACTGAGTCCCTCTCCCACATTTCAGACACCATCTTTCTTGGGTTGTGCACTCCCCAGCATATGGCATCACCCTGGGGGAAAGCAGTAGCCCCATCCTCTGGGCTCCTTGATGCCCTGCCCTGCAAAGCCCTTGCCCTGTGGAAGCAGCAGCTGCCTGAGCTGGGCATAGAGGTCCAGGCAAACCCAGGGGTGTGGGTGAATGAGGCCTGTGGCTTTGGCACAGGAGCCATTCCTCCCATTTTCCTGCAAGCCTGACCAGCCCCTCCCTCATGGGAGATATATTAGCCCGGTGGTCCTGAATCTTGGTAGACCTGCTCTGTGATCTCGGGCTATACAAGAGGTCTGGGAAGAATCCAGGACAGACTGAGTCATGTGGCCCTAGGAGGGAGGCCAGTTTTTCTTGTAAGCCGCTCTTCACATAACACATTTTGGTGTGTTTGGGCCTGATAAACTCTGCCGGACTCCCCCTGACAATTCCCTGAGGTTCCATCCCACCACAATGATCTGCAGGAACCCAGGGGGTAGCAGCTAGCCTTGGTGTTCCCTGGGACTTCTGTTAACGGGCCCTATACCCAGCACTGGCACCATGTTTAAACCTATATTAGTCTGATGGACACCACTTGCTTTTCCCTGGTGACCACTGAGAACATACCTCATGCAACTTGTGTACTGCCAGTGGCTCTCTCAAAAACTGAGCCTAACAGGCAGCCTGCAGGAGGGACAGGTGGAAGAGGATCTTGAGGTGTTTTGGGTGTATTGTCAACCTGTCCCTGGGCTGGGTGCTGCTCAAAGCCAGCCTTGGTGCACAGCTCAATCCTTCTCACACACATCCAGGTTCAACAGAGGCAGCCACAAACTGTGCATTGTTTGTAACATCAAAAAGGTTTCCCAGGGCCAGTCATAGGCAGATTCTGACATCGACCTGCAGAATCCTGCCAAGAGGCCCCAGAACCAACCAACACAGTGGCCAGATTCAGACAACATCAGGAAAGGATCCAATTAGCTGCACAGTGGCACAGCCAAAGGGAGAGCTCAGCAGGCTCCAGACGCTGCTGAGGCAAATTCTGCTTCATGTGGTCAGCACCTCCACAGCAGCTCTTACACTGTGGTCAAGGTCGACCCTCAGAGTGAGCAAACCTGTGAGTTGACCCCATGCACAAATGGGCCAACAGCAATAAAATCTCAATTACAACATAAGGGACATTCTGATGACCAGCTCAGGAGATGAAGGTGACTATACCCCTAGGTTCCAAAGGGCACTTACTGCATAAGGCCACCTTACAAACTGAGAGATCCACCTAATACACAGAAACAAGCACAGAGATGCAACCGAATTGGGGAGAAAGAAAAACATGCCCCAAATGAAAGAAATAGAGAAATTTCCAGAAAAAGAAGTAAATGAAATAGAGGCAAGCAACTTACCAGATATAGAATTAAAAAAAATGGTTATAATTATGCTCAAGGAACTTAGTGAGAACTTCAACATCATAAAAAATAACATAGAAACCATAAAAAAGAACCAGTCAGAAGTAACAAACACATATATGAAATGAAAAATATACCACAAGATATTAAGACCTTATCAGATATATTGGTAATTATGTTATCCCATTCAAGGGGTTGTCTTTAAATTTTGTTGTCTTTTAGTTTTGTTATGCAAAACTGTATTTTGATGTAGTACCATTTGTTTATTTTTTGTTTCCATTGCCAGAAGGAAATATATCAGAGAAAAATATTGCTATGAGAAATGTCCAAGATTTTACTGTCTATATTTTCCTTATAGAATTTTTATGGCTTTGAGTCTAACATCTGTCTTATGACCTAGCAATCCCACTCTGGGATTATAAATCTAAAACACTAGTTTGTAAGAATAAATGCACCCTTATATTCATTGTAGCATTATTTACAATAGCCAGGATTTGGAAGCAGCCCAAGTGCTCATCAGTAAATGAGTGGATAAAAAAAAATTTGTGGTACATTTACACAATAGACTACTACACAGCCAGAATAATAGGAAATCTTATCTTTTGTGACAGCATGGATGAACCTGCAGAGTATTAAACTAAGTGAAATAATCCAGTCAGGGAAAGACAAGTATCATATGATTTCATTTACATATAGAATCTAATGAACAAAATAAACTAACAAATTGTAGACAGACTCAGGGATACAGAGAACAGACTGACAGCTGCTGGGGGTGGGGGGAAAACTGAGGGTTGGGTGATTTCCCAAGAAATCAGAATCACCAATCAGAAAGGACATATGCACCTCTATGATCATAACAGCACAATTAACAATAGCTAAGATTTGGAAACAGCCTAAGTGCTCATCAGCAGATGAGTGGATTAAAAAACTGTGGTACATCTACACAATGGAATACTATGCCCCTATGAAAAAGAAAAGAACTCTTACCATTTACAACAACATGGATGGACCTGGAGAGCATTATGCTAAGTGAAATAATCCAGGGGGAGAAAGATAAATATCACATGAACTCACTCATTTGTGGAATATAGTGAACAACATAAACTGATGAACAAAAATAGAGCCAGAGGAAAAAAATATTTTATAATATAATAGAAGTAATCTTGTTATTTGCAGATTTTAATATTTACTACAACTTTTGTGATATTATACTATGTTAGTACAGTTTGGCAAGCTATAATAATAAAATTCATAGTATGCTAATTAGACCGGACAGCCAAACATCCTTCTGGACATCCTTTTGGACATCCTTCTGAACTACCTTCCAGCCTAAGCTGGGGCTGCGAGGGCTGAGCCCCTTGCAGAATTTCATGCATCAGGCCTCTAGTATTATTATAGATAAAATCGTTTTCATTGAAATATTAATGTTTATTGCATGTAACATTATTATATTTAAAATAATTTTATTGAAATATTAATATTAATTGCATGTAAATGGCTATTTATTTTGTATCTACAAAAACAAATATTATTCTGCTTGATGCTTTTCTGAAAAACTGTATCCTCATATTTTAAAACTTGTTTTTATTTTTGCTTTCCCAATTTGGTGTTTTCTGCTTATTTTCCAATGTATTTCATTTCTTTCTTCATCTAATTGATGTTGATTATCTAGAGTACATTCTTCATTTTAATTATTGTATTCTTCATTTTTTCTGGTTCTTTTTTGTTTTCTATTTTCTATTTTTATATTTTCTTTATCTTTGTTGAAGTTCTTACTGAGTTCACCTATTATTTTTGTTGTTGTTTGCTTTTTTGTTGTTGTTAATCCTCATCTGATATTTTTCCATTGATTTTTCTTTTTTTTAAAATATATTTCTTTATTGATTTCAGAGAAGAAGAGAGAAGGAGAGAGAGATAGAAACATCAATGATGAGAGAGAATCATTGATTGGCTGCCTCCTGCACACCTCATACTGGGGATCAAGCCCACAACCCAGGCATGTGTCCTTGGCCGGAATCAAACCTGGGACCCTTCAGTCCGCAGGCTGATGCTCTATCCACTGAGCCAAGCCGACTAGGGCTCCATTGATTTTTCTTAGAGAAAATCAAAGGGGGGAGGAGAGACAAACTGGTTGCCTTCCATATGTGTGCCAGCCATGGTTGGAGATCAAGCATATAATTGAGATGTATGCTCTTGACTGAAATCAAAGCCATGACTCTTCAGTTCACAGACCAGCACTCTAACCATTGAGCAAACCTGGGTAGGGTGAGTTAATTGAGCAATTTTATAACCTGTATTTTGGTTCTGTATCTGGTGGATTGCTTGTCTCTATTTTTAGTTATTTTTCTGGAATTTTTGTCTTGTTCTTTCATTTGGGATCTTTTCTTTGCCTTCTCATTTTGGTTGACTCTCTGTGTTTGTTTCTGCATATTATTTAGATCTGCTACATACCCCTGTCCTGACAGAGAGGCTTTATGCTAATGGTGTCCTGTGGGACCTAGTTTCATAGTCTCTCTGGCCATCTGAGTCAAGTGCTCCAGGGATGTCACCTGTGTGGTTTTTGTGTTTTCTGCTTATTTGCTCTTGCCACATGAGTAGGTGGAGTTGAACCTCAGGCTGACTACTTGTGAGGGCTGACTGTGACTGCAGCAAATGAGTTGCTGTGTGATGTCTGACCGCCAAGTGCAGGAGTAGCTTTAGTAGGGCTCTGATTCCAGTTGAGTCCACCCTTCAGATGTGTCATCTGTGGAATTCATTGTGTGGTACTCTGGTATGGCCTGAAGCTAGCCACCAGGTGTGATGGGTCTGGAGGATCTTTGGAAGTATTCTGGTGCAGTTTATGTTCAGCTACCACTTATGCCAGGATTGAGGCTGCTTGGTAATATCTACAGAGTGATCTGCAATTATCTGCTGGTTATGTTGGTCTTAGAGGGCCTTAGAAGAAGCTACACTTTAAATGGAGGTAGGCTGCCACTAATACTTGGCCTGTAAGACTTTCTTGGGAACCAATAATGCAAGTTGCTGCTTGTGATAAGCATGGGGCAACTTAGCAAGTGCTACAATTCACACCCAGGTTGGCCACTGCTTGATTGGAGCGTGGGGGCCTTTGAGAGATTTGGGAACACTTGTAACATGAGCCGAGCAGTCTGCTTGTGTGGAGCAGCCACTGGAAGAAGCTCGGGCCAGGTGAGAAACTTGGGTGTATGGGGTCTCAAGGAATCACCAGGATAGGGGCAAGGGTATTAGGTTCATGGAAAGCATCAATTTGGTGCCCACCTGTGCTGGACTGACTGGTTGGGAGGAGAGCTCTACAAGGCAACAATGGTGCCTGCCAGCACTCTGTCCTCAGAGAGATTGCCTCACTCACTGCAACTCTAACTCTAGTCCTACCGTTAGTCAATTTAGTTTTTCCCTACATGTCCCTGGCACTTTTTGAGCTGCCCTGTGCTGGAACCCAGAGTGAGCGAGTTTGTGTGCTGTCCCTGTTGAGAGCAACATGTCTCACAACCCTCTGTCTCTCTGGGACACAGCCCCACTGGCTTCTTCTATAGACAGATAGATATTTCTGGGACTTCTCTTCTGGGTTTTCTCTGCTGGGAAGCTAGATGTGGGTCTGGGACCCCTCATTCCTCAGTGAGGAATCCACAGCTGAGATATTGCTCCCTATTCTTCATCTCCACACTGTGGGTTCTGCATCTTTGTTCCTTTTTAAAATCTCAATGTGGCTTCTTCTTTAGTTAGGAGTTCTGTTCTGCTAGTATTCAGGTAGTTCTCAATGATGGTCATTCTATAATTTAGTTATAATTTTGATGCGATTGCAGGAGGAGATGAAAATAGGGTTTACCTACTCCATCTTCTTGACTGGAAGTCAGATTTAGTGTTCTCTGAGAAGACAGTCAATGGGCTTAAATTAATAGTTAATAATTGATAATCACCCTTGGTAATCATCTCAAAGTGATGAACAAAGCCTTCTCTGAGAGAAAACAAAAGAACCTTCAGAATGATTTGAGAAATTCACTGTGGCCCCTCAAACAAGAGGATATGTTCAGGAGAGGAGGATTAAACAACTTCTAATACAGCACTCATCTTACAACCATGTAGCACTGTTGGTGGATGGTAAAGTCTTTGATATTACCTACTCATAATTCTTTGTGGATAATGAAAATATGCAAATCATAAATGATGATAAAATGGCAAGCATTGAGCTAGATATATGTGATATATCTATAGATTAATACAGCTATATATCACAAATATATATGGAGAGAGAAGATATACATTTTGTTGTTTTTTTAAGCAATGTGACATTATACTGCTTTATTTAATAAACTTAAAAAAGTTTTCAGCCCATATGTTTATATAGTGCAGTCTGTGTGTATATATATTTTACAATAGCACTGAAATTTGAATTTACAGTATTGTGGTTTGTATTTATTCACATTATATGTTATATAGAATTCTATAGGAGTGCACAAACTTTATTAACAAAGGTTTGCAAATATGAATGAACATATGTGACATAGGAAAACAATTTCAGACCAGGTCCTTCAAACAGCAATATTTTAATAGTCAATATTTTTACATTTCAGTTCTTTCTTTTTCTGAAAAGAAAGTTTAGCGATTCAATTATTCATATAATATTTTTAACAACCAGGAAAACTCTATGGCAAATTGTTATAATTATATTGGACTTCAAACTAAGCTTCAGAGGTAAAAAAAAAATAAAAAAAAATTCTTGCTTAGACTGAACTTCCCTCAGGAGAAGAAAACCACAATCTACAATAATTTTCAATTCAGTTGAAGGGGTTAATAATAAAAACATCAACAACAATCATAATGTAATCAATTAGTCAACTTGGGTCTAAGAAATATAAAACATGCTTTTAAGTGTCCTTGGCCTGTAGGATGCAGGAAAGAGAAGTATGATTAATGATAGTGAAACCAACATGTTTACTGTGCATTATAACTAAATTAAGTCTTGTCTTGTGTCATCTCACTCAGGGCTCACAGAAGCCCTATGAGATATTTTGATATGTAGCTGCTTATTTTCCTGGGAGCTGTCTCTGAATTGCCAACAAATTAGATGGAACCAGAAACAATACCCTCACTAGAAGGAGAGGCTGCATTTTCCTACAGGTGCTCCCAAAACTCTCAGTATTGAGAAGCTGGCAATTCTCACCACACTCCTAAACAGCCAGTATCTAAGCTGATATTACATTGTAAGTACATACAACATCAGTTAAAGGGGGATGTGCTCATCCCATTAAAGGGGGAGCAGCAGGCCAAAGGGTCCCTTCCCTGGAACACAGCCACAGTGGGTCTAGCTAGCCCCACCTTTCACATCTATCGCTGCAGAGAGACTAGAGATCTGGGTAACTATGTGCCTCTTCTTGTTGAATCTTCACTTATGAGTTTCCTTAGAATGACTTGTTCCATGTATCCATGCTATTTGTCATGAAGGATTGGCTAAATTAAGTAACATTAAAAATCAATCAGATGTGTGAGAGCTAAGTTACACATTTTAGTGCATCTAATTTAAAAGTGGTTCTGGTTCCTGAAATTCACATATAGAAAATGATGCTCTGACTAACTTGTGGGCTATAATCAACCATGTGTTAAATTCACAACTACGTGTTCATTTCACAACCCAGTGTGCATCACAGTGTGGTCTTCATCAAAGGGTGAACTCAAGACCATCTGTATCATGATGCTCATGAGGCTTAGTACTAGGTCAGTTTTAAGAGACCTACTCCAGGTTTATGGCATCATTAAATCTGATGGCAGTCACCCCCACATCTTCAATTCTAGTAGGCACCCCAGGTGATCCCCAAGCACTCAAAAACTAAGATGCATTACTCTTAGAAATTGCCCTGAACTTGCCACAAGAACTCATGTGCACATGGGGTTTCGAGGGTTGTTCAAGACAAAGGCCAGACCACCCATCTTCTCTCTAAAGTGGGCTTATGGTGAAGAAGAAAATGTCCTTTGTGAAAGCTAAACTCCTGGCATCAGTAGTGGGGGAAAAAGAGGAGGAATGTTTTATGATGACACCGGACTTTTTAGACCCTAGGATGATCCACCTGCAGCCCTTAAAATAAGTGATTTCTGATAAATGAGCTCAAGGAAAATTCTTAACTGGTTAAGAGAAGTCCAGGTAAGTGTGAATACCTTCCTAGAGTCAACAAACATTACTGTGGGCTATTCTGAGCCACATTGAGGCAGGTAGGGAGAAGTATCAGTAAGTGTTTTAATGAAAAGTCAGTTTTCTTCTTCATTCCCCAGGAAAGAAACCAAATTGTTAACCAGCTCCTATAATCCAGAGGAAACCAGTGAAGAACTGACAAAAATGTGGACCAGCCATGCACTGAGGCAAACAGGATAGAGGTGCCACAGTCACAATATGGGTAAAAGCTCTACTAGCCTTTTGATCCTGTTGATCTCGTTCTACTCACCTGTCCCCTCCTCTCCAGTCTCAGCAAAGAACTCTAGCTTCACTTAGAAAGGAGGAGTAGGCAGAAGTTTGTGATACATCAATATTTCACCTTAGTCATCATTGTTAAGCAGGTCAAAAATCAAATCTTCCCATGCACTCTTTTTTTTTTTTTACCATTTTTTTTATTGTTTTAAGTATTACAAATAGTAGTACATATGTCTCCTTTTTTTCCCCCATTGATCTCCCCCCGACCTCCCCTACCCCCAATACATGCCTTCACCTGCCCGCCCTCCCCCCCGCCCCAGTGTCTTATATCCATTGGTTGTGCTTATATGCATGCGTACAAGTCCTTATATACCACTCTGCCTGAAGCAATAGGAAATGTGTTATTCAAATGCAACAACAATTGCCATGAATTCCAAACAACCAAGCAAAAGTCAAAGGCAAATTTTGAAGGAAGATATAATTTCATGTTACTTTTTGTGGACCTATATGTATTTTTTAAAGTTAGTGGAGCATATATGACATAGTGGAAAATCAAACAAAAGATGATTAATCACTGGACAAGAGTCTAATAAAAATATATTTCATTCATTCCGTACAGTGTCTGGCACATCAAAAATGTTTGGTAATTTTTCTAATGAATCCATTAATAAATTCCAAGACTTCCACAGTTATTGCTACAGATCCTCAATATACTTACCCTCAACTTCTACATCATAAAAAATATATAAAATCAGTGAAGGCCCATGGAATTATTCCTCTTTAGCATTGTGCTGCCCAAAAGCTCCCACATATACTAATCTAACTTTGATGATTAGTCAGTTTACTTTCATATTAGTTGTTTTTTATTTTATTTTACTTTTATTTATTTCTCAATATTACAGATTTCCTCCCCCTTTCCCACCTCCACCAAGCCCCTGCCCCCACTCCCTCTGGGCATCACCATCCTTTTGTCTGTGTCCATGGGTTATGGATATATATATTCCTTGGCTAATCTCTTCACCTTCTTTCATTTGTTCTCATCACCTCTGTCCCCTCAGACCATTGTCATTTTGTTTCATGTGCCTCTGGTTCTATTTTGTTCTTCATTTTATTTTGTTCATTAGATTCAACATATAAGTGAGATCATTTGGTATTTCTCTACGTCTGGTTTATTTCGCTTAGCATAATAATCTCCAGTTCCATCCATGCTTCCAAAAAAAGTAAGCGTGAATTGTTTGTTTCAATACATTGCTTGAAAAGAAAATTACATTTCCTCCCTGATAAGTCACTTGTGAGAATGAAAATGAGAGTGACTGTATCTCTGACCATGTTTGAGATGATGAAATGTCAGTAGGTAGATAGGGAGACTTCTCCTAGGACAGCCATGCAATGTTTAGGCCAAGAGCAATGTGCATGCTAAATAGAGAGCTTGTAGAAGCTTAAATGAGGTGTGAGCATACATAAGGAATTTTGTGTTCCACTATAATTATGTTAGCAAAATTATAGATGGTTTAGTGAGAAATGGCCATAAAAATAAATTGATACAATTATGTATTTATGAATGAAGATATAGTGATTTTTTGGTTACTGACAGTAGGAAAACATTGAATTTCAATTTTGCAACCCTTGGAGTATTCAAATGCAAATAATTTTTCTTTTAATTCCATCTTTGCCACAGTTTATCAGGAAATCTCACGTGTTTACTTAACCAGGTCATTTTTTGCCTTTGCTTTTATTTCAGTTTCCAGTTTATTAACTCCTCCAGAGCAAAATTACATGACTATATTGTTTGTGGTTTCTTTTTTCTCATTTCATCTCTTTCTAGAGATGGCAGTTAATATTCACATGCAGAACCAACTGATGTTTGTTAATGTGTACGTGCATGTACATACACACACAGCTCTTTTGTGAACAATGCTAACATTGTCATCTTTGGTGATAAAGAAACAAATAAGTAAGAAGCCTCAAAATTGTAAAGATAATTTAACACTATCTGTGGGAGGAAAATTCCATTTTAGTGTTGTGTATAACCCATTTCCAGGACTTCTGGTCTTTCCCATCTTTTCCTATTAACATTCAGAACGCATTTCCTTATGTTTTTGTAAAGCAATAAAGTAGTAAAGTTCTCCCAATTCTCCCCACAAAATGGTGAACTGTTACTTGGTTAATATGTGAAATTTCTACATAAAAAATTACACATTTTTATATGTATGTAAATTGCCTAAATGCATGTATAAGTTTATACATAAATTTATGTGTGTGCATATACATATACATTATATAAACAGAGAGAAAGAAAGAGAAAATATCTTAGAGTCTGTTCTCCACTCAGCAGTCGCAATGATCTTTTAAATAAGAAAACCCAATCCTAGCACTGCCCTAGAGTGGGTTTCTGCACATCCTATTATGGCCCTCAGCCTTCCCGTCCTCCCCACTTCCTGACCAGCAGCACCTGGACATCTTAGGTTTCTTTATGGTTCTCAAACATAAGAAAACTTTATCTGTTTTGGGTCACTGACTTAATGTCCTCCCCTCAGATCACTGCTTGGCTAGCTTATTCTGAAACTTGAGGTTTCAACTCAGTGTCTACCTCCTCAGAACCTCTCTCTGAAACCATGGATTCTCTTTCCACCTCATGTAAAGAGGTCTCACTTTCTATCACAACACTTTTAAGATTTCTTTCACAACAATGTAATTACCTTACTTATTGCTTTTATTGCTTATTCTCTGACTTCCCTCAACAAAATGTAGAAATATTGTTAGTGCTGCCTGTAATATATCAATCACTGTCTATCTTGACACATAGTAGATACCCAGGAAATATTTAATGAGTGAATAAATAAATAAGTTCATAACTCACATTATCATGAGATAACTTGTGTGTTTTCTTTTTTCATGAAAAATTAATAATGGAAACAGTCCTATGTCATCACATAAAAATGTCCTCAATTTTCAGTTGCTGAACTAAAGTCAGAATATGTATATTTATCATTAAATTAAGTGTATTATCTTTAAAATTTTCTTACTATCAGGCACTGCTCTGAAATGTACAGCTTTGTATATGTATTTTATATACATGCACAACTTTTTCTGTATGAGATAGCTTTCTAAGAGTGAAACTGTATTATCAAAGAATTTTAAATATTTCTGAGTATGTTCAAATTACTCTCAACAATTGTGTCAAGAACTGTGATTGAGTCTCAGATTTTACCCTATTGACAAGTCAGCCTGCCATCATTTTAGTAATGAGATTCCCGGGTCAGACACAAAAGACTTTGCTGCTCATGTCACAGCAGACAACAGATGACCTGAGTTTTATGGTTATGCTTGCACCCCTCCAACCAGCCCATGGGAACAATGCAAACTAGCCTGAGTGAATTCTACACATGCAACAGAACCGAAGCTTAGGATACTCCAAATATTTTTAAATGCCCAGAGCAAACATGCACAACCTTTGATCGAGAAGGAGGTATTATTTTTATTGTCCTAAGCACCAAAAAATCTGCCGTTTTCTTCAGGGGCAGATACTATATTTTCCAAGGTAGATTTTTCTACAAACATCCTTGAAAAAATTGTCTGAAACAGCAACTATCATTGCCTCTGTTCACAAAAATTAATGAAATATAAGAGGCCCGTGGAGAATTATCTCTCACAATGCAGCATCAATTATACTTCTACTACAAAATATCTAACATTGGAAACAAAGGTGATTAAAAAAAAAAAAAAACAGAATTGAAAGGAGTTGACCAGCACTGTCTATACAGGCAAATCAAAAGGAAATTTGGGATGTTGAATTCTGATGGATTGGTCAAAGTATGCAATCAATCTGGATGCTTCCCTAGCAAATGGAGTATGAAAAAATAGTATGTCAGAGATTTATTCAATAGAAGTATCATATCTTGTATCTTTCCACAGTCAATTGATCAAAATTCAGTCACTTCCCCTAATTGCAAGGTGGGCTGGAAAAAGTAATCTGGTCAATTTTCCAGGAGTAGCAGGAAACAGAATTTGCTGAATACATAGTCGTCTGTGCCTTAGCAGCCTCATTCCCATATGATTTTTCTACATACTCCTGTCACATTAGGTTTTGCGTATCAGAGCAAATCTCTCTTCTCATTTCTCCCAAAGGACATTTTGCTCTTCAAGGGTCTGTTCATAAAGGGTGATGATATATGTATCACCAATAGAGGTACAATACACAGGAAAAAATAGATTTCCCAGGCAGTAAGGGGTACACAGTGACCTCACTCAAAACTGTAAATATTTCTACTTAACTAATCCTAAGAGTTTCCTGAACTTGGAAATATTGATTGAAAATTAATTTTAGAGAGATTAAAAATGGTGGCAGAGTAGGTGGATGCTGTACAAACATGCCCTCAGGAACATGGAAAGGATTCCTGAATAATCAATGGAAAACTCACAGAAGAGAGCCCTGACACCTGAAGACCAAAAGTGTAGACTACATAGAGACTATAGGAGGGGCAGAGGTGTGAAAAGGTTGGTAGGGCATCCACAGACAGCAATTGAAGTCCCAGAGAGATAGCTTAGCTGGGGGGGGGGGGGGGGGGCATGACACTGAGAACTCTGGGACCTAATCCTGAAACTGGGCTCCCCAGCAGAGAGTACTAAACTGAGGAGGGTACCCACATAACATCTAGCTGTGAAAAGCAATGGGGTGCTGTCTGCCAAGGAGTGGCAGCTGAAAGTTCCGGCACCCTCCTGAAGGGCCAACACACAAAAATTCCCTGTGGAGCCACCCATCTTGTGTGCTGGCAGAGGGAGGGTGAAGTAGACTGGAGCTGTGAGAGCAGTACCCAAGACTGGGAACTCGAGGGATGAGCTCAGAAGGCAGACACCCCAAATTTCCCAGGGCTGAGTCATTCCTTCATTCAGCAAGGACATCTCTCCCACACAGACATTTGCCTTGCATGAGGGGAAGACAGTTTACACACCCTATTGGAAAAAACCTTGCCCTGAGGTCACTTAAGAGATTAAAAATAACAACTGTCCCACCCTGTGGAAAAAACTCTCACTATACCTGAGGACGATTGCTTGGGGGCAATTTAAGTTGGAATCCTAATAGTCTTTGGACAGAGGTGCTCCCTGGAGTCTTTGAGTCTTTGCCTCTTCCATTTGGTCAGAAACAGCCTTTAACTCTGTCCTGCACTAGAGATTGAGAGGTGCAGAGAATCAACCTAATACATAGTCACAAACCCAAACAGACAACCAAAATGAGGAACCAAAGAAACAACTCCCAAATGAAAGAACTAGAGAATTCTCCAGAAGAAGAGACAAATGAAGGAGAGATAAGAAATTTATCTGAAACAGAGTTCAGAGTAATGATGGTAAGAATGCTCAACAGTATGAAAAAAGATATAGTAACTATGAAAAGGAACAGTCTGAGATAAAGAATGACATAACACAAATAAAGAATACATTTGAAGGAATAAACAGCAGATTAAGGGAAGCTGAGGATAGAATCAGTGAATTAGAAGATAAAGTTGAAAATATCACTCAATTAGAAAACCAAAAACAATTAAAAAACAGGAGGACAGCTTAAGGGAGCTGTGGGACAATGTGAAATGTAACAATATTAGAATACCAGAAGAGGCAGAAAGGGAGAAAGGAATAGAGAAAGTGTTTGAAGAAATAATGGTAGAAAACTTCCCTAACCTGGTAAAGGAAATAATCACACAAGTTCAGGAGGCACTGAGAACCACAAACAAGAAGAACCCAAACAGACCCAAGCCCAGACACATCATAATTAAAATGCCAAAAATTAAAGACAAAGAGAGAATCTCAAAGGCAGCAATTGAAAACTGTTACCTACAAAGGAGTTCTCATAAGGCTGACACCTGGTTTCTCATCAGAAACTCTACAGGTCTGAATGGAATGGCATGAAGTACTTAAGGTAATGGAAAGCAAGGATCTGAGACCAAGATTACTATATCCAGCAAGGCTATCATTCAAAATAGATGGTCAAATAAAGAGCTTCCCAGACCCCCCAAAAAAACTAAAGGAGTTCACCACCACCAAGCCAGCATTATAAGAAATGCTAAAGTGATTGCTATAAGGAATTACTGAGAAGAAACAAACAGAGAAACCTAGCTATACATAATTAAAATGGTTATAAATAAGTACCTCTCAATAATAATCCTAAATGTAAATGGATTAAATGCTCCAATCAAAAGGTAGCTTAATGGATACAAAAACATGACCCAACTATATGCCGTCTACAAGAGACCCACCTCAAAACAAAAAACACACACAGGATGAAAGTGAAGGGATGGAAGAAAATTTTCCATGCAAATGGAAAAGAAAAAAAGCTGGAGTAGTAATAATCAGATCTGACAAAATAGACTTTACTAGTAAAATGAAGTCCATCGCAAGAGATAACAAAGGTCACTACATAATACTAAAGGGATTGGTCCAACAAGCAGACATAACCCTGGTAAAAATGTATGCAACCAATATAGGTGCACCTAAATATATTAAAAAACTTCTGGAGGACTTTAAGAGAGAGATTGACAACAATACAGTCATAATAGCTGATTTTAACACCCCTCTGACTTCCCTGGACAGATCTTCCAGACACAAACTTAACAAGGAAACAGAGACTCTAAGGGACACACTGGCTAAGATGGATTTAATAGACATTTATAGAATATATCACCCCAATGCAGCAGAATATACATTCTTCTCAAGTGCACATGGATCATTCATAAAGATAGACCACATGTTAGGACACAAAACAAGCCTCTACGTATTTAAGAAGATTGAAATCATATCAAGTATCTTCTCAGATCAGAGTAGAATGAAATGAGAAATCAACTACAGTAAAAACACTAAAAGATATTCAAACACATGGAGGCTAAATAACATGTTATTAAACAATGAATGGGTCACCAATGAGATCAAGAAAAAAAATTAAAAGGAAACCTTCCTGGAAACAAATGAAAATGAACACACAATAACCCAAAATCTCTGGGACACAGCAAAAGCAGTCCTGAGAGGGAAGTTCATAGCACTACAGTATACCTCAAAAAAAAAAAAAAAAAAGAAAGAAAGAAAGAAAAATCAACAATAAACTATTTAACCCTACAACTTAAAGAACCAGAAAGTGAACAACAAGAAAATCCCAGAGTAAGTAGAAGGAAGGAAATAATAAAGATTAGAGCTGAAAAAAATAACATAGAGACAAATTATATATATATATATATATATATATATATATATATATATACACACACACACACACATACCAAAAAAAAAACAATGAAACCAAGAGCTGGTTCTTTGAAAGGATAAACCATTAGCCAAAAACAAAGAGAGAGGACCCAAATAAATAAAATCAGAAACTAAAGTGGAGAAGTAACTACAAACAACACAGAAATACAAAGGATTATAAGAAAATACTATGAACAACTATATGCCAACAAGCTGGACAATGTGAATGAAAAAGACAAAGTCATAGAAAAATACAATCTCCCAAAACTGAATCAGGAAGAATAAAAAAACCATGAATAGGCTAATAACAACCAATAAAATAGAAACAGTAATAAAAAACTCCCACCAAACAAAAGCCCAGGTCTGGACAGCTTCACAGAGGAGTTTTTCCAAACATTCAAAGAAGAACTAGCGCTCATATCCCTCAAACTACTTCAGAAAATTCAAGGGGAAGGAACATTTCCAAACTCTTATAATGAGGCCAGCATTATCCTAATTCCAAAACTGGATAATACACTACAAAGAAAGAGAATTACAGGCCAATATCACTGATGAACATAGATGCTAAAATTCTCAACAAAATATTAGCAAATCAGATCCAACAATATATTAAAAAGATCAAACACCATGATCAAGTGGGATTTATTCCAGGGATGCAAGGCTGGTACAATATTCACAAATCAATAAACATAATATATCACATAAACAAATTAGAAGACAAAAATCACACAATCATATCAACAGATGCAAAAAAATGCATTCAACAAAATCCAACACCCATTTTTGATAAAAACTCTCGGCAAAGTGGGAATAAAGGAAGCATATCTCAACATGATAAAGGCCATATATAACAAACCCACAACCAACATCATACTCAATGGGCAAAAACTAAAACCATTTCCCCTAAGAGCATGAACAAGACAGGGATACCCACTTTCACCACTACTGTTTGACATAGTCCTGGAAGTGCTAGCTATAGTGATCAGACAAGAAGAAGAAATAAAAGGCATCCAAATTGGAAAGGAAGAATTATAATTGTTATTATTTACAGGTGACATGATATTGTACATAGAAAACCTCAGACTCAATCATAAACCTACTAGACTTAATAAATGAATTCCGCAATGTAGCAGGATACAAAATTAACACCCAGAAATCTGTTTTTTTATATGCTAATTATGAACTCACAGAAAGAGAAACTTAAAAAATATCCCATTTACCATTGCAACAAAAAATTAAGATACTTAGGAATAAATTTAACTAAGGAGGTAAAAGACCTATACCTGAAAATTACAGGACATTGGAAAAAAAAAAAGATAGAGGAAGATATAAACAAATGGAAGAATATACTGTGTTCATGGATTGGTAGAATCAACATTATTAAAATGTCCATACTACCCAAAGAACTCTGTAGATTTATTGTAATCCCCATTAAGATAACAATGGAATATTTCACAGACCTAGAATAAACTCTCCAAAAATTCATCTGGAATAAAAGCAAGACCCCTAATAGCTGCAACAATCCTGAGAAAGAAGAACAAAGTTGGTGGGATCACAATACCAGATATCAAGCTATATTACAAAGCCATTGTTCTCAAAACTGTCTGGTACTGACACAAGAACAGACATATAGACCAATGGAAACAAACAGGGAACCCAGAAATTGACCCAAGTCATTATGCTCAATTAATATTTGACAAAGAAGGCAAGAGCATACAATGGAGTCAAGACAGTCTCTTCAATAAACGGTGTTGGGAAAATAGGACAGATACATGCAAAAAATGAAACTAGACAAACAACTTACACTATACACAAAAACAAACTCCAAATGGATAAAGGACTTAAACTAAGACGGGAAACCATAAAAATCTTAGAAGGATCCATAGGCAGCAAAATAGCAGACATATGTCGTAGCAATATCTTTACCAATACAGCTCCTAGGGCAAACTAAACAGAAAATAAACAAATGGGACTACTTAAAAATAAAAATATTTCTGCACAGCAAAAGAAACCATCAACAAAACAACAAGAAAGTCCACTGCATGGGAGAACATATTTGCCAATGTTATCTCTGATAAGGGTTTAATCTCCTAAATTTACAGGGAACTCATACTACTTAACAAAGGAAGATAAAAAACCCAATCAAGAAATGGGCAAAGGAACTAAATAGACACTCTTCAAAAGAGGACATAGAAAAGGCCAAGAGACATATGAAAACATGCTCAAAGTCACTAATCATCCCAGAGATGCAAATCAAAATGACAATGAGGTATCATCTCACACCTGTCAGAATGGCTATTATCAACAAATCAACAAAAGACAAGCACTGGTGAGGATGCAGAGAAAAAGGACCCTTAGTGCACTGCTGGTGGGAATGCAGACTGGTGCAACCACTGTGGAAAACAGTATGGAGTTTCCTCAAAAAATTAAAAATGGAACTCCCATTTGACCCAATAATCTCACTTCTAGGAATATATCCCAAGAAATCAGAAACACAATCTGAAAGGATATATGCACACCTATGTTCATAGCAGCACAATTTAAAATAGCTATGTGCCCTTCATCAGATGAGTGGATTAGGAAACTGTGGTACATCTACACAATGGAATACGATGCTGCAGTAAAGAAGAAAGAGCTCTTAACATTTGCAACAGCATGGATGGACCTGGAGAGCATCATCCTAAGTGAAATAAGCCAATCGGAGAAAGATAAATATTACATGAATCTCACTCATATATGGTATATAATGCACAACATAAAGTGATGAAACAAAAATAGAGCGAGAGGGGGAAAAATATTCTAGAATATAATAGAAGTAATCCTGTTATTTGCAGATTTTTAATATTTCCTACAACTTTTATGATATTATTCTATGTTATTACAGTTTTTGGTAATATTATTATAGTTAAAATCCTTTTATTCTTGAAATATTAATGTTTATTGCATGGTATGAAAAAGAAAATTAATTTTAACCAAGAGAAATGAAACACATTGCAAGGCAGAATTGTCAACCAGACATTTCTCTTTAAGCCCTTCCTGCTAAATATTTTAAAGAAAATATAAATGGGGTCCCAGGGTTCATTTTCTTTTAATCCTCAAATGAGGATATTTTTCCATTGGTTTTTAGGGAGAGTGGAAGAGAGAGAGAAAGACAGAGAGAAATATGGATGTGAGAGAAACACATCAATTGGTTGCCTCCTGCACGAGCCCTGGTCAGGGGAGGAGGCTGCAACCAAGGTATGTGCATTTGGCCGGAATCAAACCTGGGACCCTTTTATCTGTAGGCCGATACTCTATCCACTGAGCCAAACTAGCCAGGGCCCCAGAGTTCATTTTTGACCTTCCTTTTATTAATAGGTGCCCATCTTACATATAACTTTTTAATAGCCTGGTCACCTCTGTGACTTTGTAAATGAAGAGTTTTTTCCCTTCCTGCTTATTTAGCTATTAGGAATATTTTCTTCCATCTTCAGGTTTTAAACTCTCTGCTGTTTTCTTTGAGAGATCACAGGAATTTCTTAATTATCTTTAATATTTTTATTATTTTGACAGTGCTTCTGCAAACATGCTATCTTAGCCAGATCAAGCTGCTTTAACAAAACACCATAGAATATGTGGTTTAAACAACAGACATTTATTTTTCATAGTTCTGGAGGCTAGAAGTCCAAGATCAAGTTGCTAGGACTTGTTGGGTTCTGGTGGGACCCTCTTCCAGACTTGCAGATGGCTGCCTTCTTGCTGAATCTTGCTGAGAGAGAACTCTGGTGTCTCTTCCTCTTCTTATAAAGACATTAATTCTAACATGGAGGCTCCACATTCATGATCTCATCTAAACCTTATCCCAAAGTCCTTACTCTTAATATTGTCATGCTGGTGGTTAGGATGTCAACATATGAAATTGGAGGGACACACATATTCAGTTTATAGTACATATTTTTGCTTATGTGTAACAAGCTGTCTCAAATGCTTTCCTGTGTGCTATCTCAGATGGTCACTTCCCTCATTTTTATGATTCATGGACCTTGGGGTGGAGTGATAACAGGCTGCTCTAGGATACTGACCCGGTGGGGAGCAGTTGTCTGTGGTAACAAGTCTGGTACTCTGGAAGACTTATATTATCTTGCCTGGCACCTGTGATGAGCCTAAGGTTGTCAAAGGAATATTACATAGAGTCTATATATAACTAGAGGCCCTGTGCATGAAATTCATGCACTGGGGGGTGGGAGGTAGGGTAGGGTCCCTCAGCCCAGCCTGTGCCCTCTCGCAGTCCAGGACCCCTTGCTCCTTACTACCTGCCTGCTCGCTGCTCCTTACTTCTTGACTCACTCTGCTCCTTAGTGCTGCCACAGACACGGGAGAGGCTCCTGCCATTGCTGCTATGGTAGTCAGCTGTGAGCCCGGCTCCTGGCTGAACGGAGCTCACCTTGTGGGAGTGCACTGACCACCAGGGGACAGTTCCTGTGTTGAGCATCTGCCCCTTGGTGGTCAGTGCACATCATAGCGACCAGTCATTCTGCCAGTCCTTCTGCAGTCCAGTTGATTTGCATATTAGGCTTTTATTATATATGATGAGCAAAACCTCAGGTAAAGAATCCAGGATGCCTGATCTAAATCCAGTTCCACCAGACAACCAGGTACCAGCTGTGTGACTCTTGATAACTTGATAGCTTCTTTTGCTGCCTTTTTCCCTCTTCCTTCGAAAAATTAATAGGTTGAATAAACCTAAGGTCCCTTCAAACTAAGACCCAGTGATACAATAAATATGATGGGTGCAAAATATATATATATAGAAGCAAAATCATCCAACAGGGCACTAAAATGAGGAGAAATAAATCTTAAATCATACCAATAATCCAAGACAACCCTTTATCAATTTGTAATTGCTTCAGATATCCTTTGAAATGGAATCACTTTCCACTGGGGTTCTGTTCCGCCAGCCATCAACCCCATCCACCAGTCAGTATGATGCTGTAAAAATGAAAGGAGTAGAGACCCACCCCAGGCTATACACAGAACTCTTCCCTCCATGGGTGTTAGGTAGAAATGAGATTCAGACACCCACTCAGTTACCGCAAACCCAAACTTCTTATTTCTAAAACACATTTTCCTCATTCATATTTTGGATTTATAGAATCAAATAGCGGAGTCAGCATCAATGAAATAATAATGGTATTAATTATAGAATTATAGCTGTGATAAATGCTAACAAACTTTTTAACATTGAGCCCTAGCTTCAATTGGTAAGGTCACAAACGTTTTTGGAAGTGATTTTGGAGCTGTGATGGGAAAGTGAAGCAGACAGCGTGCCCAGCTAGAAGCACACCCTCTTATGGGCCCAGGAAAGCATAAAAAGCTCCAAGGGAACAAGAGAAGTGCAGCAAGTAAAAGGAGGCAAGGTGAAAGAAAAGAAGGAAGGATTCATTTATCCACATCAATTTGTTTACCCTCCTGTTTCTGTAAAAAGTGTAAGCTAGGAACCAAAGCAAAGCCAACTCATGGTGAGCCATTTGTGCTTGGCTTCCAGAAGAAAATCAAAAGGCTCCCATGGACTGAGCTTCATAGAAGCTGGATTGGTATCTTCTCTAAAGTGAGCACCCAAATTGTGAAAAGTAAATTTTAAATAAGCTTGAGAAAAATAAATAAGACTAGACACTTTCCATAACTAGAAGTAACAACTAGGAATACACTTATTTTTGAACAACTTTTATGAAGAAATATCGAACTTTTATTAATAGTGTCACCTCTCTATACCTCTTGCTCTTGCTCTCTCCCTCTCTCTCTCTCCCAAACTCCACCCACCCATGCACCATTCCCTCTCCCTTTCTCTTTGACAATCATCCACAGGCAGGGTTAGTCTGAAACCTGAAGTGAAAAAAGAAATATCTGCTTTGACCCCTTCCATCTACTCTTTCTGGCCAACCCTCTCAGGGCTCTTTGATTACTCCTGGCAGGTTCTTATCATTTCTGAATCCCTTGGGGCAAACTTGGAGTCCATAGGATCCCTTCCCTGCACCATCAGAGTGGTCATTTCTTTAATAACGTAATATCATTCACCAAGAGAGAGACTGATTTAGAAAATATGAACTACTAAGGTATGAATAATTATGTCATGTACTACCCTGCTCCATTCACTTTTCATCAGAGTAATATGCAGACTAATATGTATTTGTTTAAAACATATGTGGAATAGATGGAACGTGGCAGCGGGCAGGTCTGGAGTGAGGGTGAATGTGTGAGTGCATGTAGGAGGGAGAGTGGGTATGGGTATGAGAGTGGGAGGGCAGCTGTTTGTGGGAGCAGGAGCTTAGGGGAGCAAATGGGGTGCTCCTGGCAGAGGAACTGCCATTGTGGCGTGCTGCTTGATGCACTTCTCTCCACCTCAAGGAGCACTCTTGGCTATTGGCAGATGCTCACAGTCCCACTGCTGAGCCCTGAAGTCTCAGGACACACAGACCAGTCGTAATGACTCAGTAAGCCTGACTGTGATCCTTGGAGGGCATGCTGATTGACTTGACTGGCAGTGTGCAGAGTCTGCCCTGCCATGTTGGTGAATAGGCACCCAGCCTGCTCCCTGCACCAGCGGAGCAGCACATGGCCTGACCCTCCTCCGTAAACATTGGAGCAGTCCACCTGTACCACCACCCTGACACAGGGCCAGCCTGGAGACAGGAACCTGCTGCCTCCAAACAGCACGCCTGACCCAGTGCCCCTGAAAGACTGGCCCCGCTGCCTTGACATGGTGTGCCCAGCCCTGCCACTGTGCCCCAATGCTCTAGGACAGTGGTCAGCAAACTCATTAGTCAACAGAACGGCAAACCGCTGCTCGAGAGCCACATATGGCTTGTGAGCCACAGTTTGCCGACCACTGCTCTAGTATGCAAGGACCTGTCATTGTGACCCACTGTGTTTTATCTAGTGCCCCTGGACAATGGTTCCACTGCCTGAAACTGCCCAGTAGATGTTAACTGATGCCCCCGGATGCAGAGACCAGACATGCCTAACCTGGTTCCACCAGAAGATTGGATGAACCACAGCAACCCAATGGAAGCAGTCACCTCTGAAGACACAGACTTGCCACAGATCCACCCACCTCACCCAGCTCCCCAAATACTGAACTGCTAAAATGGGAAGACAAAGAAACACCCCCCAAATGAAAGAAAAGGAGAAATTTCCAGAAAAGGAACTAAATGAAATGGAGGGAAGTAATCTGTCAGATAAAAATTTAAAGTAATGGTTACAAGTATGCTCAAACATCTGAATGAGAAACACAAGAAAATTAATGATAATTATAAGGAACTGAATGAGAAATATACCATAAATAAGAATCAAGAGGAAATGAAGAATAACATAGCTGCAATAAAGAACACCCTGGAAGAATTCAACAGTAGACTAGAAGAAGCTGAGGACAGAATCAGCAAGAAGACAAGGTAGAAAAAAAGTACCCAATCAGAGCAGCAATTTAAAAAACATTTAAAAGAAGGAAGAGAGTTTAAGCAAGCTTTGAGACAACATGAAAAGAAACAACATCCACATAATAGAGGATTCAGAAGGAGAAAAAGCTGATCAAGGAACAGAAAACCTGTTGGAAGAAATAATGACAGAAAACTTATCTGACTTGGTGAAGAAAAAAGTAACACAAATCCAGAAAAACACAGAGAGCCCTAAACAAGATGAACCCCAAAAGACCCACAACAAGACACATCATAATTAAAATGACAAACATTAAAGACAAAGAGAGAATCTTAAAGGCTACAAGAGAGATACAGAAAGTTACCTGAAAGAGAAATCCCATTAGACTATTGGCTGATTTCACAATAGAAACACTTAAGGCCAGAAGGGAGTGGCATGATATACAAAGTAATGAAAACCAAGGGGCTGAACCCAAGATTACTCAATCTAGCAAGACTATCATTCAAAATAGTGCTAGAAAGTTTAGCCAGAGCAATAAGGCAAGATCTATAATAATAAAAGTGTAATATGCTAATTAGACTGGACAGCTGAATGACCTTCCAGACATCATTCCCAATGTCCTTTTGGACAACCTTCCGCACGAAGCCACGGTGGTGGGGGCTGAGGCAGAGGCAGCTACCATGGCGGTGAGGGCTGAGGCAGAGGTGGTTAGGGGCAATCAGGCAGGCAGGTGAGCAGTTAGGGGTGATCAGGCAGGCAGGCAGAGTGGTTAGGAGTGATCAGGCAAGCAGGCAGGAGAGTGGTTAGGAGCCAGTGGTCCTGGATTGCAAGAGTGATGTCCTACTTGCCAGTTCAGGCCTGATCCCTCAGGGATTCCTGTGGGATCGAGCCTAAACCAGCATCCCCTGAGGGGTCCCATATTGTGAGAGGGTGCAGGCTGGCTGAGGGAAATCTCCCCCATCCTGTGCACAAATTTTTCTTTACCAGGCCTCTAGTAAAGAAATAAAAAGCATCCAAATATGGAAGGAAGAAGTCAAACTGTCACTTTTGGGGGGTGACATGATTCTCTATATAGAAAACCCTAAAGACTCCATCAAAAAACTATTAGAAACAATAAACAAATACAGTCAAGTTGCAGCATATGAAATCAATGTGCAAAATTTCATTGCCTTCCTGTATAGTAACATAAAACTTCAGAAAAGGAAATTTTAAAAATTACTTTTGCAATTGAAACCAAATACCTAGGAATAAACTTTAAAAAAAGAATGTGAAAGACCTATATACTAAAAATTACAAAGCATTATTAAAAGAGATTAAGGAAATGCACATCAAAAATACAATGAAATATAACCTCATACCTGTTAGAGTGGCCATTATCAACAATAAAAAAATATAACAAAATGGAAAAATGTCTTGTGTTCATGGATTGAAAGAATCACCATAGTAAACATGACCATATTATACAAATCAATATACAGATTTAATGCAATCTCCATAAAAATCCCAATGTCATTTTTTAAAGAAATAGAACAAGAAATCATCAGATTTTTATGAAACCACAAAAGACCCCTAATAGTTAAAGCAATCCTGAAGGAAAAAATAAATGCTGGAGGTATCATGTTACCTGACTTCAAATTACACTACAGAGCTATGATAATCAAAACAGCATGCTATTGGCAGAAAAATAGACACACATATAAATGGAACAGAATAGACAGCCCTGTTATAAAACAACATACATATTTCAACAGATAATTTTCAACAAAAGAGCCAGAAACACACAATGGAGTAAAGACAGTCTCTTCAATAAATGGTGCTGGGAAAACTGGAAAGCCACATGCAAATGAATGAAACTGGATTACAGTTGGCCCCCATGTACAAAAATTAATTCAAAATGGATCAAAGACCTAAATATAAGACCCAAAACAATAAATTACATAGAAGAAAATATAGGTACCAAACTTATGGACCTTGGTTGTAGAGAATATTTTATGAACTTGATCCCAAAGGCAAGGGAGGTAAAGGCAAACATAAATGAATGGGACTATATCAAACTAAAAAGCTTCTGCACAGCAAAAGAGACTGACAATAAAACAAAGAGGCAGCCAACCAGATGGGAGAGGATATTTTCAAGCAGAAGTTCCAACGAAGGTTTAATTTCCAAAATATATAAAGAACTCATAAAACTCAACACCAAAGAAGCAACTCAAACAAAAAGTAGGCAGAGGACCTGAAAATACACCTTTCCCAAGAAGACATATGAAAAGCCAATAGATATATGAGAAAATGTTCAACCTCACTGGCAATTAAGGAAATTCAAATCAAAACTACAATGAGATATTACCTCATACCTGTTAAGAGTGTCCATTATCAACAAGACAAGCAATAACAAATGTTGGAAAAGTTGTGGAAAAAAGTGAACCTTCATTCACTGCTGGTGGGAATGTAGACTGAGATAACCACTATGGAAAGCAGTCTTGTGATTTCTCAAAAAATTCAAAATAGAGCTACCATATGACCTAGCAATCTCTCTCCTGGGTACAGTCCTGAAAAACTTGAAATCATATATTCACAAAGATATATGCACCCCTATCTTCATTGCAGCATTATTCATGGTGGCCAAGGCAGGGAAACAATAGAGGACTGGATAAAGAAGATGTGGTACAATACACAATGGAGTACTACTCAGTCATAAGAAAGGATGAAATAGCACCATTTGCGACAACATGAATGAACCTTGAGAATATCGTGCTAAGTGGCATAAATCAGAAAGGAAAAGCTCAGAACTATATGATTTCACTAATATGTGGGATATAAAACTGAAGCTCGTGAACACAAACAGCAGAGTGGTGGTTGCCAGAGGGCAGGGAGTGGAGGAGGGTGTGCTAACATATGGTGACAGGATGAGATTTGACTTTGGGTGTTGGGTACATGGTGAAATATACAGATTTTGTAACATAGAAACACATACCTGAAACCTATATGATCATGTTGACAAATGTCATGCCACTAAATTTAATTTTAAAAAATTAAAAATAAATAATTATTATTTTGTACATACCTTCCTTATTATCTCTTTGGGGAGGTAGTTGGTAGTTTCAAGCAGGGAGGTTATTTCAGTAATTCTTTGGTACAGGTTATATCCTATCTAATAAAAAGGGAATATGCTAATTGACCATCATGGCCTCAAAAAGATGGCGGTGCCCACAGCCAATAAGGAGGGAATATGCTAATTGACTGCCATGCCCTCAAAGATGGTGGCGCCCACAGCCACAAGATGGTGGCACCCAGTCCCCTCAGCCCTGCCAGGGCGGCAGACACACTTGGGCCCACCCCCAGGTGGGTCCGGTCGCACCGCGTGCCTGCCTCCAGAGTCCCCCAGTCCCTTCAGCCCCCCAGCCGCCCAGGGCTGGCACAAGGCACAGGCAGGCTTCAGATATCAGCTGCCCAGCTGACGCCTGAGGTGCAGGCAAACCTCACATATTGGCTGCCTAGTTGCCTAGGGCCAGCCCGAGGCCTGCTTGTGCCTTGGATGGAAGCTGCCCAGCCAAAGCCTGAGGCACAAGCAAGTCTCGGATGGCAGCTGCCCAGCCACCCAGGACTGCCCAAGGCTCAAGTAACCAGGGCCGGCTGAGGCTTGCGCTGCTGGCAGTGGCAGCAGCAGAGGTGTAATGAGGCTGTCGCCTTCTCCTGATCACTGGGTCACCTCCTGCCTCTGAGGGCTCCCAGACTGTGAGAGGGGGCAGGCTGGGCTGAGGGACCCCCCTCCAGTGCATGAATTTTCATGCACCAGGACTCTAGTTTCTGTAATAATCATCATATCTATGTGTACACCTGAGCAGAAGTTTCTCACCGACATGTTATGAGAACTGGCCAGGTTCAAGCAAAGTGGAGTTACAAAGACTGATTATTTTATTTTATTACAGAAAGTACAAGGGAAAGCAGGTGAAAACAAGGAGAGCCTCCAAGAGGAGATGATGCTTAAGATGGATTGTGAAGGCTAGCAAACATGTCCCAGATCGATTTTGCCAAGGTTTTCCAGAATGGGATGTGCATGCCCAGATGCTGCAGGTATGCTGGTCACCAGCAAGATCCAGTAGAGCTCAGACTGGGAGTTCTCATCATTTCTAATGGTCAGACAGGGAGGGAGCCTTCTGTGGCATTGTTTGGGTAAGTACTATTAAAAGTGTTGTAGGAAAACACATATTTATGCTGTATTTAAGTTTTTACTAATAAATTCAGGTGAAGTAGCTTTGCTGTTAATATTGGTTAACATCCAATTGAAAGCACAGATGTCAGGAAATTTTCATAAATGGATTCAGTTACATTCAATAGTGTTGTTGATGAGAGAAGACTTAATGAAAACCAACAGATGGTCTATTTAATATGGCTCTCAGCTTTGAAACATGTGCCAAATGTGATACACACAATGACTTGACAAGGCTGTTACTGGAAGCCTTTAATTACAACTATTTGCACTCCTGGGCCTGCTGAATTTCATAAAATAACACTGCAAGTCTAACACTGGCCAAACCAAAATTTAAATAATACCCATTTTGAGCTATTGTTGTGCCTTTGTATTTCTAAATGACCTCTACAGACAGTTTTCTGACAGGTTTGGGGTTTTTTTGTTTTGTTTTGTTTTTGTCAAGAAAATGAAGCCAAAAAACAGGATTAGTTCAGATAGCCTTTCTTCCACACATTAACACATTTAGTCTGGAATGTTGAACAGCATCTCCAAGGTCAAGAAGTACAAAGTCTTTTATTATTAGGGTTTCCTCAATTACAGGGATAGCTCAACTGAGGCAAACTGCCAAAGCAATAAATAATTAAAAACAGCAGTGACAGTTTTAACAAATATCCTGCTCTGAACCTTCGTAGGCTCCTGGCGACTGTTACCACTGCATACTATAACAACTAGAACACTGGAGTTGAGGACATGGAAGCCTAGGAGAGCTCCATAATAGGCTCAATGTCGCATAGCTTGTAAGCGTTAACCAAGCAGCTTAAGCAGAGTAAGAGCAGATACACTGGTCAATTAAAGCAGAATAGCATGTTACAAGAAGGAAGAGAATGCGGAGAGGGAAGGGAAAGGAAGAAGAAGTTATTGAAGTTCAACGAGATGTACACACAATGAGAAATTTTCTATTTAAATTGCTTTAGAAAGGCTCAGCTACCTGATTCCTTCATGGGCCCTATCCATTGGGCTGCCTCTATCTTACGAGTGGCTAGAGTCTGGGGAAGGAGGTGGTGTTCCATGTCATCTCTATGTGGAGAGATGGCAAACAAGCAAACCAGAAGCCTAGAACACAGTAGGTTTGGACACGGTAGATTTATAGTTAGTTGTTCATATAGAAAATAAAATAATAATTAATAAACAATAATACAAGAATAAACTGTATTTTTCATACTCACAACTTTAAATCTATACTTGCCACAGCTTGTGCATATGGGTGATTTATAAAAATGGCTCATCTCTCAGGTGAAGAAGCACCAGACTGGGGCCCAGAAGGCCTAATGGCCACCCACTGGGGGTTGGAGAGTCCCTCAGAGTAGGAACACCGGGCAGTAACACCAATATACTGAACGGACTACACTACTAGACTTAGAGCACAAGGGATCAAAACAAGCCTCTCTATGAGCCCCAGAAGAAAACTGCAGGTTGCAAATCTGAGAGTCTCTAAGGACGCCAGAAAATAGTGTTCCTTCCCCTGGATAGGCTCCTGCCCTGATAGGCTCCTGCCCTGATAGGCTCCTGCCATGATAGGCTCCTGCCTTGATAGGTACCTGCTCCAACTGGTGGAGCAAATCAATCATTGGAAGGACAGAGAATAGTCTATTTTCTGTTAATTCTGCACAATAACAGAAAAATCGTATTATTTTCTGCACTGGAAAACAATAGTATATGCTAGAAAGAAAGTATAAGGGCAGTATTCTTTATACATACTGATAGTAAACCAAGAAATCCTAAACAAAAATAGGATGAAAAAAATTAAACACTTGGAACTTTAAAAGAATCCTTCTAAAAATCCCAATGCTTAGTAAAAAGTTAAGGTAAAAATTACAGATTTGTTCATTTATTTATTCATGCTGAAAAAAAAGTACACCAGAACCTGGGCAAAGCAAAAATAAAATTTTATGAAGAAGAGATTGTTTTATATTTCAACCTACAAATAAATACTAGTGGTATTCAGAGGAAAATCTGTAGCCTTAAAATTAATTTATTAATAGTAAGATTACTATTAATAAAGAGGAGGGAAAACTGGAAAAAGAATAAACTCAACTAATATAATTTACTAAAAGTAATTAATAGATATAAACTTGAAATTAATGAAACAACTAACAGAATGATTTTAAAGTGTTTAAAAAATCAAGCCCATTTAAGAGAGAGAAAAAAAAATATGCCAATTCTGATCAAAACCAAAAAAATTAAAATACGGAATTCCAAGAAAGAGAAAGTGCATAGATTGATGAAATAGTCATGGAAGAATATATGCTCACTTTATAAACAGAAAATTATTATTTTGTGAAAATATAAATTTGTAAGATTAATTTTGTTTACAAAACATTAAAAAGTTATAACAATCTACCATAAAATAGAGGTTTCATAGTTGAGTTCTACATATCTAAATATCATCATCACCCTGACCGTTAGCATTTTTAATTATTTTTATTATCCCAGGTTATAGACTAGGATATCAAAATTTGACAAAGATAGCACAGAAAACTGTACCATTTTTTTCTTATAAAGATATAATTAGAAATCCCTAATAAATTATAATCACATTAAATATAGCATCATATTTTTAAAAGTCATATTTAAAATAAGAAAGTTTATTCCATGATTATTGATTCATTATGAAACAAATTTATCAACATAATATATAAACATATTAAAGAGAAAATAAAAAACAAAATACCTGATTATGTCATGTTCTGAAAGAATATTTAATAAAATTTAAAAGCCATTCAAAATGAAAACTTTCAGTAAAATAAGAATAGAAAGCAATTCTTGAAACACAATAAAGTCTAATTATCAATATCAACCAACTAACAACAATATTGGTGAAATATGAAAGCCACCATGATTAGAAAGAGGAACAGTAGCTATTTCAACAGTCACCATTTCAACAGTTACTAATTTGTATAAGTGTAATAAAAGGGTAATATGCAAATTAACTGTCACTCTGTCACAAAGATGGTGATACCCATAGCCACAAGATGGCAGCTCCCAGTCTCCTCTCAACCTCACCAGAGTCCTCCAGTCCCAAGTTGGGGGGGGGGGGGGGGGGGGCGGCCACTGAAAGCAGGCAGCATAAGTGGCCTGGTGGAATGCTTGCTTCATCGCCACAGCAATGAGGCAAGCATTCCACTCTGGCTGCAGAGGGCCTCTGGGCAGCAGGCATGGAGCAGCTGGGAACGGGAGGGAACGCTTGCGTCATCGCCCTCATGATGAGGCAATCATTCCACACCCAGCCGCAGATGGCAGATGGGTCTCTGGGCAGTGGAGAGCCTCTGGGCAGCGGGTGCGGAGTGGCCAGGCCCTGCAGAGAGCTACTGGCACACGAATTCATGCACAGGGCTACTAGTATGTGTATATATATATGTGTGTGTGTGTGTGTGTGTGTGTGTATATATATATATATATATATATATATATATATATATATATATGATGTTTTGCCTAGAAAACACAAAAAACTACTAAAATATATTTGAAATAATAAAACAATTTAGTAAGGTGGCTGAATATAACTTTAATAGATAGATTTTAAAGCTAAAATTTCCTATTAGAAATAAGTATGTAATAAATGAAAAATTTAATAACAAAACCTGTAAAAACCCCAAAATATGGATAAATTCAACTTAGATTTACTGGGCCTATATGAAAAAAGATATAAAATGTTGTAAAAGGACATAAAACACAAGTTAGTAGAAAGACATAGAATGTTAACAGGTTGGAAAACTTTATTAAAAGTCTTGATATTAATTATAAAAATGGCAATTCTACCCAAACCAATATATCTTCTTACTAAAGTGACAATCAGGATCCCAATTTTTTAATCTTAAATTTTTTTGAAGTGGAAAAATATTGTATGAAAATTTTCTAGAAAAATTTAAAAGCTGTTAGAAAGTTATGTGAAAGTTTTCTAGAAAAATCAGAAAGCTGTTAGTATCATAACAGTGGTATTAACACAGGAATAGGTGGATTGGTGAACAAAACACATAATCCTATTATATAAAAACCCTGGGTCATAATGACCAGTAATGATGGGGGTTCAACCAACTGGAAGTCAGTCCTGCAGTCAGCACTGATTTGCCATGGAAACCCAGCACTGACTGCTTCCACTGCAGGCATGGTGCCCCAGCACTGACTGCTGAGGGGGCTGTAAATCAGGGCCAGAGAGAGGCCTGAAGAGAGAAGCAAGGACTGATCCGTTGCCTCTGTGGCAGCTTTTGATCAGCACTTGCCTCTCTTTCTCTCCAAGTCTGGCCAGCAGCCATGCCTTCATTTCTCTCCAGGCCTCCACTGCTGATCAACCCCACCTTTCTGATCAAGCCTCTTTGATAGGCCCAGAGACGCTGACTGGCATAGGAACTGACCAATCAGAACCAAATGTGGGTGCTGTAAAGAACCAATGGCTGCCTAGGAGGCGGAGCTTCTGACATTGATTGGCATAGGAACTGACCAATCAGAACCAAATGTGGGTGCTGTGAAGAACCAATGGCTGCCCAGGAGGTGGAGCTTTTGACACTGACTGGCATGGAAACCGACCAATCAGAACAAAATTGGCCAGTAGGGGAGGGCAGTTAGCGGCAATCAAGCGAGCAGGCAGATGTAGTTAGGGGCAACCAGGCTGGCAGGGGAGGGCAGTTAGGGGTGATCAGGCTAGCAGGCAGAGGCAGTTATGAGGATTCTGAGAGGGATGTCCAAATGCCAGTTTAGACCCAATGTGGAATTGGGCCTAAACCAACAGTCAGACATCCTCCAAGGGTCCCCAATTGGAGAGGGTGCAGGCTGGGCTGAGGGAACACCCCTCCATTCACAAATTTCATGCACCGGGCCTTTAGTACTGTTATAAAATAAAATATATAATTAGAAATTAATATATGCTAAGTGTTCTATGGTAATTAAAAAGAAAATTGTGATTTTTAAAAAAATGTGACACTTAAATAATTGCCTATCCATCAGCTAAAATAAATATAATTTTTAAATAGCCAGATAGTAAATATTTGCAGCAGTGTAGTCCATGTGTCTCTTTCATGGTAACCTGTCAACATGAGAAGAGAGGAGCCACAGACAATATATAAAGAAGGGGGCCTGGTGTGTTCCCATAAAATTCTATTTAGAAAAGTGGGCAGTGAGCAGCTTGGCCATAGTTTGCCAACTTCTGAACTAGAAGAAACTGTAAGCAAATTTCTTATCTCACAAAAACAAATTAAAGGTAACTTAAAGCCTAATGTCAAAAACCAAAACAAACATGTGAATCCTAACAATATTGAAAGGAGGAAAGCTTTATCATGTCAGAGTGAAGAGGTTTGGAGTAATTTACATATTTGGTGCACATTTATATTAAAATGTTTAATATTTATATTAAAAAAGAGTATAAAAACACATAAAATTAAAAAAAAAAAACGACCGTTTAAAAGAAAACATTTGCAACACCATATGGCAAGAAAAATATAAATATATCTAATATATTAAAAGTTCTTGAGATAGATAATTAAAATGATCCAATTGATATATCTGTAAAAAATACATATAAGTAGGCAATTTTCAAATGAAAAAAAAAAAAAACACTCAAAATACCCATTAACCTTAGAAAGTGTGCTCTTCCTACATGAGCTCAAGTGGCTCTGCTCAAAATCTGGCAATGGGCCCATTCACTGAGTGGAGACCTCACAGTGCCTACCAGCCCCGCATCTCCTGGAATTTCCCCTTCTAATCTCGTCTTACTTATCCCACTATCACCACAGCGCCTTTTTGCTGCTCCTTAGGAACACAGGCGCAGTCGCCATTGGGCTTTTGCAGATGTATCTTTGACCTTGAAAGCTTCAAGTTTCCTTTACATGGGCTCCAATGCCTTCTCAAGAGGCCTACCTCTGACTACTTTATGCACACCTCCCACAACACACACACAGTCCTATCCCCTTTACCTCACTCTAGTTCTTTTTTTATAATATTATCTTTTAACTTACTACATAATTTGTCTATTTTCGGAACCATCTGTCTCCTCTTCAGTAGTATAAGCTGTATAACAGCAGCGATGTCTGTCCGTTTGATCACTGGTGTATTCAAATCACTTAGAACAGAGTCTGCCACATATAATGGTGTACTAACTAACATATGCTTAATGAGTGGCTGGGGAGTGGGTACCGTTTGTTGATTGCTAGGATTAAAGTCTCCCAGCTTGGCAGATTCAAGCAACCAAATTAACATAACAACACGGAGTTGGAAAAACTGTCATGAAGCACTATAACCTTGCTCCAGCACATTAGGCACAGAGTAAATATTTGATGAATGAACAAATGTTAAACCTCACTAGTAATTATAGAAATGCAAGTTAAAACAAGATGCAGTTTTCACAAATCTAGTAGGCACAATGTGAGAGACTAGAAACCTCAGAACCATAATTCAACAATCTTATTTTCAGGAATTAATTCTATGGAAATAAAAATATCAGTACTTAAAGGAGTTATGTATCCACACTTATTTATTGTTTGCAATGGCAAAAATGGAAATAATCTAAATACCCCATGGATAAGAAATAGTTAATAAACTATAATGCATCCACATCATTAAATGTCTTACAGCCATTTTCACCTGGAAAGCCATGCATCATATGTTTTAAGTGAAAAATGTAAGCTTCAGAGCAATGAGTATACTATGTAACTTTGCTGAAAAATATTGAGAAAATTGTTTTAAATGTTTTTTATCTGCATCATCACAAAAACTTTTTAAAACACTTAATTCAGAATTAAATTTGAAACAAATCTATGTGAATCTTCGTATTACTTTTCTTTTATGATCTAAAAAAAAAATAGAAAGCCTTATTAATGGTCCCCTACAATACTTATAGTTTTGTATCTATTGAAAATGTTATCTGAAAGGTCTCTTTTTTAGCAAAAAGACCTTGTTAAATTCCCTTCAAATATATTATCTTTTAAACATCCTATCTTTTACAGTGTTATTCTGAGCTCCCTTTCCACTAGATTAACTGCACAGCTCAAATCTTCTAGGATTCAGTTTACAATACCAAAAATCTGCCAACAAAATAGACGTTGGCTTGAGACAAATGTAGTGCTAATTACTCATTATAGCCCAGAAATATAATTCAAAACAATGTTTCAAAGTGGAACTGGAAAGAGGATATACATAATAATTAATAATAATACAGTTTCCATTTTTGAGACCTCAGATCTATGGGTAATCAAATTAAGGCCAAAACTTAATGAGTGTGGTGAGTTTGAGAATCAGAAGATCAATATGGCTGTAACTTGATAGGTGAGAATTAAGTAATGTAAGAAAAAGGGAAAAACTCAAATATATAAGTCCACATTAGGGAGATTGGGGTCTATTCCAAAGGCAATGGAAAGCCATACACAGGATTTGTAAATTCTATTCAGTAAAATTTAAGAAGTAAAATGCCATGACTTATATCGTTAAAAGATTATTTTGATGGCTGTGTGGAGAGTCACTTTCAGGGACCAAAATAGTGGCAGGGAGCCCTATTAGGAACCATTTGCAGTCATCCCCAGGAGGGGCTGTTGCTTTGGATAAGGTGAAAGGGACTATGATAGTAGATAGCTGTCAGATATACCTTTGAGCACTTAGAGTACTTAGTGATGGATTTAATGAAGTGCTAAGGAAAAGAGAAATCAAGGATGACTCTGACATTTTTTCCTGCCATTGCCAATGCCACTGGGTATTCTGATATTTCCAGGGCTAGCAGAGAAATAGAAATGGTTGCAGAGACAGAAAAGGTTGTCTTCCTTCAATAAGCAATGAATGGAGAAAGTCCACAGTGAAATGAAGACATGCAGAAGAATTTAGGGGCACAAAAGATAAGATGATAGAATTTCAGCAAAGTGGTTGGTGACATTAAATACTGCTGAGAGAACATGGAAGACAAGCACAAAAATGGCCACTGGATTTGACCAGAAAGAAGATAGGAGTGCACTTGACCCAGTCATTAAAGCAGATGAATAAGGACTCCGTGTGAAATACAGAGGAGAAAACGTGGATAAGGAAGAGAACAATGGATGTGGCACCTCCTTTGTGAAGCATTGTTGAAAAGAAAAACAGAAATGGGTCAGTAGATAAAGGGGAGTATTGAATCACTGAAGGTTTCTTTTCAAAGTTAGGTCATCCTGGTATTTATTTTTGTATTAATGTTAACGACGTATAGAGAAGATGTGGAAGATGGAGGGCAGAGAGAAAATCCATGTGAGCAAAGCACTTGAGTGTAGAAGAACTGAGACAGGCTACCTGTGAAGGGATTGGCCTTCTTGGCCCAGTTCACAACAGAGGGAAGCACAGAGGTGTGAAGGAGATGCAAAGAGATTAAGATTGAGCAGAGGAGAGATTTGGATTCCCAAATGGAATTTTTCTTTCCCCATTGAAGTGTTAGGCAAGGTCTCAAATTGAGAATAGAGGTGGAACAGCAAAGGAAAGGGGTAAGGAAAATTTTTAGAAAGAAGAAAATCAAATTCTTGTAACAGGACAATGTGTTTGTCTGTGATAAAAGCATTTGGACAGCTGTGATCTTGCATTTATGCCCCTAGGGACTGGATGAAGGGGTATTATTATCTCCACTTTACAGGTGAGGAATACAAGGCTCACAGATGCTGAACAACTTTTAAATCCATCCAGTTCCTATATGATGAGGCCAGGATTAAATGCAAGTATGTTAACTTCAAAGCTCTTTTGATAAAAACAGCAATAATAATAATAATAACTGCTACCTCTCTTCCACCAAAGTACTTAGAAAAGTATGGGGATGGTAAAGGAAAGGGTTTTAAGGAAAATTCCAAGGTCATAACAAACATGCTTCAGCAGAAATGAGGGGGAAAATTAGATAAGCAACCCACTGATACTTTTGGAAAGCAATTATTCCATCACATATTGATAACTCTGAAATCTTTGTTGAGAGTTTACTTTCTTATCTTAATTGCTTACTAGAAACCAGGTGAAAAGATCATCTACAAAGTGACCTGACAGGAAGACATGTGCTGTAATAAGCTTGGAGATATTTATTCAAAATGAATTCCTATCCATCAACCAATTAATAAAACAAGCAATGATCATGGTCTTGGGTAACAAAAACCACTCAAGTCTAGCAGCAAAACAATGTCAAACAAAATAAATATCCTGTGAAAAATGTCTTTAAAAGCTCATCACCTTATAAATCAACCTGAGCAAATAAAATATGGCAATTAATATACAAACAATCTAGATGAGGTACATACAAAAAGAATGCAAGAAAATAACTGTTTGTTTTTTTACTTCAACAATGCAAAGGAAAACAGAAAGAATTCTGTTGATCAATTAATGCCAAACAAATATAATTGTTTTCTGTATAAGACTGCAGAATAAGTAGGTGAAGCAAGGGCAAAGAATGTGTATATTTGTATGTAATTGTGTGTTTGTGTATACATATTACATACAACTATATATACTCATATACACATATGTATTTGATATGTGTGATTTATAGTTAAGAAAGCTCACAAAATATTTTATTAAAGTCAACTTCATAGGCACACAGATCAATGTAAACATGTCTAAAAGACTACTAATATGGGACACTGTAATTCACATCATACTAATGTATGATGTGAGGTTTCCACTAATAACCTAGAAACTTAGAGATAAATGTTCTTTTTTTTAACTTGTAATATGAAATAGTGCTTTTCTTAGGAGTATAAACTTAATACTCAGGGATTCAAGTAAGTTTTTAAAAATGCAGCCAAACAATAACTAGTAAAGACAAACCAAGGAAAATAATCCTATATAATAAAAACCCAGTGACCGAAATGGCAGAATGATCAGAATGACCAGAGACCACAACAACCATGGCCCCTCACCCCAGCAGGCCGTCCCCCTGAGCAGTTATAGGTGATCAGGCAGGCAGAGACGGTTAGGGGAGATCAGGCAGGCAGAGGTGGTTAGGGGAGATCAGGCAGGCAGAGGTGGTTAGGGGAGATCAGGCAGGCAGAGGCGGTTAGGGGCAATCAGGCAGGCAGAGGCAGTTAGGGGTGATCAGGCAGGCAGGTGAGTAGTTAGGGGCCAGCAGTCCCAGATTGCAAGAGGGATGTCTGAAGGCTGGTTTAGGCCCAACCAGCATCAGGATCAGGCCTAAACCAGCAGTCAAACATCCCTTGAGGGGCCCCAAATTTTGAGAGGGTAAAGGCCAGGCTAGGGACACCCCCACCTCATGTACACATTGCATGCACTGGGCCTCTAGTCTATATATAAAACCCTAATATGTAAATAGACCAAAGAGTGGAACAACCAAACACCAAACAACCAGTCACTATGACATGCGTTGACCACCAGGGAGCATGCGCAGAATATGGTGGGCATTGGCCGTGGCAGGATGGTGAAGTAGGTGAGCAGGGGCACCAAGGTGGGGCACCAGTCACTGTCATCGAGACAAGCCTCTGGTGGTTACTGAAAATTCTTTGCTCCAGAGAGCCACTGTCCCACCTGGCACTCGCACCTGCTGCTGGTGCCAGCCCCAATCACTCTGTTCCATCAGCTGTTGTGAGTGGGGCCAATGAGGTGGTGGCAGGATCAGGGATGCTGGCAGACAAGGGACCGGGGACCATGGCAGGAGGGGCCAGGCAGGGGCACGAATGATGGCCTGAGACCTGCCCCTATGCCCACCGCAGCCTTGCAGCTCACAGTTCTTTCAAGGTGCACAAATTCTTACACTGAGCCCTTAGTAGATGTATAAATGCATTAACTTTTGAATGTCCTGAGTCAACCATCTTGATGATTCCAGGCTACTTGTTATAAAAATAATCTTAGACATAATGTGTCTACACCATTTAAATATATAGAAATAATAATCCTATATAATAAAAGCCTAATATGCAAATTGTCCCCTCGACCAGGAGTTTGACCGGGAGTTCTACTGGGAGTTTGATCGCTCACTATGACGGTGCTGACCACCAGGGGGTGGCACAGAACATAGCAGGTGTCAGCGACACGGTGCTGGCAGCAAGCAGCAGTGGAGGCACTCCAGGCCCAATGGGCCCTGACGAGAGAGGGACCGTGGCAGGATGGTGGAGCAGGTGAGCAGGTGGCACCAGGCCAAGGTGGGTGCGAGTGGGGTCCAATCGCCCACCAATTGCCCCACAGACTGAGACCAGTGGCAACAGCAGGGGGCGGGGCCGCCGCCTTGTTCCCAGGTGCAGAGAGGGAGCTGGGCAGGTTCAGTGACTCAGGCAAAAGAGGGTAGATGGGGGTCTGGAGGCCCAGGTGCTGCCCAGGGTCCAGAGGTCAGCTGGGACCTGCCTTTTCATGCCAGACACTAATGCTTCGATTGCCGACCAGGCCTAGGGACTGCACCCATGCATGAATTTCGTGCACCAGGCCTCTAGTAATAATAATAAACAGCTATCATTTATCGCATTCCTATTCTGTGACAGATGCTATCAGGCTTTTTATAATATCTTAACTGATGTAACGAAAGCAAATGTATTGTCCCTACTTAAGATATAACCAACATGTCTTTAATCAATGTAGTAGACCTCCCATGCTTTCTTCCCATTCTTGCTCAAAGTGTGCATCCTAAAATGCATCTGTTATCCCACTATTTAAAAACCCATCGTTAATTCATTATCACCTATGTGATAGAAGCTCACATTCTTCAACATACACCAGAAGAGTTTTCCCAGTGTTGCCCCCATCTCAATGCTCCCTTAATCTGTTCTGATGTCTAGTTTCTACATATCAACCAATTCTCACCTCTAGGACTTTGCAGAAGTCATGGACTCTGCCTGCCGTGTGTCCCACCCAGCCCTGATGAACTAACAGCTCTCTCTTGTCTTGAAGTCTCAGCTCAAACATCGCCAGAACTGACATTCACCTCAAATGTCCTTCCCCTGGGCTCTGCCCCTCCTCATTCCAGCTCCTGTCCTAAGTGGGCTGCAAGCTCTTTCTCTTCTGTGAGTCGTATAATGTCTCTCCCTTTCTGCCGAGCACAAGTGCTTATTTCATGAAAAAATATTTGTTGAGTAAGTGAATGTATCAACCAATACATCAATCAGTAAACAAGAATTTTCTTAAAAATTATTGAACCAGCTCAAACTAGTATTAGATCTAAATTTTAAAATCAGAAATTTAAATAGAAAAGGCAGACAAAATGTCATATAGCATTAAAAAAAATCAAACTAAGTAAGCCAGAGCTATACATGGTTTAAGTTCCTGGTTTATGTATAAAAGAAACATGATTTTATGTGGTATATAGCTTAGTAGTTATTGCCCAAGTTTTGGAAATACCTGGGCTCAAAACCCAACTCTGAATTTACGTAATTATTTAAGACAATGAAATACCTACTTTACATATTTTAAAGAATTTTAGACCTGCTACTGTGGGTAAATTTGAGGTATGTGGTTTGTGGGGAGTGAGGAAAGGAAAAGGTCTGAGGAAGCAGAGACAGAAAAGCAAACTCCAGAGAAAATGCTGCTATAGAATGAGCACACCATGATTCTAGGCAGCTGACACTCTCGGATGTTTGTAAAGTCATTAAATTCTAATTAATATTGGATTAAGCCTGCCACAGTGGGACATACCCTAAAGTGTTTCTTCTCAGTTCAGAAATGCCTAGCCTCCTGCTGTCTTACAGATGCTTGTCAGCTACAGCTTGTTTGTGTTTGAGATGTGAAATTGCATAGCTTCCAAGTCACAGACAACAAGTGCTAAAAACTCATAACCTGAGTGCTGTCTCAGAAATCAATAAAGTGGCTAGATCCCTCATGTCTGATGTTCGGGATGAGCTCATGACTCTCCACCCTCTTTGGGAAAAGAAATGCCTTAATGAAGAGTTGTACTGACAGCTGGATACAGGCCACCTGCTTTCCTCCTTATGAATATTCCAGGAAGCAACTTGAAGCCAAATAATTGTTTTGCAAGTTGAAGTTTACCAAACATTTTTTCCATAAATTATATTACTTGGTCCTTATAAGAATTCATAAAGTTATATACTTTAGTAATCTTAGATGAAGACTTTGAGGTTCAGGAAACTTGGTGCAGAGCCCTGTTCAAACCTAGGTATAATCCCAAAATCTGGATTATTTTTGTTTTAACACAAGCCAACCTCCTGAAGAGCCAGGGAGGGGACACAGGACTCTTCCATCGCCCTCATCCCCATTTGCCAAAAGTAACCAGGAGTATAATTACATTTCTTTAATTTTCTCGATTATTCATTCCCTGCCCACACAGAAATATCCTTTCATCGTTGCTGCCATGGCTTCCCAGTGGATCTCAGCCCTTCCCTCTTGTAGGGACAAACCACTCTTTGAAGCCCATCTTCCTCATTCTATACCACTTCCAGCCACCCTGTAAGTTGTTCTCTCCAGGCCCCTTCCAGGCCTTTTCACTGGGCTTTGTGGGGTCCTGAGTCTTCTGGGAATGAGCTAGCTGCTCATTATTCTCAGGCTTTGCCATACAGTGTGATAAGTGACTCCTTATCACACCTTAGTTGTTTTCCAATCTTCCTCCAGCGTTAGGTCATATAGCGCTTGGGACTCCAGACTGCTTTCTGTGCTCTGCTGAACACACCATGCTTGGAAAAAATGTCTCGCACAAATTAAGCGTTCATTAATATTTGTTGGACGAACAAATAAGTAAGTCTACAATGATTGAATATCCTCATTTTACATACTTACTTTCAGTATTACAGAAAAATATCACCAATCATGTATGAGTCGTTCATAAAATTGAACTATCTGGTATTTTGGGGGTTTATTTTAATTTCCTGTCACCTGCCTCACTGACATTTCAAGCCTTTTCCATGTCACAGTCCCATCCACATTTCTACTATATTCAATCTCAGAAAATGACTGGATTATGTATTTTACCAGTGTTGAGGGCACCCATTTGAGCCTTCTCCTGTCCATCTTAATCTCCCTTGGAGTCCTCACACTTGCTCACTCTCTCAGAAAATGAAAACTGTGTTGGTAAAGTTGTTCTCCTTCCATCCTTCATCTTCATCACTGTGCCCTTCACGCAGACGCCATAGTCAGCATCCCTCCTCTTGACCTTGCATGGTGCCTTTAATTTCCCCATCTAGTCTTCCATGCCCCACATGTTTTAGCCAAAGAGGCACCTCTGTTTCAACCTGCTCTAATCATTCTGCTCCCAAGCATCTCAGTCTTCTCTGACAATTTCCCCTTGTGCCCCTTTTCATTTGGGTCCTCATCTTTTCCTTCCAATCAGACACACATGTGCTTCTTCAGCCCTACTTTTTCCTTAGTTTCACTTTTCTTAGCTCTGTTGCCTCAGTTTCCTCTCTTTGGGAAGTCTAACCTCCATTGAGAAAGGTGTCCTCTTTCCTCCTAGCCCCTAATTTCCAACCCTTTCCACCTAATTAGGATGCTGCTTGGTCAGGGTTTCTCCTCTGTACTTCCCTTTAATTTGAAACTTGCCCAGCTACCTCCAAGAGTATATTATAATACTTTACACCTTGAAAATGTCCTTTATTCCTCAAGGAATTTTCATCTCATCTTGTTCCCATTAAGAACTCCATGAAAACATCTTCCCCAAAATGTCTTTAAAAAGGAGATGTGGAAGTCAGAGATGCTCTTGTTGCATGATTGTCTTTTTAAAAACTATGATCACAGAGGTTTTCAGTCAAGATGGTGGAGGAGATAAACACTGCACTTGCCACTTCCACAGCCACAGAAAAATTACAACTAAATTATAAAGCAATTACCCTGGATGACCATCAGAAGATGAGCTGAACAGAAGTCCTATAACTAAGGATGTAAAGTAGAAACTATACTGAGTCTGGTAGGAGGAGCAGAGATGTGAAATGTCATGGCCCCACACCCATCTATGGCAGTTGAGAATCTGGAGGAATGTTTCAACTGCAGATGTCAACCCTGAGCAATGAGCGGTCCTAGCTCCACACTGGGCTCCTCAGCCTGAAGAACCAGTGCCAGGAAGAGAAGAGCTCACAACATATGGCTATGAAAATTAGTGAGGCTTCCATCCATCTGGGTGGCACAGAGGACTACTGGAATACCTGAGTGTCTTCTTAAAGGGCCCAAACTCAGACTCACTCACTCACAGGCACTCACCCTGAGCTCCAGGGAAGGGATAGTAGCTGGAGGGTCACCAGAGACATAAAGGAAGAGGATGAATTGGGTGGCTTTGGGGCAAGAGCTGCAGGGATGACCACCATTGTCCCTGTATCAAGCCTTCCCTCCTCTCATGGTGCCTACTGGCACAGGGAGCCACCAAAACTGAATCAGAATTAACTTGCTAAATACCACTCACCCTACCAAGACGACTCCCTGAGACCCTGCCCAACCAACATGAGCACCTCCTGAATCTCTTTCAATGGCAGGAAACCAGCCTTAGTCCATCCTACAGCATTCTTGAAAACTCTCAAAGATCCACAGGCCTATGAAGTCAGCAGCTGGTCTCTGTGTGCCCTGTGCCTCTTGCTGAATTGACACAGGTTTGGCTCTGGCTCCAAATCTGAATCTTCATCAACCTGATGAACACCAGTCACCCTACCCTGGTGACTCCCTGATACCCTTCCAGACCCAACTCACATACCTCCCAAGTCACTTTCACTATCTGTGCCTTATGAGAAGTCATCCAGCAGCAGCTGGCCTCTGGAAGCCTTATGGCTTTTGCTGAGTAGCCCCTGGCCCAGTTCTGATTGCAGCCAGCCTCAGTTCACAGTCTGGCCTCTCCCACATGCCTCCAGGCCAAGCACAGGCAGCTACCAATCATGGATTCCTTTGTGGTTTCTACCAGATGGTCCTGGGCCAATCACAGGCAGCAACTGAAATTGGCCTGCACTGGAGCTCTTCCCCCAAGTCCCCAGAACCAATACACATGGTGACAACAAAAGATCCTATCTGATTAGCTGAAAAGTGATATACCCAAAGAATGGTCACAGTAGCACCATAGCACTCCTGGGGCGATTCCCACTCCATGCGGACAGCCCTCACAGAGCAACTCATACACTATGGTAATGAAAACTTTCAGTAAGTCTGATTGAGGGTCAACCACACCCACAGACGTGCCAAAAGCAATCAAGTCTCAACTGCAAGAAAAGAGACTCAGAAATTACACAAGGGTCACTACTAGAGCACCTGGCTTAGGTGATCAGGGAAATTTAGCTGCCAGGCCCCACAAGATACCTACTATAGAAAATCATTATCCTAAGACTGGGAGATACAGCAGAATTACCTTATGCATAGAAACAGAGAGAGGCAACCTACCAGAAACCCACTTCAGATCAAAAGAGAAGTACAAACTGAAAAGGATGGAAAAAGATATTTCACTTAAATGGGGGGAAAAAACTGGGATACCAATACTTATAGCAGACAAAAGTCTGCAAAACAAAAGCAATTACTAGAGATACAGAAGGACATTTTATACTGATAAAGGGATTAATTCAATGGGAGGATATCACCTTTGTAATCATATATGCACCCAGTGTAGAAGCATCTAATGTGAAGCAAATATTGATGGATAAAGGGAGAGATGGACAGTAATAGAGTATCATAGGCGACCTTGACACCCCATTGACATCAATGGACACATCTTCCAGACAGTAAATCAACAAGAAAACAGCTGCCTTAATTGACACATTATACCAGATGGTTTTCATCAATATTTTGGCCCATAGCAAAGATTATACTTTCTCTTAAAGTATAAATAGAATTCTTTTCAGGATAGGCCACAAAACAAGACTCAATAAATTTAAGACGATTGAATGGCTTAACAATAATGCATACCAAGGAAAGGAATCAAAAGATACCTTGAGACAAATGAAAATGAAAACACAATAATCCAAAATCTATAGGACAAGCAAAAGTAGCCCTAAAAAAATTATAGCAGTACAGACTTACTTCAAGAAAAAGGAAAAAATATAAAATAAACAATCTAACCTTATACCTAAAGGAAGTAGAAAAAAGACAAACAAACAAACAAAAACCAAGTGAGTAGGAGGAAGGAAATAATAAAGATCAGAGCAGAAATAAATGAATTGGAGCCTAAAAAAACACAAAAGATCAACAAAACCAGAGACTGGTTCTTTGATAAGATTAATGAAATTGATAAGCTTTTAACCAGACTCATCAAGAAAAAAAGAGAGTGCAAAATAAATAAAACAAAAAATGAAGAAGAGAAGAGACAACTGAAACCATAGCAACATAAAGGATTAAAGAAAATATTATAAACAATTATAAGCCAATGAATTGGATAATCTGGAAAAAAATGAATAAATTTCTAGAAACATATAATATTCCAGGACTGAATTAAGTAGAAACAGAAAATATGAAGACTGTTTACTAATTAATGAAATTGAGCCAGTTAATCAAAAAATGTGTGCCCTAGCTGGTCTGGCTCAGTAGATAGAGCATCAGACTGCAAGCTGAAGGGTCCCAGGTTCAATTCCAGTCAAGGGCACATGCTATTCCAAAAATAAAAGAGAACTGAAGTCTTCCTAATTCATTTTATGAAGCCAGAATTACCCTGAATCCAAAACCAAAAACATTACACAAAAAAAATAGTTATAGGCCATGATTAAGTGGAATTAATTCCTGGGATTCAAGTCTGGTTCAATAGCTGAAAATCAATTATGGTGATACAACACATAAACAACATGAAGGATAAAATCTTTGGATCATATCAATAGATGCATAAAAGCATTTTACAAAATTTAGCATACAGTTATGATAAAAACTCTTAGCAAAGTGAAAGTTAAAGGAACATATCTGAACACAATAAAAGTAATATGTGACAAACACACAGATAACATCGTACTTAAGAGGAAAAACTAAGTCTTTTCCTTAGGATGAGAATTAAGAAATGGATATCTATTTTAACCACTTTTATTCGATATAGTATTCAAAGACCTCGCCATAGAAATCAGACAAAAAGAAAAGAAAAGAAACTGTATCCAAATTGGAAAACAAGAAGTAAAATTACCATTATTTGCATATGATATAATACTACAGAGAGAGAACCCTAAAGATTCCACCAAAAACCTATTAGAACTGATAAATAAATTCAATAAAGGAGCAGGATACAAAATTAATATTCAGAAATCAGTTATATTTTATACATAATTAATGAACTTTCAGAAAAAGAAATTTACAATTGCATCAAAAAATAAAATATCTTATCTAGAAATAAATTTAGCCAAAGAGGTAAAAGACCTGTATTCAGAAAATTGTAAGAGATTTAAGAAAGAAATTGAACAAGATAGAAATCAATGGTATCGTGTACCCTGCTCATGGATAGAAGGAATTCACATTGTTGAAATGTCCATTCTACCCAAAGAACTCTATAGATTAAGCACAATCTCTATCAAAATATCAACAATAGTTTTCACAGAACTAGAACAAATAATCCAAAAATTTATATGGAATCACAGATAGCCACAGCAACCTTGAAAAAGAACCATGAAGTATCATGCCACCTGATATTAAACTATACTACAAGGCTTTAGTATCAAAACTGCCTTGTACTGGCATAAAAACAGACATGTAGACCAATTGAACAGAATAGAGAACCCAGAAATAAACCCATACTTGCATAAACAATTAATAGATGGCAAAGGAGGCAATAACATACAATGGGGTAAAGGTCTATTCAATAAAATGTGTTGAGAAAATTAGACAGATACATGCAAAAATGAAACTACACCTCCTTCTTAAGTCATATCTATGCTAATAAAAGGGTAATATGCTAATTAGACTGGATAGACTGGACATCTTCTGGATGTCCTTCTGGACAAAGCCATTGTGGCAGGGGCCAAGGCAGAGGCGGTTAGGGGCGATCAGACTGGTGGGAGAGAGCAGTTAGGGGCATCAGGCTGGCAGGCAGAGGTGGTTAGGGGCGATCAGGCAGGCAGAGGTAGTTAGGGACGATCAAGCAGGCAGGCAGATGAGCAGTTAGGAGCCAGCAGTCCCAAATAGTGAGAGGGATGTCTAACTGCCAGTTTAGAACCTGCAGGATCAGGCCTAAACCGGCAGTTGTACATCCCCTGAGGGGTCCCGGATTGGAGAGGATGCAGGCTGGGCTGAGGGACCACCCCCCACCCAATGCACAAATTTCATGCACCAGGCCTCTAGTACAAGAATAAACTCAAAGTGGTTTAGAGACTTAAATGTAAGTCTTGAAACTATAAAACTCCTAGAAGAATGCATAGCCAGTAAACTCTAACATTTATCTTAGCAATTGTTTTCTGATGTATCTCTTTGGGAAAGGGAAACAGAATAAATAAATAAGTAGGACTCCTTGAAATAGAAAGGTTTTGTATGTGGCAAAGTAGACAACCAAAAAAATGAAAAACAACATACCAAATCAGAGGACATATTCACCAGTGATATATCCAATAAGGGGTTCATACCTAAATATATGAAGAATTTGTGAAACTTAACACCAAAAATACAAACAATCCACTTAAAAGATAAGCAGAGGACCTGAGTAGATATTTCTCCAAACAGGGCATGCAGATGACCAATATGAAAAGATGCTCAATGTTACTAATCATCAGAGAAATGCAAATTAAAATGACAATAAAATATCATCTCACAACTGTCAGAATGGCTGTCATCAATAAATCAACAAACAGTAAGTGTTGGTGAGTATATAGAAAAATGAGAATCATTGTGCACCATTGGTGAGATTGAAAATTGGTGTAGCACTATGGAAAACAGTATAGAAGGTCCTCAAAACATTTTAAAAATAAAATTTTGCTTTTACCTAGCAATTTCACTTCTGAGTATGTATCTGAAGAAATCCAAAACACTACCTCAAAAAGTGATATGCACCCCTATATTCATTGCAATATTATTTACAATAGCCAATATATGAAATCAACATAAATGCCTATCAGTAGACAACTGAATAAAAAAGAAGTGGTACATATGTACAATTAAATATTATTCACCCATTAAAAAGAATAAAATCTTATTATTTGTAAAATAATAAAATCTTATTATTATTCCAATAGTGTTAGGCTCTACAGCAGCGGTTGTAGGGAACCGTTAGCAGGATTGCTTAAGACCATCGGAAAACACAGATATTTACATTACAATTCATAACAGTAGCAAAATTGCAGTTATGAAGTAGCAATGAAAATAATTTTATGGTTGGAGGTCACCACAACATGAGGAACTGTATTAAAGGGTCATGGCATTAGAAAGGTTGAGAACCACTGATCTAGAGGGTATTAATTGAAATAAATCAGAGAAAGACAAACACCACATGATTTTACCTATATGTGGAATCTAAAAAAAAAACACAAAACAAACAAAGTAGATACAGAAGATAAATTGATCATTTCCCGATGGAAGAAAGTTACAGGGAAGGGATCTGAGAGAAAAAGGTGAAAGGATTAACAAGTACAAATTTTCAGTTACAAAATAATCATGGGTATTTAAAGTACAACATAGGAAATATAATCAATAATATTGTAATAACTATATGGTGTCAAATGAGTACTAGACTGATTATGGGTCACTTCAAAGGTTTTATAAATGTCTAACCAATGTATGGTGTTAGGGTTGCTGAAGAAAGAATGCCTAAGGCCAAAAATGGTGAAAAATTATGAATTTATTTATTTACTAGAGGCCCAGTGCACAAAATTCCTGCACAGGTAGGATCCCTAGGCCTGGCCAGTGATCAGTGCTGATGTGTGGGGCAACCAGCAGGGCAATCAGGGGGGGGGCCCCTGGCACCTGCTTTGGCCAGCCTGGGGCCTGCAGGTTGGGGGAAGCTCCTGTGTTGAGCATCTGCCCCCTAGTGGTCAGTGTGCATCATAGCGACCAGTTGTTCCACTGGTCATTCAGCCATTTGGTAGATTTGCATATTAGGCTTTTATTATATAGGATTTTTAAGCAAACATTTTTTCAGGTGTTTTTTTTATTTCAAGAAAAATGATTTTAAATATAATAATGTCACATGCAGTAAATCTTAATATTTCAAGAATTATGAATTTATTAGGTCATCTGGATATCAGATGGGCTGAGACCCAAAATGGCACCAGCCCCCAAAGATGGGAAGTCAGAGGGTTTTAAAGGTGTGCTTTTTCTGGGCAGGGCATTCTCTGTGCAGGTCTGGATTCTGGGAAACTTGGAAGGGGAGAGATAATGGTCTTAGCAAGTGGAATGTGGTCTAAGCAAGTGGCATGTCCATTGTAAAGTGGCCTAAAGGTCAATTCCCAGGGGAGGGGGTATCAATTCAATTATTTGATCAGACTTAACATGAGGTACATCTGAAATAATATAATATTGAACATTAACTGTATTTGAAAGAAATAAAAATTGAGAAAAAATATGTTGATAATTATCAACAGGACAAGTAATAACACGTGCTGGAGAGGTTGTGGAGAAAAACAAACCTGCATTCACCACTGGTGGCCATGTAAACTGGTATAGCTAGTGGGAAAACTAAGAATAGAGCCACCCTATGACTCAGCCACCCCTCTTCTGGGTATCTACCTGAAAATTTTGAAAACAAAAATAATAAAAGCAAAAATATAAGCATCCCTATCTTCATCACAGCATTATTCACGGTGGCACGGAAACAACTGAAGTGTCCTTCTGTTACGGGTGAAACACGTTCTTTTTCGGTGTCGGGGTAAAGAATTTCAAATGGCACATGCGTAGAGAAGTTTAAAGGTGATGGCAAGGTTTTATTTGGGGTTCAGGGAATTAACACACCCTTGGGGATGTAGGGGGCTGGCAGAATCTAGAAGCTACTGCCAGGAGGTGTCTGTTAATCCTCCATGTGTCTTCTGGTCCATGTCAAAGACAAGGTGCCAGTCAAACTATCCGAACCTATTTCCTGTTTCTTTCCAGGCTTGAGATGGCCCTCCTCCCAACCAACCCTTTTCCTGGGTCTATTGGGGTTCCACACCCTCTTTCCAATCCGATTACCTTTCCAGCTTCCCAGGCTGGGCCCTGCCCCTCTGTGGTGTCACCCTGGCTCTCACTGTGCATGTCCAGGAGCTCTATTATGGCTGCAGGTTTTTACTGTGCACCTGCCCCACAGAGGACTTTCCCCTCCTCCTCCCTCTGGCAACTAGGCACTGGTCCAAAGCACCTCAGGGAGCATCTCCTGATGCTCTGAGGAGCAAGTCTCCTCAGCAGCAGTCCCCTGGGTGTGTGAATGATTTTGTTTACCCTATAGCTTCCTGATCCCTGTTTCAGCTTCCTAGTTTATTCAACTTATTGTTTGATTCCCTTTTGCTTCCTTCCTTTTATTAATAACTAGAAGCTTGGTGCACGAAATTCATGCATGGGGGGGGATTATCCCTCAGCCCATCCTACACCCTCTCCAATCTGGGATCCCTCAAGGGGTGTCCGACTGCCCATTTAGGACCAATCTTACCGGGATCGGGCCTAAATGGACAGTTGGACATCCCTCTCACAATCCAGGACTGCTGACTCCCAACTGCTCGCCTGTCTGCTTTCCTGATTGCCCCTAACCTCTTCTGCCTGCCAGCCTGATCACCCCCAACCACTCCTGACAGCCTGATTGATGCCTAACTGCTCCCTTGCCAGCCTGTTTGCCCCCAAATTCCCTCCTCTGCCAGCCTGGTCATCCCTAACTGCCCACCCCTGCAGGCCTGGTCACCCCTAACTGCCCTCCCCTGCAGGCTTGATCACCCACAACTGCTCTCCCCTGCAGGCCTCGTCCCTCCCAACTGCCTTCCGCTGCAGGCCTGGCCACCCCCAACTGTCCTCCCCTGCAGGCCTGGTCCCTCCCAACTACCCTCCCCTGCTGGCCATCTTGTGGCAGCCATCTTGTGTCCACATGGGGCAGCCATCTTTGACCACATGGGGGCAGCCATCTTGTGTGTTGGAGTGATGGTCAATCTGCATATTACTCTTTTATTAGATAGAACTAGCAACTCACATTAACACTTTAATAGAAGATTGGATAAAGAAAGTGTGGTACATATCTACACTGGATACTACTCAGCTATAGGAAAAGATTAAATCTGCCATTTGTATTAACAGGAGGAATCTTGAGAATATTATGCTAAGAGAAGTAAGTCAAAGTCAAGAACTGTATGATTTAACTCACATGTGGGGCATAACACTGAAAGCAACAAATGAACAAAAAATAAATGAACAAAAACTAATAGACTCAGACAACAGTATGATGGTTACCAGGGGAAGGAGGGTGGGGTTAGTAGTAAAGGATAAAGGGGGTCAAATATGGTGATGGGAGAGTTGACATAGCTTAGTGGGTACTTAATGCAACTGTTAACATAAGAAAACATTCAAATCTATAAATAATTTTTCTGAGTTTATTTGAGCCAAACTGTTGAAAATAGCTAGGAAGCAGAATCAATGCTCTGGAGAACAGTGGCTTTTAATTTAGTTTTATAAATTTCCATGAAAGGAGGAGACATAAGTGGGTTACATGAAATCCATTGGTGATAGATTAGGGAGGCAGGAGAAAGCAAAGCAGGGAAACCATTTGGATGTCTTTAGACATGCAGGATCACGCACAACTGAAACATCCACCTGTGTAGGGCACCTTTTTCATCCTAAGTGGTACAAGGTCTTTCAGTTGGAGCTGTCATAGAAGATAATTATAAGCATCTCTTCTTTCCTTTACTCATGCTGGAGACTTGTCATTACTGTTTACCAATTTCTGGCTTAACTGAAAACACAGATATCAAGGTCTAATTCCACATTAACTCAGTCTACTCAAAATTTCAAGTATGTTTTACATTTTAATCTACTTATTCAGTTGCAAAAAGAAAAGAAAATATTTTTGTGCAGTATATTGACATAGTTGGAAAAAGTGCTGCCTTTAAATAAGAGAAGTGCCATATGGTTTTACTTATATGTGGAATCTAGTGAACAAAATAAACTAGCAAGCAAAATAGAGACAGACTCATAGATAGAGAGCAAGCTGACAGCTGTAGTATTTCCAAACTACACTCCAAGAACCATGTGTGATTGGCTGGCTAGCATATGAAAAACTGTGGTGGAATAGAAAAATAAAGACAAATATAAACCCCAAAAAAGAAATTGGAAGTGTAGTGATGAGAATCTACCAAAAAAAAAAAAAAGTCATTTAAAGGTGATGGTGATTCTCACCCAATTGACCACCATCCCCATAGCAATTACTGCCTACAGGACAGCATTTACTGCCTATGTCAGCATTGCTGGAGAAATGCAAACCTTCAAGTCTTCTGCCACAGGAAGATTATAGTTAGGGGGCACAGTAAGATACAACAGATACTAGAATAAGAAGGTGAGATATAAATAATAATAGAAAATATGTCACAAAAGCACACTGAAAAATAACTACTGCCGAGAAAACAAGAGTTCCAAAGACTTTTTCCTCTGATAACTAGAAGATAAAATCTGAGTTTAGAAATACACATAGCCTTGCCAGGCTAATGTTGCTCAATGGTTGAGTGTCATCCCATGTACCAGGATGTTGCCAGTTCAATTCCTGGCCAGGGCACATGCCTGAGTTGTGGGCTAGATCTCCAGTGGGGGCATGCGGGAGGCAGCTGATCAATGTTTCCCATCAGTGTTTCTAAATCTCTCTCCCTCTACCTGTCTCTCTCTGAAATCAATAAGAACATATTTTAAAAAACAACAACACATAGCCTAGCCCTGGCTGGTGTTGCTCGGTGGTTAGAATGTCATGCCAGCCCCTCCCCGGCCTCCCCCCAACACACACACACACACACACACACACACACACACACACACACACACACACAGACACTGAAGGGTTTAATTCTGGGTTAAGGGCACATACCTGGGTCACAGATTCCATTCCAAGTGCCAGTCAGGGCATATGGGAGGCAACCAACCTCCCTCTCTCTTGCCCCTCCTGCTTCCATTGTAAAAATCAAAGGATAAATATCCTCAGGTGAGGATTAACAAAAATAGAAAAAAAAATTTAAAAATGCACAGCCTATGGCTGGGTGGAGGAAGGCTGCAGGAAAGTTGTTTTCCAGGTGGGTGAAAAATTAGTAACTTAACCAAAGGCCAATTTAGTGTTATTGTGAATAACTCCCTGGGCCCCAGTGATAATGTGGATTCATTTTCCCTATGTATCTATCACATATTTATTATTCACTTGTCTTTAGGTAGTTTATTTACCTGGTTATATGAGCCTTCTACTAACCTGGTTATATGAGCTTTAATAAATTACCTTCATTTATCTCATCAGTTTGTGATGGTTCCAATATGCCAATAATGGGGCTTTTTAAGATGGCCTCAGAGCCATCACTTACCCCACATCAGCCATTTGGAACAAAAGGATATCTAAGATAACAAGAAGATGTTTGTCAAAGTTATGGCTATTCTTGTTTGCAATACATGACCAATATTTTGTTCTTAACTTTACTCTCAATCTAGGAATTTGAAGGTTTCCCCTTATATCTGGCCAACAATTCTGTGATTTCTGTTGAGTATGCATTACTGACTCCACAGCAGATGCTCAAGGCTGAGTTTCTAGCTTTGGACAGAGCAATTTAATTGACTACATATTACTGTTATCAGTCCTACATAATTCAAATCACTCCAGTAATTCTTGCCAGATCCAATATAGATCAATCCTTTGTCTCTGTTGTTAACCATCACAATACTCTATATCCAGCTAAAGGAACAGACAGTGAAACATCACCTCTAAAGGCAGCTCTAAAGGCAGAAGGGGTATCGAAACTGCCCACATTTTCTCAAGCCCTAATGCCTCCCTGGGCTGGACTCCAAAGGGCATGCTGATTTGCATGGCTGAAATAAGGCGATCCATTTACGGAGGCAACAAAGCTGATGATTAGATTGTAACAATTACTCTTTGGAAATAATTATTTAACTTTAGTTCAAATTTATCAGTCACCAGGGAGTAGTTGCCTCCTGATTGCCATCCAAAAAATTTGTTTTCAAGGAGTTTCTAATTGGCATGGAATAGAATATATTGTTTTTCTTAATTATATCATGGTTTCACTATTGGATAAGGTTAATAAGATCTAATAATTAATTAAATTCTAACAAATACAGTCCACACAGCTTCATTCTTCAGCAACTCTTTGGAGGGAAAAAAGGCATTTCTTTTTCTTTGCTGTAACTTCTTATAAGCTATGAGAAGCACCTGGCAATTAAACCCCAAGATTGTTAGCTCCTCTGGTTCAAACCGCCCCTTTGTTCAAACTGAGGGACAAGATAAACTACTCTCAAGGATACATTCTTGTATATCCTTCCTCCCTGCTATTTAAATAAATCTAGGGAAATTAGGCCTGAAAGTTTCTAAGTAGTAGAAAGACTCTACTCCCTCCTTTTCAAACCCAAGCTGCCCCACCCCACCCCACCACCCCCCCCGCCCCCCTTCAAACACTTTGTAACTTTTGCTCTAAGAATGTTTTACAGGCTTTGGAAAAATACTAATAAGATACCTCCCAGACTATCTCCCAAAGAACTAACAAAGACAACCCTTCTGCCCAGACTATTTCCCAAAGAACTAACAAAGAAGAGAGACAAAATGGCAGCGGAATAGAAGGATGTGTCCTGAGCCTTGTCCTGGAGCAAATAGAGGAGGCAGCTGAGACGAGCGGAATCCAGCCCGAATTGGCGAGGGAGGCACAGCTGGTGAGACGGTTTGCAGCTGGGAAGAGCAGGGATCCCCCAGATAAAGGTAAAATCAAAGATCTAGGCAGTAGAATCTCCCGGACCTCTGTGCCCAGAAGGTCAGGGAGAAACTACACAGTGCCAAGCCGCGTCCCTGAGGACAGGCAAGGTCTGAAGGATTTTAGACCATAGAGTCTGGATTTGTGATCTGAGCTCAAAGGCAGCCTTTAAGAGCTGCCAGACCGCGGAGTGCTGGCAAGAGAGGAACTGGCAGAGACGCGGTCCTTCCTCACGCTGGGGCCTGCGCCTTTCCCCACTGAACCTAGTTCGTGGGACCTTTTGGAGACAGGCGCTTACCTGTGTCAGAAGTGTGGGAGAAGGGGTAGAGTTGTGGAATCTGGGGAGAGTAGTCAGCGGATGGTCCAGGAGAGGTGGTAGTGAGTCTGGTGCTGAGTCATATCTAAGCCCACAGAATCCATTTTCTCCTGAGAGATAGCCCCTCCCCCCAGTCTCCAGGCAACCAATATAGCCACACCCAGATTCCACCCTGATTAACACCATGGAATCTGAATACTCCCTGAGGCCATAGGATCTACTCTAAAGAGAAATCTTTAGAAGCTAAGCACCTCAATTACTCGGCTACACTGCCAGGGCCCTCCAGAGTGCTTCAGTGTACCTCGCTGGCAAACTTACCGCCAGTGCTCCTGTGAGCTGCCACCTGGAGAAAGCACCTACCCACCACAGACACAGCAGCGAAAGTTGAGTCTGCCCACCTCACAACTACAGAACTCTGGGCAACACAGTTACCCCTTTCCAAAGTGTAGCCCCATGAGCCACATCACCCTGACAGACAGTTCCTTGGTGCCACTATGAAGCCCCACTGGGCACAGGTGATTTAAATTAAGGGTGCAAGTCAGCAAAAATTGGGACACTCCCCTCCATAGCAGCTGACTTCTAGGCACTGCAGTTGTGCCTCTCAAGCTTACAGGCCTACATCAAGAGAACCCAAATAGCTCAAGTAGGGAGCTACACTAGATAACCAAGCCCAGGAGAACAGAAAGATTTCACCAGTAGCACCATCACCAAAAGAACCTGGGTAGCAAAGCAATTGGATCTACAATTAAAACATTTCAGGAAAACATGGGGAGACAAAAAAGCAATACCCAAAGGAAAGAAAAAGAGGAATCACCAGAAAGGGAGTTAAATGAAATTGAGGCTAGCAGCTTAACAGAGAGAGAATTTAGAGTAATGGTTCTAAGGATGTTTAAACAGATGGATGACAAATACACACAACTCAATGAGAACTATAAGGAGCTGAATGAAAATGTCACCAACATGAAAAGAAACCAAGAGGAGATGAAGAATGACACAGCTGCAATAAAGAACACATTGGAAGGCTTAAATAGTAGACTAGAAGAGGCTGAGGACCGCATCAGCGAATTAGAAGACAAGGTAGGAAAACACACACAAACACAGCAGCAACTGTAAAGAAGACTTAAAAAGCAAGAGGAGAGCCTAAGGGAGCTTTGGGACAATGCAAAACGAAACAATATTAGAATAATAGGGATACCAGAAGGTGAGGAAGAGAAGCAAGGAATAGAAAACCTGTTTGAAGAAATAATGACGGAAAACTTCCCTGATATTGGCAAGAAAAAAACTATGCCAGTCCAAGAAGTACATAGAGTCCCAAACAAGTTGAACCCCAAAAGACCAACACCAAGACACATCATAATTAAAATGGCGAATACCAATGACAAAGTAAGAATCTTAAAGGCTGCCAGAGAGAGACAGAAAGTTACCTACAAGGGATCTCCTATTAGAATATCAACTGATTTCTCAACAGAAACACACCAGGCCAGAAGGGAATGGAATGAAATATACAAAGTGATGCAAAGCAAGGGACTGAATCGAAGAATACTATACCCAGCATGGCTATCATTCAAAATTGAAGGTGGAATCAGGAGCTTCACAGACAAAAAAGGGCTAAGAGAGTTTATCACTACCAAGCCAGCAATGCAAGAAATGCTAAAGGGACTGCTGTAAAAAGAAGAAAGAGAAAGGCAAAAAGAAACACAAACACTAAGGGGAAAAATATGACAACAAACATGTACTTGTCAATAATAACATTAAACGTAAATGGATTAAATGCACCAATCAAAAGACATAGGGTAGCTGAATGGATAAGAAAACATGACCCATATATTTGCTGTCTACAAGAGACCCACCTCAGAGCAAAGGATTCACGCAGACTGAGAGTGAAGGGATGGAAAAATATTTTTCAAGCAAATGGAAATGAGAAAAAAGCTGGGGTAGCAATACTTATATCTGATAAAATAGACCTCAAAGTAAAGGCCATAACAAGAGATAAGGAAGGCCATTACATTATACTAAAGGGAGCAATTCAACAAGAAGATATAACTCTGGTAAACATATATGCACCCAACGTAGGAGCACCCAAATACATAAAAAAAACTCCTGGAAGAGATCAAGGGAGAGATCGACAACAATACAATCATAGTAGGAGACTGTAATACACCACTGACATCACTGGATAAGTCCTATAGACAAAAAATCAGCAAAGAAACAGCAATTCTAAATGACACACTAGATCAGATGGACCTAATTGACATCTTCAGAGCATTTCACCCCAAAGCCTCGGAATATACGTTCTTCTCAAGTGCCCATGGGACATTTACAAAAATAGACCACATATTGGGTCACAAACAAAGTCTCTCTAAATTCAAAAAGATTGAAATCATATCAAGCATTTTCTCAGACCACAATGGCATAATATTAGAAATAAAGTATAATAAAAACATTCCAAAAAATTCAAACACGTGGAAACTGAATAGCATGCTATTAAACAATGATTGGGCAATCAACAAGATCAAAGAAGAAATTAAAAACATCCTGGATAATAATTACAATAAAAACACAACAATGCAAATGCTATGGGACACAATGAAAGCAGTCTTGAGAGGGAAGTTTATAGCTCTACAGGCCTACCTCAAAAAACAAGAAAAAATGGTAATAAATCTTCTAACTCAACAACTCAAAGAATTAGAAAGAGAGCAACAAGAAAAGCCCACAGTGAGCAGAAGGAAGGAAATAATAAACATCAGAGCAGAAATGAATGACATAGAGACCAAAAAAACAATACACAGGATCAACAAAACCAAGAGCTGGTTCTTTGAAAGTATAAACAAGATTGATGAACCTCTAGCCAGGCTCACCAAGAAGCAAAGAGAGAGGACCCAAATAAACGAAATCAGAATGAAAGAGGTGAAATAACAACAGACCCCACAGAAATACAAAGGACTGTTAAAAAATACTATGAACAACTCTATTCTAACAAACTACACAATCTGGAGGAAATGGACACATTCCTAGAAAAATACAACCTTCCAAAACTCACTCAGGAAGATTCTAAGAATTTCAATAGGCTGCTAACTATGGAAGAAATTGAAGCAGTCATAAAACAGCTTCCAGCAAACAAAAGCCCAGGGCCTGATGGCTTCAAAGGGGAGTTTTACCAAACATTCAAGGAAGAACTAAAACCTATCCTCCTCAGACTATTCCAGAAAATTCAAGAAGAAGGAACACTTCCAAGCTCCTTCTATGAGGCCAGCATCACCCTAATACCAAAACCAGATAAAGACAATACAATGAAAGAGAATTACAGGCCAATATCCCTCATGAACATAGATGCCAAAATCCTCAACAAAATCCTAGCAAATCGAATCCAGCAGTACATCAGAAAGATTATACACCATGACCAAGTAGGATTTATCCCAGGGATGCAAGGATGGTACAATATTCACAAATCAATAAACGTGATACATCACTTAAACAAATTGAAAGATTAAAATCACATAGTCATATCAATTGATGCAGAAAAAGCATTTGATAAAATCCAACACCCTTTCTTGATAAAAACTCTCAGCAAGGTGGGAATATAAGGATCATACCTGAACATAATAAAAGCCATGTACGACAAACCCACAGCCAACATCATACTCAATGGGCAAAAACTAAAACCATTTCCCCTAAGAACAGGAACAAGACAGGGGTGCCCACTCTCACCACTCCTGTTCAATATAGTGCTGGAAGTACTAGCCATTGCGATCAGACAAGAAGAAGAAATAAAAGGCATCCAAATTGGAAAAGAAGAAGTAAAACTGTCCTTATTCGCAGATGACATGATACTGTACATAGAAAACCCTAAAGACTCCATAAAAAATTATTAGACTTAATAATTGAATTCGGTAATGTAGCAGGATACAAAATTAATGCCAAGAAATCTATGGCATTTCTATACACCAATAATGAACTTACAGAAAGAGAGACTAAAAAAGCAATCCCATTTACCATCCCACCAAAAAAATTAAGATACTTAGGAATAAACTTAACTAAAGAGGTAAAAGACCTCTATACATAGAAAACTACACGGCACTGAAAAAAGAGATAGAGGAAGACATAAACAGATGGAAGAACATACCATGTTCATGGATTGGTAGAATCAACATCATCAAAATGTCCATACTACCCAAAGCAATCTATAAATTCAATGCACTTCCCATTAAAATACCAACAACATATTCCACAAACCTAGAATGAACTTTCCAAAAATTTATCTGAAATAAAAAAAGAACCCGAATAGCTACAGCAATCCTGAGAAAGAAGAACAAAGTAGGTGGGATCTCAATACCAGATATCAAGTTGTATTACAAAGTTACTGTTCTCAAAACAGCCCGGTACTGGCACAAGAACAGACATATAGATCAATGGAATAGAATAGAGAACCCAGAAATTGACCCAAATCAATATGCTCAACTAATATTTGACAAAGGAGGCACGAACATTCAATGGAGTCAAGACAGTCTCTTCATCAAATGGTGTTGGGAAAATTGGACAGATACCTGCAAAAACATGAAGCTAGATCACCAACTTACACCATACACAAAAATAAACTCAAAATGGATAAAGGACTTAAACATAAGACAGGAATCCATGAAAATACTAGAGGAATCCACAGGCAGCAAAATATCAGACATATGCCGAAAGAACTTCTTCACTGATACCACTCCTAGGGCAATGGATGTTAAAGAGAAAATAAACAAATGGGACTACATCAAAATAAAAAGCTTTTGCACAGCAAAGAAAACCATCAATAAAACAATAAGAAAGCCCACTGCATGGAAGAACATATTTGCCAATGATATCAATGATAAGGGTTTAATCTCCAACATATACAGAGAACTCATACAACTTAACAAAAAGAAGATAAACAACCCAATCAAAAAATGGGCAACTGATCTAAATAGACACTTTTCGAAAGAAGACAGAAGGCAGGCCAAGAGGCATAGGAAAACCTGCTCACAGTCACTAATCATCAGAGAGATGCAAATCAAAACAACAATGAGGTACCATCTCACACCTGTCAGAATGGCTTTTATCAACAAATCAACAAACAACAAGTGTTGGCGAGGATGCGGAGAAAAAGGAACTCTTTTGCACTGCTGGTGGGAATGCAGACTGGGGCAGCCACTGTGGAGAACAGTATGGAGCTTCCTCAAAAAAATAAAATGGAACTCCCATTTGACCCAGTGATCCCACTTCTGGGAATATATCCCAAGAATCTAGAAACACGCATCAGAAAGGAAATATGCACCCCTTAGCACCTCATAGCAGCACCTCATAGCAGCACCTCATAGCAGCACAATTCACCATAGCCAAGATTTGGAAACAACCTAAATGCCCATCAGCAGATGAATGGATTAAAAAACTGTGGTACATCTATACAATGGAATACTACGCTGCGGTAAAAAAGAAGGAGTTCCTACCATTTGCAACAATATGGATGGAGATGGAGAATATTATGTTGAGTGAAATAAGCCAGGCAGAGAAAGATAAATATCACATGATCTTGCTCATTTGTGGAATATAATGAAAGGCATAGACTGATGAACAAGAACAGATCCAGAGGCTGAGAAACGTCGAACAGAACATCATACCTCAGGTAAGGTAGGGGAGGGTGGGGGTAAGGTGGAGAGATCAACCAAGGGACTTGTATGCATGCATATGAACCTAATTAATGGACACAGACAACAAGGGGGTGGGGCATTAAGAGAAATTGTCTCATGTGACAAAAATTTTTAAATGAAACTCTCTGTAGACTGAAAATTATTTTGGAAGGAAACAGAAGTTTCCTTCAAAAGTCATAAGGATTGTAATAGAAAGTCAATATATTTGGCCTCTTGAACTAAAGTAAGTAATTTGTGTTTTTGCCTCCCTGACAAAGTTTATATAAAGGTACAAAAAGAAATTGACAGCCAGTTTGAAATGGAATTGCCAAGGCCTAGGGCAAAGAATATCCTTACATGATATTATTCTACAATGTCATTATAATTTTAGATATTTTACAACAGCGTGTTTTACAATTATCCCAAACAAACTTACAAACTAATTCTTTGAATGGTTGGCAGCAATTAAAAAAAAAAAAAAAAAGGACATGAAAGGATTTAATCCCTTGCAGAAGGAATTAAGGCACTGGGAAGGCACTTGAGCATCCTATTTTGGCCCCTCTTGCCCTTTGTGCCAAGAGGGACCCTCTTCTCACAATCCAATTGCCCTCAGCTGTTACCTGAGCTTTCTGTTCATGCTGAGCTTGAAGCCTCGTGGGGGCTGGTACCATGGATCTGTCTCACATCCAATTATGTGAGCCGGGCCCTCACTGGAGAAGAAACCCGAGTTCCCCGAGATATGTGATCAGCACCGGGACCCTGCCAGCAGGCCAGGGGTTCCCAAGGCAGGTGCTGGATGTGGAGGCCACGGGGGCATAGGCTACCAAGGAGACAGAACTGAACCTCACACCACCCTGCTTGGCCCCGGAGGATGGCTGGTTAGCCAGAGATGGGTAAGATTCCTCAAGGAAGGAACAACCTAAGACAGGCACAGTTGCAGAGGGGCCATCAGGAGAGAACTTGGGGGGGCAACAGAAGTGGGGCACAGACCCTCACCCCCCCAACATTGCAGGGGCTTGAACCCTCACCCCTTCTGAAGGAGGTCTCCTGCCCCCATGGCTGCTTTGCGCTTCCCACACCCAGCTCAGATTGGGACCCAGGCAACAGAAAGAGACCTGGCCCAGCTCACATCGAGATACAGGTGACAGAGACTTGGCCCAGCTCAGATCGGGACCCAGGTAACAGACAAGAGACTTGACTGACAGCAGTTGCCCTATATCTAAATTCAGCCGAGCATCTGGAATGCTCAGGGCCCACTCAAGAATGCAAATAATCCTTCCCACTAATATTTACAGGGTAAACTAAGATTGTTGGTAGAGTATTAAATTTGACAGTAAAATAGTAATCGAGTTTTCAGATTAATTTAAATAGGCTAATTGCAATAAGTGAATATTCAAGTAAAGTTAATTGTACTGGACAAAAAGCTGTTCTTAAAGTAATAACTAAAATTTCTATTGGTAGTTCATCTCATGGTAAAATTCCTGAATATGCAATGAACCTAAAGCAGTCATATGTGTGGGGGGAAAAAAAATTTAAATTTAAAGTTATCAAGACTGCATTATAAAATTTACAAAAACCTCCATTAATAAAAAAAAGGGGGGGGGGATAGTAGGGCAATATCATGTAAGGAAAAATATCCTATAAGTAAATTACATCTAGAAAATTTTTACTTTACCAAATTAAGTTTCATATGCAATGTTAACTGAAAGACAGCCATTAAAAACACACATGGTGTCTAAATAAGACAAAGGAAAATCGTTTGAACAAAAATAAAAAGGATCCCAAATCAATTATATAGAAAAGAATCCTTTATTAACTTGTGGTCGAGAATATATTTGTATATTTTCAGAAAACAACCTCAAGACCAGATGGATTCCTGCAACAGAGAGGAATTGACAGGAGTGCTCCAACCATGAAGACAAGAGGAAAAAACAGTCCAGAGATGGAAGACGCTGACAACGCCTTGCCACGCGAGCAGTCAGCAGCTGTGCACTGCTGCAGGTTACCTGGGACCAAACCAGAGAGGGTCGGACCTGCATTGCCATCATGTGCCCACCATCCAGATATCACTGCTGACATGTACACATAAGGAACTGTTGGACATTGAAATTGGGACTCAAACATTTTTTTGTTTTGTCTTGTTTTGTTATTATATGTTTATTTCCAGTCTGCAAAGGCAAAACTTTTTAAAGGAAAGAAATGGTGGGAAAAAGATACAGAGGCAAAGAAGCATTGAACAGACTGTCAAACTACATTGGGAAGACAGGGGAGGTTGGGCGAGGGGGGCTGTAAGAGACCAACCGAAGGACTTGTATGCATGCATATAAGCACAACCAATGGATATAAGACACTGGGGCGGGGGGGGAGAGGGTGGGCAGGTGAAAGCATGTCCTGGGGGTAGGGGAGGTCAGGGGGAGATCAATGGGGGAAAAAAAGGAGACATATGTACTACTATTTGTAATACTTAAAACAATAAAAAAAAAAAAAAGAACTAACAAAGACAACCCTTCTGATGTCTGCTCAATTTCAGCCCCCAAATCTCCCTCCCTTTCTTGTCATACAGCAACAGCAGCCATTATGACAGCAGGCCACTTTATTTCTTTGCATTGGTTAGCAATGCACCAGCCCTTTCCCTTTTGGGAAAGTAAAATAAACTTTCTCTCTGCACCTATCTCTTATTTTATTTTATTTGTATTTTCAGTAGCATTTTCAAATGTTTTATTTTATTTTTTTAAGTTACTGAATATTTTATTTTTTTAAATTTTTTACCTATCTTATTTTAATTGTGAATTCTTTCACAGCTCATGTCACCTGCCAAAAACTCTAACAGTGACCACTTGTTTATCAAGAGAAAGTGATCCAACTGTCATAATAGCCTAGTTATTGTAATATTTGATATATGGAATCAAGGTAAATTGCTCTAATAGTAATTTACTGTGACTCTGGAGGTTTGGCTGCATAATAAATGGCACAGGTGTCTTCTAAGTTTGAGTATTGGCAGTGACAAGATGCTATTTTTTTAAAAACTGCAAGAATGTTTCAAAATAAATTATAATGATTGACATATTTTTCGGTTTGCAAAGTTTCTTATTTCTTAACTTTTCTTTTTACTTCTTTAGGCTTATGTTCCCTCCTATTTTCAGCCTCATTCAAATCACTTAAAAATGTTTTTCTATCTCCAAAAATCTTCCCAAGTGGTACAAAATTATCTATACAGTATATTCATATCTATGGGAAAATAGAAGAAACTGGTTAGGAAAAAAACTAAAAATAAATAAACAAAAATGTTTAAGATGGGTAAGGTTTATTCTTTCTATTTTCTCAAATGTCTATAACTAGAAAATATCACTTTTGTGATAATAACAATAATAATCCTATATAATAAAAGGCTAATATGCAAATCAACCAAATTGTGGAACAACTGGTCACTATGAGCACTATCAGCACTGACCACCAGGGGGCAGACACTCAATGCAGGAGCTAACCCCTGGTGGTCAGTGTGCTCCCACAAGGGGAGCATTGCTCATCCAGAAGCCAGTCTCACGATTGGCGAGTGCAGCAGAGGTGGTGGGAGCCTCTCCCGCCTCCTCGGCAGTGCTAAGGGTGTCTGACTGACGGCTTAGGCCTGCTCCCCAGGGAGCAGGCCTAAGCCATCAGTCGGACATCCTCTGAGGGCTCCCAGACTGCGAGAGGGTGCAGGCAGGGCTGAGGGACCCCCCTGAGTGCACAAATCTCATGCGCCAGGCCTCTAGTAATATGATAATGATGATAATAATCCCAATAACATAATGGAAAGAACATGAGCTCATGAGTCAAATAATCTGATTTAAATTTTTGCCATGAAACCATGGGCAAGTCTCATTTTTTCTCTGTAAAACACTGTTGTTAGCTTTGCAACAAATCACTTATAGAATAACTTCCTCACAAAGCTGCTGTGAGAATGAAGTAAAATAACTGTACAAAGTACATCATATCATATGTTACTTTTCTATACAGTGAGATCTTTATCACAAATGAGAGAAGTCTCACTGAAAACTAAGATGAGATACCATCTTGAACCCAAAGTGCCAAGTCTTTGTCTTTGCAGAAGCATGCATTCAGAAAATTGGATTCAATGTAGCAATGTCTTCCACATTGACTGTGTCATCCCCAGGTAACTAGTAATGACTGTCATAAAGCTTGTGGCTGTGGGACACAAGGAGGCAGGCAGGTGTGCAGGGCTTTGAGTCATGACAAGGGTTTCAGCTTTTTCTCTTATAACCAGAGTAGCATTAGATTTTTTAATATAAATATAAAACGACTATTAAGTGATATCTTTATAATAAATAGCTGCCATAAAAATAATTAACTGAAGAGTCCAAAATTCTCTGCCTGTCCAACTGCTGTGACTTGGTTGGTAAAGCACCTCCCCAACTCTGCAGAGGGAAGATGGGAGCTTGCTTTCATGCTATCCATGTGTAATAATGGTTCCTCCCAGGTAACCTGGGATAATTAGGCCCAGATTGTTCTTATTCTCTGGAGAGAAGCCAGTGTCAATGACTGTAGATATTTAACTGTTTAAGGAAATATGCAAGCCCCATTATGAACCTCTAGGATATGTGACCTCTGGTGAATGGAGTAGTTTGTATAAAAACTTGGGGGAAAATATCTCTGGAACAGAAATTATTAAGAAACATGTTCTGAATCTCTACTAAATGCCAAGATCTGAAGATATAATACAAAGCATATGCTGCCCCAATAGTCAATCCCTAACAAATCCTGTCTGCTTTATAACCACAGTACACCCTTGTTTTTTTTTATCTCACCACCATATTGTTAACCAGAGCTTTTAATTCTCTCATTTAGATGGAAGGAAACAACCTTCTCATTGTTTTTTGTTTTTGTTTTGGCAAATGTTTCCTATGTCTAATTGACTATCCCCTCTCAAAAGTCCACGCTCTCCTGGAAAATACCCAGGCTGCTTCTGACTTTGCCTCTGATTTTTCTCCGCAGTCTCATCCCTCATCATCCTGGGTACTGCAATTCCAGTAAAACTGAACAATTCCAGTGAAAGTCAAGGATTCAGGAGCCACATCATTCTCAGCTGGTCATGCTCTATCTGCTCAAACTTTTGGTCACCTTGGTGTGCAGTTGGCCAACTTTTTGCATAGATAATTATTTGTCATTGTCCCAAAACTAACTGAATTCATCATGCCTTTTAATTTTCTGTATTTCCGATGCTTTGACATCTAGACCTTTGCTGACCTGGAAAAGACAGATCCTCTGAGGTTAGCCAATTCCTAGACACAATAAAAAGTCGCCTGTTAGCACATTTACATATGAAAACCAACCCACTCAGACCCCACACCCAGACCACTTCCTTTATTAGGCTCTCCAATGGCTGTCACCCTCCAGGCCACTATCCCACTGCCCTAATCATCCTTGGACCAGGATACAGGCAATGAGGGACAGCTTCCCCTGCTCCAGAACCTGCTGGAATGATTCATGCTAACTAAGCCTAAGCCTAAGCCTGCTTACTCTGTTTCTGGGTCCTTCCATGAGACCACAATAAGGATCTTTCTCCTCACTCCTTCTGCCTCCTGACAGACTCTAGTGTCTCTCTGTGAGGTCCTGTGTGGCATGGTATGCCTCCCCCTATTGAGTAACAAGCCATCTTTTCAATGGTAATCCTTTCCTTATCTGTCAGCCTCACCTGTACCTGAATAATGACAAACATACATTCAAAAATTCTCACCTACATAATCATCTTTTTTTTTTTCTAATCCTCACCCAAGGATATTTTTTCCATTGAATTTTAGAGAGAGTGGAAGAGAGAGGGAAAAACAAAGAGAAACACCGATGTGAGAGAGACACATCAATTGGGTGCTTCCAGCATGCTCCAGGGCCAGGATCCTGCAACCAAGGTACATGCCCTTGACCGGAATTGAACCCAGGACCCTTCAGTTCACAGATCGATGCTCTATCCACTGAGCCAAACCAGCTAGGGCTACTGCCATAATCATCTTGTGGGAAACCTGCCCAAACCCCTTTTCTCTCTTTATCTAAATATGATGTAATGGATCTCACCTATGCTTATATTGGCCTCATCACACATTGCATTGAAATTGACTGATTACATTGTAGATGGCCCCATAAAGCTGCCAGACTAGAACTACATCTTGTACATAGACTTATGCCAAAGCTTAAAAGAACACCTGCACCTATGGTACTGCAAACTCTCCACTTAGGTTTATTAAATGGACCTAAACCAGGTTGTTCCAATGCAGCATGGTAAATACAAAGAGAGCAAGAAACACAGGGAGGGCATTGTGAGAACACAAAGGATCCACATGAGACTCTCACTTGACATGGGGCATTTTAAGAGAGTAAATTTTGGTTTGCTTTTTGGCTTTAAAAGCCCAAGATATTTCTACTTTCAACAAAATGTGTGCATTGTTCCACAGTAAATTTAAGAGCACTAATAGAATGAAAAATGATAGCCTCAAAATATGTTAACCTGGCATATTTTCAAAAGCAGAAGAAGTTATTACCTCAATTAAATTAACTGCCCTGGATTCCATCTTCTTAATGATTTTTCACCTTCCCTGTCTTAATTCCCTCTGCTACTACCATGGCCATGGCTTTTATTGGCAGCATGCCTTCCTGGGGAAGGAAGGACCTAGAAGTGACTAAGTGTCCTGAGTTAAAGTCGCAGTGTGGCCATCGCTTTCAAACCAAGGACAAACTGTTAACCAAACATATGTCTCTCCAGTATGTGCTCACATCATCTACCGTTCAGCACTAGAGTGAAGAGTAGTTACTCCATCGAATGTCTGCACATATTAAGAGCTCAGTGAGGTTAACAATCACTACTCTTGCAATAGCTTCCTCACTACTCTCCTCATTTCCAGTTGCAAATATGCCATCAAATCTTTACTCTCCATGGACACTGTTCTAACATATCATTCTGGCCATTTTTATTACATTTATTGGGGTGACATTGATTAATAAGATGACATAGGTGTCAACTGAAACTTCTATGATACATCATCTGTATATTGGATTGTGTGTTTACCACTCAAAGTCAAATCTCCTTCCTTCACCATGTATTTGACCCCTGTTACATTTTACTACATCTTCCCACCTCCCCCTTCCCCTCTGGTAAGCACCATACTGTTGTCTATGTCTATGTTTTTTTGTTTGTTTGTCCTATTTGTTCATCTGTTGTTTCCTTGGCCATGTTTTAATCCTATCTTTACATATTTTTCAAAAGTTTATGAGATGAAGTCTAAAAACTTTACTATGACACAAGAGACTCCCTTTATCAGCCCTTCTCTGGCCTGGCTGAACCTCTACTAGTAGCTACTGAATGTTCCACCTCTGCCTACAGAAAGCTACATCCCTAATCCCTGCAGTTCGCACCCTTATGCCAGACAAGTAAGTCCTCCCTCTATGTCCCTGGTTCTTTTCAAGCTGCTTCCTCAGCACTAGGGCTCAGAGGGAGTTTTTCCAAGTTGGTCTGTACGCATGTCCTTTAAGAGGAACTACCTAGGACTCCAGTAGCCTCCATCTCACTCATGATCCCTGCTGATTTTCATAGCCGGAGGTATGGGGACTTCTCTTCCTGACTTTGAAACCCCCTTGCTCCTCAGGGGGGCACCTCCACAGCAGAGGTATTTCTCCATATTTTTAGATGTGGGACTAGCCTGTTCTACATCTCTGCCCCTTCTACTAGTCTCCATGTGGCTATTTTATTTTTTTATCTTATTTTATTTTATTTTATTTTACTTCTAGAGGCCCAATGAAGGAGTAGGCCTTCCTTCCGCCTGGCTGCTGGCACCCGGGACGCAGGCTGCTTCCCTCCTCTGGCCACCCATGGGCACTAGGGACCCAGGCCAGCTTCCCTTGGGCTGCCCGAAGGCACCTGGGATCCGGGCTGGCTTCTCTCTGGCTTGGTCAGGAAGGATGTCTGGAATGACATCCAAAAGATGTCCAGTCTAATTAGCATATTACCTTTTTATTATTATAGATTTGATTTTATTGATTTTAGAGAGAGAGCAAGTGAGGCAGAGAGAGAGAAAGAGAAAAACATTGATTTCATGGTCCACTTTTTTATGCCTTAATTCTTATATGTGCCCTGATTGGGGATCAAACCCACAACCTTGGTGCATCAAAACGATGCTCTAACCACCTGAGCTACCTGTCTAAGGCCATAACTTCTTTAAATCCCTAGTTGTAAGACTTTGATTCAGCCTAATGTCTCTAATATCTAACAAAATTTCTGACTCAATCAACACTTGTGGAATAAACAGAGATAGGATGAAGACATGACAGAATAAACACCTGATAGAGTTCTATTAGAGTGTGAGTGATCCGTGTAAAGAATTTTTTTCCAAACCTCAGCCTGTGTGTTCATTGGGCACTAATATTAAGAGTCAGAGAAGAGTAATGAAGAAAAGAAGAAATGATATAGGATGCTAAATATTTTCTAGGAAATGAGTTTAGGTATTCTATAAATAGAGAAATGACTAAAACAGGTGTCTTGGTAAAAACTGAAATATTTTTACATTTTAATCACTGCATAAAAACTACAAATCTGGCAATAGGGAATGCATAAGATTGAGTGATTAAAACAGTTAAATAATGAAGACTCATTTTTCTTATAAGAGAATAAAAAGCCCCCAAACCATGAATCACTTATTTTGTTCTCTGTGATACATTTCTGAGGTTATCCAGATGGTCATTTCCACACCCCTTCCATTCAAATCTTTCTTCTCAAAGCTTGAAATGATTTCCCCACCACTTTCCTATCATACCCTTTAAGAACAAGTTCAAATTATAGTCTCTCTGAGCAATTCCCTCTTACCTACTATGACTCATATTAATTTGCAGTTCAGCAGAGAAAAAGATGGTGTCCCTAAGAACAATTATCTAAGGGTAAAAGAGATAAGGTGGTAGAGTTCAATTATTCTCAAGCAGAATCACTTTCGTATGATATACAAAATAGATGAGATCAAGTTAACAAAGAAGAGGATAGCTGAAAGTACATGTAATAGAAAATTGCTGAAGTAGAAAAGAAGGGTCTCTTACTCTTTGAGACAGTGTGGATGGACCTGTAGAGTATTCTGCTAAGTGAAATAAGCCAGTCAGAGAAAGACAAGTATTGCATGATCTCACTCATATGTAAAGTCTAATGAACAAAATAGATCACGAGACACAGAAGCATAGAACATACTGTCGAAGCTCAAAGGGAAGGTGAGGTGTGAGAAGAGATCAACCAAAGAACTTGTATACATATATTAGTATGCATAAGTCATGAACACAGATAATAGTGTGGTAAAGGCCTGGGGCAGAGAGTGGGCAAGAAAAGATCAATGGGAGAAAAATGTGACATGTAATGCTTTCAACAATAAAGATTAAAAAACAAAAAGAAAATTGCTGAAAATGTATTAGTGGTGGGTATTAGTCAGAAAAGCCCAGGTTACAATGCCATAACAAACAACTCCCAAAGTGTAGTTACTTAATGCACAAGTCGATTCTGCCTTATTCTACAGTGTACCCAGTGGGTTGGTGGTGGCTTGGTTATGCACAGTCACTAAAGACCCAGGCTAAGGATGCCCCACTATCTTTAGAGCATCATCTGTAGTATGCAAACTCCTCAGTTGCTGTAGTAGGGAGAGAGAAATACTGGCAAATTGCACATGGACTTACTACAGCCTCAGCCTGGACAGGAGACATATCACCTCCCAATAGCTCATTGACCTCAGAAATAGCCACACAGTCCCCTCTAAGAAAGGTGACTGAGAAATGTAGAAGAGTAAATAAAATAGTTACTGAATGTTACCGTCTCTCCCACTTAGTGTAAAATTCTTTCTATACAGTCTTCTAGGTGGTACTGTGAGAGTTGATTTCAAAAACATGGTAGACCCAACTATAAGAGTCTACTACAAAAGAAAGAACCAAAGAAACAAAAATCGCTGATATATATATATATATATATATATATATATATATATATATATATATAAATAAAATATTTTGGAATATATATATGTGTATATATATATATATATATCAGTGATTTTTGTTTATATATATATATATATATATATATTCCAAAATATTTTACTCCATTTTCTCTCCTCTTTTATCTAGCATAATTCCTCTTTCTTAAAGACAAAGATATTGGAATATAACTTCTTTCTTACAATCAAGAAAGATCAATGCCATCTGAGGATGATAATAAATCCTTGGATAGAAAAATTTTAAGGGTCCAGGGAATAAAATATGAACAAATATTTCTAAATCCTTCTAGATATAGTCATCCAGGTTCTCAGTCAAGATTTAGAATGGAGTGCCTCCTATGTGCCACATAAGCTGCCAAAGGCTCTGTCTGTTGGTGCACAGGTTAAGTAAACCTTGTTCCCACCCAAAGCAGAGACAGCAGATAAACACATGAAGTCATGTGTCCAGGAAACCATCACAGAATCTTCTGGAGTTTAGGGTTGAAAAAAAAGAGAAAAATCAGATCTGTAGGTAGGCATGACAGTAAGGGTTTGAAGGGACTTCATAGTGCAAGAGACATTGAAAGAAACTTAAAAGACAATTTGAGTATAATTCCAACCTACAACCCCTGCCCATTTATATCTTCATTTCAGGAACCTGGAGCTTCATGAAATTTCCATCAATTCCAACTGCTTAAAATTAGATAGATAGCATGAGCGAGAGAGAGAAATATATATCAGACATTTATACTTTACTGTGATTTTACTACCGTGCTTGAATTCTTCCTTACATGTTCTTTATATTGTAAACCTTTTCTATGATCTATAATGAACAAGTATACATTCTCAGGTGATTTCAGTGACCAGTGAGCAGGTGATGTGTCAGAAGACCCCTTAGTCATTACAAGCAGACTCTATCCTTTGATTTAGCAAAACCAAACCATATTCAAGTATCAAAAGAATGTAAAGTCACCAGGCTTTACAGAATCTCCAAAGTAATAAAATGAACCAGTTTCAAGAGAACAAGAAAGACCCCCATTAAATAGTTTTAAAAGTTAGATCTGTTAATACATCTTCAGTCCATAGAAGCAGCAGCCAAATGAAAATATGTTTAAAGAGTGGCTTTGGCTTCTGTGGTGTGTGTACCCTGAGACAGATATTATCTTTTTAATAACTTTGCTGTATTTCTTTACCAGATTATTGAAAAGTGCTTAATGGGCAGTTTCCCTCAGAAGCAGTTGCCATGAGAGATACTTTTCAAAGCCTGATAATACCATGTTTATTCTTTTACTTTTCTTCCTGGAGTGTTAAAAATGGTGGTGCTTTCCTTTATTCCTCTTTAAAACTATGTTTTGCTTATAAAAATAATACATTTTCATGGTAGAAAACCTGCAAATAAACAAGTATGAAGAACGATAGAGATCTGCCCTGGCCAGGTGGTTCAGTTGGAGCAGCATCCCACAGACCAAAAGGTTTGATTCCTGGTCAGGGCACACACCTAGGTTGGGGGTTCAATCACCGGTCAGGGTGCATATAGGAAGCAACCAATCAATGTTTCTCACATTTATGTTTCTCTCTCTTCCTCCCTCTCTCTCTCTCTAATAAATCAATAAACATATTCTCAGGTGAAGATAAAAAAAAACACCCATCAATGTGATTCCACTATTCAAATACATAAGGTAACCAAGTATTTGTACTTTATTACATTCTAAACTTGAATTCCAGCATTATTTTCATGAGTAAGACTAAATGAATATATGTTAATTACTTTGGTATGCTACTTTAATTTTGTAACCCATTTTGTTTTTCAAGTTATCATTATCCCATGTTAATCATAGTCTTGTAACCCAGACAACAGCTTCCTGGACATTTTGACATCCTCCAGTCTGTACTGATATTCTTTTTAACATCGAACACTTGCTTTCATTCATAACTCTTGAGTCATTAGCAGCTATTCTCCCACTTTTAGCCTAGTTTTTGCCATGCTGGTATCACCTAGCTTTCTTCAGCATAACCCATGATTACACTTGTTGACACTAAAGTCAGACCACCAACGGTCACTTTGCCCACCTTTCTAGCTGTGTGATTTAGAGTAAGTCACTTAAGTCCCCTAGGCCTCCATATTTTTTCATCTTTGAAATGAGAATGAATCCAGGTTAAAACATAAAACACATGAAGTGCATAAAAGTGCTTGGCAAGAGTAGACCACGGCTACACATTGGAGAGAAGTAGTGCAGGACCTTTCCGTGATAATGATAGTTACAACAGTCTCCAGACACTGCTAACAAGCTCCTTGGGTATAATGGACCTTATTAAGTGTTTCCAGACAGGAGAGAGTTGTTACAGCAGCAAAGAAAAAAATAAAAATGTAATGTCAGACATCACTTTTCCTAGAATTAAAAAAATAAGTATCCCAAGGACATTTCTTACTGACTGTCTTCTCAGGTAACAGCATAGCTTTGCTTCTAAGAACCTCAGAAATGTCTTCTGAATGTTTTCTTCATAAGTCGCCTTTATCCCATTTTTACTGACCATTTGAGTATCTTTTTTGTGGATTATTACTTTATGGTTCTTAAATAATTCCTTTTTTGGGGTTTTAATACATTTCTTATTGATTTGCAGATGTTATTTTTATGTCATATCTTTTTTGCGTTAATCAAACATTTTAAGTGTTCCATTTTGATCCCTCTATTGGTATTTTGGCTATTATCTCTGCATAATTTTTACTGGTTTCACTAGAAACTACAATGTTCATCTTAAACATAAAATAGTCTACTTGTTATTTGTTATTTGACTACTTCATGTAAAAATGCAAAAACCTTCTAATATAGTTCAATTCACCCCCACTATCCATTGTATTATAAATATCATACCTTCTAATATAGTTCAATTCACCCCCACTATCCATTGTATTATAAATATCATACATATTATATGTATAAACAATATAAACTCTATAGTGTAGTGTTATATTTATTGTTTAAATGGTGTATGTAGTTTTTTTTAATAAGAAAAGAAAAATGCATAATTTTTAAAAATTTACATTTACTTGGATATTTATTCTTTCTGGTGATTTTTGTTTTTACTCAGATAGATTTAAGCTATCACCCTGTACTTGGTTCCTTCACTTTAAATAATAGAACTTTCTTTGGCATTTCTTACAGAATAAATCTGGTGACAACAAATTTTCTCAGTTTTTATTTCTCTGAAAATGTCTTTATATTATCTTTGTCTTTGAAGGATGGCAGTGATTGTATTTTAGCACTTTGAGGTGTTCTATTTACTTCATTTTATTGAGGTAAAATTGGTATATGACATATTAATTACAGGTGTACAACATATTAATTTGCTATTTCCATACACTGAAAAGTGAGCACCACCACAAGTCTACTTACCATCCATCACTACATCATTGACGCCTTCAACCGTTTAGCACATTCCACAACCCTCTTTCTCTCTGTTCTCTGTATGTATTTTTATTTCTGATTTGTTTGTCCATTTTTTTATTTTATTTTAGATTCCACATGTAAGTAAAATCATATATTTGTTTTTCTCTGTATGACTTATTTCACTTGTCATAAAACACCATCCATGTTGTCACAGATGGCAAGATTTCATACTTTATTATGTCTGAGTAGTGTTTCTATCTGTCTATGTGTGTGTTTTCTACACTTTCTTTGTTCATTTATCTATTGATGGAGCCTAGATTGTTTCCAGATCCTGGCTATTGTAAATAACACTGCTATGAACATAAGAGTGCATATATTCTTTCAAATTAATGTTTGGGTTTTCTTTGGATCTATTTCCATAGGTAGGACTTCTAGGTCATTAGGCAGTGTCGTTTTTAACTTTTTTTAGATTAACTCCATACTGCTTTCTGCAGTGGCTGCACCAATCTGCCTTCCCACCAACAGTGCATGAGGGTTCCCTTTTCTCCACATCCTCACCATCACTGGTTATTCATTGGTTTTTTTTTTATTATTTAAAGTATTACAAATAGTAGTACATATGTCTCCTTTTTTTCCCCATTGACCTTCCCCCAGCTTCCCCTACTCCCCTGCACATGCTCTCACCCCACCCTCCCCAGTGTCTTGTGTCCATTGGTTATGCTTATATGCATTCATACAAATCCTTCAGTTGATCTCTTACCTTCCCCCCAACCCTCCCCAGCCTTTCCACTGTAATTTGTCAGTCTGTTTGATGCTTCTCTGCCTCTGTATCAATCTTTCTGTTCATCAGGTTATAATGTTCTTTATTATCCATAAACTAGTGGCCCGGTGCACGAAATTAATGCACCTGGGGGGTTCCCTCAGCCCAGCCTGCACCCTCTCCAATCAGAGACCCTTTGGGGGACATCCCTCTTGCAATCTGGGACCACTGGCTCCTAACTGCTCACCTGCCTGCCTGCCTGATTGCCCCTAACCCCTCTGCCTGCCTGTCTGATTGCCCCTAACTGCCTTCCCTTGCTGGCCTGATCTCGCCCCTAACTGCTCTCCCCTGCTGGCCTGATCTTGCCCCCAACTGCCCTCCCCTGCCAGCCTGATCTTGCCCCCAACTGCCCTCCCTTGCTGGCCTGATCGCCCCTAACTGCCTCTGCCTGCCTGATCATCCCTAACTGCCCTCCTCTGCCGACCTGATCTCACCCCCAACAGCCCTCCTCTGCCAGCCAATTTGGTTCTGATTGGTCAGTTTCTGTGCCAGTCAAAAGCTCTGCCTCCTAGGCAGCCATTCACTTCTCACAGTTCACCCAGATTTGGTTCTGATTGGTCAGTTTCTATGCCAGTCAGCATCAAAAGCTCTGCCTCCTAGGAAGCCATTGGCTTCTCACAGTTCACCCAGATTTTGTTCTGATTGGTTGCTTTCTATGCCAGTCAGCATCTCCTGGCCTATCTCCAGGCCTGATCAGAGATGCAGTGCTGATCAGCAGCCCCCAAAGAGGCCAGGAGAGAAACAAAGGTGCAGCCACTGGCGAAGTCTGGAGAGAAAGAGAGAGGCAACAGCTGATCAACAGCTGCCACTGAGGCTGCGGGATCAGACCCTGCCTCTCTCTCCAGGCCTGATCCACAGCCCCCTTGGCAGTCAGTGTTGGGTCGCTGCGCCCTCACTGGCAGTCGTCAATGCTGGGTCACCACAGCAACCCAGCACTGACTGCAGGACTGACTTCCGGTGTTTGGTCTAGCCTTCGGTCGGTCGTTACAAACCCTGGGCTTTTATATATTAAGATTATGCCATTACTTTAAATTCTCCAGTATAGTCCTGATCTATCACCCTGGGCAGAACTTGAAACCCTTTCAATGTTAAACTGCTCCTCCCTAAAATTAGTCCCATCATGCCTATGGGAAGGGTACCTTACACTCCCATGGCAATGGCCTGAGGCCCCATATCCTGGGTTAGTACATATCGGGAGGTGGGACTGAGGTCCAATCCTGCACTTTCCAGGGTATCACAGTAAAGGTTTTGAATGGTTGGCTTTGGAACTGATCTGGTTGGAAAGGTTGCAGTGGGGTCAAGGATAAGGCCCCTGTTTGGTGGGGCCGAGGCTGGCCCTGCTTGAATTTTCCCTGCCTAGGGGGCATTGGATTATCAACAACATTAGCCTTGGAGTGGCATTCATTTACCCAAAGCTTTCCTCTCCTGCATCTTGGACATAGTCTAGGCTGCTTGTTTCCACTCCCTGTAGCCTTTTGACTTCCATTTCTAGCATTACAGTCTTTAGCAAAATGCCCTAGTTTACCACAGATAAAACATCCCCCTTTCTTTTTCTGCTGACCAGTGAGTAATATCTCCTTTAATATGGCAGCTAATTCCACTTCTTGAATGTAGGCTGGTCCAATATCAGTACAGACATGGATGAAATACTTCCATAATAAGTAATCTCCAGGTGAGAGATAAGCCTTTGAGACAGTATTAATCTTCTGGTAATGTTCCACTATGTGTCTTAGTTCCCCTGCCATATTCATTCATTCCCTTTTGGGAGTGGGCTCTAGGCAGTCCTTAATCAGGGACCACAGATTGAAAGTAGAAAGAGGAATTTTCCCTGGACCTTCAGCTATATAACGATCTCTAGGTTGCTTTCCCACCTTCTCTCATGTCTCTACATTTACCTTTCCCTCCTCAGGAAACCATGGGCAAGTTTTATTTACAAAATCCAACAAATTGAGGAACTGTGGATGCCTCATAGAAGAGCCCCATGAATGGAGCATAGCCTTAAGCATAGATACATATAAGTTCTTTTCCAGCGATCCTGAATTTCCCATGTTTTACACCTAGCTATTACTAAACTGTGCTCCTTACCTTACTTTTTGCTTTCTGCATGTGCTTCCTTGGAGCGCCCTTGCACCTTGCAATTGTAGTTCCCCCATACTCAGGCCCCACGTTGGGTGTCACTTGTGCCACGTCCAGCATGGGCAGGTTTGGTGAACCTGAGGAGGGGCAGTGAAGGATTAAAGAAGACAGACAAGAGAACACAGCTGGGGGTCAGAGGGACACTGCTTCTCTGATGAAGAGATAGCATCACAGCTTGCAAGCCAAAGCTTTATTTTATAGTCAGAACACACAAAGCAAAACAAGGGTAGTGGTCAACATGTTTACAATGTACTTGTGAGTTTCTTCATGTTTTGGCAGAACTTGCTGCATGTCCCACAGCCTATTAGCTACATAGGAAGGACCAAGGGAGGACTATAAGGTCAAGCTTAATTATGCTAAGAGGGCTCTGCCCTCCAAGCTGGGACTTGTTTGTGGCCCTGCCACAGGTCAGTCTGAGGCTTAACCCTATAGCCACTTCCTACAGTATAGAACAATGGAACAGAAAAGAGAACTCAGAAATTGACCCAAGCCATTATGCTCAATTAACATTTGACAAATGAGGCAAGAGCATACAATGTAGTCAAGACAGTCTCTTCAATAAATGGTGCTGGGAAATTGAGTTAGATACATGCATAAAAATGAAACTATATTACCAACTTACACCATACACAAAAACAAACTCAAAATGGATAAAGGACTTTAATGTAAAATGGGAAACCATAAAAATCCTGCAAGACTCCATAGGCAGCAGTAATATGTTGTAGTAATATATTTACCCACACAGGTCCTAGGGCAATGGAGACAAAGGAGGAAATAAACAAATGGGACTACATCAAAACAAAAAGCTTCTGCACAGCAAAAAGAAACCATCAACAAAACAACAAGAAAGCCCACTGCATGGGAGAACATATTTGCCAATGCTACTTCAGATAAGGTTTTAATCTCCAAAATTTATAGGAAACTCATAAAACTTAACAAAAAGAAGATAAACAATCCAATCAAAAAATGGGCAAAGCACCTAAATAGACACTTTTTGAAAGAGGACATACAGAAGGCCAAGAGACATATGAAAACATGCTCAAAGTCACTAATCATCCAAGAAATGAAAATCAAAACAACAATGAGATGTCATCTCACACCTGTCAGAATGGCTATCAACAAATCAACAAATGACAAGTGCTGGTGATGCTGTGGAGAAAAAGGAACCCTCATGCACTGCTGGTGGGAATGCAGACTGGTGCAGCTACTTTGGAGAACAGATGGAGTTTCCTCAAAAAGTTAAAAATGGAACTCCCATTTGACCCAATAATCCCACTTCTAGGTCTATATACCAAGAAACAAGAAACACCAATCAGAAAGGATATATGCACCCCTATGTTCATAGCAGCACAATTCACCATAGCTAAGATTTGGAAACATCCTAAGTGCCCATCAGCAGATGAGTGGATTAAAAAACTGGCACATCTACACAATGGAATACTACACCACTATAAAAAATAAGGAACTTTTACTGATACCATTTGCAACAGCATGGATGGAACTGGAAAGCATTATTCTAAGTTAAATAAGCCATTTGGATAAAGATAAATATCACATGATCTCACTCATATGTGGGATATAAGGATCAACATAAACAGATGAACAAAAATAGATCCAGAGACAAATGGCAGGGGAGTTGGGGAGGGGGGAGGTTAGAGTGCAACCAAAGAACTTGTATTCATGTAATTAGCATAGCCAATGGACACAGACACTGGGGCAGTGGGGGCTTGCCCTAGGTGGGAATGGCTGGGGGTCAGGGGGGCTCAATTGGGAAAAAAGGGGAGGTCAATATGTAAAAAAGTTTTTACATATGTCAAAACTTTAGACCAAAAAAAAAGTTGTTTTTGTCATATTGCTTTTAAATAGTCTCTTTATCTTTAACCTTTGGCATTTTATTTATAACTAGTAGCGCTGCGCATGAATCCATGCGCCAGTAGGTTGCTGCCACCTTCCTGTAGCTCTCCACCTGCTTCTCTGCCCTCCTGTAGCTCCCCCAGCCCCCTCCCTTAGACCTTGCTGCCCTGCCCCCTCCTGTATCTCTCCCGCTTGTTTGCTACCCTGCCCCATCTTGTAGCTCTCCGCTACCCTCTTGTAGTTCACTGCACCACCCTCCTGCAGATCCATGATCAGGTCATTATGTGGTTGGTCGTTACACCTCAGGGCATAATGGATAATTCGAATATTCCTCTCTTATTATATAGGACTAGAGGCCTAATGCACAGATTTGTGCACCTGTGACGTCCCTCAGCCTGGCATGCACCCTCTCACAATCCGGGACCCCTTGGGGGATGTCAGAGAGCCAGTTTTGGCCTGATCCCCACAGTCCAGGCCGAGGGACCTCACCGGTGCATGAATCCATGCCCTGGGCCTCTAGTATGCATATAAAATCTTTGGTTAATCTATTCCCATCCTCCTCCCTCCCCCCTTTCCTCTGAGATTCATCAGTCTTTTCCATGTTTCCATGCCTGTGGTTTCTGCTCCTGCATTGAGCATATGCCCCCTGGTGGTCAGTGCACATCATAGCTACTAGCAGGTCAGCCAGTCTGCCATTCGCTTAGGTTTTTATATACATAGAATAGAGGCCCAATGCATGAAATTTGTGCAAGGGTAGGCCTTTGCAGCCCCGGCCAATTCACAGCCCTGGCAGCCTTGGCCCCTGCCTCATGGCTACAGTGGCTACCTTGGCCCTCGCAGCCCCAGGTTCATCTGGAAGGTCATCCAAACAGTCATTCTGCTGTTTGGCCATTCTGTCAATTTGCATATTATGCTTTTATTATTATAATTTGTCCTTATATAGATCTGTTTGGGTTCATCTTGTTTGTAACTCTCTGAGATTTCTGGATCTGAATTTTTTTTTTCCTTCTCAAATTGGAAGTGTTTATTCCTCTTGCATTTTTGGGATAGTTTGAGGATAGGTGTTAGTTCTTAAAATGTTTGGCAAAACTTTCCCATGAATCCATCCAGACCAGGACTTTTGTTTGCTGGAAGTGTTTTAATTACTGCCTAAATCTCATTTATTGTTATTGGTCTATTCAAGTTTTCTGATTCTTCCCAGTTAAGTTTTGAAAGAGTGTATATTTCTAGGAATTTGTCAATTTCACTTAGGTTTGTTGGCTTGCAGTTGTCCATGGTATTTTCTTACAGTTCTTTGTGTTATTTTGGTGTCAGTTGTTACTTCACCTCTTTTATTTCTGATTTTATTTATTTGGGTCCTCTCTCTTTGTTTCCTGATGAGTCTAGCTAAATAGTCACAATCTTTTTTTTTTATCTTTTCAAAGAACCAGTTCATGGTTTTGTTTTTTTTATTGTTTTTAGTCTCTATGTCATTTAATTCTACTTTGATCTTTATTATTTTCTTCCTTCTACTTACTCTGGGATCTTCTTCTTGTTCTCTTTCTAGTTCTTTTGGTTGTAGGGTTATATAGTTTATTAGAGATTTTTCTTGTGGGTTTGTTTTTTGTTGTTTTTTTGTTTTGTTTTGTTTTGTTTTGTTTTAGGTAAGCCTGTAGTGCTATGAATTTACCTCTCAGGACTGCTTTTGCTATGCCGTATAGGTTTTGGTTTGTTGTATGTTCATTTTCATCTGTTTCCAGGGAGTGTTTTATTTCTTCTTTGATTTCATTGGCAACCCATTCTTTGCTTAATAACATGCTATTTAGCCTCCATGTGTTTGAATGGTTTTTGTATTTTTATTATAGTTGATTTCTGTTTCATGCCTTTGTTATCTGAGAAGATGCTTGATATAATTTCAATCTTCTTGAACTTATAGAGACTTATTTTGTGTACTAACATGTGGTCTATCTTTGAGAATGTCCCATGTGCACTTGAGAAGAATGTATATTCTGCAGGTTTTGGGTGAAATGTTTTGTAAATGTCAATTAAATCCATCTGATCTAGTGTGTCATTTAGAGTTGCTGTTTCCTTATTAATCTTTGTCTAGAATATATATGGATGGATAAGAGAACATGACCCATATATATGCTGTCTACAGGAGACCCACCTCAGAACAAAAGACTCACATAGGATAAAAGTGAAAAGATGGGAAAAAAAATCATGCAAAAGGAAACAAAAGCAAGAAGGGGTAGCAATACTTATATCTGACAAAATAGACTTCCCAATATAAGGCTATAACAAGAGACAAAGAAGGGATTACATAATATAGTTAAGGTTATTATTGATAAGTATTTATTTATTGGCATTTTTATTCTTTATGCCTAAGTTACTCTCTCTATTTCTCATTTTTCCTACCACAGTCCCTTTAACATTTCTTGCAATGCTGGTTTCATGACAATAATCTCCTTTAACCATTATTTGTCTGGGAATCTCTTTATTTCTATTTCAATTTTTTAATGATAGCCTTGCTGGATATAGTAGTCTTGGTTATAGTCTCTTGATTTTCATTGCTTAGTATACTTCATGCCAGTCCCTTTAGGCCTGTAGCGTTTCTGTTGAGAAATCAGCTAATAGCCTTATGAGAGCTCCTTTTAAGGCAATGAATTGCTTTTCTCTTGCTGCCTTTAAGATTATCTTTTTGTCTTTAATTTTTGGCATTTTAATTATAATGTGTTTTGTCATTGTCCTTTTTTGGTTCTTCTATCATGGGACTCTGTGCTTTCTGAACTTATGTGACTTTTTGCTTCACCAAGTTAGAAAAGTTTTCTGCCATTATTACTTCAAACAGGTTTTCTATCCCTTGCTCATCTTTTTCTCCTTCTGGAACTCCTATAATGTGGATGTTGTTACATTTTATGTTGTTCCACAACTCTCTTAAAGTTCCCTTCTGTTTTTTAATTGCTTTTTTGTTTGTTTGTTTCTCTGAGTGATTTTTTTCTATCCTATCTTCTAATTAATTGATTTGATCCTCTGCTTCCTCTAATCTGCTATTTATTTCTTGTGGTGTATTCTTTATTTATGATATGTAATTCTTCACTTCTGACTGATTGTTTTTTACTGTTTCTGTGCTTTTTTCATGCTGTTGAGCATCTTTATAATCATTACTTTGAACTCTATATCTGACAAATTGCTTATCTCCATTTCATTTTTATCTTCTTGAGAATTCTCTTGTTTTCTTTTCTTTATTTTATTTTTTGTCTCCCCATTTTGGCTGCTTTTTCATTCTTGTATCTATTTATTAGGAGGATCTACTATGACTGCCAGTCCTGCTGGCCTTTTTAGTGGGCATCCTGTGTGACCCTGTGGTGCAATCTCCTCAAATTTCTAAGCTGGGTGCTCTAGAAATGTCTCTTACATGGATTATGTGGGTTGTCCTATAGTAATTGGCTCTAGTTTTCTATTGTCCTTTTCATGGCAGGCTTGGCCATCAGGATGGCTGACTATGAGGCACAATCCAAATCATGTCATGGCAGCTGTTATATAGGTGCTGACAGAAGAATATATGACAAAATTGGACCAAACTCAAAGTAACACACAAATACACAATAAAACTAATTTAACAAGAACCAAAGAAACCCCACCAACCTCAAAAAAAAAAAAAGAGTAAGAAAAGAGCAGAGGAAGAAAGTGAAAGAAAAAGGAATACTATAATATAAGAGACCAAAATAATTAGAGCAGAAAGAGGGAAATGGAAGAGGAGAATGTGAAAGAAAAAAAAGGTAAAGTAAAAAATAGGAGTAGTTGAAAAGAGAAATGTATATATGAAATAATTATAATTAAAATGTAATAATGATTAAAATAATTTATGATCTAGAAAGAGAAAAACAGAAAATAAATTTAAAATAAAGCAAATAGAAAAAACTAGATGCAATAAAGGAAAGAGAGAAACAAAGGATATGACAGAAAAAGAGAAGCAGAAACGAAGTGAAATCTGTAAAAAGTGAGATTATATACAAAATAATATTTTAAAAACTAAAAGGAAAAAGAAAAATGTGGAGTTCATCTCTGCAGATTTTGATGCTTCCTGCGTTCACCCTTTGAGGCTATTGTTTGTGGCACTTGCTCAGATGTTGTGCAAGACAGGTTCCTAGTGCAGATCACAGGCATCCCGGTAGGTGGATTGGTGTAGTCAATGTCAGTCACTATCTGTACCTGGCTTTTAGCTTTCAGCCACGAGTCTGACACTTGACTGGGCAGAGTCCCAAACAGTCCAGCAGGTGGGACCCCTGAAGCCCAGAGGCTGGGTCTGCCTTAGGTCTCTTTCCTTAAATGCCCCAGCTCTGATGTGCTCTCCCTTTCCCTATGGATCTTAGCTCTGCACGAGTATCTGGGATGCTGGTGGTTTGAGCAGACTCATGCTTGTAATCTGTAGGAGTGGGGCAGGCCCTTCCTTTTTTCTCCACAGCTGTGCTGGCTGTACTCACTGGGGAACTCGGATCTGCTTCCCTATAATGCTGCTGAAGGGCCTGGCCTACGCCCCTCTGTCCCTGAACAGAAACCCACCCAGGAGATACTATTGCAGCGCCTCAGCTCTGCCTGGCTCCCTGGTACTCCCTTGCCACCATTCAAAGTAGGAGGGGATATCAAACAAAAACAAAACAAAATCCAAAAAATTAAATATAAAAATCTTCCCCTCTTGGTACTTCAATTTTTCTGTGTAGCTGGCCATCCTGGGCAGGGCTTCTGCCAAGGCTGCAACTGCTAGATGTCTGTGTCCCCGCCATCAGAGCTAGCTGCAGGGCTCAGAGTTCTAGTCCCGTGCTGCTTTCCTTTGACTGGGATTGGATCGCAGCAGAATGGGCAGATCCAGCAGGTCTGCAGGTTGGGGGCAGGGCACTGTCATGCTTGAGGTGGAAGCGAAGTCGGAAGTCCCATCTCTCTTCTTCCCCTAGGTACACAGTCAAGCCCATCCTGCTCTCTTCCCAGTGTTCCACCCCGAGTTGTGGGCCCTCTCAGGTCACTGCCTGGTGAACATCAGCTCCCTCTGCAGCCCAGCTCTGCAAGGTGCCTTTATGCAGGGGCAGTTTCAGCTGGCCTGGGCTCAGTGGTATTGACAGAAAGAGTCTCTGTTAAGGAGTTTTACAGGCCCGGCCTCTGGGAGGGGCCTGAGCAGTGCCTCCCCACCCCAGACAATAGCCCCTGAGGGTCTCACAGTTGGGATGTCCTGCTCTGAGCTATTCTCCTGTCCCCACTGCACTGTGCCCAGCGGTGGCATCTGGGCCTTCTAGATGATCCCAGTTCTCTCCTGTTGGGGATGGTGTTCCCAGCTTGCAGGAGGGGAAGACAAGCTCTACTTTCCTTCCTGAGATGGGCTGAACTTGCACAGGGCTCAGACCAGCCTCCCCACAAATGCAGTCACAAAACCCAGCCCTCACTAGTCTGTCTACCCAATAAAGGCCTTCCCAGGGGATACAGCTCAGAAATCCTGGCTCTGCCCAGCCCTGAGTAGCAGGAGGGTAACAAAATCAGCCTAGCACAAAATTCAGATATCTCCATATGGCAGGTCTCAGCAAAGCAGGGCCGAGTGCTCTCAGCTTCCCACAGTGCAGGCCAAAAACTCCCTACCTGTTCTGCTCTGCTGTGCCGTGCGCCTTGTGTACTGCTAACCCCACAGGATGGAGCCTCCACAGGTGAGGGAAGAGTTTGAACCCACACTGGAGGTGGAATAATCCTTTCTCTCAGCCAAACCATTTAGTCACTCACTGGGGCTCTGCACAATGCCTTCCAGGAATGTGGAGTGTCCCATCAAGGCACTGCTGGGTGCAGGCGCCTGGCCCCCTTATTGTGCCCATGCACCACAGCAAGGCCTTTCCAGTAGTCAGAACTTCTGTGGCTGAGCTGCTAACAATGGACGTGCTCCTTCACTGGGAAGGTGTGGCCCCAGCTCCTAGGCAGACAAAGTCCACTGTTCCCTCTGACCCATGCAGGGCAGCGCTCCCTCTGTTACAGGACCCAGGGCAGGAGGAATAGGGACACTGAGGCAGGCAAGTTAAAACCAGGTCAAGCAGTGTGGGCAATTTGCAGGCAGCTTATAACTAACAAGCCATTATCCTCCCCAACCAAGGACACTGAGAAAATGGTTAAAAACCTCCCTAATGAGAGAATGCAGAAAGGGAGGGGAAAAGGGAAAGGAAAAAAAGGACAGTTTTACTCCCTAAGCAGAGAAGCCAGCAGTCCCAGGCTGGGCGAGATAAAGTTGCCAGGTGTTTCTCATGAATTCTGGGAAGGCCACCACAAGGTAAAAAGGGACCCTGAGAATCAATCTGCACCAAAATAGTCAGCAAAGGGATTCTGAGACCTATAGATGGGAGGGCTTATAACGCCTCGAACCCCCATCCAACCTACTCTTGTGATGAGCTGAGAGCCCGCCTGTGCTTCATAAGCCAGATGCATAGGTTTGCTGGCTTGCTTTGCTTTTTCAATAAAGGTGCATGCTTTAATAAGTTGGCTTTTCATAAAGCAGTCAGGGTCTCATATAAATTCATTTATATGAGAAGACAAGGATCAAGTTTGGGGACAGCCCTCTCCCAATGGCTCAGGGGCTGTCCTGTCCAGGAACGCCTCTCTCAGTGGAGCGCCACTCCCCCTCTTTTACCGGACTCCACTTTGTTCCCTCAGTGCCTCTGAGATCTTCTGTTTCCTATCAGCTGTACTTCTCTCAGTGTTTCAAGTTGTTTGCACAGTAATTCAGCTGTAGTTCCAGTCCCGGGATCCTCCCTCCCTCCTTATATGCTGCTATCTTCAATATTTTTTAACTTCTTAATTTAAAAAATTAATTTCTTTAATTTTTTTTAATTTTAAGAAGTTTTTAATTTTTTCCTTTTTGCTGCTCTTCTTAGGTAATTTCCACTGCCATGTTTTTAAGATCACTGATTTTTTTCTATCACCTTTTCTAGTCCACTATTAAATTCTTCTAATGTATTTTTCACTTTATGCATTGTATTCTCAACACCATAATTTTTGTTTGGACTTCTCCATTTTTTTATTGAAGTTCTTGCTCTGTTCATCAAATTTCTTCCTAGGTCAGTGAGCATTTTTATGACCATTCTTTTAAACTCTTCATCAGGTAGATTACTTATCTCCATTTGATTACATTTCCCCTTCTGGGGTTATATTTACTTATTTTTGTTGGGAAATAATTCTGTGTCTCTTAGACAGAAGAGCTACCCCGCCCCCCCATCTTTGAGGGGTGATCACAGGAAGACCAGGCCATGATACTCTGTTGTCTGGCTGTGCCCGGTGTCATGGCCAAGAAGCAGCTGTTTCAGACTCATGGGGCCTTTTATCTGCTTGTGATTTATTTTAAAGATGGTTTTATTTACTTGTCTGAGAAGAGAGACTAAAAGTTTGCATCATGAACTCTGAGATTGCCTCCAACTCTAGAATAAAGTTCTATAATTGTGTGTTTCCAGGTTGAAATGGACTTGGCATCCCCCTCCCCGCACCAGGCACCCCCTAGTAAGTGTCTGTGCACATCTACTGTGACACCTCATACTGTTTTGTAATAATTGGTAGAGTTGTCACTGTGGGTTCCTGGAGGATGAAAACACTGTCATCCTTATTCAGAAGACCCAGCAGTAGAAACCTAGAAAATGATAAATGGGTACCTGTCGGAGTTTTTGTTCCTAAATGAATGGTTTGCTGAGTATGAAAGTTATCACTAAGAATGTTTTTAATGACACATGAATATGCTAAATTAGCTTGTTATTGAGTTTATACAATTTCAGCATTGACTTATTGGCGGCCTGTTAAGGCGTAGGCATTGAGAAGGACCAGTGAATACAAAAACGAACCACTGTATTACAGGGGAAGGAGGAGCTCTGTTGCTTGTTTGAAGATTAGGCAAAACAAAGCACAGGAAACAAGGCTTCCATTAATTGCAATCTAATCATGTGCTTTTTAATATTCACATAATAGTTAACAAAAATTTGATCTAAAAGATATTCTCATTACTACTTAAAACCAACAATTATGGGTAAGATACATCACTAGGACATACACTCAGGCTAAGACTTTCTAAAAATTACTATTTTCAGTATCAACTCTCAATTCACAAGCCAATACTATGTTGGGAATTGCTGTATATCACATTTTTCCATATTCAATTATGCCAGAGAATTTACAAACCAAAAGTTGTCACATCTCAATTTTACCATAAGAGGAGCCAGATGGAGCAAAGCACATACAGTAACTGCTTAGGAAGGAAATTAATGTCAAATCTCATTTCTGGGATTTGGTAAAAGAAAAATAGATCTATACAATGAATAAAGGGTCCCAAGATAATTTCAGATCACGGAATTGCATGAAGCAATGGCTGCCTGCTGCAGTTGATAAGTCCCTCTTCTTTAGGAAGGAGAAGCAGCACCAATTTTGTGAACTCAAGAAAATAGACAATGCATTCGATATTGGAGCCCCAGCAAAAATAAAGAAAGGAAACACATGTTAGAATTGGCAACTCTAGAGAAGGGAAAACTGGTCTATACTTATATTTTCTAGAATCAAAGACACAGAAAGAACAAACTAACAACAGGAACATGCACATGTTAGGCCCATCGTTTTCATCTGGATGATTTAATATCCTCTTGGCTCGGTTCCTTGTCGTCAGCAATCTGTTTCCATTCGTATATACGCCAAAGGTCCACCACAGTGAAGGATCATGTGTTTTTACACTTAAATTCTTTCAACAATTCCCTCAAAGCTCAAAGTCAAGCTAGTATTTACTTCTCTTTACACATTCCTCTTTTGTAAGCTCTTCAAAAAAATAACATTACCCAGCCAGCATGCCTCCGTAGTTGAGCATCAACCTATGAACCTGGAGGTCACAGTTCGAGTTCCAATCAGGGTGCATGCCTGAGTTGTGGGCTCAATCCCCAGTGTGGGCCATGCAGGAGGCAGCAGATCCATGATTCTCTCTCATCATTGATGTTTCTTCTCCTCTTCTTTTCCTTTCCTCTCTGAAATCAATAAAAATATCTTTTAAAAATAACAATATTAAAACCAAGAGTAACAACTATACCCTGTGCATACTGTTGGGACATTTAAGAGTCTATATTGCCAATTTCATCATATGCCCAGCCCTTGAAACACAGAGGTGCTTTTGTTTTCTGTCAACTATATAAACAAAGTCAGACCAACATGTCTGGCAATAATGGGACTCATTAGGGGCCATCTAGTGCCAAAGCAATTTAAGTGAGAATCTTAGCAAAGGCATGCAATCCAAGGCACTTCTTCACATTTAACAAACTGTGCAGGAGGGGAATGAATTGAAAGTTGGGATGGAACCCTAATGATCACTAGATACAGTAAAACCAGAAAACTCTATTTAATATTTTCAAGGACAAAGTAATGGGTGATTTATTGCATTCAGCCTAATGTGAATTTTCTGATTCAAAACAACCAAAACATTTTTCAGAGCTGGTGCTGTTGCTCAATGGAATTTCATTATGTTAGGAAATAAAATTATTGTGCAGTCAAAATGTAAAATTCACTTGTGAACATAGAGAATTGGTCAAATGTAAAAGAATATTTCTTTAAAAGATAAAATGATAATAATCCAAAAATTTATTAAATGCAAAAGTATAATTAATCTGATATTTTTTCTTTAAAAATGTATTCTACATAAATTTTGTTAAATATCCACTATTATATTTTATTATGTTTCCTTTACATTTGGTTTCTGTATTCCAAATGGAGAAAGGCTACTCCATAAGGCTTTTGTTATTTTGAGGTAAGATCCCTCTATTCCCACTTTGCTGAGAATTTTTATCAAAAAAGGGTGTTGGGTTTTGTTGAATGCTTTTTCTGTATCAATTGATATGATCATGTGATTTTTTTCTTGCAATCTGTCAATGTGCTTTATTACACTGATTAATTTGCAGATATTGTACCAGCTTTTATTGTACCCTGGAAGAAATCACACCTGGTCATGATGAATGATTTTTTTAAATATATTGCTGGATCTGATTTGCTAAAATTTTGTTTAGGATTTTAGCACCTATGTTCATCAGGGATATTGGCCTGTAGTCCTCTTTTTTTGTGGTGTCTTTATCTGGTTTTGGTATTAGGGCAATGCTGGCCTTATAGAAAGAGCTTGGAAGTGTTCCTTCCTCTTGAATTTTTTGGAAAAGCTTAAGAAGTATAGGTGTTAGTTCTTTTAATATTTGGTAAAACTCCCCTGTGAAGCCATCAGGACCTTTTGTTTGCTGACAGTTTTTTTGTTTGTTTGTTTGTTTTGTTTTTTGTTTTGTTGTTGTTTTTTGTTGTTGTTTTGTGTGTGTTTTTTTTTACTGATTCAATTTCATCAGTAGTTTTGGGCCTATTCATGTTTTCTGATTCTTCCTAATTGAATTTTGGAAGATTATATTTTTCTAGGAATATGTCAATTTCATCAAGGTTGTCCAGTTTGTTGGAATAGAGTCATTCATAGAATTTTTTTTAATGATCTTTTATTTTTCTGTGGGGTTAGTTTTTACTTCACCTCTTTTGTTTCAATTTTTTTATTCAAGTCCTCTCTCTTTGTTTCTTGAGTCTGGCAAGAGTTTCATCAATGTTGTTTATCCTTTCAAAGAACCAGCTCTTGATTTTATTGATATTTGTATTGGTATTTTTTATCTCTATGTCATTTATTTCAGCTCTGATGTTTATTTTTTTCCTTCCTTCTACTTACTCTGGGATTTTCTTATTGTTCTTTTTTAGCAAAGAGATTAAGTTGTACAGTTGGAAAATTTATTAATTTTTTTTTTTTTTTTTTTTTTTAGTTTTTGAGGTAGTCCTGTAGTGCTATGACCTTCCCTCTTCAGATTGCTTTTACTGTGTCCCATAGATTTTGATTGTTATGTTTTCATTGTCATTTATTTCCAGGATGTTCTTTTAATTTCTTCTTTGATCTCTTTAGTAACCTTTTCATTGTTTAATAGCATGCTATGTAGCATCCATTTGTTTGTTTGTTTTTGAGTGTTCTTTATTGTAGTTGATTTTTAATTTCATGCCTTTGTGATCTGAAAAGATGCTTGATATGATTTTAACCTTCTTGAATTTGTAGAGACTTAGCCTGTGTCCTAACATGTGGTCTACCTTTGAAAATGTTCCATGTACACTTGAAAAGAATGTATATTCTGTAGCTTTGGGGTCATATGTTCTAAACATGTCAATTAGTTCTATTGGATCGAGTGAGTCATTTAAGATTGCTGTTTTCTTGTTGATTTTCTTTTTTGGTCTGAAAAATTTATCCAGTGATATTAATGGGGTATTAAAGTCCCCTACTATGATTGAATTGCTGTCGCTCTCTCCCTTGATATCTTCCAGAAGTTTTATTTATGGATTTGGGTGCTCCTGTATTGGGTGCCTATATGTTTACCAGAGTTATATCCTCTTATTGTATAGATCCCTTAAGTATTATAAAGTGGCCTTCCTTATCTCTTGTTATGACCTTCAGTTTGAGTTCTATTTTGTCAAATATAAGTATTGCTACCCCAGCTATTTTTTATTTCCATTAGCCTAAAGAATTGTTCCCCATACCTTCACTTTCAGTCTGTGTGAGTCCTATGTTCTGAGGTAGGTCTCTTCTAGATAGCATATACATGGGTAATGTTTTCTTATCCATTCAGCTACCCTATGTCTTTTGATTGGCACATTTAACCCATTTACATTTAAGGTTATTATAAATAGGTACTTGTTTGTTGTTATTGTTATTCTTTATGCCTGTTTTCCTCCCTCTCTTTCTAGTTCTTCTTCTTACAACAGTCCCTTTAGGATGGCTTACATTGCTGGTTTGGTGGTAATAAACTCCTTTTGCCTTGTTTTTTCTGCAAAGCTCCTGATTTCACCATTGATTTTGAATGATAGCCTTGCTGGATAGAGTGTTCTTGGATTCAGTTCCTTGCTTTTCATTACTTTGTATACTTCATTCCATTCCCCTCTGGCCAGATTTGTTTCTGCTGAGAAATTATTTGATAGTCTAATGGGAGATCCCTTGTAGGTAACTTTATGTCTCTCTTTTGCTGCCCTTAAGATTCTTTCTTTGTCATTGAGGTTTGCCATTTTAATTACTATGTGTTTCTGTGTGGGTCTTTTTTGGTTCATCTTGTTTGGGACTTGCTGTGCTTGTGTGACTTTTTTCTTCCCCAAGTCAAGGAAGTTTTCTGTCATTATTTCTTCAAACATGTTTTCTATTCTTTGCTCGGCTTCTTCTCCTCCTGGCACCCCTATCATGCAGATGTTGCTTCATTTCATGTTGTCCCAAAGCTCCCTTAAACTCCTGCTTTTTAATTTTTTTTCTAATTGCTGTTCAGATTGGGTGTTTTTTTCCTATCATATCTTCTAACTTGCCGATTCAGTCCTCAGCTTCTTCTAGTCTACTTTTGAAACCTTCCAGGATGTATTTTATTGAAGGTATGTCATTCTTCATTTCTTCTTGATTCTTATCCATGTTGGTGAATTTCTCATTCAGCTCCTTATAATTCTCATTAAGCTGCTTGTAATTCACAGTCAGATGTTTGAGCATCTTTATAACCATTATTCTGAATTCTTTATCTGACAAATTACTTGCCTCCATTTCATTTCACTCCTTTTCTGGCAATTGCTCCTTTTCTTTCTTTTGGGGATTATTTCTTTGTGTCCCCATTTTGGCTGTCCCTTTGCATTTATTTCTGTCTTAGATCAAACTGTTATGCCACCCAGAATTTTGGGGGGTGGGCCTATGTAGTGCATGTTTTGTGGACCCCAGTGGTGCAATCTCTCAGATTTCCTAACCTGGGTGTTCCATGAAACCCCCTACTTGAGTTATTTGGGTTCTCCTGATGTAGTTGGGTGTTCAATGGTATTGTTCTTTTCTTAGATGGTCCCTCCTCACAGGTTGTCTGATTGTGTGACTCACCCCTGGCCTCATCCTGTTGTTGTGGATGTACTAGCAGTCCTGGTTCCTGAGGCAAGGGTCACATGCAAGGTCCCACTGGCATGTGATTCACTACAAGGTCCCAGAGCCCACAGCATAGGTGGTGCACAACTCAGTGGAGGACTCAGTGCCCATGAGGGGGTGGTGTGTGATGCTGTGACTCACTGTGGGTCCAGATGCCCATGGCCAAGGTGGTGTGCAACTCACTGTGGGGGTCCCAGGGTCCATGGCAGGGGTCCCTTGTGAGGTCCCACTGGCATACAACTCACTGCCCAGCTTCTGGATTCTATCTAGGGATAGTCTGGGTGGTGCTGAGGCTGTGCTCCTAGCCACCACTGCTAGCCCTTCAAGATGGCATGGTTTCCATCACAGAGCTGTCCTGCCAAGGGATTGCTTGTGGTGGTAGCAGAGGCTCTTTGCTTAGGAGAGCCTGATCTGCCAGCCCCTGAGACTTCTATGAGCTCTAGCTTTCCCTCTCTCTCACACACACACACAGACACACACACACACACACACACACACACACACCATGTTCACACACTCCCCTCTCACTCCCTTACTCACTCACGCTCTCTTCCTCAATCCAGTCCTGCCAGCCATCATGTTGTTCCTCAATAATACTAGTATATTTTTAAAGTAACACTGTCATGATGTGGAACTATTGTGCTGATGTGGAGAAATAGACCACATTTGAATGGATTTTTCATTTTACTCTTTGTTCAAAGAAAATTTATTTTTCAAGTAATTATAAATCACAGCAGAAACATTTCATAAAATGTAATATGAAAAGAAATCAGTTTAAGTTGTAAAATAATAATAACATTAAATATATTTGTCTCGATTGTATCTATTATCAGTAGTTGGTAAATCTTTCTGTTAAATTTACTTTGAAAAATAAATTGATGGCATAGGATACAGAGCTCCAACCCCACTACTATAAAGAAAAAAATACACAATTTTAGTTTTGATCACAAAAGAGGTAAAAAAAAAATTCACCTCATCAGTTCAGTCCAACTTATGTAACTGCCTCACTATGCCACTCAAAGTCATTCTTCTGAAGTGTCAACCAAAAGGTATCCTATTCAATCCACAGCTGATGCAGTTTTTCCCTTCCAGTGTAGACATCTGAAGCTGTTGATTAAACCCATTATTCTGTAGAATGACAATGAACTCATTGTTTCACTGCCAAATAAATACAGTCAACTGCAAAGGTATAGCCATCTTGAGCCACCTGTAAGACTGAACACCCAACTTTGAAACTACCAGTAGAAAAAGAAAATGTAGCCAGAAATCATTCGGTAAGAACACAACCCCATTCTTAAATTGCATTCAGGGAATTTCATTTTGATATAAAGTGTTGTTTAATAGGGGAACAAAATCTTAAAACTCAGAAAAATTGATAGAGAGAACTAGAATTTATAGCTTGAGACAAATTTCAGGTGGATATAATTGCAGGACAAGCCTTTTTTGTAAAGAGTTTGCTTTTGTTCTTTCAACATGTCCACTACCAACAGACCTCTTGATTCTGTAGCTTGTTCATTCCTCATTTTCTCTCATCAGAGACTTATGCTCCTTGGTTTCAGGTTAAGATGTCATGTCAATCATCTATATCTTCATCAGAGTTAACTTTATACAATGAGCTCTTTCATTGAAATATTTTCATTCTAAGTTTTATACTTAATTGTACAAAGAAGATGTCATTCACTTTCTAATAAATTTCCAACATTAGTGTTACCACATGAATGCTAAAAATGAGGGCCTAAAAATTACATGCTATGATAATGTTTTTTATTTATTATGGCAGGTGCTCTGTGGGGCATTCTACACAAATAATGTATTAAATCCCACAATAAACCTGAAAGTTAGATCCTCCTATATTTCTCCATACAATGGAGGAATATGAAATTTACTTAGAAAAGACTGAAGTAACTTTCCAGGAGTAACAACCAGTAGTAGATTCTTGGTTTTAAAAGTAGTATTTAAACCTTGGTCTACTCGACTTCCTAGCCCATGCTCTTTCCCCAGCTAATGATAACCTGCCAGTTGCTGTCCTTCTGGCTTTCATTCATTAGTACATTCACAACACTTTCATGTGGAAATACTATGTGTTATACCTGAACATTTGAAATTTCATTCTTAAAAATCCACCAATGATTCCCAACCATCTATGTGCTCCTTCACATGGCATACAAGTTCATGCATAAATTAGTTCTCTTTGCTCTATTGAATTATTTCCTGGGAATAACCAGGTCCTTATTCTTTTATAGCTGTCCCCTTAGGTACTAAGATCATTAAATTAAAATATAGGCCTACTGGTTAGTAGTATTTTAAGAGATGTTATTGACCACATGGCCTCCTATATGTCATAAAAGTAAATTAATAATCCCCCAAAAGCCTGATTTTTTGTGTTTCAATTTTAATATATCTGCAAAAGAATCATCTTAATAATTCCAAAACACTTCTTAAATCCACAATGTAAACAAATCCATTGTTATGCCATTGGGTAGAAATGATCTTGTATCAGGAGAGAATCCAGCCCTTTGTGCTAAGACATTGCTTAGCCCCGTGGTCGGCAAACTGCAGCTCACGCGCCACATGCGGCTCTTTGGCCCCTTGAGTGTGGCTCTTCCACAAAATACCATGGCCTGGGCAAGTCTATTTGAAGAAGTGGCATTAGTAGAAGTTTAAGTTTTAAAAAGTTGGCTCTCAAAAGAAATTCCAATCATTGTACTGTTGATATTTGGTTCTGTTGACTAATGAGTTTGCCGACCACTGGCTTAGCCCATCGTTCCCAGTGCCATTGTCTCATGCTTTAGTACTTAAAATAAGAAACAATAGTACACCAAGAAGTTCCATAGCCCACTGTAGAAATCCTCAATATAAATACTCAAGAAGTATGTATTCTTCACCTTTTTTATAAATAGGCATTTTTAAATCTGGTATTAGATTTGTGAAAAGATTGACTTAATGAACCAAGCAGAAAAGAAGGAAAGAAAAGCTATGATGTAGATGTCTGGTCGTTTAAAGCCATCCTATTACTTACAGATATTCCCTGCAGAAAAGAGTAGAAGGAGCAAAGTGTTCTACCCCCCAAATTCCCTTATAATTGTAAACTTCCATGTGAACATTAACTTTATTTTTTTAAAACCTCCTTCAAGTTGTTTATACTTGTTTATCTTGAACTACTATACATAGAACTCTTCACAAGCTGCATAGTTTCTACATTCTTTTTGTTCATTCATGCCTTTGCTGGTGCTATTTACTCTTAGGAATGTCCTTCTTACCTTCTCTATTCTTCATAAACATAAGCATCATCTTCTAAGAAAAGCCCTTTCTGGGCCTGGCCAGGTAGCTCAGTTGGTAGGAGCATAGTCCCACCCAATACACCAAAAAGTTGCTGGTTTGATTCCCAGTCAGGAAATGTACAACTTAGGTTATGCATTGGATCCCAGGTTGGGGTTGCATATGGGAAGTAATCAATCAATGTTTCTTTCTCACATTGATTTCTCTCTCACACCCTTCCTCTCTCTCTAAAAATCAATAAAAACATATCCTCTGGTGAGGAATTTTTAAAAACATTTTCTGAACCCCAGAATGGGCCAATGATTAATTCTCTGTACAATATACAAGTCTTGCACTACCTTTGATAAGTTTATTCTACATATTTTAGTTTTTAGATGATGCTATCAGAGCAATTCGTTCATTCTCATCTTATTTATTTCTAGTAAATACAAATACAATTGATTTTTATTATTGATGCTTTATCCTGCAACCTACTAAAATTATTTATTTGATCAAATAGGATTTTTGTTGTTGTTTCCTTAGGATTTTCTCTGTGTAAGATCATATTTGCAAATAGAGATAGTTTTACTTATTGCTTTCCAATCTAGAGAACTTTTACTTTTTAAATTTATCTTTATTGTTAAAACTATTACCAATATTATCCTTTTTTCCCCATTGACCCCCCTCCACAGTCACCCCCAAGCCTTCACCACACTATTGTGTTTATTTTTCTTGACTAAATGCTGAGGTAGAACCTCAACTATACCATTGAATGGAAGTAGCAAGGGTAAACAGCCTTGACTTGTTCCTGATCTTACGGGGCAGGAACAGTCTCTCACTAATGAGCACAGTGCTAACTGTGGGGGTGTCACAGGTGAGCTCTAGTGTGTTTTCAGAGCTTCCTTCTATTCCTGGAGTTTTTAGTGCTTTTATAATGAAAGGGGATTATGCTTTTACTGCATCAATTAAGATGTAGTGTTTTTTTGTGCTTTATTCTTTTAACACAGTGTATTTCATTGATGAATTTTTACAGATTAAGCCAAGCTTGTATTCTCAGGAAAAATCTCCAAATAATTATGGTTATAATCCTTTACATATACTGCTGGATATTATTTTGTTGAGGATTTTTAAGGTATATTTTCCTAAGGATAACAATCTGTTTTATTTACCTCCTGTGATGTATTTGTTTGTTTTGATATCTGAGTAATAATGGCCTTAAAACATGAGTTGGAAAGTTTTCCCCCCTTTATTTATTGGAAGAGTATGTGATGTATACATGCTTATTCTTTTTAAAATATTTTGTAGAATTCATGAGAGTCCTTCTGGTGCTGAATTTCTCTTTTTGGAAAGTTTATTCATTACTAATTCCATCACTTGTTCTGTATCTATTCAGATTTCCTGTATCTTCTTAAATAAGTCTTGATAGTTTGAATCTTTTTTAAAATTTACCATTTCACCTACTTTTTCTAATTTATGGACATAGCATTATTCATTGTATTCCCTTATCTTTTTGTTTCAAAAAGTCTGTAATAATATGCACTCTTTTATTTTTATTTTAATAATTTCAGGGTATTTTTTGTCAGTTAACCTAACATTTTGTCAGTTTTGTTTATCTTTTCAAAGAACAAACTTCTGGTTTGTTGTGTTTTTCTATTGTTTTGCTTGTTATTTAAGAACTAGAGGCCCAATGCATGAAATTTGTGCATGGAGGGGGTGGTGTCCCTCAGCCCAGCCTACACCCTCTCTGATCTGGGACCCCTCGAGGGATGTCTGACTGCCCATTTAGGCCCGATCCCAGTGGGCAGTTGGACATCCCTCTCACAATCCAGGACTGCTGGCTCCCAACAGCTTGCCTGCCTGTCTGCCTGATTGCCCCTAACCACTTCTGCCTGCCAACCTGATCACTCCCTAACCACTCCCCTGCCAGCCTGATCGACACCTAACTGCTCCCCTGCTGACCCAATTGCCCCTAACTGCCCTCCCCTACTGACCTGGTTGCACTTAACTGCCCTCCCTTGCATACCTGGTCACCCCCAACTGCCCTCCTCTGCAGGCCTGGTCCTCCCTAACTGCCCTCCCCTACAGGCCTGGGCCCCCCCCCCCACTGTCCTCCCCTGCAGGCCTGGTTTCCCCCAACTGCCCTCCCCTGCTGGCCTGATCACCCACAACTTCCCTCTCCTGCTGGCCATCTTGTGGTGGCCATCTTTGGCCACATGGAGGTGGCCATCTTGTGTGTTGGAGTGATGATCAATTTGCATATTACCTCTTTATTATATAGGATGCCTTTAATTTCCACATAATGTGTATTTCCCCAATTTTCTCAAGTTTTTGATTTATAATAACATTCCATGGTGTTTGGAGAACATAGTTCGTATGCTGTTAATACTTCTAAATGTACTGAGTATTCTTATAGCCCAAGATATGATCTATCTGAAATAGAATGAACCATGTGCACTTAAAGAGAGTGTGCATTCTTCTGTTGTTGGGTGGAGAGTGCTATGGAAATGTGTCATGTCCAGTTAGTTTACAGTGTTTTTCAAGTCCCCTATTTACTTGATATTATTTCTGACTGTTCTATCCATTATTTTCAGTTGAAGAGTTGAAGTCTTTAACTATTAAGGATCAATTGCCTATTTTTCTTTTCAATTCTGTCAATTTTTGCTTCAAGCATTTTGAGGTTCTTTTGTTTATAATTGTTATACATTCTTCATGGATTGACTCTGACTTTCCCTTATCAACACACTTTAAAAGCTAGAAAGTCTCCAGGCTGATACTTCAACTATTTTTTTTTTAATGTACACACTGTCTCTAGGTGAACACATCCAGTTTCAATGACTTTTAGTAATCTCTAGATGCTGATGACCTCCAGATTTATATCTGCAGACCCCAGCTCTCCACAGAATTCCATTCACTACCTTATAGACGGCTCAAAATAGAACTTATGATTCACTCACTACCAAACTTATTTCTCTCTCTTTGTTCTTTTCCATGTAAGAAAATGTTATCATTATCCAATAATATCTTCAAGCTTTAATTATGTTGATCCTTCTCCTTTACTCCTACATTTTGGCTACTTTATCCACAACTTCCAATTTTAAAACATCCTGAATCTGTACATGCCTTACCATCTCTATTGCTACCCCTCTGTTTAAACTACTATGATCTCCAATAGCATCTCTACTACTTTAATTATTTCCTAACTGGTCTCACTGCTTCTAAACTTGCCCCCCTCAATCCATTTTTTTATATAGAAACCATTTTAATCCTAAATCAGATCATGTCACTCCCTTGCTTAACATTTCTCAATTGATTGCTTTCCATTGCTTTTCATTTACAATAGAATTGAAACTCGTTATCAGGACTTAAAGACCCTCTGATGCTTTTAAATCTCATCTTCTTATCTTAGTTAAAATCCTGCTACTATCCAATTACTGTACTCTTTTCCTCAAATATTTGAATTTCCCCCTCATCTTAGGTGTTTTGTATTTGCCATCCCCTCAGTCTTTGCTTGTCTTATCATGTATTCTCAGCTTTAATGTTGTCTCATAGAAATGCCTTTCCTGATCAGCTTGTCTAAATCACCACCCCACCAGACATTATCTACCACAGCTCCATGTTCTAGTTTCTTCATTACACATCATAGTGTTTTTTATTGCATTCATGATACTTAATTACCATCTGAAATAATCTGCCCACTTATTAGTTGAATAACATTTTTGGGTGTTTTCTTGTTGTTGTTGTTGTTTGTTTGTTTGTTTTATATCTCTTCTACTCACAACCCAATTATTGTAAATTTCATGAGAGTATAGATTTTTCTGTTTTGTTGGACTTGCATCCCCAAGATCAAAACCAGCACATATCAGAGGCTCAAAAGATATATGGATGTAGATAAAGGTATGACTTAATCTAGCCAACAGGAATAAATGGATTGTTTGTTAGGGAGTCAATATTAAAATAAATGTATCCATGCCATTTTCAGTCTGTTTCTTGGCTCAGAATTCCAGAAAGTATGGCCCATATGCTCATTCTTAGGGCTATGGTGCAATCCCAGAGACATAAAGACTGAGAATGGGAGAGAAGTGGATTGACAAATCAGATTCTGGATGTTCTACCAGATAAGGAGCAGGCTACAGCAACAGACATTCACTGTAAACATAAAGCAAAATTGTAGTCACACTGTGAATAAAGTTTATGAAGATTATGAATGTGTAGAAACTAAAAATTATAAAAATGAAAACATGAGGTTAAGCATATGAAGTAAAAAATAATCAAGGTTACTTAAAAATAACACAATTTTAGTAGTGATTTTAGAATTTAAAATAATAGAAAAAGAATTAATGGATAAAGTTATAATAAGAGAATACTAATAAAGAAAATTTAACATAAAATGATGACTATTAACATACTGTGTACATCCCTGGCATGCTTTTAACTTCTCTGAAGATGATCCAGGTATTAAAATATCCAGTTTTATGATCTATCATTAGATTAAGTACATACATCTTTTCAGTCCACAGGCCCTGATAGAATAAAAGCAAGGGCTAAAGGAATGTAAAGTAAAAAAAAATCACAAGAACATTGCCAAATGCTAATGAGCAAAGTTCCTTGACTTTCAATTTTCTCTCATTCAATAAGCATACACTTCACTAAACAGATGAAAGAACAATAAAAATAATATAATGAGTATAATGATGAAGGTGAAAATCTGGGGATCATGGTAGTAGAGACCAATAGCCCCTTGCTTATTAGGATATTAACAGTATTCATGGAAGGCTGTCTTTCGAAGGTAATGCCTGTGCTGACCCTTGAAGAATGAGTAGAAATGGTCAAGAAACAAGCTCCTTTAAGCTTTAGAAGAAAAATAAATAACTCAATGCTTTGGGTAGGAAGCCTTTCCCAAAGAGTCAAAGATTGTATTTGACTTAAAAAATGTATAGGATGTGCAGAGGCAGATGCATTAGCTTTCTAGGACTGCCATAAGAAATTACAATATGTGGCCTAAAATAGGAATGTATTCTGGAGACTCAGTCCAAAATCAAAGTGTCATCAGGGCCAGGGTCCATTTGAAGTCTCTAGTGAAAATTCTTCCTTGCCTCTTTTACCTCCCAATGCTTTCTGTTAAGCCATTTCTTAATTTGTGACATCATAACATCCATTGCTGCCTTCAACCATCTTCACATGGTTTTCTCCTCTTTGTATGTCTCAGTGTCTGAATATTTCTTAAAGACACCAGTCATTGAATGTAGGGCCCACCCTAATCTAGTACAACATCTCTTAATTAATTACATTTTTTAAAATTACCCTATTTTCTTACATTCTGAGGTTCTAAGTGAATCAATAAATTTCTGGAGGACACTATTCAACTCAATACATTAGATGTTATGGAACCATAACTCTCAATGTGTGGACCACCTAGAACTACTTTTGTGATATTTGGCACTCATCTGTGTATATTCAAAATATTTAACAAGAGGTAGAGTAATAATATTAATATCCAAACCCATTAGTTTACAAAAAAAATATTCATTTTATTTCCTAAATAAGTTAAACTCTAAAACTAATTATCAATGTATAGGGTGTGCAGAGGCAGATGCACAAGTTTACAAGTTGTAGCATAAATTGCCAAATCATTCTAAAAATATCCAAAATAATTGTTGCTGTGACCTTTGGTGAAATGATTGAAGCTAGTTAGGTCTGAGTTTCACATATATATATGTGAGAAAGAGAGAGAGAAAACTTCAATCTGTTGCTTCACACACATGCTCTGACCTGGGATTGAACTATCAACCTGGGTACATGCCTTGACCAGAAATCAAACCCATCACTTCCTAGTATATAGGATGATGCACCAAACAACTGAGTCACACCAGCCAAGGCTGAGTCATTTTTTGACATAGGAAACCAGGTAAAACTATTACAATAACTTTTCCATTGAATCAGTAATTAAGTCATTTGCAATTATAAGAAGTCAAGCTTTCCTCTTAAAATTGATAATATCAATTCTACTACTTAATACTCTCAGTTTCTACTGAATCAGTAGTAATTGGTCAATAGCAATAGCTCAATTTTGCAAAAGGGATAAATTTTACAATAAAAAGTGACTTAGATCTGTCTATGTATTTAATATCTGTACTACTGATTAAGTCATAAAAATCATTTATTGGAATGTTATAGATAATTAGGGCAAAATTTATCTTCCTGACCAGAAAGTGTGAAGTTGGTAATTAAAAGCATAGAGTCTATGGTTACCTGCTTGGGCTCAAATTCTGGCTCTATAATTAAACAAGCTTTTTCTACCTCAGCTTTTTCACCTGGAAAGAGGATAATGATCATAATTTTAATACTCTGCTGAGTTGATTGTACATTTAGAACGTATATGCTTGGCATAAAGAAGCACTCAGAAAGGAACAATTCTTATTATTCAACTAAAATATCAAGGAAGTAAAATTTTCAGGTGCACTAATGTCTTCCAGTGGTTTGCCAGCCCTGTGTTGTACAACTGTAAAATATAGATTCACTATATTAGTTTGCTAGGACTACCAGGACAAAGCACCACAGACTGAATGGCTTAAACAACAGAAATTCATTTTCTCACAGTTCAATATCAAGATGTTAGCTGAGTTGGTTCCATATGAGACTTCTGTTCTTGGCTTGTAGATGTCCATCTTCTCTGTGTCCTCACATGTCTTCCCTCTGTGTGTGCCTATATTTGCGTCTCTTTTACAATCACACAGTCATACTTGATTATAGCCCCAACTAATTATTTCATTTTAACTTAATTACTTCTTTAAAGAAACTTTCTCCAAATAGCGTATGCTGGGGTGCTAGGGTCCTCAACATATGAAATTCTGGGGGTCACAATTTAGCACACAACAACCACCAACCTGAGACTCTGAGCACCAAAGACTTCAGTGTAGAAAATTGCCTTATACTCTTGCTGGAGTGTAGTTCAAAAATATTTAAACTTACTCTAAAATGTCAATTTTACTCTCTATGTAGATAATGCTCTATTGTGGGGAAAGGGAAAAAACAGCTATGTCAAATATAATCAGTTTTTATCTCTGTTGTTCAATTAAAATGCATGTGCTATATTCATTTAAACACAAAAGGAAGTGAATTCAGACATAATTCCTGCTGAGCATAAAATTAAGCTAATTCCAAGTTATGACCAGGACACCCTTTAATTATTGTGTTGGGTCACATGTGAATATTCAGTAGACTTGTTCAAAGTAGGAACAGCCTTTTAAAAACATAGCTGGTAAAAAAAAAAATTAAATACATTGTTCAGGCCTAAAAATGTTGGAAAGCCAAAAAACAGAATTGGGAAAACAATGAAAACTTACACTGCTTTTAGAAATGGTTGCACTCTAGAAAAATTATTCATCAGTAGATTTTTTTTATAATAGAATTTATTTGAAAGGCATCAGGAGGACTTATCATTGAGTATAAAGCTCCCACATATCTTATTATAGCATACACATTCATCCTGTGGTTTACTCTCCCAAGGCTCTTAAAACTGACTGTCTTCACTTACCCAACCATAGAGTGGAGTAGACTTCTCAGCAAGTAAAAGCTCAAACTTATTGCCACCTAATCACTTTAAGAAAACACATCTCAGGAAGATTGCCTGAGAGACTTCGGTCTTTTTGTGCTTCTCCCCTGGGTACTCTTACAATAATCCTTGGATTAAGACAAAGAAGCAAAGCTCCTTCTCACCTGGACCTTATCTTTTTACTCCAACACTGTGAAGCCCAAGAGAAGATATGGCCTCACACTGAAGCTTAGAGAGAAATTAGGCAGCCTGAAACACACTGGGGAGATCTACAGTTTGGACCAACAACCGTGCTACATTGCATTATTTATTCAGCACGGTTCTGAATTCATAGAACATAGGATTATCCATTTTAGAAGGGGAAGCTCTATGTGTTTTGATCACTGATGTTTCTCCAGTGCATATCACAGATACTCAATAAATATCTCATTCACTCTTCAAAACAACTCCGTGAGGTTACCATCTTCATCCTAGAGAAGAAAACAAAGCCCAACTCACCTGGCTTTCACATCTAATAAGAGGCAGCCTGGGGACCAAGCCCTGGGCTGGTATGGCCTTTAGTCACAAGCAAGCAAGTGGGGCTTTTGCCTAGAGCTGGCTCTGTACGGGCCTGAACGTTGTAGTGCCACCTTCCTCAAGAGTTTCTAAGTCCCCTATGGTGCCTGGTGCTGGCTGAGACAGGCAGTGCCATTTGGGGGGTGCCCATAGCCTGAGAGCCTGTGGTCTTTTTGTACACATGTGAGTCCTGGTCTCACATCTCCTTTTTGGGATGCTCCTGACACTCTACTGTCAATGTGAGATCAAACAGATGTCAACCAGATCTCTCAACTTCATGTCCATTGGGTCATTCCAGGGCCCCATGGCTGACCTCCCATTCATATGAATCACAAATTTCCACATTGTAAAATCAGGCTTTCTCGTGTCAGATAGAAGCTGTGCAAGATGAGGGACAGACATTCCTTGCACAAAAGTGACTGTTCTTATCACCCTCCCCATGGAGTCCTCACCAAAGTTTCCTGCTACTGCTTTGTAGAAGGCACCCAGAAAGACATCGCACCTAGCAAGACAACTTGGAAATGTCCTGTTCCATAATTATGATATAAAATTCAGAACAGTAAATTTCACGTGACCAGTAACAAATTGGCATTCATGTTTAACTCCATATTCTGGGTAAGATTTACATTTGTGGTCATTATCAACAAAGAGCTGGCATTCCCTGGTGGTCCAGTGCAGAGTTCCATCTGTTTCAGAAGTAATGATGTCGGCAGCTTAACAAATGGTCTGAGAAAGCTCATAAACAGTTTCCCCAAAACCACAGTATAATAATGGTGGAGGATATGGAATTATACAGAAGTAGTATTTTTCCAATAAGAAATATGAAATGATGGTTCTTGGACCCAAACAGGATTGTTTCCCAGACACTAAAGAATCTCCACATAGAACAATTGGAAAATAAATGAATAGGAATGTTTTTCTACTTACTATTCCAATCTTCATTAGTAAATCACTGTACTTCACATGGGCCTGTGAGTTTTACAATACATTTTATTTTAATATTTTATTATTATTGTTTGAAGTATCACAAATAGTAGTACATATGTCTCCTTCCCCCCCCCCCATTGACCTCCCCTGGCCTCCCCTACCCCTCAATACATGCCTTCACTCGCCCGCCCTTCCCCACCCCCCGGCAGTGTCTTGTATCCATTGGTTATGCTTATATGCATGTGTACAAGTCCTTCGGTTGATCTCTTACAGCCCCCCGCACCCAACCTCCCCTGCCTTCCCGATGTAGTTTGACAGTCTGTTCAATGCTTCTTTGCCTCTGTATCTATTTTCCCCCCATTTCTTTCCTTTAAAAAATTTTGCCTCTGCAGACTGGAAATAAACATATAATAACAAAAAAAATGTTTGAGTCCCAATTTCAATGTCCAACAGTTCCTTATGTGTACATGTCAGCAATGATTTCTGGATGGTGGGCACATGGTGGCAATGCAGGTCCAACCCTCTCTGGTTTGGTCCTAGGCAACCTGCAGCGGTGCACAGCTGCTGACTGCTCGCATGGCAAGGTGTTGTCAGCGTCTTCCATCTCTGGACTGTTTTTCCTCTTGTCTTCATGGTTGGAGCAGCCCTGTCAATTCCTCTCTGTTGCAGGAATCCACATGGTCTTGGAGTTGTTTTCTGAAAATATACAAACATATTATCGACCAAAAGTTAATAAGGAATCTTTTCTATATAATTGATTTGGGATCCTTTTTATTTTTGCCCAAACGATTTTCTTTTGTCTTATTTAGATACCATGTGTGTTTTTCATGGGTGTCTTGCTGTTAGCATTACAAATGAAAATTAATTTGGTAAAGTAAAAATTTTCTAGATGTAATTTACTTATAGGATATTTTTCCTTACATGATATTACTCTACTATCCCCCCCCTTTTTTTTTTTTATTAATGGAGGTTTTTGTCAATTTTATAATGCAGTCTTGATTACTTTAAATTTTAACTTTTTTTTTTTTGCCCCAAAATATGACTGCTTTAGGTTCATTGCATGTTCAGGAATTTTACCATGAGATGAACTACCAATAGAAATTTTAGTTATTACTTTAAGAACAGCTTTGTGTCCAGTACAATTAAATTTACTTGAATATTCACTTATTTCAATTAGCCTATTTAAATTAATCTGGAAACTTGATTACTATTTTACTGTCAAATTTAATACTCTACCAAAAATCTTAGTTTACCCTGTAAATATTAGTAGGAAGGATTATTTGCATTATTGAGTAGGCCCTGAGCATTCCAGTTGCTAGGCTGAATTTAGATAAAGGGCAGCTGCTGTCGGCCAAGTCTCTTGTCTGTCACCTGTATCCCGATCTGAGCTGGGCCAAGTCTCTTTCTGTTGCCTGGGTCCCTATCTGAACTGGGTGTGGGAAGCGCAAAGCAGCCATGGGGGCAGGAGACCTCCCTCAGAAGGGGCGAGGGTTCAAGCCCCTGCAATGTTGGGGGGTGAGGGTCTGTGCCCCACTTCTGTTGCCCCCCCAAAGTTCTCTCCTGATGGCCCCTCTGCAACTGTGCCTGTCTTAGGTTGTTCCTTCCTTGAGGAATCTTACCCATCTCTGGCTAACCAGCCATCCTCCAGGGCCAAGCAGGGTGATGTGAGGTTCAGTTCTGTCTCCTTGGTAGCCTATGCCCCCATGGCCTCCACACCCAGCACCTGCCTTGGGAACCCCTGGCCTGCTGGCGGGGTCCCGGTGCTGATCACATATCTAGGGGAACTCGGGTTTCTTCTCCAATGAGGGCCCAGCTCACACAATTGGGCGTGAGACTGATCCATGGTACCAGCCACCACAAGGCTTCAAGCTCAACATGAACAGAAAGCTCAGGCAATAGCTGAGGGTAATTGGATTGTGAGAAAAGGGTCCCTCTTGGCACAAAAGGCAAGAGGGGCCAATATAGGATGCTCAGTGCCTTCCCAGTGCCTTAATTCCTTCTGAAAGGGATTAAATCCTTTCATGTCCTATTGTTGTTTTTTTTTAATTGCTGCCAACCATTCAAAGAATTAGTTTGTAAGTTTGTTTGGGATAATTGCACAATATGCTGTTGTAAAATATCTAAAATTATAATGACATTGTAGAATAACATCATGTAAGGATATTCTTTGCTCTAGGCCCTGGCAATTCCATTTCAAACTGGCTGTCAATTTCTTTTTGTAGCTTTATATAAACTTTGTCAGGGAGGCAAAAACACAAATTACTTACTTTAGTTCAAGAGGCCAAATATATTGACTTTCAATTACAATCCTTATGACTTTTGAAGGAAACTTCTCTTTGTTTCCTTCCAAAATAATTTTCAGGCTACAGAGAGTTTCATTTAAAAATCTTTGTCACATGAAACAATTTCTCTTAAGGTTATAGTGACCACTAGTATGGATGAGATTTAGTATTTTATAATTTTTTAATTAATTTTTTTTAATTTTTATTTTTTACATATGTGTCCTTATTCCCCCATAACCTCCCACTCCCTACTTATGCCCCTTGATTAGGTTCATATGCATGAACCTAATGTCCATTGATTAGGTTCATATGCATGCATACAAGTCCCTTGGTTGATCTCTCCACCTTACCCCCACCCTCCCCTACCTTACCTGAGGTATGATGTTCTGATCGACATTTCTCAGCCTCTGGATCTGTTCTTGTTCATCAGTCTATGCCGTTCATTATATTCCACAAATGAGTGAGATCATGTGATATTTATCTTTCTCTCCCTGGCTTATTTCACTTAACATAATATTTTCCATCTCCATCCATATTGTTGCAAATGTTAGGAACCCCTTTTTTACCGCAGAGTAGTATTCCATTGTGTAGATGTACCACAGATTTTTAATCCACTCATCTGCTGATGGGCACTTAGGCTGTTTCCAAATCTTAGCTATGGTGAATTGTGCTGCTATGAGCATAGGGGTGCATATATCCTTTCTGATTCGTGTTTCTAGTTTCTTGGGATATATTCCTAGAAGTGGGATCACTGGGTCAAATGGGAGTTCCATTTTTTGATTTTGAGGAAGCTCCATACTCTTCTCCACAGTGGCTGCACCAGTCTGCATTCCCACCAGCAGTGCAAAAGAGTTCCTTTTTCTCCACATCCTCGCCAACACTTGTTGTTTGTTGATTTGTTGATAAAAGCCATTCTGACAGGTATGAGATGGTACCTCATTGTTGTTTTGATTTGAATCTCTCTGATGATTAGTGACTTTGAGCATGTTTTCATATGTCTCTTGGCCTTCCTTCTGTCTTCTTTCGAAAAGTGTCTATTTAGATCAGTTGCCCATTTTTTGATAGGGTTGTTTATCTTCTTTTTGTTAAGTTGTATGAGTTCTCTGTATATGTTGGAGATTAAACCCTTATCATTGATATCATTTTCAAATATGTTCTCCCATATTTGCAGTGGGCTTTCTTGTTGTTTTATTGATTGTTTTCTAATACATTTTAGATAGTCACATTTTTGTTTATTTAACTTTTTATTTTTGCAAACTAAAGAGTTCACACAGAAGTGAGGAGGGGTAAAGAATCCAGGGTGATGAGCTCAATATATCAGAGTTTTTATACCAATTCATGATTCCTATATATGTGCCAGTGTAATGTGACTTTTTTCATTAATATACTTGATTTTTTAGAGCAATTATAGGTTCACAGCAAAACTGAACAGAAAATACGGAGTTCCCACATGCCTGCCCCCCACCCACAGAGTCTCTCCCACATCAACTTTCTAGGCCAGTGTGTGCATTGCTTGCAGTCAATGGACCAACCTTGACACATCATCAACCACAGTCAGCAGTTTACATTAGCATGCACTGTGTATTTTACATTCTATGGTTTTTGATAAATATATACAATGATGAGTATCTAAGCTTATGGTAGCATTCAGATTAGTTTCACTTCCCTGACAACATGTTTTATAAATATAATTTTGTCTTACAATAATTTTACATTTACAGAATAATTACAAGGATAGTCTTTACCACATTTCCGTTAATGTTGGCATTTACATGGCCCTGGTACATTTGTCAAACTACAAAATTAACACAATATTGTTAACTTTATGTGGCTTTCACAAGTCTTTCCACCACAGTTTTTTTTGTACCAGGTTCTTAACCAGGGTCCCATGATGCATTTTGTTATTGTGCCTCTTGTCTCCTCCCAGTTTCTGTCTTTACTTGTTTTTTATGACCTCAGCACTTTTGAAGTATTTTGTAGAATGTTCCTCAGTTTTGTTTAGCCTGATGTTTTCTTTTTATTTTATTTTATTTTTGACAGTATACAGATGTCCACCAACATCCCCCATCTATACCCACCTCCTCCCAGCCTTGCCCCATCCAATGCCTTCACCACATTATTGTCTGTGTCCACGGGTTATGCATATCCTAATAAAGAGGAAATATACTAATTGACCCTCATGCCATCGCGAAGATGGTGGTGTCCACAGCCAATAAGGAGGGAATGTGCTAATTGACTGCCCCACCCTCAAAGATGGCAGTGCCCACAGCCAATAAGGAGGGAACATGATAATTGACTGCCATGCCCTCAAAGATGGCAGCACCCACAGCCACAAGATGGTGGCACTCAGTACCCTCAGCCCCATCAGGGCAGCAGATGCATGGCAAGGCCAGGCCTGCCCGCTTCCGAAGTCCCCCAGTACCCTCAGCACCCCAGCCACCCAGGGCCAGCCTGAGGTGCAAGCAAGCCTCATATGTCAGCTGCCCAGCCTCCCAGAGATGGTCCAAGGTGCAGGCAAGCCTTGGATGGTGGCTTTGCAGGGCCAACTGAGGCTCAGGTAACCAGGGCTGGCCAATGCTTGCACTGCCAGCAGGGGCAGCAGCACAGGTGTGATGGGGCTCACCTGATCACCGGGTCGCCTCCTGCCCCTGAGGGCTCCTAGACTGTGAGAGGGGGCAGGCCAGGCTGAGGGACCCCCCTCCAGTGCATGAATTTTCATGCACCAGGCCTTTAGTCTCTAACATAAAAAAAAGCCTAAGTGACCATTCAACCGGTCGCTATAACATGCACTGACCACCAGGGGGCAGATGCTCAATGCACAGACATGGAAACATTGGAACGGACTGATGAATCTCAGAGGGAAGAGAAGCCCGGTACATGAAATTTGTGCACTCAGGGGCCTCCCTCAGCCTGGCCTGTACCCTCTCACAGTCCAGGAGCCCTCGGGGAATGTCTGATTGATGGCTCAGGCCTGCTCGGGGAAGCATGCCTAAGCAGTGAGACATCCTTAGTGATGCTGCAGAGGCAGGAGAGGCTCCTGCCACCGACACTGCGCTCGCCTGCTGTGAGCCCAGCTCAGAGCTTCTAACTGAGCAGCGCTCCCCCTGTGGGAGCACACTGACCACCAGGGGCAGCTCCTGCATTGAGTGTCTGCCCTCTGGTGGTCAGTGCATGTCATAGCAAGCAGTTGGATGGTGTTAGCATATCATTAGCATATTATGCTTTGATTGGTTGAAAGGCCAACCGGATACTTAGCATATTAGGCTTTTATTATATAGGACTAGAGGCCTGGTGCACAGATTTGTGTACTGGTGCGGTCCCACAGCCTGGCCTGTGGGGATCGGGCCGAATCCATGCACCAGGCCTCCAACATCCCTCAAGGGGTCCCAGATTGTGAGAGGTGCAGGCCAGACTGAGGGGCCCCACCGATGCACAGATGCACCAGGCCTCTAGTATGTATACAAGTTCTTTGGTTTATTCTGTCCATATTCCCTACCCCCTATGAGATATGTCAGTCTGTTCCATGCCTCTATGCCTCTGGACCTATTTTGTTTGTCAGTTTATTATGTTCATTAGATTCCACTTAAAATGAGATCATGTGATATTTATCTTTCTCTGCCCAACTTATTTTGCTTAACACAATAATATCCTGGTCTATACATGCTGTTTCAAAGGGAAAGAGATCCTTCTTTTTACTGCTGCATAGTATTCCATTGTGTAAATGTACCACAGCTTTTTCATCTGCTCATCTACTAGTGGGCACTTGGGCTGTTTCCACATCTTAGCTAATTACAATTGTGCTGCTGTAAATTATGCTGCTATGAACATATAGGTGCATACATTCTTTCTGATTGGTGTTTCTGGTTTCTTAGGATACATTCCTAGAAGTGAGATCACAAGTACAAATGGCAGTCCCATTTTTAAATTTTTGAGGAAACTCTATACTGTTTTCCATAATGTCTTCAGTGTGCACCAGCAGTATACTAGGGTTCCCTTTTTTCCATATCCTCCCCAGCACTTGTTGGTTATTGATTGATTGATGGTAGCCATTCTGGCAGGTGTGAGTTGGTACCGCATTGTGGTTTTAATTTGCATATTTCTGATGATTGGTGACATTGAGCATTTTTTCATATGTCTCTTGGCCATCTGTATGTTCTTTTTGGAGAAATGTTTATTCAGGTCCTTTGCCCATTTTTAAATTGGTTTGTTTGTCTTCTTTTTGTTGAGTTGCAAATATGTTCTCCCATACAGTGGGCTCCCTTTTCATTTTGATGATGGTTTCTTTTGCTGAGAAGAAGCTTTTAGTCCCATTTGTTCCTTTTTCCCTTTGTTTCTCTTGCCCTCGGAGATGTATCATATCAGGGAAAATTCTGCTCTGTGTGTGAAATGTCTGATATTTTTAATGCCTATGTTTTCTTCTAAGATTTGTATGGTTTCGTGACTTAAGTCTTTTATCCACTTTGAGTTTATTCTTGTGTATGGCATAAGTTGGTGGTCTAGTTTATTTTTGTTCTGTGTGTGTGTGTGTGTGTGTGTGTGTGTGTGTGTGTGTGTGTTCATGTACCTGTCAAATTACCTCAATACCATTTATTGAAGAGCCTGTCTTTACTCCATTGTATGTCTTGCCTCCTTTGTCAAATATTAATTGAGTGTAATGGCTTGGGTTGATTTCTGGGCTCTCTGTTCTGTTCCATTGATCTATATACCTGTTCTTGTGTCAGTGCCTTGCTGTTTTGATTACAATGGCTTTATAGCATAGTCTTATATCTGGTATTATGATTCCTCCAACTTTGTTCTTTCTCAATATTGCTGGACCTATTTGGGGTCACTTTTGGTTTTATATAAAATTTTGAATATTTGTTCTAGATCTGTGAAATATGCCAATGGTATTTTAATAGGCATTGCATTGAATTTGTAGATTGCTTTCAGTAATATGGACATTTTAATTATGTTAATTCTTACAATCCATGAGCATGGTACATGCTTCTACTTGTTTGTATCTTCCTCTGTTTCTTTTTTCAATGTCCTATAGTTTCTGAGTATAGGACTTTTACCTTTTTGGTTACATTTATTCCTAGGTATCTTATTTTGTTGTTGTAATGGTAAATGGGATTGTGTTTTTAGTTTCTCTTTCTGAGAGTTAATTGTTGATGTATAAAAATGCCATCAATTTCTGGATATTGATTTTATATCCTGCTACTTTGCTGAATTCATTCTTTAAATCTAGTAGTTTTTTTGTTTTGGGGGTTTTTTTTTGTTTGTTTTTTTTTGTGTTTTTTTTTTTGGTGGAGTCTTTAGGGTTTTCTATGTACAATATCATGTCATCTATGAATAGTGACAGGTTTACTTCCTCCTTTCCAACTTAGATGCCTTTTATTTTTTCTTCTTATCTGATACAGAGGCTAGGACTTCCAGTACTATTTGAAGAAGAGTGGTGATAATGGGCATCCCTGTCTTGTTCTTGTTCTTAAAGGAAATGCTTTTAGTTTAGTATGATATTGGTTGTACATTTGCCCATATATGGCCTTTATTATTCCTCTCTTCCCACTTTGATTAGAGTTTTTATCAAAATAGGTGCTTTTTCTGCATGTATTCACATTCAGGGGGCATCTAGTTTCATCACTATGTCAGGCTTGTTTGGTCACAGTGGTGGTCTGGGCATCCAGGGGCATTGCGTCCCAGTGGCAGGCTCAGGTGTGCAGGGTTGCTACAGAGGGCCCAGGCAGTGGGACTGGGTACAGAGGTCTGCATCCTGGGGGCACTGGGTCCTGGCAGCTCCCTGCATCCTCCAAAGTGGAGCACTCTGGAATTCCAAACAGAAGAAGCACCTGGGTGAGCAGCATGGGACATGGGAGACGGATCCCAGCAGGAGAGCCCCAGGGCCAGCCCAGAGTCCCTGCACCACAGAGCTGCCCACCCACACTCACAGGCTCACTCACTCACACCCTCACCCTCACTCTGGTCCTGCCCGCTGCCATATTCCCTTGCCTGGTGTTTTCTAATGTTTAGACTGGCATGTAATGATTTAAAAATAAAATTGTTTATTTGTTTGTTTTTATTTTTTATTTATCTTTATTGCTGAAAGTATTACAGGTTTCTCCTTTTCCCCCCCATTGACTCCCTCCACCCACCTCCCCAAGCCTTCACCACACTACTCTCTGTGTCCATGGGTTATGCATTTTGCATATAAGTTCTTAAATTGTTTATTTAGATCATAGTTTACAAAAATAATTTTCTCAGTTCCTGTAAAACTAGACATTGCCCTACTCAGGACTATCACGTTCCATGATCTTAACCACACACCATCCAATATAGCTTCTGAGCCTCATTTCCCCCAGTTCCAAGTAACCATCTGCTCATGACCCTTAGCCATGATAAGATGCTCTCTTCCATGAGTGATTTCATGTGCACTATCTTTCCCATGGTTAGTGCTCATTTCCCTCCTTTCTACTGAGTCCATGAGCCAACCACCCACACTTACACTGCACACACTAACATCTCGCCCTCATGAGACTCCCCCCAAAGCTTCTACCAGCCAACTTTGGTTTGCATCTGGCCTGTAGTGAGGCTTTCTTGTATTAGTTCTTTTATTTTTAGGAATTTTTGGTGTTTTCACATACTGTTACCTATACCTGCTTTTTGTTTTCCCAGTGAGATTACAAACAACTTGTGGGTAGAAATGATGCAGTGTATTTTATATTGATTTTCTACATTGCTTTACTTAATGCTGTCTTCCTAACCAATATTCACTAAATAGTTGCTAAATGACTACAAGAATTAAGACATCTTTTTTATCATTAAGAAAACTATACTTAAATCATGTTAAGATTCTTTTAAAGAGACTAACCTTGAATAAATCTTTATTATACTGCATTGAAGTACCTCTAGGACATTTTTATTTTGCAGAAATATGGGGATAAAGGTTATTTAAATTTCCACAAAGAGCAATTTTCACTCATTCATTTATTTATTCATTCAATAAGAATGAGTTGAGCACTTTCTTTGGATTAGATGCTATGATGAGCCCAAGTGAGATAAAAATGAAACACAGGCTGTATTCTCAAAATACTCAGTATAGCTGGAGGAGGAGGAATCGGAAAACTAAACAATCACCAGAGGGAAACCAAAGTGATGGAAAAAGAGGGAGAGAGAAAAGAAACAAATTATTGTATTCATTATTAGATTTTTATTGTTTTTGGTTCAAATACAATTATCTAATTTTGTTCTCTTTTCCACTTTCAGTAGTGGCTGCATGTTCTGAAACCCACAAATGTGCAGAAAACATTGCTTGACTTTTAAAAAAATCATCATTTCACACATAGAATAAAATAATTTAATGGGACTTAAACATAAGTTAATTGTACCTGGAAATTAATGCATACCTATTTCTCTTGTGTCTGAAATACTTTGTAAGGTCATCTTTTATAATAGAATATTCACAAAATTAAAATAAACAGCTCATCAAAAGTAAATAGATAATTGGTTACAATATGCTTTTATTATAATTTCACTTTGAGCCAAGCCTATTGGCACAACATGGTGTTGCCAGGTACACAGCAGTGGCAAGAGGCAGGGGACAGTGCCCATTGGTCTACTTGACATAAGTAAAAGTTCATTAGGCTTTTTCAAAAATTTTGTTTGTTGGCTTGTTGTGTTCTGTTTTATATCCCACATATGAGTGAAATTATATGGTTCTTGTCCTTTTTCATGTGACTTATTTCATTATACCCTCAAGATCTATTATTGCTGTTGCAAATGGCAATATTCCATCCCTTTTATGGCTGAGTAGTATTTCACTGTATATATGTACCATATGTCCACTATTGAACTATCCATCAAAGAACACATAGGTTATTTTCATGTTGTGGCTACTGCAAATAATTGCTAGAATGAACAAAGGGGTACATAAATCTTTACAAATAAATGTTTTCAAAATTTTGGGTAGATACCCAGAAGAGGCTTTGCTGGGGCATATGGTAGCTCTTTTCCTAGGTTTTTGAGGAAATTCCATATTGTTTTTCACAGTGGCAATACCATGTTTATACTAACACAGCAGTGAATGAAGGTTGTTTTTCTCTATAGCATCTCTATTCCTTGCCTTGTTGATAAGAGCCAATCTCATAGGTGTGAGGTGGTATGACATTGTGGTTTTGATTTGCATTACCCCTACAGCTAGTGAGGTTGAGCATCTGTTTATATATATGTTGGCAATTTGTATGTCTTCTTGGGAAAGGTGTCTTCTGAGGTCTTTGCCCATTTATTAATTGGATTGTTTGTGTTTTGTTGTTGAGTTTTATAATTTCTTTTTTTTATTGTTTAAAGTATTACAAGTAGTAGTACATATGTCTCTTTTTTATTCCCAATTGGCCTACTCCCCAGCACATGTCTTCACCCCCCTCCCAGCTTTTGTGTATGAGTCCCTTGTAGGACGTACTGTTTGCAAATACATTATTTTTTTAATCTTTATTGTTGAAAGTATTACATAGATCCTCCTTTTCGCCCCATTAACCTCTTCCAGCCCACTTCCAGCCCCCATGCCCAGGACCTCACCACCCATTGTCTGTGTCGACAGGTCATGCATATATGCATACAAGTTCATTGGTTGATCTCTTCCCACCCATCTTCCTCTGCCTTCCTTCTGAGATTCAACAATCTGTTCATACTTCTATGTCTCTGGGTCTAGTTTTGATCACCAGTTTATTTGGTTGACTAGATTCCATATGTGAATGAGATCATGTGATACTTATCTTTCTCTGACTGGCTTATTTTGCTCAACATAATATTCTCCAGGTCCATCTATGCTATTGCAAATGGTAAGAGTTCTTTCTTTTTGATTACTGGGTAGTATTCCAGTATGTAAATGTACCATAACTTTTTATCCACTCATCTGCTGATGGGCACTTAGGCTGTTTCTAAGACTTAGATAATATAAAGTGTGCTGCTCTAAACCTAGGGGTGCATGTATCCTTTCTGATGACTGTTTCAGGTTTTTTAGGATATATTCCTGGAAGTGGGATCACTGGGTCAAATGGGAGTTCCATTTTTAATTTCTTGAGGAAACTCCTTATTGTTTTCCACAGTCGCTGCACCAGTCTGCATTCCTACCAGTAGTACACTAGGGTTCTCTTTTCTCCACAATCTCGCCAACATTTGTCATTTGTTGATTTGTTATGATAGCCATTCTGACAGGTATGAGGTGCTATCTCATTGTCATTTTGACTTACATCTCTTGGATGATTAATGACTTTGAGCATTTTTTCATATGTCTCTTGGCTTTCTGTATGTCCACTTTGGAGAAATGTCTACTTAGGTCCTTTGCCCATTTTTTAATTGGATTATTTGTCTTCCTTTTGTTAAGTTGTATGAATTCCCTATAAATTTTAGAGATTAACCCCTTATCAGATGTATCATTGGCAAATATGTTCTCCCATGTAGTGGGCTCTCTTGTTACTTTGTTGATGGTTTCTTTTGCTGTGTAGCAGCTTTTTATTTTCATGTAGTCCCATTTGTTTATTTTCTCCTTAGTTTGTATTGCCCTAAGAACAGGAACAAGAAAAGGATGCCCTCTTTCACCACTCTTGTTCAACATAGTTCTGGAAGTCCTGGCCATAGCAATCATACAGGAAGAAATAAAAGGCATCCAAATTGGAAAAGAGGAAGTAAAACTCTCATTATTCACAGATGACATGACACTGTACATAGTATTTTTATACACCAACTGTGAAGTCTGAGAAAGAGAAACTAAGAAAGCAATCCCATTTATCATTGCAACAAAAAAAAAATTAAGATACTTAGGAATAAACTTAACCAAGGAGGTAAAAGAACTGCACTCTGAAAACTACAGAACATTGGAAAAAGAGATAGAGGAAGATATAAAAAGTGGAAGAATATACCATGTTCATAGATTGGTAGAATCAACATCATTAAAATGTCCATATTACCCAAAGTTATCTATAGATTCAATGCAATCCCTTGAGAAGGATTTTGTAAAACTACTGTTTGGAATTCTCTGCTGTTTTTTTAGACGGACTCTTATTCTATAAAAATAACTTTGCTTTCTAGCCTGCTTTAGCCTGCTTGAATAATGAGGAAGATAAACTTAGCTGTCTGACCTTATAGGCCAGAGACTAGATATGCCCATAATTTCAATGCCATGCCAGGTGCATTTTTTAATTAGATAGAACTGTGTTGTTTTCAAGGTCAGCAGCAAGATAACCGTGCATATAATGCTGGCTCTTTAATAAAAAGGGAAGTTCTGCTTGTAGCCTTGCTTAGAATTTGAATTCATTTTCTCTAAGCCCACCGGTGAAGAAAGTGTGAATCCAAACTCTCTGAGCATTTTTTGATTATTCCGGTTCTCTGTAACATTATTGGTTCCCTGAGATTCCAGGAAAACCAACCCATGCTTGGATTTTTAGCCTCTGGGGAGTGGACTGGGTTTGGGGGCCAGGAGCATTGGACAGACCTCCAGGAGGCGCCGCTCTGCTGAATTAGCAGAATTAAACCGGGGGACTCTGGGTGCTCCCAGACCTCAGCCCAGGACCTGGCCAGCATCTGGAGAGAGCAGACAGACACTTCTGGACCTGTTGACAGAATCGGTAAGGTAGGGGCCCTGTCAGTTCAGCCTACTCCAAGTGAGTGGAAGGGGGAGCTTGTTCACCTCCCCGGAAGCCATACGGCTTCCTCAGGCAAATTAATCAGGAATCAGGAATTGGGTGGACTGTTATCTAAACTCTGAGTGAATGTCTGGTGAAAGTGTGTGAGTGTGGAGGGAGAGGGCCTGCCCTCTCCTCTCCTTTGTGTGGCTCCATGACTTCGGTTATGGAGTCTGAGTGGGCCCCAACCTGCAGTTCCATGATTTGTCATATGGTATAACAGTGACGCACCCCCACGTAGAAGTGACCAGGCCCGGGGTTTATACGGATGCACCTTAGCTAAGAAGAATCTAAGCTCCCAAGGGACACAGCCAGGTGGGCATCTGAGTGAGGATCTGTCTGTCTCATGCCATCGATCATCATGGGGTTGGGACAGAGTAAACCCACTGTTCTCGATTGCATGTTGAAAATTTTTAAAAAGGGATTTGATGGGGATTATGGAATTAAAATGAATTCTGAAACACTGAGAAAACTCTATAAAGTAAAATGGCCAGCCTTCGGGGTTGGCTGGCCCTCAGAAGGCTCTTTAGATGAAGGCTTGGTCAGGGCAGTCTGGAATGTAGTCACAGGAGATCCTGGACACTCAGGTCAGTTTCCCTACATAGACAGCTGGTTAGAAATTGCTCAAACCTTGCCGCCTTGGGTCCAGTTCTGCGTGTGTAAGAAGGGACAGAGTAAGGTTTTAGTCGCAGGAGTAAAGAGGCAAGCTGGGCAGGTGCAGGCTAAGGAAAAGCAGGCAGGAGAGGAGAAGCAGGTCCCTCAGAAGGAAGTTCAACCCCCTATTCTACAGTACCCCCCAAGGAAGTCCCACCAGTGTCACCACCTCCATATGAACCACAGGCAGCACCAAGCACAGGCAGCACCAAGTGCGCCCCCACCCCCCCCCCCCCCCGCTAGCCTGAAAGGTCCGGAAAATCTGGAAACACTGCCTCTCCTCTCCATCTCCCCTCCACCAGGCTCTCCAGAGCCAGTTGGGCGGCGCTTGCATTCAGCTTATCAAGAGCCCAAACAACAGCTGGCACATCAGATGCCTCTCAGAGAGATTCAGGGTGCCTGAGTACTTGGTGAAGATGGCACCTTACAGGAAGGAAGGCCAGTCTATTATTATCAGCCCTTTACCACAAGTGACATTCTGAATTAGAAGCAACACACCCCAGCTTATTCTGAAAAACCTCAGGCCATAGTAAATCTCCTAGAAATGATCTTCCAGACCCAGAAGCCCACCTGGGTGGACTTCCAGCAGCTCCTTTTTGAACTCTTTAACACTGAGGAGCACATGAGAGTAATGACAGAGGCTCGGAAGTGGCTCCAGACCCAGGCCCCGGCAGGGACATTAGACACAGACAGATGGGCAAGGGAAGCCCTCCCAGATTGGTCCCCAAACTCAGAAGATGGAAAGACCAGACTAGAAAGATATTGGCTGGTTTCCTCCAGGGGGTCAGGGCTGGAGCCAAGAAGCCCACCAATATGGCTAAAATCTCTGAGGTTTTCCAGAAGCCTGATGAAAGTCCAGCAGCTTTCTATGAGAGATTGTGTGAGGCATACTGGATCTACACTCCCTTTAACCCTGAGGCCCGGACACTCAAACCATGGTAAATGCTGCTTTTGTAGGCCAAACCCAGCCTGATATCAGGAGAAAATTACAGAAGCTGGAAGGGTTTGCAGGAAAAAATACTAATGAACTGCTAGAGATAGCCAACAAGGTTTTCATCAACCAAGACAGGGCAGCTAAAAAGGAGGAAGAAAAGAGAATACAAAGAAGGGCCAATGTGATAGCAGCGGCTTTCAGAGGTTCGGGCCCCCAGACAGCCCAAAAAGGAAAGCAAGAAGACAGATCAGGAGGGAAAGGAAGAACAAGCCTGAGACGGGACCAGTGTGCCTATTGTAAGGAAACAGGGCAGTGGAAAAATGAATGTCCCAAACGACAGAGCAAAAAAACAGGGTCCCCTTTCCCACCCAGTCGCTATCAACCAGAGCCATCTGAAGCAGACCTTATTGGGCTGGCAGCAACTGACTCTGACTAGGACAGACCAGGCTCTTTTCAGCTGGGCCCCCACGAGCCCATGGTCAGAATGAAAATTGGGGGCCAGACTATGGACTTTATGGTTGATACGGGAGCGGAGCACTCAGTAGTCACACAGAAAGTAGCGCCTTTCTCAGGAAAGGAGGTCACCATAATTGGAGCTACTGGGGACCAGACCCATAGACCATTCTGCCGGCCTCGCCGATGCCAACTTGGCAGCCACCGAGTAATTCATGAATTCCTGTATTTGCCAGAATGTCCAGTACCTCTGATGGGTAGAGACCTTTTAGCCAAAATGGGGGCAGAAATCACTTTTGCTCCAAATGGCTCAGCACAGCTTCGCCTAAGTGAGGAGACTTCTCCAATGATCCTGTCCTTAGCAGTGCCCCGGGAAGAAGAATGGAAACTTTATGCCCCTCAGTCAAAGGCCTCACCTTTAGAGCCTGAATTAGAGGAAGAATTCCCGCTGGTCTGGGCAGAAGGAAATCCCCCTGGCCTGGCCAAAGACCATGCCCCAATACTAATTGACTTAAAGCCTGGGGCACGGCCTGTCAAAATCCGCCAATATCCAATTCACGGGAGGCACGCCTAGGAATTCAGGTCCACTTAGACCGGCTACTTCAGTGGGGACTCCTTAAAAGATGCCAGTTACCATGGAATACTCCCCTCTTGCCTGTCAAAAAGTCTGAGACTAATGACTACCACCCAGTACAGGATTTACAGGCTATTAATGAGGCTATTATAACCTTGCATGCAGCACTGCCAAACCCCTACACACTTCTAGGACTCATTCCATCAGAAGCCGAAATGGTTTACATGCCTAGATCTGAAAGATGCCCTTTTCTGCCTCTGATTAGCCCTCATCAGCCAGCCCCTTTTTGCTTTTGAGTGGGAAAACCCAACTATGGGGGCCAAGGAGCAGTTCACCTGGACCAGATTTCCACAAGGATTCAAAAACTCCCTTACTCTCTTTAGAGGAGCACTAGCATCTGATTTATCTAAGTTCCCAGAACAGGACTCAGGGTGTGTTCTACTCCAGTATGTAGATGACCTCCTACTAGCCAGCTCCACACGAGCTCGTTGCTGGGAAGGGACACAAGCCCTCCTGAGACTGTTAGCTGAAACAGGTTATAGAGTGTCCAAGAAAAAGGCACAGATTTGTCAGAAGGAAGTCAGGTAGCTAGGCTTCCGAATCACCCAAGAGAAACAAAGGCTAGGGACTGAAAGAAAGCAGGCAGTATGTGCCATCCCAGTTCCTAGCACCTGGCAGCAGATTTGGGAATTCCTGGGAGCAACAAGGTTCTGTCAAATCTGGATTCCAGGGTTTTCAGATCTGGCCAAGCCTCTCTATGAAGCTTTAAAAGGGGAAGAGAAGGCACCCATTGTATGGGGCCCCAAGCAGGAGAAAGCCTTCATCAGCATAAAGGCAAAGCTCACTGAAGCCCCAGCACTAGGGCTACCAGATGTGACACGGGACTTTAATCTCTTCGTCCATGAGAACAGCTGGGTAGCCCTAGGAGTTCTAACCCAGGAATTTGGACCCTGGCAAAGACCAGTAGCCTATCTCTCCAAGCAGATTGACCCAGTTGCCTCTGGGTGGCCCCCGTGTCTCAGGGCCCTTGCAGCCATGACATTATTAGTCAAAGAAGCAGATAAGCTTACCCTGGGACGAAACTTAAATGTAAAAGTACTTCATTCTGTTATTACCCTAATGGAAGCTAAGGGGCAGCACTGGCTAACTCATGTCCGGATGACTCAATGCCAAGGACTGTTAAGTGAGAATCCGCAGGTAAAATTAGAAGCAGTGAGAACTCTTAATCCTGCCACCTTTCTACCCGTTGCTGAGGGGGCCCCTGAGCATGATTGCCTGGAAGTCCTAGAGAAGGTTTACTCTAGCCAGCCAGATCTAACAGATAAGCCCCTAAAGAATCCAGACTTAGTGTTGTTCACAGATGGCAGTAACTTCTTAGATGAAGGAAAAAGATGAGCCGGGTATTCAGTGGTATCAGACTTTGAGACAATTGAAGCACAGGCTCTGCCTGAAGGATGGTCAGCGCAGAGGGCAGAACTTCGGGCCTTCACCAGAGCCTTAGAACTCAGTAAGGATAAGTGTGCCAACATCTACAATGATTCACGCTATGCCTTCTCTACCCTGCATATTCATGGGGCTATATACAAGGAAAGGGGGCTTCTGGTGGCGGGAGGAAAAGGAATCAAAAATCAAAATGAGATTTTAAAGTTAATAGAGGTAGTTTGGGAGCCTAAAGAAATAGCTGTCATCCATTGCAAAGGTCACCAGAAAGGGGAAGACTCAGTGTCAAAAGGAAACCAATGTGCTGATGCCGCAGCAAAGCAGGCTGCCAAAGGACAAGCAGCACCATCACGGATCATGTTAGCCCCTGAATTACCTGAACCTCCAAAGTACACTCCGCAGGAGGAGGAATGGGCTCAGCAAGAAGGGGGCAAAAGAACAAAAGAAGGTTTGTGGATACTCCCAGATCATAGGGTCTATGTCCCAGAACAGTTAGCCCATAAGGTAGTCCTCCAGCAGCATGAACTTACTCATTTAGGAAACACTGTTCTAGAAGCTTTGTTAGGTAGATACTACCTAATTGCCCGTCTTCCCTGTGTGCCTCAGTTTCTCAGCATTGCCTCCTCTGTGTGCAGAACAATGCCAAACAGGGTCCTGTGGGACTGATAGGAGTTCAGTGCTGTGGGCAAACTCCCTTTGAGGACTTAGAAGTAGACTTTACAGAAGTAGGGCCTAGCAGAGGAAATAAATACCTACTAGTCTTTGTTTGCACTTTTTCAGGCTGAGTCAAGGCATATCCCACTCGCACAGAAAAGGTGAGAGAAGTCACTAAGGCATTGTTAAAGGACATAATTCCGCGGTATGGAATGCTTCTGACCATAGGGTCTGATAATGGCCCAGCCTTTGTAGCAGAAATAGTACAACAGGTAGCTAAGGCTTTAGGAATTAGATGGAACTTAGATACAGCTTACAGGCCTCAGAGTTCAGGGAAAGTAGAGCACATGAACAGACTCTAAAGCAGGCTATGGCTAAGCTATGCCAAGAGACAACCCTACCCTGGACAGATATCTTGCCTCTTGTACTCCTGCGGGTACGCTGTGCCCTGAGGGCCAGCGTAGGTTTCTCTCCCTTTGAAATTCTATATGGTAGACCCCCTCCCTTAATTCAGCCAAAGGGAGATTTGGGGGAAATAGGAAACTTAGAAATCCAGAAGCAACTACAAGGACTTGGAAAAACTGTTTTTGAGGTCCACAGATGGGTTACTGACCGACTACCCATCTCTCTAGGAACAACTGTACATAACCTGAAGACCAGGTTTTGGTGAAAGACTGGAAAAAAAGAGCCCCTTAAGCCAATTTGGAAGGGACCCTATCCAGTCATACTAACCACTCTCACAGCTCTCAAGGTTGCAGGACTGAACAACTGGATTCACCACTCTCAGATGAAAGCAGCCACCAGCCGAGCGATGCCCAGCCTGACTGGAAGGTGACCTCTGACCAGAAACACCCCCTGCGGATCACCCTCAAGAAGACAATGGACCTGGCTGATCAACTTGCTCCAAGGAATTCAGAAATTCCCTGCTGAATTCTTCCTTACACTAATCTTTCTTATCTTCTCTTAAAGGAAAAACGCTCTGGTATTTCTGGATAATCATTGTTTTTATCTTTGTAATAATTCTCATTTTGTCTTTTTATGAGTGCCGCTGGAACCCGAGGCTAGTCTCAGGAGGAGAACTCTTCTGCCCTTACTGGAACATAGAAGCACCATAAAATTACTGCTTCCTACACAACAAAGGAACAAGATGAAGCTAAGGCTAATTCTTTTACTGTTACTGAACTCTCTTAATCTGGACCACTCTCAGGTCTACACTCTGCCTCTTGAGAGCCTCCCAAGTCCTCACTATCTCTACCGAATGCTTAATCTCACCCTCTTAAAAGAGCAATCCAGCTAATCCTTCTCCTTGTAATGCTCAGCATTACAGCAGGTGTTAGCACTGGAATAGGGGGACTAGCAACTTCCCTCTCCTACTATCAGAGCCTATCCAAAGACCGTGCTGACAGTTTAGAAGAAATAGCTCAAAGTATTGTTGCAGTACAGGATCAGATTGATTCACTGGCAGCCGTAACTCTCCAGATTTGAAGAGGACTAGACCTTCTCACAGCAGAGAAAGGGGGCTATGCCTGTTCCTTGAGGAAGAATGCTGTTTTTATGCTAACCAGTCTGGTATTGTAAGGGATGGGGCCAAGAAACTAGATGATTGAGCTTAAAAATAAGATAGGAGTTATCTGAGAACTGGTCTGCATGGGGGGAGTCTGGAAATGGCTCCTTCCATTGACAGGACCACTGTTAATGCTACTCATAGTCATAATCCTAGGATCATGTCTTCTAAATCTGTTAACTCACTTTATCTCATCCCGTATAGATGCTTTTCAACTTCAAATGGTCCTACAAGCCAGAAGAATTCCCTACAAACCTCTCCAAGAGGAAGAAATGGGATGTTAACCCCTTGGATGTCGTCCCTTTTCAACAGGAAGTAGTAAAAGATTGATCAACACACCTGTTCACCTTAACATCTCGAGGTTATTGTACCACAAGGCTGTAAAGCTTGTCGGACAAGCGGGGCGAGGGGAGAGGGGGCGAGATGAGAAGGCTAAGCCCTATTTTGTAAAACTACTGTTTGGCATTCTCTGCTGTTTTCTTAGATGGACTCTTATTCTATAAAAATAACTTTGGGAGGAATCCAAGATGGCGGCGTAGGTAAACACCTAAACTGCTGCCTCGCACAACAATTTCAAAACTGCAGTTAAAAGACAAAACGTCTATCACCCAGAACCATGGGAAAGCTGGCTGAGTGGAAGTTCTACAACTAGAAGGAAAGAGAAAAGAGCATTGAGATGTGCACGAGCAATGAAAAGCTGAGGTACGGAGGCACGTGATCCGGGCTGGGGGGAGGCATTGCTTTTTTCAAGCCCCCGATTACTCTGAAATCCAGTCTCTGGGGAGACACGTGGGACCCAAACTCCTATGGGGAGAAGCTGGACTGTCTGCCATTGAGGGTGGCTTGCTTGCAGAGCTGTGCGCAGGAATAATTGTTTACTGCACTGGAGCACGGGACTTGGGGACGCCATCGGGATGCAGAGCCGGCTAACTAGCAGCCATTGCTGTTTGCCACACCCTAGCTTAGTGACACCCTGAGGCCCCACCCTGCACAACCTACAAACCCACCCAAGCTCCAAGCAGTGGATTTAGCATAAGAAAGGCCTGCCCTATCACAACTTAACCTAGCAAACTTGCAGCCCGGGTCAGACAGCTCCAAAACCTCCAAACCCCAAGCAAAGAGGAGAAAACTGTAGCTCCTGCTGGGTGGCCACAGACAGTAGCTGACCTGCACCCCATTGGAGATCCAGAAGCCAGTGTACCTAGTGGTCAGTGTGAGACACCAGATTTCAACTCCTCACATCCATAAGTGACACATTCAAGAGGCAGACTCAGTGAGCACCAAAGCCCCACTGAAACCAGTCCTGCCCCATAAGCGTGTCTTCAGCGCAGCAGTTCTTCCATTATAGACACAGTGAGTGCTCACAGTTAATTGGCCTGGAGGTCAATTCCTCCAAGTGTACCAACAGCAATTAAGGCTTAACTACACCAAGACTTTGCACTCAGCCCACAAAGGGGTGTACCAAGAGCATCCACCTCAAGTGATTGAGGAGGCTGAGTTACTGCCCCCTATAGATCACCTACCACACAAAGCTACTCCATCAACACAGGGAAGCAGCCAAAATGTGGAGACAAAGAAACATGTCACAAATGAAAGAAATGGAGGAAAGCAAACTACTGGATGACATAGAGTTCAGAACCACATTTATAAGGTTACTCAAGAATCTTCTAAAAACCGCCGAGAAACTTGATGACACTTCTGAGGAGCTTAGTGAGACCTTCAAGGACCTTAATGAGAATGCCAAAAAAATGGAAAAGGATCAGTCAGAAATGAAGCATACACTGTCTGAAATAAAGAATATACAGAAACTCAACTGTAGATCAATGTACCCCAAGAATCAAACCAAAGATCTGAAATATGTGGAAACAAAAAACATCCAACCAGAAAAACAAAAAGAAAAAAGAATCCAAAAATATGAAGATAGTGTAAGGAGCCTCTGGGACAACTTTAAGCGAACCAACATCTGAATTTTGGGGGTGTCAGAAGAAGGGAGAGAGCAAAATATTGAAAACCTATTAGAAGAAATGATGACAGAAAACTTTCCCTACCTGATGAAAGAAATAGACTTACAAGTTCAGGAAGCACACAGAACCCCATACAAGAGGAATCCAAAGAGGAACACACCAAGACACATCATAATTAAAATGCCAAGGGCAAAAGACAAAGAGAGAATATTAAAAGCAGCAAGAGAAAAACGGTTAATTACCTACAAGGGAGCACCCATACAACTGTCAGCTGATTTCTCAACAGAAACTATGCAGGCCAGAAGGAGTGGCAAGAAATATTCAAAGTGATGAACAGCAAGAACCTACAACCGAGATTACTCTACCCAGCAAAGCTATCATTCAGAGTTGAAGATCAGATAAAGAGCTTCACAGATAAGAAAAAGCTAAAGGAGTTCATCACCACCAAACCAGGATTACATGAAATGCTGAAAGGTATTCTTTAAGAAGAGGAAGAAGAAAAAGGTAAAGATAAAAATTATGAACAACAAAAGGACATCAAATACATACCTACCAACAAGTGAATCTAAAAATCAAGTGAATAAAAAATCTGAAGAACAGAATGGACTGGTGAATATAATAGAATCAGGGACATAGAAAGGGAGTGGACTGATGATTCTCAGGGGAAGCAGGTGTGAGGATTATGGGAAGAGATTGGACAAAAATCTTACTCCTATGGATGAAGATAGTGGTGGGGGGGTAAAGGCATGGGGTGGGGTGGGGAATCAGGTGGAGGGGAGCTATGGGGAAAAAAAAAGAGGAACACCTGTAATAATCTGAACAATAAAGATTTATTTAAAATAAATAAAAATAAATAAAAAGTCAAAAAAAAATAACTTTGCTTTCTAGCCTGCTTTAGCCTGCTTGAATAATGAGGTCAGATTTAGCTGTCTGACCTTGTAGGCCAGAGACTAGATATGTCCATAAATTCAATGCTATGCCAGGTGCATTTTTTAATTGGATAGAACTGTGTTTTTTTCAAAGCCAGCAGTGAGATAAACACTAAGCACACATAGGGCTGGCTCTTTAATAAAAAGGGAAGTTCTGTTTGTAGCCTTGCTTAGAATTTGAATTCATTTTCTCTAAGCCCACCGGTGAATAAAGTGTGACTCCAAACTCTCCGAGCATTGTTTGATTATTCCAGTTCTCTGTAACACCCTATTAAAATACCAATTGCATATTTCACAGAGCTAGAACATACACTCCAAAAATTTATATGGAAACAAAAAAGACCCAAGTAGCTGCAGCAATCTTAAGAAAGAAGAAAAAAGTTGGAGGAATCATACTACTAGATATCAAGTTATACTACAAAGCCACTGTAATCAAAACAGCCTCCTACTGGCACAATAACGGGCATGCAGATCAATGGAACAGAACAGAGACCCCAGAAATTGACCCAAGCCACTTTGCTCAATTAATATTTGACAAGGAGGCAACAGTATACATTGGAGCAGAGATGGTCTTTTTAATATATATAGTGTTGCAAAAATTAGACAGATACATGCAAAAAAAATGAAATGAGACCACCAACTTACACCATACACAAGAATAAGCTCAAAATGGGTAAAAGATTTAAATGTAAAACATGAAATCATAATTGTCCTAGAAGAAACCAAAGGCACCAAAACCTCAGACATTTCTCATAGCAATGTGTTTACCCATACCTCTACTAGGACAATGCAAATATCTTATTTGTTTGTGTAGTTTTTTGTTTTGTTTATGGTTGGGGTTTTTTCATTGAATTTACTGGGGTGACATTGGTTTGCAAAACGATACAGGTTTCAATTGTACCACTCAACAAAACATTATCTGCACACTGCATTGTGCACCCATCGCCCCAAGCAAAGTCTCTTTCCGTTCCTCATTTTCCCACACTTGGCCCGCCCCCTTTCCCTCTGGCCATCACCACCCTATTGTCTGTGTCCATGGGGTATCCATATATGTCCCTTGGCTAATCCCTTCACCTTCTTTCATCCAATCCCCCCCCCCCCCCCGCCCCTATGATAGCTATCAGTCTGTTCCATGTATCTATGCCTCTGTTTCTATTTTGTTCATTGGTTTATTTTGTTCATTATTCTACATATAAGTGAGATTATGAGGTATTTGTCTTTCTCTGACTGGCTTACTTCAAGGTTTATAATCAATTAAGCAACAAATAAGAAGTGTTGGTGAGGATGTAGAGAAAATGGAACCCTGGTGCACTGCTGGTGGGAATGCAGACTGGTGCAGCCACTGTGGAAAACAATATAGAGTTTCCTCAAAAAAATTAAAAATGGAACTCCCATTTGACCCAGGAATCCCACTTCTGGGGATATATTCTAAGAATTTCTGTCTGTAACCTCAGCACTAAGCAGGGCTCATGGAGCATGGTAGGTGTCCAATATGTACTTCTTGAATTAATGAATAAAGTTATCTACTGAATTTAAGATAAGAATATATGATAATCTGCTATGTGACAATAATTGAGAAAAGTACTGCAGAGAAATGACTAAGATATTGTTTCAGCCCTCAAAAGTTAAAAAAAAAGTTCAATTCTATTTTGTAACTTTATTCAATCACTTTAATTGTTTATAAACATTGAACACTAATTCAAAAGAATATGACACGAGTTCTTATGGAAAGTAAAATAGTCTCAATCTCAACTTGAAGGGCAGTTTTTGGTCCTAAAAATAATAGCTACTGATGCTTTACAGCACACACAGTTGTACTTTCTTTACAGGGTTTCCTATTCCACAATAAATTAGGTGTCCAGCCATGCCCATTTCCAATTTCAGCTTCCAAGAGACTGAGGTGCTCAACTCCAGAACCAAGTGAGGTGCTACTTGCTGTTAGTCTCGTGCCTTTGTCATGATCTTGACTGCCCATTAAAACTTCTTTTTTCCTGATCTTGATTCTAGACTCTTGATTGACATTGAAATTCACTCTATTGCATCTGTTTTTAATGTAAGATGTTCATAAACAATTGAACAAAGTGATTGAATAAAGTAACATAAAATATCATTGAACTTTTTTAATTGTTGACAGCTAAAACAATATCTTAGTCATTTTGAAGCATCCATCTTATATAAAAACTGCTGTTTGAAATTTTAACCCTGCTATTTGGCTTCTGTAAATGCTTGCTTGTTTAAATAATAAAGAAAATGAGACGACTCCCACTTCAGAGAGGCCATTAAACATTCCCCAGACAAAATTATCAGTGCTGGCACCAGGCCAGGCCTTTGGTTGAGGTCTCAAGGCCCCAGCACATATGGGTTCTTTAAGAACTTGCAAAAGGGGCCGGAAACACCCCATATTTGGGAGACAAAGAAGGTAAAAACATATAAATAGGGAAAGTTCCTCCATGTTGGAGCCCAGAATTTGAGAGACATTTTCCTCTGGACCCACACTTAATAAATGTAACTCCATTTCTCTAAGTATTGCTTGGTTCTTCTCCGGTTTTCTGTAGCAATTTATCTGCAGTACTTTGCTCAATTATTGTCACATAGCAGATAAACATATGTTCTTCTTATCTTACATTCAGTAGATAACTTTATTCATTTATTCGACAAGTATATATTGAATACCTACTATGTTCCACAAACCCTGCATAGTACTGAGGTTACACATAGCAATTAGATGGGGGCTTTCAGAGTACACCAATTGTTATAACAAACAAACCCCAAGTCTCAGAAGCTTAAAATAACCAAAGTTCATACCCATTCAAGCACAGTCTTAGGGCTCTCTGTCTCATTGTAGGAGCTTCGCTGTTTCCCATGCACAGTCCCCAAAGTGGCCCTCATTATCAAACTCCAGTCAGAAGATGGGGATGAGAGAAATTGTGAAGGCTCCTGTGAGAGGGACTTAGAGCCAGCCCTGAACAGACAGCCACTTCCACTCACACTCCAGGGGCCAAATTTCAATCCTAAAGTTCCATCTAACTTTAATGAGTATATGTTTTCTGACAGAGTTATGAAATGTTTTCTCGAATGACCAGGAGAAAAAGAAAACAGCATCACATATTATATCTCTCAGCGTCCACCCTTCTGGCTGCTATGGAGCACACTGCCCTTCCACAGGAGATAAGGTAAGCCTCATGTGGCTTTCAAGGTCCAGTAAGAGCCAAGCACAGGCACATGCCCACTAGATAAGCAAGGTTGAGCCAAGGTCAGGAAAATGACAATGAAAATTCCCAGTCTGAACATGAAAGAATGGAAGATGCACAGAAGCCACTGGCACAGTTATGAAATCCAGTACTTCAGGGGTGAGGGCAGTTCATTGACTCTGAGTTCCAGAAGTGGCTCTGTCTACTTTCTACTTGGGGAGGTATGTCTTCCTTAAGAACATCCCAGCTTCCCCAGTATTCTTGCTGCAGTAAATTTGTGTCCTGAAGATCAAACAGGCAAAGGGATTTTTTTAACTGACAGAGGAATATTGTTTTCTTTTATTTTTATATATATACTAGGGGCCTGGTGCACGAAATTCGTGCACTGGGGGTGGGGAGCCCTCAGCCTGGCCTGCCCCCTCTCACATACTGGGAGCCCTCAGGGGATGTCTTACTGACAGCTTAGACCCACTCCACATGGGGAGCAGGACTAAGCCGCAGTCTGTCCTCCCTTTGTGGGAGGCAACTGGGCTGATCAGGGGAAGGCACCAGCCCCATCACCCTGCTGCTGCAGCCATGGCCAGCCACCGCAGCCACCAAGATGTTTTCATCAACAAGAACTCCAGTCCCTTCACCATGAAAAAATGACAACTTTCCGTAGGCATTTTCAAGATGTGTCTTTCATAGGATATGACATTTCTTTCTTTCTTTTTTTTTTTTTATCCTCACCTGAGGATATGTTTCCATTGATTTTTAGAGAATGTGGAAGAGAAAGGGAAAGACAGAGCGAAACATCAAAGTGAGAGGAACACTTTGATTGGTTGCCTCCTGCATGAGCCCTGACCTGGGCCCCAGCCAGGGATGAGCCTGCAACCTAGGTACATGCCCTTGGTCAGAATCTAACCTAGACCCTGCCGTCGGCAGGCCGAGGCATTATCCACTGAGCCAAACCGGCTAGGGCAGGATATGACATTTCTTAGTCCTCCAGCAGCGGTCATTCATTTTTTCCTCCAGAAGTGTAGTAGAAAAACCCTAGATCACCTTTTTGGATTCTTATACCCAAGTTACTAAGAATATTACCAGTGGCAAACAGGGATCTTAGCCAATGAGCGGTCAGAAAAGGTGTTTCCTCTGTAGTTCACACCGATCGCCTCGATCACCAGCTCTGCCCCTGCCAAGGCCTAAAGCCTCAGGGCCTGGACAGGGGCCCCCCAGCTCCCTCCGATCACCGGCTCCACCCCTGCTCAGGCCCAAAGCCTCTGTCCCAGGCTTGGGGCCTGGGCAGGGGCCCCCTAACCTCCGATCACAGGCTCAGCCCTGCCCAGGAGCCCCCTGGCTCAGGCCCTTCCCAGGTTGCTCAGGAAGGACCCACGCTGGGCCTACCTCAGAGTGACCTGGGTGCCGAGAAAGTTCCCAAGACCCAGGCCACTGGGTGCCAATGTATGCAAATTAACCACCATCTTTGTTGGGTTAATTTACATACTCACTCTGATTGGCTGAGGGTGTAACAGAGGTATGGTCAATTTACATGTTTGTCTATTATTAGGTATTTTATATATATATATATATATATTTTTTTTTTTTTAATTTTCCAGGACTGTAGCTATGTTAGTAATAAATGTTCAAAATTGCACTTAGGTTTCAATCTATTTTGTTCCAGTTGACCCATGTAACTCCAAAGTTTCTCCTAAGATACCGTCAATCCTGCCATGGACTGGGGGACGTAAACATTAAATGTCTATTTCTCGCAGCTCTGAGGGCTGGGAAATCTGAGCTCAAGTTGCCAGCTCAGGTGGTTCCTGGTGAGCTCCTCTTCCTGGTCTGCAGACAGATACTTTAACTGTGGCCTCACATGATAGATGTCATTTCTCTCCTGCCCCTTTTTAAAGGGCACCAACCCCATCATAACAGTTCCACCCTCACAACCAATTACCTCCCTGTGGAGGGCGTGGCTGAGCTGCTCAGTGACATCCTCCTTCCCTCCAGTTTGTTTGTGGAGAGGCCTGCAGTGAATTACCCTGCTTAGTGCCATTTTATAGATGAAGCGATTGAGGCTTAGAAAGATTAAGTAACTTGCTCAAAATTATGTAGCTAGTTAATGACATAAGACTTGGAAACATTTGCCTTTTAATTGGATTTGAAGAGCAATGTAAACAAAGAAGCCAAAAATGTCTATATGATTTCCCTTCTTCATCTTTGAATTTGAACTAAGAAGAGAGAAGAGCCAGTCATGCATGTAAGCAAATCATCATCCTGCTCATAACAAGCTTAAAACCTGACTATCACTTCCTTAGTGTCCCCGACAATAAGTATTCATGTTCCCTGGGTTGATGTGACTAGAAGAGTGCCCTATATCCAACTTATTTTAAACTCTCCGAACGCCAAAGATTTCCAGAAAGGAGATGATAAAGATTAACATTTTAAAATGCCATGTTTGTAATTATCACATAAATTGCATATGACCTTCACCAGAGGAACTCTTGGTATAATTCCTTATGCACCCAGCTATGCCCCACTAACCTTGCAAGGATGTCTGCAACATCATCTAATTCCAACTTTACATCCCTATCTGTGAAGAAATTGTTTAAAAAGCAGAGGTTCAATAAAATATTCAAGATCACAGAGAGATTAAGAGGAGGAACCAAAATCTCAACCTAGCTCTGACTGCCCGTACAATTTAAGACACTCTTACTTCCTGCTCCTCAAATAAGACTAATGCATAATACTTAACAATAAGACTCAAAATTGCCTCTTAGTACTTCCTCTCCATTTGCTTTCTGAGTTTCTTTTTTTTTTCTAACTTGAAAACATCTTTCACAAAAGCAGCCTATAATGTTTTTTTCTGATCGGTGCTAAATAAAGAGCTTGGTGATGTACGACCAAGATTGCAAATCTGTCTGAATTAAATTACTAAGCTGATGTTTAGGTATTTATTGCTGTCTTAAGAACTCTGCACAATGGTTTTGAAAAACTGCCCTGATGCCTGGTTCCTATCTGAGCCTTTACCAAATGCACATTTTTAAATTCAATGTGGGTAACATGAGGTTATAGACACATTGCATTTACATTCATATTCTATAATCCTGAAAATAAAATACTAAGTTACTTTTAGGAAAAATTCCTTCCTGCTTTTATTTCTCATTCTAAAACCATAAGTTATCTATGAGAGGATAGATAGATACAGGGCTTTGAGAAAATGGAAAAATGGTTAGTCAAACATCAAAATAAGGATTAATACTATACTGTTTTACACAAGGGCAAGATATCAGTTGAGTTCAGCAATTAATAATGGCATATTTGATTCCAGTGAAGCTGACTCTACATGCACATCTAATTACTACATTTTCTGAGAAGATTTTGAATAACACCTTAATGCTTACAATCTCTCTTTTCATTTAGAAACATAAAATAGCCCCAAACCTTCATGCTTATAGGAATGTTTATAGGAAACCAAAACTATTATCATAATAATTCAGATGAATTATGTACCTACAACAATAAACTTACTTGTAGCTCCAGCAGCTGCTCCAGATAGATCTCAAAGACAGTTTCTGAAAGGACCCTCTGCATGTCCATTATCCCTTCCTCCCATCCATGACACTACTTCTGATTGTGGGATCTTCATAAAGGAATTAAGAGACATAAATGTACACCCCTCCTCACTATTTACCAAGAACTCTGTTCTTTTCAAAGATCCCACTCAAATGCCCAGGAACCTATCACAGGCACAGAGCATTCCCTGGTCTGAATTTAGAAATGGAAAAAATGACTCTTAAATTACTCTAGAGTCCATGACTCTGAACTCCAAGTCAAGGCTGGCTCTCTGTCATCCGTCTCCTCCCAGTTGGAAAGAGAGCTCTAAGGCAGGGCCACTAAAGAAAGTCACTCAATGAGTTAAGTCATTATTTCAAACTCCGCACAAGAGCCCCATTTGCCAGAGTATTCTTGAAGGAATAGGGAAAGGTGGGGCCTCACCTAGAGGAGATGACTATAAATGAACACTGGTTAAGAGAGAAAAGTGACATAATGGTAAAGATTGAGGAGGCTGGAAAAAAGAAAGGCACCATAACACACTGCAAACCTGGAACATGCCCAGGCAATCCATAAGACAGGGTTCCAACATCAGCACTATTGGCATTTGGATTGGATACTACTTTGTTCTGGGATCTTTGCTGAGATGTAGGATGCTAAACAGTGTAGGATGTTTATTAACATCCCTATTAGCTGCCATTAGTACCGCCCACTTCCCAATTTTAATAATCAAAAATGTGTGCAGATATTGCCAAATATTGCCCATGGGCGTATTGATCTCCAGTTGAGAGCCATAGTCCTAAGGTATATGAATTGATTCCTGCCTGCCCGTGGTGACCAGGCTTGTTTTATCAGGGAAGAAATAGCTGAGAGAGTGAATACTCACATTGAGCTTATTATGGGCCAGACATCTTTGACTGTAGTTTATATATAAACTCATCTATCCCTTAGCTAAACTCCAGGGGTTTGTATATATATAATATATATAATATATATTATCTGCATTAGCGATAGCATGATGGACCTGGAGATTATTATGCTAAGTGAAATAAGCCAGTCAGAGATATATAAATTCCATATGATTTCACTTACATGTGGAATCTAATGAGCAATGTAAACTGAAGAACAAGAAAGGAAAAACATAACAAAATTTAGAAACATTTACCCCGTAAGTTTTGTCTTTGAGTGTGTTAATTTGTCTAATTTTCCCAACTGAATAGACTGTCGTTACCTCATTGTATGTTTTTGCCTCCTTTGTAAAATAATAATTGACCATAAAAGAATGGATTTATTTCTAGGCTCTCAGTTCTGTTGCACTGATCTTTATACCTATTATTAAGTCGGTACCAGGCTATTGTGATTACACTGGCCTTGTAGTATAGTTTGATATCAGGCATTGTGACACCTCCAAATTTGTTTTCCTTTCTCAAGATTACTGAGGCTATATGGGATCTCTTGGAGTTTTTGGAATATTTGTTCTAGGTCTGTGAAATATGTCATTAGTATTTTAATAGAAATCGCATTTAATCTATAGACTGTTTTGGGTAGCATGTATATTTTAGTTATGTTAATTATTCTAATCATTGGTCATGGTATTTGCTTCCAGATTATTTGTATCTTCTTCAGTTTCTTTCCTCAGTGTTCTATAGTTTTCCAAGTATAGGTCTTTGACCTTTTGGCTAAATTTATTCCTAGTTTACTTATCTTTTGTTGCAATAGTAAATGGAATTGTTTTCTTTGTTTCTCTTTCTGATAGTTTTTTATTGGTGTATAAATATCCCACCAATTTCTGAATATTAATTTTGTATCCTGCTACTTTTCTGAATTCATTTATTAGATCTAGTTTTTTTGTGTGTGTGTGTGTTTTTTTTTGTTTTTTTTTTTGGTGGAGTCTTTATGGTTTTCTATACACAATGTGATGTCAACTATGAGTAATAACAGTTTTACTTCCTCCTCTCCAATTTGACTGCCTTTTATTTGTTCTTCTTGTCTGATGGCTGTAGGCAGCTAGAACTCCCAGTACTCTGTTAAATAATAGTTGTAACAGCCATTTCCACCAGCACCCAGGTCAAGCAGAGGGAGCCAGAGCTGTGGATCACTGATAGCTTCAAATAGGCTGCCAGGGCCAGTCAGAGACAGTGTCTGACCTTGCCTGCACTGGAGTCCCTCTGTAGAGGCCCAGTGGCCAGTTCAGACAACAGAGCAGGATCCAATAAGCTTCACAAGTAGCATTTCCACAGGAAGATATTGGCAAGCACCAAACCTTCCTGAGGCCAAATTCCATTTCATGTGATCACCACCTGCCCACTGTGCTGGGGGTTGAGCCTCACTGTTAGCCAGCCTGAGGGCTGATCCCATGCACAAATAGGCCAATAGATATCAAGACTCAGTTCATATGAGGCTGACATAACACTCCCAGGAGGCATTTTTAGAGCACCCAGCTCAGTTGATCAGGTAGATTGCACCACTGGAACCCACAGGTCACCTATAATAGGAGGACACCCTTCTAAGACTTGGGATTGTAACAGATAAACCTAACACATTGAGACAAATACAAACCAACAGCCATAATGGAGAGACAAAGAAAAAAGCCCCATACAGTCAATATTATTGTAATAATTGGGTATTGGAAATATTAGGGGAACATTTTATAAAGTATGTGATTGTCTAACTACTATGCTGTACACCTGAAACTAATACAAAATAATATTGAATGCAAACTGTAATTGAAAAAAACTTTAATTTAAAAATTAAAAGGAAACAAAGAAAAAAGCCCCAACTTAAATCCCAAGAGAATTCTTGTCCACCTGGCATGGTTCAGTGGTTGAGCATTGGCATTTCAACCAGCAGATAACGGTTCAATTCCCAGTCAGGGCACATGCCTGGGTGGTAGGCTTGATCCCCAATAGAGGGTGTGTAGGAGACAGCCAATAGATTATTTTCTCTCATCATTGATGTTTCTATCTCTCTTTCCCTCTCCCTTCCTCTCTGAAATCAATAAAAATATAGATAGATAGATAGATAGATAGATAGATAGATAGATAGATAGATAATAGATAGATAGATGACATTTGAGACAACATAAATCATAATCAAATGTGCATCTTAGGGGTACCAGAAGGAGACTAGAGAGAGCAAGAGATCAGGAGCATATTTGAAGAAATAATAACTGAAAACTTCCCTAACCTGGTGAAGAAAAAATACATACAACTCCAGGAATTACATAAAGTAATAAACAAGATGAATACAAAGGGAACCACATCAAGACACATCATAATTAAAATGTCAAAAGTTAAAGACAAAGAGAGAATCTTAAAGGGCACAAAAGAAAGGCAGTCAGTTACCTACAAGGGAGCTCCCATAAGACTATAAGCTGATTGCTCAATGGAAACATTCATGCTGGAAAGAATTGGCATGAAATATTTAAAGTGATGAAAAGCAAAGACCTACAACCATAACTACTCTACACAGCAAGGCTATCATTTAAAATTGAAGGAGAAATAAAGAGCTTCTGAGACAAGAAAAATGTAAAGGAGTTTGTTACCACCAAACCAGTATTGCAAGAAATTTTAAAGGGCTTGAACTAAAAAGAAGAAAAAGAAAGACAATAAAGGAATATCGTTTTTAAAAATGGCAATAAATATGTACTTATCAATAATCATTTTAAAGATAAATGGCGTAAATGCTTCAATCAAAATAATTGGATAAGAAAAGTAGACCCATGTATATGCTGTCTTCAAGAGACCCACCTCAGAAAGAAAGATACATACAGGCTAATAGTAAAATGATGGAAAAAGATATTTCATGTAAATGGAAACAAACAAACAAAAAAAACTGGGGTAGCAATACTAATATCTGTCAAAATAGACTTCAAAATAAAGGCCATATAATAAACAAAGAGGGTCACTACAAAATACTAAAGAAGGGATCAATCCAACAAGAGGACATAACCCTGGTAAACATATATGCACCCAAAATTGAAGCACCTAAGTATAAAAAGAAAATCTTGGCAGACATTAAAGGAGAGACTGACAGCAATATAGATACCAGGGGACTTTAACACTCCACTGAAATCAATGGATATATCTTCCAGACAACAAATCAACAAGGAAACAAAGACCTTAGAGAACCCACTGGATAGAATAGATTTAATAGTTATTTACAGAATATTTCATCCCAAAGCATCAGAATATACATTCTTCTCAAGTGTATATGGAACATTCTCAAAGATAGACCACATATTAGGACACAAAATAAATCCTAATAAATTCAAATAGTTGTTCATAGTATTTCCTTATAATCATTTGTATTTCTGTGATATTTGTGGTTAACTTTTCTTTTTCATTTATTATTTTATTTACTTGGGCCCACTCTCTTTGTTTCTTGATGACTTTGATTAAAAATTTAAAAATCTTGTTTATCCTTTCAAAGAAACAAATTTTGCTTTCATTGAACTTTTATTTGTTTTAGTCCCTGCATCATTTATTTCTGCTCTGTTCTTTATTATTTCCTTCCTTCCATATACTCTGGGATTCTTCTGCCCTTCTTTTTCCAATTCTTGTAGGCATAGGGTTAGATTGTTTACTAGAGATTTTTCTTGATTTTTGAGGCATGTCTGTAATGTTATGAAATTTCCTTTCAGGACTGCTTTCACTGTGTCCCATAGGTTTTTGGTGATCGTGTTTTTATTTTTATTTGTTTCCAGATAATTTCTGAATTCTTCCTAGATCTCATTGGTAACCCACTCATTGTTTAATGACATGCTATTTAGTCTCCATGTGTTTGAATAATTTTAGCTTTTTTATCATAGTTGATTTCTAGCTTTATGTCATTGTGATGAGAGAAGATGGTTGATATGATTTCAATCTTCTTAAATTTATTGAGACATCTTTTGTATCCTAATGTGTGGTCTATATTTGAGTATGTTCAATGTGCACTTGAGAAGAATGTATATTCTGCTGCTTTGGGATGAAATGTATGCAAATTTTAATTAAATCCATCTGATCTAGTGTGTCATTTAAGATCTCTGTTTCTTTGTTGATATTTTGTCTGGAAGATATATCCATTGATGACAGTGGAGTGTTAAAGTCCCCTGGAATGACTGTGTTGATGCCACTCTCTCCATAAAGTCTACCAAGAGATTTTTTATATGTTTAGGTCCTCCCATTTTGGGTGTGTAAATACTTTTGAGGTTTATATCCCCTTTAACTTTATGCATTGATCCTTTTAACTTTATGCAATGTCATTCTTTGTATATTATAGTTTGTTTTAAAGTCTATTTTGTCTGATATAAGTATTGCTACCCCAGCTTTTCTTTACACTTGTATAAAATAACTTTTTTCATTCCTTAATTATAAGTCTGTGTGTATCTTTTGATCTGAAGTGGATGTCTTGTCGGCAGCATATATATGGGTTTGGTTTTGTTACCCATTCAGCTACTCCATGTCTTTTGATGGGATCATTTAATCCATTTTCATTTAAGGTTATTAATAATAGATACTTATTGCCATTTTTTCTATATATAGAGAAATCTATTTCTCTCTATATTTCTTCTTCCTTCTAAATCAGTCTTTTTAACATTTCTTATAATACTGATTTTGTGGTAATGAACTCCTTTAGCCTTTTTATGTCTGAGAAGCTCTTTATTTCACCTTCAATTTTAAATTATAGCCTTGCTGGAGAGGGTAGTCTTGGTTGCAGGTCCTTGCTTTTCACCAATCTGAATATTTCATGCCAATCCCTCTGGCCTGAAGTGGTTTTGTTTGGAAATAAGCTGACAGCCTTATGGGAGCTCACTTGTTGGTACCTAACTGTATATTTCTTGCTATTTTTAAAATTCTTTTTTTGCCATTTTGATTATGATGCGTCCTAGTGTGGTTCCATCAGGGTCGTCATGATGGGTACCATCTGTGCTTCCTGAACTTGTGTGACTTTTTCCTTCACCAGGTTAGGGAAGTTTCAGCCATCATTTATTCAATCAGGTTCTCTATCCCTTGCTCACTCTTTTCTCCTGGTACCCTTATGATACAGATTTTGTTATGTGTGATGTTGTCCAAGAGGTTCTTTAAACTTTCCCCATTTCTTTTAATTCTATTTTCTTTTTGATGCTCTGTTTGGCTGCTTACTGTTATCTTGTCCTCCAATTTTCTGACTTATCCTCTGCTCCTTCTGACCTCCTGTGGATTCCTTCTAGTGATTTTTAATTTCAGATATTGTATTACTCATTTCTGACTTGTTATATTTTTATGTCCTCTTTAATTCTTATAATCTCTTTGGTTAAATTATCACTGAGATCATTCGTTCTTTTCCTAATGTCCTTGACCATTCTTATAACCATTGTTTTAAACTCTTAATTGGGTATTTTCATTGCTTCCATTTCACCCATTGCATTAATTCTTTTCTGGGGATTTCTCTTGTTCTTTCATTTGGGGAATTTTTCTTTGTCTCCCTGTTTTGTCTCTGTGTTTTAGGTAGATCTGCTATGACTCCCAAACTTGTTATAATAGCTTTATGATGAAGGAGTCTTGCTGGGCTCAGTGGCACAATCTTCCAGATCACCTGAGCTCCATGTCCCAGGAATGTTTCTTGTCAGTTATGTGCACCCCTTGTTGTAGTTGAGTCTTAAATGCTGTTGGTCCTTTTCTCGGTGGAGTTAATCCTTCAGGCTTGGTGATTAGAAGGGTAAACCTCAATCATCATGTATGAGGTGCTATACAAGGGCTGTACCCTGAGGTAGAGTGTTTCCCAGCAGGGTCTGATGCCTGTGGTAATCCCCTTTTTGGTGTGCTGCTAGTTGAGTCAAGCTCTGGTGTGGTCTGAGGCCTACCACTGGTTGTGTTGGTTCTTTGTCCACTTGGTTGGTGTTCAGGTATAGGTTGATGTCAGATGTTATATGTATTGGCCTTGAGCTACCTATCTGGAGCTACCATGCTGTTCACTGTTTGTTTCTGCATCTACTAGACCTGTGTGTGCATGGGAGAGGCCAATCCGTGTACAAGGGTCAGCCTCCTCCAGTTTAGACCTGGGGGCAAATTTTGAAGGGACTGAGGCTCCCTGGGGTCTTCCTCCACCTGTCAGCTACTCCACATCCCCCTTAGTTTGCCTATTCTTCTTCCAGAGCTTTCCAAAGAAAGACTGAAAACTGAGCCAAGGCTAGCTGAGATCCTCAGCCCCTTCTACAGGTTTCAAGCTTTGTAGGGTGGGGCAAACAGAGTCAAGAGGACAGGACTGGTGTGCTCCTTAGTTAGGGATCACAGTTAAGGCACTCAATGAGGGGAAAGTGTTCCCTGCTTCAAAACCAAACCACACCATTTCTGCCAGATTATCCAACTCTTATTCCCCCTGGAGGACCTCACTGCAGGCTCAGCTTGGGTGGAGCCAGCTGTCCTCTCTACAGAAGCAAGCTCAACTGCTCCAGGCTTAGGGGTATACATGGAAAGAGTCTTTAATTGGAGATGATGCTGTCCCAGCCTGCAGGACATGGCTAAACACTTTGCCCTGGTCCCAGACACTAGCCTTTCAGGGTCTCACACTTAGAATATCCCAGCTCTGAGCCACTCTCCCTCTCCATCTCCCCTCCTCCAACCCCATAACTGAACCCAGTGGTGCAGGGTATCCATAACATGGCATTGCTAATCCAGTCTCCTATTGGGGCTGGTGCCCACAGTCCCATAGGAGGAAGGTGAAGGTGGACACTTCCTTTTCCCAGGATAGCTTGGGCTGAACTCTCAGGGGAGATTGGATTTGTATCCCCACAGTGTAGCCACACAGCCAAGCACTTGCCCCTCTGGTTCGCAGACAAAGCTTCCCTGGGACAGTCTAAAAGTCCAAGCTCTGCACAGCATATCACTGGTTCTGTTGGTTCTTTGTCCACTTGGTGTTTAGGTATAGGTTGATGGTCAGATGTTGTATGTAATTGGCCTCAGGCTACCTGTCTGGAGCTACTATGCTGTTCCCCTTGCACTCTGGTACCCCTGTGATGCTGAACTCAGCAAGATGGAGCCAGCCAATTCAACAGGTAGGGGAAGAGGTATCAGCTGTGCACTTATTGTCAGGAAAACTGGCCCTCTTTCCCAAACTAAACAGTTTAGTCACTGTCTGGGTTTCTGCAAAAGCTCCCCACAAAAGGCCTCTAAAAGTCATTGTTGTCTGTAGCCAACAGACCCCTCTTTAGGACCTGAGTATGGCACCCATGGCCTTGCCAGCAGTTGGAGTCCAGCCTGCACTCCTCAGGCTGCTACTGTAACAATAGGAGTACTGGTTCCAGGGACGGTGGGGTTTGGGTCTCCCAGGTGGACTGAATCCCCACTGATTGTCCCAACCATATGCTGTGAAGTGTCCTCTTCCCATTCCTGTTGTTCTGGGTTGTGTCCCCTGCATGGGGTTGAGACCCCACACTCCTAGAGGGAGGAAGTTTTGCAGCCCCTCCAGCTTCTCAGCCACCAAACCTGAGTGCAGAGCTAACCTTTCTGTCTCCACCCTTCCTGTCAGTCTTTGTGGCTTCTGCTGTAAATCTTTGGTTACAATATTTCAGTCCAGTTAGCCTTTAGTTGGTTATTCATGTTGATGCTCTGCAATTTAACTGTACACCTATTTGGGCTTGAGAGCAGGTGAGTGTAGTTTCCATGTACTCTGCAGTCATCTTAGAATCTCTTATCTATCTTTTATTAATATCAAAAGTGTCCTTAAAAATCAAGATATTCCACTTTGCCATAAAAAAAAAAAGATCCCTCCAGAGATGACTCCCATGGGTGTTTCAGGCATTACTGATATTTGAAGTCATTTACTAAAGTCATTTGATAGAGGTGTTAGTGCCTTTATCCAATCTTCCAATTATATAAAGAAAGAAAAGACAGAGCCTTGTGATGGAGAACCTAACAACCTAGGAAGAGCAGAAATGACTCCAATCAGGAAGACATTTTCTACCTAAAATGGGTAATCTGCAGCTCAACACACATTTTAGTGGCTGCTAATGACTGGCTGGGTGAAAATCTACATAACACTCCTTAATGGCAAGTATTTGAGCACAAAAGCAACCAGCTTCTCTTAGCCTCAAGGTATCATTTAAGAATCTAACGAACCAGAACTTTTGGAAAGCAAATTTAAGAAAGGGTTTAATTTGTTTCTGTATGGTTTGGCTAATGGTTAATATATCTCCATCATATTTTCTCAGAGATCTTTGCCTTTTAAAGGAAGATGCCCAACTTGGCAATCAAAAGCAATACATTTAGCATGTTATAATTTAAAAAAATATGCATCGTTGTGATTGCTGTACTATTATCAAGTAGAATGCATTCTTTCACTCATAGTATATTTATTAAGTGCCTACTATGTGTCAGACCCTGTTCTAGGGGACTGGGAACATCAGTGAACAAAAAAGACTGAAATCCCCCTCTTCGTGAGATGGAAATTTGTGAATCTTCTAATTCTGGAACATAGGGACATAATTTTATTTCCTAAATATATGGGCAGACACAATGGTAGCTGTTGCTTTAGTAGCCAATATGTATGTAATACGTATTGTATGCCCAACACTGAAGTACCAAAAATATGTCTTGATCCTTGCTTGTGAGAAATTACCATCCCCTAGCACTGGCTGCTACATTGGAAGTCCATACAGTGCCAGAAAGGCAACAGGAATGGGCATGACTGATTAGTGGAGGCAGGGAAGGCTAGTTACAACAGATATTGCTAGAGCTGGATGTTGGAGGATGAATAGCTGATCCCCAGGTAAGTGGAGACTGGTGTAAGGCAATGGAAAGGATTAATATTCCAGAGAAAATATATTGACCAAAGCAGAGACAGAAAACAAAACCTGGTGTGTTTGAAATGTCAGAAGATAGTAAATAGGGTCTTATCCCAAACTAAAAACGGGGTCTGTAGAATTAATGTTCAAGGTTTTCTCAGTCTCTTCTTGAGGCAAACAAGTCCAACCCAAAGCCCATTCCACTTTCAAAAAATGAGCTAGCCTTCATGCTTCTGTGAATAGAATACTTAAAATATTGAGTCAGGGAAAAAGGATTTTGGGGCTCGCAGGACAGAAATGATGCAGGGCTTAGTCCAACTGACACCACCAAACCCAAAGGAAGTTGACAAGTCATCCAATTTTCTGAAAGGAACACTTTTTAGGGCTTCTGTGTGGGTCACTTTGCTGGCCAGTCTTTAATACACCCTCAAACACATCCTTCCGTGATGGGCCTGTTTGTCTTCTCAGCCTGGCTCACTGTGGAGAACTAAATATGCCTTTAATATTTATCTGTGCTGTGAAAGCTGCTTCTACATATATCCCTTTGAGGGAAATAGCCAAGATCAATGCAGGATGACATATACTAAATGAAGAAACAAACAAAAATATTTATTTCTCTGTCCACAAACCACAGTGCCTCCTGAGGGTGAGAACAAATTGGCAGCAGCGATAGAGTATTCCAAGCGGGAACTGACGGTCTCTATGAAGGCCAGTGAAGTGAGGATTTTTTTTTTCTTTTTATATGAGAGAAGTCTATGCACAAACGTAGTAAAAGAAAAAATATTTAAACTTCAATCCAGTTTCTTTATGACAGTTCTGGGAGTAGATATATCAAAATGTATTTTGTTTGGGGTTATAATAAGTAGTACCACTGACTACCAGGTACTTTAAATACTTTATCCCACTAAATTCAGACTCTTCCAATTTAGGTGTCATTATTGACATTCCACACATTAGGAAACGAAGAGGTGAGGGAGGCGAAACTTGCCCACGGGCCTCAGAAACAGTGGTTGGGTTTGCATTTAAGGAAGATTCCTCTGGCTCCCAACACTAGGCTTTCTTTTAGGAGCATCCTTCTGCATGAGATCTGTACGTGACTGGATGTATAAATATGTAACATACACACATGCTCACTGCCGTCTAAGGTGATTTTCCCCAGAAGCAAATCCCAAGAAAAGGATCATGAGAAAATTACTTGTTAAGGAGAAACTAATGAGATAGACAGACAGAAAAGGAGAACCAAGAAAGGTGCAAATTCATACAAACATCATTGTGCAGCTTCAGGCAATGCTGCAGGGGCGTCAGGAAGGTAATTTATGTTTGGAGCCGTCTTGCCCTGGTAAGGAAGCTGGGCCCCCAGGATCTTGCACCTGCAAGTCACCAGGAAGGGCTACCCTGGAATGATATAAATTCTCAGGCACTCTGGCTATCTGTGGGAATCACTCTATTGGCCTGAAACAGTACCTGAAATAAGGCAAGAACTCCCCAAATTGGTGCAGAATTGCATAGAAACATTAAAATGATTCTCAGAATATTCACACAGAGCACCAAAGTTCTGCTCTGATATTTCAAAGCAAATTCTCACAACCAAAAATATGAGCACAGGTTCATTCTCCAAACAGCACCAGTACCAGCTCCCTTCCCACTAACTTGCAGGCAGAGGTCTGGATCTGCAGGTACCCTTCCTGCACTCTCTCCCTGGCCACTGCATCAATTCTGACAAAGGCAGAATGGAGCTGAGATTTGGTGCCACCAGTTGCGAGAGGATGGAATCAGGGGTCTTCCCTTCCTTGCAGGTGCCTGCTGATGGTGCCTGGAGTAGAGCCCCTGGATTCCCTGTACCATCCACACCTCAGTCTATTTATCACCAAGCATGCCCTGTCTTCACAGGTCTGGAGTCTTTGTTTGGTTCTTGCAATTTCCATCTCTGAGAAGCATGACCTACCTGCTGAAGGCCATGATGAAGAACTGTATATTGTAAGGTTATCAAGATTATAAAGAGACCTGCTTCTGCCGCAACTAGCCCTGGATTTGGAGTAAGTGACAGAACTCCTCAGTTTCCTCTTGGTTTCCTCGTCTGTTACGGGGAGAACAAGAAGGCTGGCTCAGGGTTCTTGTGAGGATGAATGTGGTTAAGTATAAAACAACTGCTCGATGAATAGCTGCCATTTCTGTTATTACAGTATTGTTGTTTTAATTTCCTCTCTTGGAACCATTACCCTCCGGCGTATCAGTGGTAGGCCAAATTGAATTTAAATTCATAATTCTCTTTGGTAAACTAAGTGAAACCATTGGCCCATCAGAAGGCTAGCTCTAAAGGCCTATTAGATCACCAGAGTTCTCCTTGCTTACTTTCTTGGACCACTGAGATTTCAATTTTCAATGAAAGAGAACCTTATGACAATGCCCACCTTGGCCTCAGCAGCATGTAGACCAAACTCTGTCACTCCCTCAGAGATTTATATAATACAGAGAAGTGTGCTATATACTAACACCAGGTGACCTGGCTAAGTTACTCAGAATGTGGACTTATGGCTGCAGGTTCGTGGAGGATAGAGCAGGACCAATTTAAATGAATCAATTAAAAGCAACAGCAGGAAGGACCCAGCCCTTCTTAAGAGAATTAACCCTGAACTCATGAAGGCATTCATTGTATGGAATTCATAAAATCATCTCCTATGCATTTAGATTGTTACTACTTATATACCATCATTAGAAGAACCAAGAAATTAGCCCTTCCCATCATCGGCTGTGGTTCACATAGGAGCCCTGGTTGAGAAGGCTAATGTTAACTAATGCTTCATTAATACACATGCAAACTGAAGTTACAGAGTATAGAGGACTTGCCCATTCTACAGCATATGGAAAAACTAAAGGTAGGGAAGTTATTTGCTAAATAACTTAGTTTGTTATAAAAACTCATCTTAAAACAAATCCTTTAAATCTTTCTGCTTCTATCCCATTCCCTCCCCCTAGTTCTTTTCTTCTCCTTGTCATTCCCCCATTCTCCCTCTCCTTCACTTCCTCCCTATCTCTCTAGACACATCACACACACACACACACACACACACACACACACACACACACACACAGAGTAGCAATGCTAAGTAAGGTACAAGATATTCAAGAGATTGCTGGAGCTATTTGGGGCCATAAGGTTTTTGGAGTATTTATTTGTTCTAGATCTGTGAAATATCCATTGGTATTTTAATAGGGATTGCATTGAATCTATAGATTGCTTTCAGTAGTATGGATATTTTAACGATGTTAATTCTACCATCTATAAAAATGGCATATTCATCCACAAGTTTATATCTTCCTCTATCTCCTTTTTCAGTGTCCTATAGTTTTCTGATTATAGGTCTTTTACCTCCTTGGTTAAGTTTATTTCTAAGTATCTTAATTTTTTTGTTGCAACAGTAAATGAATTTTTTGTTTTGTTTTGTTTCTCTTCTGAGAGTTCATTATTGGTGTATAAAAATGCCATTGATTTCTGGGTGCTGATTTTGTTTCCTACTACTTTGCCAAATTCATTTATTACATCTAGTAGTTTTTTGGTGGAGTCTTTAGGGGTTCTATATACAATATCATGTCATCTGCAAATAAAGACAGTTTTACTTCCTCCTTTACAATCTGGATGCTTTATATTTTTTCTTCTTGTCTGATCACTGTGACTAGGACTTCCAGGACTATGCTGAATAAGAGCAGTGAAAGCTGACATCCCTGTCTTATTCCTGTTCTTAGGGGAAATGCTTTTTTAGTTTTTGTCCACTGAGTGTGACGTTGGCTGTAGATTTGTCATATATGCTCTTTATTATTTTTAGGTATGATCTCTCTATTTTCACTTTGCTGAAAGTTTTTATCAAAGGTGGGTTTTGGATTTTGTTGAATGCTTTTCCTGAATCTATTGATATGATCATGTTATTTTCATATTTCTATTTGTTTATGTGCTGTATCACATTTATTGATTTGGGAATATTATACCAACCTTGCACCCCTAAAATACACTGAGTGGCCAGTTTATTATACATTCAGAGATCATAATAATTTGACCACTCAGTGTATATCCTATATTAGTGGTTGGCAAACTCATTAGTCAACAGAGTCAAATATCAACAGTACAGCGATTGAAATTTCTTTTGAGAGCCAAATTTTTTAAACTTAAACTTCTTCTAATACCACTTCTTCAAAACAGACTTGCCCAGGCCATAGTATTTTGTGGAAGAGCCACATTCAAGGAGCCAAAGAGCCACATTGCCGACTACGGCCCTATATAACAAAAGGCTTATATGCAAATTGTCCCCTCGACCAGGAGTTCGACCAGCAGGCAAACCGGCCAACCGCCCATGTCCCCTCCCCCTGGCCAGACTGGCCAGACCCCACCCATGCACGAATTCATGCATTCACTGGGCCTTTAATATATATATATACATTGAGTGGCCAGATTATTATGCATTCAGAGATCATAATAATCTGGCCACTCAGTGTAAATTCCACTTGGTCATGGTGTATTATCTTTTTAATATGTTACTGGATCCAAAAAGACCCTGAATAGCCACAGCAATCTTAGGAAAGAAGAGCAAAATTGGAGCAAAAATAAAGAATCCAGAAATTGACCCAAGCCTTTATGCTCAATTAATATTTGAAAAAGGAGGTAAGAGCATACAATGGAGTCAAGACAGTCACTTCAAGATCTTAGTTATTGTAAATAACACTGCTATAAATATTAGGGGTGCATATATTCTTTCTGATTGGTGCTTCAGGTTTCTTAGGATATATTTTTAGAAGTGTAATCAGAGGGTCAAATGAAAGTTCCTTTTTTATTTTTTTGAGGAAACTCCACACTGTTTTCCTTAGTGGTTGTACCAGTCTGCATTCCCACCAACAGTGTGCTAGGGTCACTTTTTCTCCACATCCTTGCCAGCACTTGTTTTTAGTTGATTTATTGATGATAGTCATCTGGCAGGTGTGATGTTGAGCATTTTTTCGTATGTCTCTCGTCCGTTTGTATGTCCTTTTTGGAGAAATGTCTATTTTCAATTGGAGTGTTTGTCTTCAGTTTTTTTTTTTTGGGGGGGGGGTTCTATGATCAGGATTATTTACAGTACCTAACATCTGGAAACATCCCAAGTGCCCATCAGTATATGAATGAATTAAAAAACTGTGGTACATATACACAATGGAATACTATGCAGCTATGAAAAAGATGGATTTCTTACCCTTTGAGACAGCATGGAGGGACCTGGAAAGTATTATGCTAAGCAAAATAAGCCAGTCAGAGAAAGACAAATATCATATGATCTCACTTATATGTGGAATCTAATTTAAAAAATAAACTGACAAACAAAATAAATTCAGAGACACTGAAGCATGCAACTGACTGACACATTTCAGAGGGAAGAGGAGGAGGTGGGAAGAGATGAACCAAAGAGCTTATATGCATATATGCATAACCATGGACACAGACAATAACGTGGTGAAGGCCTAGGGAAGGGGAGAAATAGGGATGGAGGGAGGCTTACTTTCAACATAAAGGTAAATTTTTAAAAAGAGTTGCTTCAATAAATGGTGTTGGAAAAATTGGACGGGTACATGCAAAAAAATCAAACTAGACCAGCAACTTATACAATATATAAGAATAAATTCTAACTGGATAAAATACTTAAATGTAAGTCATGAAACCATAAAAATCCTAGAAGAATTACATAGGCCAGAAAAATCTCAAGACATCTCTCATAGCAACATTTTTGCCATTACAGCTCCTAAGGCAAGAGAAACAAAGGAGACAATAAACAAATGGAACTACATCAAAACAAAAACCTTCCATGCAGCTAAAGAAACCACCAACAAAATGAAAAGGGACCCACTGCATGGGAGAACATATTTGCCAATGATACATCTGATAAGGGATTAAGTTTAAAATTATATGAAGGATTAAGTTTAAAAATATATGAAGTACTCATACAACTCAAAAAAAAAAAAGGATGACAAACAATCCAATTAAAAACGGGCAAAACACCTAAATAGACACTTCTCCAAAGAGGACATACAAATGGCCAAGAAACATATGAAAAAGTCCTCAACGTCACTAATCATCAGAGAGATGCAAATTAAAATGACAATGAGGTATCACCTCACACCTGCCAGAATGGCTACCACCAATAAATCAATAAACAACAAGTGCTGGTGAGGATGTGGACAAAAAGAAAACCTAGTACACTGCTGGAGGGAATGCAGACTGGTGCAGCCACTATTAAAAACAGTGTGAAGTTTCCTCAAAAAATTAAAAATGGAACTGCCATTTGATCCTCTGATCCCACTTCTAGGAATATATCCTAAGAATCCCGAAATACCAATCAGGAAGAATATGTGCATCCCTATGTTCATCACAGCACAATTTACAATAGCTAAGATCTGGAAACAGTCCAAGTGCCCATCAGTAGATGAGTGGGTAAAAAAAGCTATGGTACATTTACACTATGGAATACTATGCAGTCGTAAATAAATAAAAAAAGGAAGGACCTCTTAACGCTTGATACAGCATGGATGGATCTAGAAACTATTATGTTAAGGCAGTGGTCAGCAAACCATGGCTCGCGAGCCACATGCAGCCCTTTGGCCCCTTGTGTGTAGCTCTTCCACAAAATACCACGTGCGGGTGCGCACATACAGTGTGATTGAAACTTCGTGGCCCATGTGCAGAAGTGGGTTTTTGGCTCTCAAAAAAAATTTCAATCGTTGTACTGTTGATATTTGGCTCTGTTGACTAATGAGTTTGCCAACCACAGTGTTAAGCGAAATAAACCAATCAGAGAAAGACAAATATCACATGATCTCATTTATATTTAGAATCTAAAGAACAAAATAAACTGATAGATAAAATAAAACCAGTGACATGGAAACATGGAACAGACTAATGAATCTGTAGGAACAGATTAATCAAATAACTTATATGTATATATGCATAGCCCACAGACAATAGGGTGGCGAAGAACTGAGTGAGGCAGGTGGCAATGGGAGAGAAAAGGGGACATCTGTAATACTGTCAGCAATAAAGATTTTTAAAAAATGTATTCAACAGAGAACAGAAAAGCTTGGGAGTATCCACACTAGGGCTCCTCATTTGCTCAAACTATCCCAGGATTTATCCCACTGAACCACAATTGTGTGCTTTTATATTTATCTTCCCACTGAATCACGATAGCAGGGAAAGAAATTTAATCTTTTCTAATCTCAATCTCCTAGCAGTATCTGGCTCATAAAAGTTATCCATACAGAGGAAGTGAATAAACAAATAAACCAACTAATGAAGCAGTTTCAGAAATTATAGCATGATGGGCTCAGGTGGTTTATCCAACATGGGAGATATCTACTGCCAAAGTGAGTAAACTTATCACTTCTTTACAATACTTTGATATTAGAAAATATCATAATTTATATTTATTTATTCAATCAGAACCATATATATTTTATTTTGGCATATCAAAAATAATTTAAGTAGAATTTTACACCATTCAAATTAGTATTCAAACAATGTAACACAAAAAAAACAGTTTTCTTATCTAGAGAAATGTTTATAGCTGAGCTACATTGGGTTGTACTGGAAGAAACCTCAAGTTGCAATAATTTATATGCTAAGTAAATCCTGTAGAACAATTATTGAAAACTCAATTGCCTATAAGGCTTATCTGGGTAATTTAAATCAATAGACTAGGCTGAGGTAGACTTTGACAGGCTGAAGACTAAATGCAGGCCCTGTATACATGGGATAGCTGCAGCTAAGCTCCAGCCTATTATTGGGCCATTTTTACAAAAAAAACCAGAACTATGGATGTACATATCCAATCTCCAAACATCGTGTACAGCAAACAAATGCTTGTTGCCTGGATTTAGCCTGAGGTCTTAAGTGTCTAAATGACCATATGGTAAAAAAACAAAATTTGAGAAGTATGCAGCATCTACACATTGATCAAAGTGAGTCAACTAGAAGATTTATGCTTCTATTTTTTTTTTTTGTAGTTCTTTGTTACGTCCCCAGGCAATTAGTCTACATTTCTGAAAACAATGTGTGTTCCAGATGCTGATTTTACTTACTAGAAGATTACATTTAAAAAAAAAAAGAGGGATCAGAGAGTGGAGGGACCCAGATCATAACATCACCTCCACAAAAGAACACTAACGTCCCAGCACAGAGCCAGCCTTGCTTTTAACTTCCTTTTTCCTTCTTTTTTTAACATATTTTATTGATTTCAGAAAGGAAGGGAGATGGGGAGAGTGATTAAAATCAATAATGAGAGAGATCATTGATCAGTTGCCTCCTGCACAACTCCCATTGGGATTTGAGCCCGCAATCCAGGCATGTGCCCTGATGAGGAATTGACCCAGGACCTCCTGGTTTATAGATCAATGCTCAATCACTGAGCCATGCCATCCTAAGATTACAATTCAGAACAAGCAAGTTATCTGTAATAATAAAAGTGTAATATGCTAATTAGACTGAATAGCCGAACAACCTTCTGGATAACCTTCTGGACAAAACAGTGGCTTCAAAGACTGAGGCAGCTGCCACAGCTGAGAGGGCCAAGCCCCTTGCACGAATTTCGTGCATCAGGCCTCTAGTAAATAAATAAGCAACATAGGAAAATTGACTATTTCTATTTTTGTGCTCAAATTATACATGTTTTTCTATCACAATTCCATACAGCTCTTTGTTTTCAGCTCACGAAATTTATAACTTTAACTTTTGAAATTTCAATTAAATGTTATTAGACCCAAAGGTCAATGATATGTAGAAATTTATCTTTTTGCTGAGATAATTGTGAAATACAAATGTGATGAGATCAACATAACTAATGAGACAGCATTGTCCATAATCCCACAGCCCAACTCAAAACATATCCATCTTCTTTTATTCTCTAATTATAATACATAATATATTTTTAAAGAGTTTAAGATATTGTTTTTGTTTAAAGCTACCACTAGCTCTTATTACATTTAGACAAGATTCCAACTTTTAAGGCTAGTAACAAATAAGAAAAGAGAAAAGCAAATGGAGTGTTTATGCTCTGGGACCGGTGGGATAACCCAGGTGCTCACATTCCTGCTGTCATGTGATAATAAGACATTACATGATAACACAGAAGGATGCTTCTGGGCTGCACCCAAGTGTGCTCAACTCCTTCCAGGCATACGTGTTTCTCTCCATTTGAAAACTAAAATTCATCAACTGTGCTTTCTCTGGCATAGCCTCCCAAATTGTATGACCAACACAGACTGAGGCAAGGGACAGCCAAGAGTGCTCAAATGTGTCTGATCACAGAGTTTCATTCACTAGTTTTCCTGCCATTTCCATTCAGCAGAACTGAGACCTCGGGGTAAATCGAAATTACTGTCCATGACGTAAGCCTCTCAAGCAGCTATAATTCTGTTTCCTTGCAGATTCCATTGCCACAGTTCTCCTACCAACCAGGTTTGCTCATTTTTCCACCCACTGCCCCTGCCTTCCTCCTGTCAGGTGATTAATTGTGGATCTTAAAAAGAACATCCAGCTTGGAATTCAGAGCAGCTGAGTGAAATGAGATTTGTTTGTTTGGCATTAATGGGTAAGAAAATGCAATCAGCATGCATTTTATTTCTTTTTTTTATTATTGATTTTAGAGAGGAAGGGAGAGAGAGATATAGAAACATCAATGATGAGAGAAAATAATTGATCAGCTGCCTCTTGAACACCCCCTACTGGGGATCGAGCTCACATCTGTGGCAGATGCCCCAACTGTGACTGAGCCACACTGGCCAGGCTATTTCTTGTACATAGAATTTACTTCCCTATAAATTTATTTATTGATATTGTGAGGAATGTCTCCACTGTGAGGTGCACCCTCATTAAGCCACCCTTACTTCTCCTTCATGTTTTGCAATTTTCTGCAGCAAAGGGGATGTGCTGGGAAAACACTCATATGGAATGTGCTATATAAGACACCAGGTAAGAGGCGAGAGTGTGCTCAGCTGCCTGGGTTTGTAATCTCCTTCCTCTGTTCACATGAAAGTGTTTTCTTTTTTCCTTCCTTTCCTGTCCAGGGTCATGGTGGCACTTAAATCCCTTGCCTGTGTTGGTTTTCACTTGTATAAATATCTGTATTATAATTAGGGATGTCAATCTTCACCTTCCCTAATTTTCTCAGTGCTATTTATGAAACTTCTGCACACATCTTATCGTGATACTAGAGGCTGGTGCACAAATTCATGCATGGGTGGGGTCCCTCAGCCTGGCCAGAGATCGGGGTGATCTCACCCAGACCCGATTGGGGCCAACCAGGGCCAGCCGGCCAGGGGGAGGGACTGTGGGAGGCTGGCCAGCCACGGGAGGTTGGCTGTGGGAGTGCACTGACCACCAGGGAGCAGCTCCTGCATTGAGCATCTGCCTCCTGGTGGTCAGTGCACATTATAGCAACTGGTCAACTAGTCATTCAGTTGACTGGTCATAACAGTTGCTTAGTCTTTTATATATATATAGATAAGAATATTGGGTGTTGGGACAGACACATGTAGATTTAAGTGGCACCAAAATATCCACAGTGCAAAGATTCCTCTGGGAACTGTGACCAGGTCTTTAGCAGGATCCAAATACCTTAACTTTCCAGGAGTCTTCAAGAAAGAATAAATGGGTGACAGATGGGAGCCTTGAAAAAGTCATAGAAATACGGCTCAGGTGGTTCTGACATGGCTCTTTAATAGACAAATGTGGTTTATTATAAGATTGGAAGAGGCTGAATGTATCTGACTAACAATAGAGTGGGAGGTAATGGCATTACAACTCTGAATATCTATTCCTTCAGCTGGACGTGAAACAACACAGTCTTGGTCCCATGATGCAGGTGATGGTTCTGAAACCATTCCTGTCCCCATCTTCTCTGTGTTGCCTGGTGATTCCAGGTGTCCACACTCTCATGGCTTAGTGGAACAGGGAAGTGATTTTAATAAAAGCACTGAGAGAGTTATCAAAATGTATAGCAGAATAAAAGAGTATTTTGATTTCTAATAGACACCTGAAGTTTTAAAATCATATCCAAAATGAGCCCTCATCTTGATTGTTATTCTGTAATCAACTATAGCCTACCATCTTTCTATCTTTTGAAAAACAATTCTGTCTACTTTATCTTATACTTTTCTTCCTACCCCAAGAACATCACTGATTATGTTCATGCTTTGCTTTTGCTTGTATTTTCTTAATCAGTTGAATTCCATCCCATCCTATCTAATATCTCCTCTATCTTTAAGCTTCACATAAAGTACCATGTCCTTCAAACATTCTGGATTTAATTATTTTATTTTACTTTATTTTATCTTACACTTTTATTGGTTTCATGAAATACTAAGGCTATTTTAAACTGTTACCAGTACCAACTTATGAAATGTCAGAGATGACTCTGCCTCCTGTTCTGAAGCCTACATACCCAGTAATGCAGCCCAGTGCTTCTAAAATGCCTGGGAAGTCTCTTAAAGATCTTTAAGAAAATGAAAAGGTAAATCACAAACTCAAAGAAAATATTTGCAAAATATACAACTGATAAAGAACTTGTATGAAAAATATGCAAAGAACTCCTTAAACTCAACAATAAGAACACAAACAACCCAATTACAAAGTGGGCAGAAATGTACTAAGAGGTCAGTACACATGCCTGGGTTGCAGGCTAGAACTCCCATAGGAGGCATGTAGGAGGCAGTTGATTGATGTTTCTCATTGATATTTCTATCTCTCTCTCCCGTCCTCTTTCTAAGTGTAAAAAATAAATAAATATAAAGTAAGGAGAAGATCTGACCAGGCACCTCACCATGTGAAGATATGCCAATGATAAATGGGCTTATGAAAAGTTGCTCAATAGCAAATATCAGTAGGAAAATGCAAATTAAAACAGCAATGAGATATCACTACATCTCTATCAGAAAGACTAAAATCCAAAACAAGAACTCTCATTTCTTCTTGGGGTGAATAAAACATAATACTAACACTTTAGGAGAAAGACAGTTTAGCAGATTCTTACAAAACTAAAAATAAACATCATACAACTCAGCAATGTACTCCTAGGTGTTTACTCAAATGACTTGAAAATCCAAATTCACACTAAAACCTACACATGAATGTTTATAGCACCTTTATTCATAATTGTCAAAGTTGGAAGCAACAACATGTTCTTCGGTAAGTCAATTGTTAAATAAATTTTGGAATATCCAGACAATGAAATATAAAAATGCTAGAGGCCCGAAGCACGAAAATCACGCAAGGGGATCAGCCCCTGCCACCACGCTGCCTTGGCCCCTGCCTGCCATGGCGGCCACCTCTGTCTTGACCCTCACAGCCCTGGCTTCATCCAGAAGGTCGTCCGGAAGGATGCCTAGAAGGACATCTAGTCTAATTAGCATATTATGCTTTAATATATAGGATATCAGTTCTAAAAAGTAATGAGCTAGATCTCACTCATCTAGGGTAAATAATGAACAACATAATCTGATGAACAAAAACAGACCTGGAGACAGGGAAGCATTGATCAGACTATCAAACCTCAGAGGGAAGGTAGGGAAGGGTGGGGGGAAGGGGGAGAAATCAACAAAAGGACTTGTATGCATGCATATAAGCCTAACCAGTGGTCACAGACAACAGGGGGGTGGGGGCATGCGTGGGGAGGGGTCTGGGATGGGAATGGGGGGATGAGGACAAATATGTGATACCTTAATCAATAAAGAAATTAATTTAAAAATTTTTTAAAAAGGAAAAAAATATAAAAGTAATGAGCTAACAGCCATTAAAAAACACATGGAAGAATGCTAAGTGAGAAAAAGGGCAGTGGAGTAAGTGGAAGCTCACAGACATGCTCTCGGGACCAAACTGGAATTACCACTAACATACCAAAAACATCCTGAATAATCAACTGAAGACTCCCTGGAGAGAACACTGATAACCATGAACAGGAAGTGGAGACCGCATAGAGACTGGTAGGAGGGGAAGCAGTACACAAGGGCTGGCTAGACTCCCCCAGGCAGTAGGTGACATTCTAGAGGGTTATCTCAGCTGCAGGGAGTTCCCATGAGAACTCTGGGGTCTAAACCCCAAGGTGGGCCCCCCAGCCCATAGCACCAGAACTGAGAAGAGTACCCACATACATCTGGATGTGAAAAGCCACAGGGAGAGACAGCTGGAAATGCAGGCACCCTCTTAAAGGGCCAACGCACAAAATTTCGAGTGCACCCACTCATCTTGGGCTCTGGCAGAGGGAGCGCAGAGTGGACTGGAGTTATGTGAGCAGAAGCCAGGGTTGGGGGCTCTGGATTAGAGTTCAGGAGGCAGACACCCTGGTTTCCTGTGCTGAGTCATCCCCTCATGCTGTGGAGGTTATCTTTCTCAGGCAGACCTTTGCTATGCAGGTGGTTTTTGCCTGGGGGAAGACAGCTGACCCACACTACAGTAGGTCCTTGGGTGATGTAGATCTGTCCCTACTGGGCAATTTAACTCGATTTTCGCCCTAAGTCGGAACCCACCTACATAAGCACATACATCCCTCACATGGAGCACATGCACAGCAGTAATGAATGAAACAGTAAGAAAATTTTAAAAGAAAGATAACAATTCCTGACCTTTACTTGTAGTAAATAAATAACAAAAAATATAAAGCACATATGTAGATACGTCAAAATTATGGAACTTTTTTTTTTTATAAATACTGTAAATGGGAGATGGCGAGGTAACCATGAAATGATGTAAGTCAAGTCCGAAGTAACCTGAGGACTGACTGTATTGGAAAAACCCTTGCCCCACCTTCTGTAGTTTCTGAGGCCCATTAAGAACTGAGAACAACAATTAGCCTCGAGGCAGAAGCAATTGCCCCACCCTGTTGGGAAACCTCTCACCCCACCTGTAGATTGCTTGAGGCTTCTCAAGAAGGAATCCAATCAATCTGCAGGCAGAAGCAGGTCTCTGGAGGCTTTGAGTTTTTATCTAATCTAAGTAATCAGTAAGAGCTATTGGGTCCCTACCATAAATACCACCCAAGACTGCCCAGAGAGACAAAAGCCAGCGGAACCCCAAGTGCTTGCAGCTGACACCTGTAGGACCAGCTCTGTTGGGGGAAGGGAGCACAGGTGAGAACAGGGACAATCAAGGAGTGAAACTCAAGGCAGACCCAGCCTCTGGGCTAAGGAGTCCCCAACCACTGGACTACCAGGGACTTTAACCTCTCAGAACTCAGTCAGGTTGCCCAGGGCCAAAACGGGACAGTGACTCACATTCAGCTGCACTAAAAAAGCTTCCATGGGCCAGGATAGACACATCACGGATCCAGATTCAACAACATCAGAGCAAAAGCCAGCGAGCCCTACAAATAGTGGACCCAAAGCACCTGTATAACAAACTGGCATGACAACATTGGGGTTGAACCTCAGTGGCAGGAAGTCAGAGGGGAGATCCCTCCCATAAACAGGACACCCAGGACTGGGGTGACACAGACCTGCAGAGCAATGCACACCAGACCACTGTCACCCTGGAGGGTGGGTGTGGCAGCCAAGACAGATGGGTGCACCACCCTGAGAGCCACTCACTGGGCAGCCATGCCAAACTCCCGGGCTTGCACATTCTCTCTGTGGAAAGGTGGGGGAGGTGCTGGGCTTCAAGGCTGGGGTCAGGGTGGGAGCCAATGTGCCCCAGGAATTGACTGGTGGTGCGGAATGACCGCGGTTATCCACAGCCAGGGACTAGCAGAGAACTGGAGAGGATCTGCTGGGATTTTCCCACTGGTTCTTAGGTGCCTTTGTGGAATTACTCCTTGTTGTTATCACTGCTTCTTTTACTTATCCATGCAACAAACACTCATTCAAGTAAATTTTCACTATATTCTGAATGGACAGATTCTTTTTAAAATATGGCATTTTTATATAACACTAGTAACACAATGATTCTTCCTAGAACAGAGAAATGTGTTACAACAGAATAAAATTTGGACAAGAAACCATGTTTCAAAAGGCAGCGGGGCTGGAGCTAGCTAGTGCCCGGGCACCTATGTTCGCTGTGTGTTCATGGATGACTGGGTATTAAAAGGCTTAGTCACATGATCCTGGACCCAGGCCCACCTTGTAATGCACCCACTCACTGTTCTGAAACTGGGTAAAACAGGGTCTGAATCAAGCATTTATTCTTCCTTTCAGAGTAAGAAAATAATTGAAGGAAAACTTCTTATTCTAGAAAAATGCTAATAAGTTTAGCAGGATAATAGTTAGAGAAATCAACATTTTCCTACACCTAGTGACATGATCGGCCTGCACAATGATCAGCAATGGCTTCAAAATGATGAGTGGAAATTTTGTGGGACTGACAGCACCTGGACGCAGGAATCAACTGGGACATTTATAGAAAGAAGACACCAGATGACATGCATGTTCTGACATGGTGCAATATGAAGCAATACACTGTACCAACAAGTAGGAAACATTATTTCCAAAAGAAAACACACTGATGCCGCTCCTTGGCTTAGCAGTGTATAGAGATCATGGGTCATGGAAGACCATGCCAAACACAATCAAGAGAGAAATCAGCTCAACCCAGAATGTGGGAACTTTTACAGAAGAAACAACCAAGTGTGTTTGACAAGTAGTTGATATGAAAAAAGGGGGAGGAAAGGGAAATTCTTAATGAAACACAGCTTATGGTTGGACATATTTGAGATCTTAATTGTTTAATAAAAAGTAACTCCAAAAAGGTATTTTGCCACAATCAGGAGAAAATGAGCACGTATTGAGTATTAGATGATAATAAGCAATCCTATCTAAAAAAAGAGTAATATGCAAATTGATTGTACCTCTGCTACACCCACAAGCCACACCCACCAGCCAATCAGGAGCGAGTATGCAAATTAACCCTACTAAGATGACTGTGGCCACAGAGAGAGCAGGAGGCTTGGGTTTCCCTGGCAATGGAGGAAGCCAAGCTTTCCGCACACTCTGGCCAGCCCTGGACTCCAATCAAGGCTACAAAGTTTCAATTATAGAAGATAAATAAATCCCAACCAAAATGGCAGCAGCCACAGAGCTGTAGAGAGCAGGAAGCTTGAGTTGCCCCTGGCGATGGAGGAAGCCAAGCTTTGCAGCCCTGGCCTGCCTTGGCCTCCGCTGGAGGCTACAAAGTTTCAATTATAGAAGATAAATAAATCCCACATACCAGGGCCTCCACTTGGGTCCCCAGAGAGTGTGGCTGGCCTGCAAACCACCACAGGCCCCTCGCCCAGGCTGCCCCATCCCCCAAGGGAACCCCCACCCTGATCCAGGACACCCTTCAGGGCAAATGAGCTGGCCCCCACCCCTGCACCAGGACTCTATCCTATCTAATAAAAGAGTAATATGCAAATAGACCATCACTCCAACACACAAGTTGGATTTCCCCATGTGGCCAAAGATAGCTTCCCCCATGTGGACACAAGATGACCACCACAAGATGGCCAGCAGGGGAGGACAGTGTGGGGGACCAGGCCTGCAAGGGAGGGCAGTTGGGGGCAATCAAGCCTGAAGGGGAGAGCAGTTAGGGGTGACCAGGCCAGCAGAGGAAAGAAGTTGGGAGCAACTGGGCCTGCAGGGAAGGGCAGTTAGGGGGGGACCCAGGTCTGCAGGGAAGAGCAGTTGTGGGGACAAAGCCTGCAGGGGAGGGCAGTTAGGGGCAAACAGGCTGGCAGGGGAGCAGTTAGGCATCAATCAGGCTGGCAGGGGAGTGGTTAGGGGCAATCAGGAAGGCAGGCAGGCGAGCAGTTGGGAGCCATCAGTCCTGGATTGTGAGAGGCATGTCCGACTGCCCGTTTAGGCCCGATCCCAGGATCCCAGTTTGGAGAGGGTGCAGGCTGGGCTGAGGGACACTCCCCCATGCATGAATTTCGTGCTCTGGGCCTCTAGTTACTTATAAAATTTGTGGTTTATTTGTTGTAATAATGATATTGTATTTGCATACTTTTACACTCATATCACTGCCTTGTATCCAGGTAAAGTGATATGATGCCTGGCATTTACTTAAAATACTCTTGTACCCAAAACAAGGAAATGTGGGGGAATATATTGATGGATGAAAGAAGAATGGCAGGTTTTGATCATTGATGTTGATGGGTGATAGGTGCTACATAAGTGCATGTTTGAAAATGTTCGTAATAAGAGGTGTCAAAATAGTATAAATAGAAAAATTAGAATCATCAGATTAGTACAACAGTATTTAGCCAGTGTTTATTGTGCATAGGAGAACTGGGAGCTTTCAAATTCAAAGCTGATATGAAGCTCAGGGCCATGATGTCATAGCATGGTAAGGTAAAAATTAGGAAGTTGTTTAACTTTGATGATAACTGGTTATTACAATGGAGGTTTCTGCAGGGGACTAGTTAAAAGTGATTATTTCATACCAGTTTAGGAAGGTGACTTAAGTTTCTTTTATGATTATCAGAGGCATTTATAAGAAATAACCTAAGTTTAGTTTCATTTCTGTTCATGAAATGTTCAATTTAATTTTGTTTATGTGGCTAAATGGTTTTGTCTGCTCAGGGAATTTTCAAGTTTAGTTTTTTGTATTTTACTTTAATAAAGGTAAAAGAAAAATACCTTTGCAAATTAATTATTAGCTGTGTAATATTGAACAAGTTCTTAACCTTCTGGGTTCTTATTTTCTTATGACTATAATAGGGATGATAATGTTTTCCATCCCTCCAACACTTTGAAGATTTAATGACTATAATGGGCCTGCATAATAGTAAGTACTTAATAATGCAAAAATCCCTTTGGATACAATAAAAACCCCAAAGGAAACCCTTAAATTCTCATTAATACTAGTGTTTTTCAGTGGGCAGGTTCCAGATCAGCAAGTCTTCCAACAGTCTTCTTTTTGAATCCAGGCTTGAACATGTGACCTTGTGGATGTTCCTGAGGGCACAGTTCTGTCTCACTTCTACATTCCCAGTACAGAACACAGTGCTGGCCATGAGCGAGGATACCATGAGTATTGATTGGCTGACTGACTGACCAACCAAATAAACGAATGACTGAATGATGCCCAGTAATCTAGTACATTAAGGCATAATCAAGGTCAAGTGGGTAAAAAGATAAAATACAGAAAATTAGAGCTGTGGTAAAGAAAGAGTTTGTGAGAAGGAGGCATATAATCTCTGGATAAAAAAGGTGCAGTGGCAATATGCACATGAGGAAAGGGCAGGGAAAGGCAGGCCAAGAGTCTTGGGAAGTGTACGAAGATGGTGGAGAAAGGGGATATATATATATATATATATATATATATATATATATATATAGAGAGAGAGAGAGAGAGAGAGAGAGAGAGAGAGAGAGAGAGAGAGGAAACAAATGCAATCTTGCTCAAAGAGAATGAAACCACTTTTCAACATTCTTGAGACCAGCTGAGCATTCCTTCAGGTTGAAACTTTACAAGCTGCAGACAGAGATGTAGTTCAAGATTGAAATAAGTTTCCTTGAAAATTTACTCTACCTCAGTTTTACAAAAGTCAGTTTTAGAAATACCTGAAACCAGAAGTGCATCTTTAAGAGCAGACAATGATAAGTTCAACTAAGTGAGGCATTAACATGGAAGGGAAGAGTTTAAGAAAAAGGCATGAAGGTAAGATCTGGGGAGAGACTATTTAGGATCAGCCAGAAATGTAAGGAAATGGGTAAGATCTGAGAAAACCAATTAAATATGTCACTTTGGGGTTTTGAGGAACTAGAACGAACACAAAAGGGATTGTTAAAGCAACAGCTCAGCAAAAGAATTTCATTTAGCTACAAGAGAAAACGAATACTTCAAGTTGAGCTCCATTAAAGGAAAATGGCAGTGTAATAGGAAATGTTACAGACATTGTGTCTCATTATAGAAGAGAAAATCTTTTTGAAAGCAATATCAAAATAAGAAATGAAATAAGAAATTAAAGGAATTGTAACATATTCTACTGTATGTTGTTATTTTTTAAATGCTGTATTTTAAGGTTTCTGTTAATCAATAATGTATATATATAAAGAGGTAATATGCAAATTAGCTGGGATGCCATAACAGTCACAACCGGCTCAGGATGAGGCTGTGTGCGCAGATGGGCAGGAGGGGACAGTGTGCATGGTGAGGCAAGCCACGGATGGCTCAGGCCCAGAAACAGGGGGCCTGCCCAATCTGCAGCGGTGTGGTTAGAGCAGGCCTGGAGTGGACACACACAGGGGGGCCTGCTAGCTGGGGCATGCCAGCAGTCTGGCCTCTGTGCATGAGCTGCAGAGAAAACATCTTTTCTGACCGCTCATTGGCTAAGTTCCCCATATGCCACTTGCAGTGTTCTTGGTAACTTGGGTAATAAGAATCCAAGAAAGTGATCTAGGGTTTTTCCACCTCACTCCTGGAGGAAAAAATGAAGGTCTGCTGCTGGAGGGGTTAAGAAATATCCTGCCCTAGCCAGTTTGGCTCAGTGGATAAAGCTTTGGCCTATGGACAGCAAGGTCTCGTTCAATTCTGACCAAGGGCATGTACCTAGGTTGCAGGCTCCTCCCTGGCTGGGGCCCAGGTCAGGGCTCATGCAGGAGGCAACCAATCAAAGTGTTCCTCTCACTTTGATGTTTCTGTCTGTCTTTCCCTCTCTCTTCCACCCTCTCTAAAAATCAATGGAAAAATATCCTCAGGTGAGGATTAAAAAAAGAAGAAGAAGAAAGAAATATCATATCCTATGAAAGAGACATCTTGAAGATGCCTAAAAAAAGTTGTCATTTTTCCATGGTGAAGGGACTGGAGTTCATGTTGATGAAAACACCTTGGCGGCTTCCCCTGATCGGCCTAGTCACCTCCCACAGAGGGAGGCCAGACTGCAGCTTAGGCCCACAGTAGGATATCAGTAGGACATCCCCTTACGGCTCCCAGACTGTGAGAGAGGGCAGGCTGGTCTGAGGGCCTCCCCCCCGCCCCGCCCCAGTGCATGAATTTTGTTCATCGGGTCTCTAGTAGATTAATAATAGAGTCAAGTTTAAGGCAATCAGTTCATCTTAAATAACGTAAACAATGTGTAACTCAGTAAATGCCCCCATGCCTCAAGAATTATGCTGCTGTACAGATAGGGATGAATGAGGTGATTTTTCTTTGCAAACCACGTCAAAAAGACTGTGGATAACTGTGATTGCAATTTTGAACTGTCTGCTGTTTTCAGAATTTTGAAGCCTTTTAAGAGATCTGATTAACTTAACATGTCAAACATTATGGTGAATGAGTTCAATTTTTCCAAAGAATAATTAGTCAATGGAATAAATTAACATGAGATATAGTCAAATGCAAAATCATGCCCAGATCAACTGCTTTGTTGAACTTGCCTTTTTGTTCTGTGAAGAGTTTCTGTGACATGATTACTTCACTAACCCAAATGCTTAGAATAAGCTGCCTTTGTTTCTCACCTGGCCCACTGCAAAGGCCTCCTAATTTGTCTCTTTTTAGCCACACTCACCCACCTCCTGCTTGTTCTTTATCCTATCTAATAAAGAGGGAGTATGCTAATTGACCATCACACCCTCTCAAAGATGGCGGTGCCCACAGCCAATAAGGAAGGAATATGCTAATCGACTGTTACGCCATCAAAGATGGCGGCGCCCACAGCCACAAGATGGCAGCGCCCAGTCACCTCAGCCCTGCCAGGGCAGCAGACGTGTGGCACAGCTGGGCCTGCCCCTGGGCAGGTCCGGCCACTCCATGCACCTGCCTCCAGAGTCCCCGAGTCCCCTCAGCCCCCCAGCCACCTAGGGCTGGCCCGAGGCACAGGCAAGCCTCAGATGTCAGCTTCCCAGCTGCCCAGGGCTGCCCGAGGCTCAGGTAACCAGGGCCGTCTGAGGCTTGCGCTGCCGGCAGTGGCAGCAGCAGAGGTGTGATGGGAGAATGGCCTTCCCCTGATCACCGGGTCATCTCCCACCCCTGAGGGCTCCCCGACTGTGAGAGGAGGCAGGCCAGGCTGAGGGCTCCCACTCAAGTGCATGAAAATTCATGCACTGGGCCTCTAGTGTATTATAATATCCACATGATATTGTAAAACCACCAAACTCCCTTTTGAAAAATTTTCAATAACATCCTATTGCACTTGGGATAGAAAATAGATTGGCATGTCTCACAAAACCAGAGTTGGTGAGTTCCCCTCAGGCTCCATCTCATACCACTTTCCAACATTGTCAGGCCTCCTCTTGGCATGTGCCATGTTATGCCAGTCTTCCATCTTCTTGCATGCTCTCCCTCCCTGACCTCCAACACAGTTAACTCCTTCTCACCCTTCAGACTTCAAATCAAATCTCAGAGCCACAGTTACTTGGGAACGCCTTGACTTCCTTGGCCAGCCATGTCCCTCTGTAATGTGCTCTCACCAGTCCCACATCCTCATGATTATCCTTCAAGCCATTCTATCTCCTGCTAAAGCAACCACTCTGCCAAAATTAATCTTCCCAACATCACCACAGTTCTCCTGTTGTCCCGTGCAATGACATCTTTGCCACTTGACATCTTATTAGCATTGACAACTGTCCTTTTTCTTCAACATTCCTTCCTGGTGGTGTGTTAAGGACATCACAACCACCCAGTCTTTTGTACATCAGCCACCAGCTCCCAGTATTACATTTTATTTAATTTTCTTGGCTAGATGCATTCTTCTTAGGACACATTGAGCCAAGTACTAAGCTCTCTATTCTTCTTTATCACACCTCTCTCTGTGTGTGACCTCAGGCAGTGTGTGGCTTTCAGTAACTTACATTTTTGCATCTAAGCCCAGACATCTTTCCTGGACTAAGTCTACTCAGCCATCTACTTTCATCTTCTCTTGAATGGTGATAGTCACCCCAAATTTATCTCAATCAAAACCAGATTCTCTATTAATGCCCCTTCACCTGCACAATAACACACATAAAACCACCTAATTTTAACAAATGATCGTCCCATCCATCTAGTTGGTCAAGCCAAAGCCTAATAGTCATCCTTGATTCATCTCTTCCATTTTGCTAAACTCCAAACACACAACTAATTTTGGTGTATTGTTGGTTCTCTCTTGAAGACCTGTCCCAGATCTGACCATTTTGCTTCAACTCCATGTGGCAACCACATGGGCTACAGCTGCCATCATGCTTCCCAGGATTACTGTAAGTTTCCTCACAGGTCTCCCTGATTTCTCTTGTCTCTCAGAATCCATCCTCAACAGCTTGTCAAAGTGGTTTTTCAATATGGTATATCATCTTGACTCTACTGGTTCAGTTTTTCTGATAGCTTCCAATCACCCCAAATCCTCGCAGTACCCACAAAATCCAAAATGCCTACCCTTGTGGCCTTAACTTTTATGTTTTTACTAAGCTCCTGGTACAACAGCTGCAAGAAAAACTCTAGTTAAATGCCAGCAGGAAGATCACAGAGAAAAATAGAGAGCATAGTGGAAACTAAAACTAAATCCTTATATTTTTCAATAGAAATTTAACAGATTGTAACTACAACTAAAAAATCAAGATGTAACATTTAAGTCTGTTATTTTGAAATATAAATGAAAATATTGAAATAATTAACTGAAATATATAGAAAATGATTGTCTGGGGGACCAAGAATTAGGGATAGTAGGTGTGCTTTGCCCGTGATTTCCAGCTGGCAACAGTACTCTTCTGTGCAAGAGTAAATTCTCCCTGCTGATCCAATTTCAAGTGTTCGTCTCATTCTTGCGACATTGTTGAGAGCATTTCTAACAATATGGGAGCTACTATTTGGGATGTAGCCGCTTGAGAGGGTCATTTGGACCCCCTCCCTAGAGGAGGCATGCCCTATTGTCTCATTATGGTGGCCTCTGGACACTCCGAGCTGGCAACAGACTCCGGATCTAAAGTTGATCAGCAATGCAGGAGAGTGGCCCAGAAAACTGGATGACCAGGCAACTCTATGCATAGACCAAGTTTTGAAAACCTTTGGAGGGACATTACAAGCCCTACTCGTACTCCAGAAATACCACCCCAGACACCATCACCACCTCCTTCAGTAGCCATGTCTCATCACTCCCCCTACAGAGAACAAGGATCTCTTGCTCCTAAGTGAAAATATAGACACTCTTCAGCAGGAAGCAGCTACAGAAAAGACCTTTGCCCTTTCCCCTGAAAGGATTTAGAGCCAAGACCCATATGGGGGAATACAGTAAGCAGTTAGACAGACAAGATCAGAGCAAGGATGGTAAGGCCAGGTACAGAAGGTTGCCAACATGGAAAGCTTGGGTGTTTAGCAACAGGTCTGATAAAGAAGAAATGAATAAAAAGAGGCACATAGGCATATGGGAAAATGAAGAATGGTGACTCTGATAATTAATGAAGAGGCCCAGGAGCTATTGATTTTTTAAGACCAATTGTTATTTCCTCATAGGAACCCCAGGTACAATTGACAGTAGGGAACAATTTGATTGATTTTTCATTTGATGATGGAGCCACCTATTTGATTTTAAATACAATAATAACTAAAAGCAGACAGGAAACCATCTTGGTAGTGGGATTATCAGACAGATGCAACAAAAGGCCTTTCTCCCACCCCTAGAGTGTCAATTAGGAGACTTTAAATTGCATGTACCTAAAGCATTAATCATTATAGTCAATGAAACTGCTTCTTCACTTGCCAACCTGCAAAAGTTCCAGCTAAAGTTCTCTTAGAAAACCAAATTGCCTTAGTCTACAGGTTGGCAAAACAAGGAGATGTATAACATCACACCACAGCTCAAATAGAGACAAGCACCCCTGAGGTCAGAGAACACACTACCTGGCTTCATCAACCATTAGACCATCACATGCCACTCTTTGAAGGAACCTGAGATTGGTGTGCGAGTCTGCTCTCATGGATATCTCAAGGACTCAGGTCCATATTAGGAGGAATTTCAATGTAGGTTTAACCATTCTCCTTTTTTACATATATATATACTAGAGGCCCAGTGCACAGATCCATGCACATTGAAAGGAAATTAATTAGAAGGTGGCTGGCGGGACAGGACTGGGGGAGACAGGCCAGACATGTCCTGGAGCAAACCTCCAGTGGTCCCTCCCAGGCCAGCCCCACTTGAGGTGGCGCTGGGCCTCGAAGGGTATCTGTGGAATGAGCAGGGTCCCTCTGACAGGTGAGGGCCCTCGGCCTGGCCTGGGGGGATTAGGCCGAAGATGGCAGTCTGACATCCCCCTAGGGGTCCCAGAGTGCCAGAGGGCACTCTGCAAAGTTGCTGTCGCTCAGCAGCTCCTACACTGAGCATCTGCCCCCTAGTGGTCAATGCACATCAAAATATATATATGTTGTTTTTGTTGATTTTGGAGAGGGAGGGAGAGGGAGAGAGACATAGAAACATCAATGAGAGAGAATCAATGGTTGGCTGCCTCCTGCACGCCCCTCACTGGGGATCAAGACTGCAACCGGGGCATGTGCCCTTGACCAGAATCGAACCCGGGACCCTTCATTCCACAGGCTGACACTCTACCCACTGACCCAAACTGGCTCGGGCCCATTCTGTTTATAATGCTTGTCTATATTGTTCTAAACCTTCTTATGACTTGTTTTTTACATGCAGGAAAAATTGCATCTGCCTGACAGGCACCGCTAAGAAATATATCTGCTTTTAACTCACAAGATTTTACTTTACACCAGGCTCAAGTTTTTCATTCCCCCAGAAGATTCAGAAGACATCAAAAGCTCCATAGATGTGAAGAAAGAATTGACAGTGGTGAATTGTAACAGGGGATAAAAATTTTATACTACTCTATGAAATGGAATTAGAATAAAATGTACTAATCTATACTAATAATAGCCTAGTGCCATCACAACCATAAACGACCAGACAGATGACTGGTCACCATCAGGGGACCTCACCTGGATCGGGGGCACTGCTGGCCTGCAAACCACTGGTGGCCCCTCGCCCAGGCCAAGGCGGCGCTGAGAGCCAGGCATGTGCAGTGCAGTCTTTTAAAAATAAAGAAAGGGCAGCTTCTCAAAGTGCAATCACCAAGGCGCAGCTCTGCACAGGCACACTGGGCCCACCGCCAGGCGCGGAGTCCTGAGCACATGTGGCCTGGCGGCCTCTGGGGCTGTGCAGATGGATGGACCACACTGGACAGCGCTAAGGGCCACAGAGGTACAGAGCTGTTAGGGCAATGGCCCGCAGGGTCAGTGAGGCTGGGGTACCAGGTAGGCCCCAGGTCCTCAGGTGCCACTTGGGGAGCATGGCCATCCAGAGTAGGGGGAAAAAGCCCTTCTTTCCAGAACACGGATGGTTTAAATGTGCTTAGAGAAACTGCAGGGTACCGACATAGCTATGTCAGTTCCCCCAGCCACCTGTCGGTGCCCTTCCGCAGGCTTCACTGTGTAGGCCAGGACGTGGCCATGGCAGCTGGACTCACCCCCAGCGTCGCCTCAGCATCACGACTTCATAATGTCACCCGCTAGTGGCTATCGCTGCTAGCCTGTGGGCCCCGTGAACCGGCACCATGCAGACTCAGGTCAGCTCTCTCTGTTCCCGTTGAAAGGACACCGTATGTGATGGGTGCTGTTGATTCCTTAAGGTTGAAACGGAGCAGCCTGAACTTGCTTACGACACGACCTTTTGTCTGTATTTTACCACACAGTCTTCTCAGGCTCAGGGAACCAGCAGCCACTGGAGCGCCAGCTTGGCCATCCCACACAGCCAGACGCCACCAGGAAGCACAGAAATGCCAAAGCGCCAGTGGAACCCATCGCAAAACAGACCCCAGTTCACATACTGGAGCGGAAACAAGAAAACAGTGGCACCTGTTGGACCTCAGCTGGGACTGTGCCCGTGGGTCTGTCTGCAGGGTTCCTGGACCCTGGCCGTGGCCCAATGGCCGAGGAAGCGTTGCAAGCCTTGATTCTGGAATTACGGATCTTAGCAAGTAGGCAGGTGCACAAAGGTGGAGTTGAAGATAGAAAGGTTAGACTGGGTGTAAGTATGTGCATTTATAGACATATATGCCCATTTCCCCCAGTCTTTTTCTGAGCTATATGAGAGCATGCTCTACACATGACAGGATGCCCGGATACTCCCCTGTGTATTTCCCAAAAGCAGATGCTCCTACGTAACAATGCTTCACCCAACCCCGTGAGGAAATCTCCATTCAAACGGTATTAAGGTTCAATCCACAGACCCCATTTGAATTCTGACAACTGTGTCAACAATGTTCCCCACTCCCCACCCCCAGGATCCCATCCACCTAGGACCGGTCCTCTGTCATTCCTGTCCCTGACAGTTTTTCAGTTTTAATTAAAAACCATAGAGTTTTGCCCTAAAAAAAATAAGTAAATAAAACTAAAAATAAAGACAGATCCCCTGGCACTAAGAGGCGCCTCCCAGCACTGACCGCCCAGCCCCCAACCCCACTCCTAGCAGAGTCCCAGGCTGAGCAACTGGGGTGGGTGTGAGCCCTGTGGCCCCAGGCCCCAGGCCCTGTGAGGGTGGAGAGGTTCGCACTGCAGCTGGTTAACTTTGCTGGGGAGCCCTAATTGGACTGGATAGACTGCAGCTGGTGGTGCTGGCCAGGTTAAGCTCCAGGAAGATGTTTTGTAAGAAGAGTGGGCAAGCCTATTCTCCCAGTAGAGTTTTCTGATCACTGAGAATGATGGAAGGGAGGCCTCCAGAAGTCTCACATGTTAGATAACTGAGCAGGAGAAGAGCACTACAGCTGCATCTCTGCTCTTCATAAGTCGATGCAGGCTCAGACCTGAGCATCTCCCTCTACTGGCTGGCACGCATGCTGGAAGGAGGAGAGGACCCACTGTATGTGGCAAGGAGGCTGGTGAGGTTTGCCAGTGAAGACATAGGTCTGGCAGACCCATCAGCATTACCACACATAGTGGCTGCCTACCAGGGCTATCACTTCATAGGCATGCCCGAATGTGAGGTGCTTCTGGCCCAGTGTGTAGTCTATTTTGCCAGAGCCCCGAAGTCTTTTGAGGTGTACAGCGCCTACAACAAAAGCCTGCCTGCAGAACCACCAGGGGCCTCTGCCCACGCGGCCCCCCTCCCCTCCCCCGTCACCCCCCCCCCCCCCCCCCCCCCCGCACACTGCACCTGAGGAACACACCCACCCGGCTCATGAAGGACCTGGGCTATCTGCAAATACAACCCCATGTACATGAGCCTGTGGACCAGGAACACTTGCCCAAAGAATTGAGAGGTGTGAATTTCTTCACGCAGAGACGATGCTGACTCTTTGAGGCTCTGACAGCAGGAGGATGTTACTTTCTTTTCTTTCTTCTTCTTCTTTTTTCATAGGAATGGCCAGAAGAGAGTAAATGGATTGTAAAGTTGGTTTCCTGGTTAAAGTTAAAACAGCCCAACTTTTTGTGCCAGAAATTTGAGTTTCTTAAGTGGAGGCACAGCTACTTCAGCTAAGTGCGTAATGTTGAATTGTGTTCATTTGCATTCTCCAATGGCTATGCATATGGAAGTGTCTGGCAGCTTTGAATTAAGCAATGAATTAATGTTATAAGGGATTATTTATTTTGTCATCGTATTTAAATCATAATGTCATTTCAGAATTCAGTTCTGTAGAATTTTTCCCTTTAAAAATGTATATTCTGTGTAGATTTTAATTGGTAAAAAAAAATGTAATTGTGATTTAATACTGCATAGTGTTCTGGAGTAGTTTTTTATATGCAAAGGTCTTATGAGCAAATAAAACTATTTCAAAGTTAAAAAAAAAAACTTTTCTGGGGAGGCCAGTGGGACTCCGGTGTGTTCAAGGGCAGCCTGTTTATGCTGGGACCTGGGTACGTGGCTGCGCACACGCTGTGGGCATGTGCTGGGAGCCTAGCGCAGGCATCATATGGACATTTGTGCGTGAAAAGGTGTGCACACACTTTTGTGTGCATAAATACATCTGTTTCTCAGAAGTGTACCTGGAAAGGTGCTTTATCTGTAATAGGCAGTTTTCAAAATGTAATCCAGAGCAAGGGATTTGTAGCAAAAACACACACACAAGAAAAGGTTTTGATACTAAACACAAAGCTGTAATTGAAAGTGTTTATGCACAAATGTACTGTGAATCAAACATATGGTGATATTTATCATCTGGTGGGTCTGTTTGAAAAGTTTGGTCGATCAGTTCTCATTTTACAAAAATAAAATAATGTGACTAACTGATTACTAAATATATACTTCTAAGGCAAAGTAGTTTACCCACTTTGTGTACTTTTTGCACATGTGTAGCACATCAAGGCTGTTTATAAAGTATAACTTGGATGATGTGATAATATGGTTGAGGAAGGGGGTATGGCTGGTTGTTTTTAAAAATTAGGCACCTCACAGTTTTTAAGACAAATGTGTCAACCTAAAACCTTCAGAAGGCAGAGTCAGGGGTCTTCTAAGACCTTAGTATAGGCCTAAGACATAAAAAAGCAGCTACCTTTTTAGGATGTAGCCTGAAAGAAACCTGTTATTTTCAGTTATTACTGTCTTCAAAGTAAAATAACATTTTTGCAACCTTTTAATGTGAGGGTTGTTTTTTTTTCATACTTTCATTACAATATTTGAAATAGGTGTTGTCATTATTTTAAAGCAATCATTTTTTTCCTCTCAATATCAGAGCCCTAAATTTTCACACAAACCCCAAAAATGTTTATTTGAAGTAACTTATGCATCTGAACTCTGGATGGCCTAATTCAACATTACACACTTAGCTGAAATAGCTGTGCCTCCACTTAAGAAACTCTCCAGGTGCTGGCAGGGGAGGCCAGTTGGCAGTGGGGGTGGGGGAGGGTGATCAGGCCAGGAGGGGAGCAGTTAGGCTGAGTTAGGCTGGCAGGTGAAATAGTTAGGGACAATCAGGCAGGCAGGCAGGCAGGCAAGCAGTTGGGATCCAGCAGTCCTGGATTGTGAGAGGGATATCCAACTGCTGGTTTAGGCCCAATCCCTGTAGAATCTGGCCTAAACTGGCAGTCGGACATCCCCCAAGGGATCCCAGATTGGAGAGGGTGCAGGCCGGGCTGAGGGACACCCCCCCACCCGTGCACAAATTTTATGCACTGGGCCACTAGTTATACTGATAAAAGGGTAATATGCTAATTAGACCAGGTGACCAGACATCTTCCAGATGTCCCACTTCCTTCCGGACAGTTAGGGGTTGACCAGGCCCGCAGGGGGCATTTGGGGGGCGGCCAAGCCATCAGGGGGGCAGTTGGGTGGCCAGGCTAGCATGGGGGAAGTTGGGGGGTGAGTAGGCAGGCCTGCAAGGGGACAGTTGGGGACTGACCAGGCCAGCAGGGGGCAGTTGGAGGATGGCCAGGCTGGCAGGAAGGCAGTTGGGGGGCAACCAGGCCAGCAGGGGGGCAGTTGGGGGGTGACCAGGCTGGCAGAGGAGGGCAGTTGGGGATGATCAGGCTGTCAGGGAAGGGCAGTTAGAGGTGATCAGGCTGGCAGGAGAGAGCATTTGGAGGAAATCAGGCCAGCAGGGGAGCAGTTAGGGGCAACCAGGCAGGCAGGCAGGTGAGTGATTAGGAGCCAACAGTCCTGGATTGTGAGAGGGATGTCTGACTGCTGGTTTAGACTAGATCCTGCAGTCAGAAATCCCTCAAGGGGCCCCAGATTGGAGAGGGTGCAAGCTGGCTGAGGAACACCCCCCCCCCAATACACAAACTTCATGCACCGGGCCTCTAGTCCTTGGAATAAGATGCAACAGGGTGACGAAATAAACCACAGCCATCAAAGCCTACCCTTCATTTCATCATATGGAAGTTTTACTCAACTGGCCCATATTCGCTCCAGATGTCTCCTTTTATTAGCATAAAAGCTAGAATAATTAAAATCAGGGGTCAGCACCTGCTCTGGCTTAGCTCTCCCCAGACTTGAATAAGCACTTAAATTTTCTGAAAGAACTTCTTAAAATGCACATTTATAATTCAATACACTTGGGATTCTGCATTTCTCAGAAGCTTCCAAGTGGTTCTGGTACTTATGGTCCCTGGAGTCTGATTTAAATCTCCATGGGCTCATGTTTCCTACACAGGAAATACAAATAATTCAGGAGTAAGGAGGCACATGACTGAACTCTGTTTAGATAGGCACTGTCATCAATAAGCCTCTTTTAAACTAGAAATAACCTAAGAGCATCACTTTTGGAAAGAGGGAAGGAATTAGACATAAATCAGGTCCTGCTGTGTGACAGCCACTGTGCACAGTGCTGTCCATCTAATGTAACACTGAGAATCAGATACGAACTTATGAACTTTTTCAAAGTCGTCTGGGCAACAAATGGCCATTGTATGTTTCGGTGATTTGAACTCAGTTCTCTCTGATCCCAGTACTTTTAGGATCTCCATTATTTCTGCTTCTCTGAATATTAGTTAATAATACTTTCAATTCAGTTCAATAGATATATAGATAGAGATCAGTTGTATATGTGTGTGTGTGGTGGGGGGGATACAAAGAACACAGAGGAGGAACACATTGATGAATAAAACAAGTACAAGCCTGCCACGAGTTCAAGCAGAAGGAAAGACACATGAAGAGATCACACTGGGGTCTGTGCCAAGCGCTGTGATGGAGGCACTGGCTGAAAGGTACTCTTAGCTCAGAAGGAAGAGTGGATACCTCAGCTATTTTTGAAGAGAAAGGAGGAGTTTATTTGCCTAAGGAAGGTCTATACTATACATTGCCAGGTGGAGGAGATAGCTGGAGAAAAGTCATAGAATTATGACATAGACAGTATGTCATTTAAAGATAACTTTTGCTTAATAATCAAGGCAGATTCCTTCTCTTACCAATTCCAAAGATAACTAATAGTTAATTTTTATAAGTTCTGAGCTTTAAGACATAGACATATCAGTAGATGGGTTCATTGGAAAAATCCCCTCATTCATTTTAGTATATACAATTAGGGGAAAAAAAGCATATTTTACTCATAATAATTTCTTAGGCTACAGCTGATAAAGCAAGCAAAAAAAGAAACTAATCCACACTTAAATTCCATGAACTTAACCTATGCACTGCCTCCTGTCCTGTGCCTGAGATGATTGGCAATGATGGCAGCCAATTATAGCTTTGTTTTTCTTATCTTGGGCTCTGAGAGGTGGGCTTTCTCTACTCTTTGTCAGAGAACTATTACAAAGCAGCAGGCACATAGAATTATAATGACACCCTACAAGATAAAAAGTCTGGATAATATCAAGCTCATGGCAATCACTTAAGTAACATATATACATAAGTTGTTCCCAGGCACACATTACTGAGTCATGTAAAATTAGTTCACCAAACAACAAAAATATACTCACTGACCACTGTCCTCTGATACATTCGAGTAAAGAACTAATGCCCTGTGCTGCAACTGGGCAGTGCTATGCTGAACACAAGTCTACTGAGCGATCTTCCAGCTACCACCTCCTAGCTACCACCTTCCATTGTCACCTTCCAGCTGCCACCTTCCAGCTACCACCTTCCAGCTAGCACCTCCTAGCTACCACCTTCCATTGTCACCTTCCAGCTGCCACCTTCCAGCTACCACCTTCCAGCTGCCACCTTCCAGCTACCACCTTCCAGCTGCCACCTTCCAGCTGCCACCTTCCAGCTACCACCTTCCAGCTACCACCTTCCAGCTGTCACCTTCCAGCTACCACCTTCCAGCTACCACCTTCCAGCTACCACCTTCCATTGTCACCTTCCAGCTGCCACCTTCCAGCTACCAACTTCCAACTGTCACCTTCCAACTGTCACCTTCCAGCTACCACCTTCCAGCGACCACCTTCTAGGCCAAGACAATAGGGACACTGTTTCATGGCTCATTCTGACACAAGTTAAATGCTATGAGGCCCGAATTTCCCAAAGTCTTAAAGATTTCAATCAAATCTAAATTACTCATGGTCATAATGCAAATAATAAGCCCCACTAGCCATTACTCATCTTGCTTTGCTCTTATTTACTTACTAGAGGCCTGGTGCACTAGCTGTGAGCCCACTGGCGAGCCCTGCTTCTGGCTGAGCGGTGCTCCCCTGTGGGAGCGCACTGAGCATCTGCCCCATGGTGGTCAGTGGACATCATAGTGACTGGTCGTTCCGCCATTTGGTCCATTTGCTTATTAGCATTTTATTATATAAGATTATATAAGATTGATCCAAATATTATGGGATATTTGTGTTTTCTTATGGAAATGAAAATAAAACTGGTTACCTTAATTAGTCTATAAGTAATAACCAATTTCAGTCAGATTAAATACTTAAAAGAAAAAAAGTTGAAAACAGTAAAGATTGTTTTATGACCTCCTATAGGAAATATCTTAAAAGGACATGACAAGGTCAAATTTAAAGAAATTAATAAATTCAATCAATACTAATTTTAAAACTTCTCTTTATCCAAAAGAATATCAGAAGTGCAAAAATAATTTCTTAGAAAACTAGACAATAATATTTGGACCCTCAAAATATTACACTCTAAGATATATAAGGAAATGTGAAATAGTAAGAAAGAGACATGGACAAGGAGGTTCACAGTGGGCTGCTTCTAATTACCAGTAGCTGGAAATAGTCTAAATGCACCTCAAGGGGAACATGGATGAGTAAACTGAGGTGTATTCAGACCTTTTAATACTAAACAATAGCTTGAAGGAATGAATTAGGTATAACGTGACTGAATTTATAAACATAATTCTGATTTTTTAAAAAAACAAGGATGCAAATGATGAATGAATTATAAAACTGTATGTATAATATTTAAAAAGAAAGTAATGCCATACATGTAGTAAATGTAGCGACATTCATAGGAATAATAAAACACCAAATGCAAAATTATGATACCCTCTGGTTAGAGAGAAGGGTTTTCCTGAGAAAGGGAACACCAGATACTTCAAATATTTTCGTACTACTTGATTCCTTAATCAAGATTTTATGTACATAAATATTTATTTTATTATCTTGTGTACCCATTAATATGCTATAAAAATATTAAGATAATTATATTTTTGAAAGAGTAAAAAAAGGTGAGCTGATAGGTTCATCTGACAAATAATTCAAGATAAACTACCACAAAGAAAGATAAAACATTAAAAGAAAAAAGAGTTGAGATACACATATTCTAAAAAGTTCTAACAGTATTTCTGAATAGAAACTAGAATGGCAGAAGTATACACAAATCAATAATAAGAGAAACCTCTTAGAATTCAAAAGGGATGCAAAACCTCAAATAGGGCCCAAATAATGCCAAATTAAGGCCCATAAGTACACATAAAGAATACCTGAGGAAAAGAATAATCAAAAGCTCTTATAGATAGAAATAAACAACTTACTCAGGAAAAATAATTAAATGTGTATAATACTCCACTGACAGCATTAAGTGAATAAAGACAATAAAATCATTTTCTCGGATTGTAAAGGAAAATATTTTGGTCAAGAATTCTCTACTCAGGAAATGTGTTATTCAAGGATAAAGGCAGCCAGTCAAGATGGCAAAATAAGTAAATTTCTGTGCTTCCTTCCATGACCACATCAAAAATACAACTAAATTATGGAACAACCATCATTGAGATCCTCCTGGAGACTAGCTGAACAGAAGTCGTAACTAAGGATATCAAAAGGAAGCTACTTCAAGACTAGCAGAAGGGGCAGAAACATGAGCCAGACTGGCCCCACACTCATGGTGTGGTTGTTAAAAAATCAAGGAATATCTCAGCTGCAGAAATCTCCCCTGAGTAATGGGGGGGGGGGGGGGAGGGGGGCGGGGTCCCAGTCCCACTCCAGGCTCCCCAAACCAGGGCTCCAGCACAAGGGAGGGAAGTCCCCATAATGCAGGCTGTAAAAATCTGCAAAATTGCATCCTGGTGAGATGAAAGGATAATGGAGACTTAGGAACTGCAAGCCTAAGGGCCCACATATAGATTCACCCAGAAACTCACTCATTCTGAGCTTCAGTTCTGGGGAAGCAGCTCGAAAGTGCCAGGAACATGTGGGCAGAGATGAACTGACGAGCTTCAGGAGAGGGCTAAATGGGTAGGGGCGGGTAGATCTCTCCAGGAACATATCACTACAGACACAATTTTTTCTTTGTTGAGCTCTCCTCCAACCAAGCCAGAAAGGGAAGATGGCCACCATATCTGAACTCTCCATTAACTTGGCTAACACGGTTAGTACAGAACTAGCAATTCTCTAAAACCCCACGTAATCCAACTTATGTGTGTGGCCCAAATGACTGCGAGCGGCTTTCCCACACAAGCAGCCTTCCTCAACGACATGCTGTGAATTTTCTAAAAACTCTCAAAGGTCCACCAACCCTAAACAGGCAGCAGCTGGCCTCAGTGAGCCTGGTACCCATTGCTAAGTGGCCAAGCCCAGCACTAGTGGCAGCTATCCTCATTTTGCTTCACAGCCTCTCTCAGGCATCTCCAAGCCCGGCACAACCAAACACAGATAAATTTGTAGCTTACACCAGGTGACTCGAGGCCAGCCCCAGGCAGCAAGTGACTGTGGCCTGGCCTGGAGTTTCTCAAAGAGGCCCCAGAACCAATACTCTATGTGGCCAGTTTAAGAAACATCAGCACATCACTCAAGCAGCTCCACAAAGAACACACCCATAAGGCAGAATGAGCAGGCATACGAGCCCTGTTTAAGTGAGCCATTTACCATAAGGGCATCCCCCAGAAAACAACCTGTCAAGTATTGTCATGACTATTCCTCACAATCAGCCAGCCTGGGAGTCAATTTCACCCACGATGTGCCTACAAGGCTCAACTACAACAGGAGGCAACACACAACCCATTCAAGAAACACCCCTGGAGCACCCAGTTGAGGCAACCGGGGAAACTGTACCACTGAGCCTTGAAAGGGTGCCCACTACAGAAGGCCACTTTTCCAAGAATGGAACACAGAGTAGATTTACTTAATACATAGAAATAAGCACAGCCATAATGAGGAGAACAAGAATCATGTCCCAAATGAAAGAAGAGGACAAAACTCCGTAAAAAAAGAATGAAACACAAGCAATCTAATAGATGCAGAGTTAAAACACTGGCATAAAAATGTTCAATGCACCTAAGAGAAGAACAGATGAACTCAGTAAGAAATTACACAAAGAGATAGAAAACATAGAAATGGAAATAGAAAACAGTTAAAAGCATTAGTCAGAAAGGAAAAATATTCTAGAAGAAATCAACAGGAGACTAGATGAAGCAGAATACTGAATCACTGATCTGGACAAATATGGTACAGAAAACCCCAATCAGAATAATGAAATAAAAAAAGAATTTTAAAAAATGAGGATAATTTAAAGGACATCTGGGACAACATTAACCATACCAACATTTGCATCACAGTGGTACCAAAAGGAGAAGAGAGAGAAAGCAAGAGACTGAGAACCTATAAGAGGAAATATTGACTGAAAACATCCCTAATCTGGTGAAGGAAATAGACATAAAAGTCCAGAAAGGACAGAAAGTCCCAAACAGGATGAACCCAAAGAGGCCCACATGAAGACACACCATAATTAAAACTCAAAATGTTAAAGACCAAAAGAGAATCTTAAAAGTAGCAAGATAAAAACAGTTAGTTACATACAAGGGAGCTCCCATAAGACTGTCAGCTGAATTTGCAATAGAAACTTTGCAGTTTAAAAAGAATTGACATGATATATTCAAAGCAATAATTAAAGGAACTACAACCAAGATTACTCTAAGCAGCCAGGCTATCATTTAGAATCACAGGAGATATAGAGAGTTTTGCATAGAAGAAAAAATCTAAAGAAGTTCTTCACCACTAAACCAGTATTATAAGAAATATTAAAGGAGTGTTCTTAAGAAGAAAAGAAAAAATATTAATAAGAACATGTAGGAAACAAAATAAATTCTCCATGATGAAGGCAAACACATAATAAAAGCAGTGGATCAATTCAATCAACTATATTTAAAGCTAGTACAAAGATTAAATGAAAAAATAAGGAGATTATTTTATATTACAACAATGAATCACACATTGTTGCCTACAAGAGACCCACTTAAGCTCAAAAGACAGAAAAAGAGAGAGAGAGAAACTAAAAGGATGGAAAAAGGTATTTCATGCAAATAAAAACAAAAAAGATAAAGTATCAATAATTATATAGAACAAAATACTTTAAGATGAAGGCAGTAAGAAAAGAAAGAGAACCAAGATGGCGGCATAGGTAAATGTCTGTATTCACCCTCCCACAACCACATCAAAATTACAACTAAAATACGGAACAACCATCATTCACAACTGTCTGAAAGCTGGCTGAATGGAAGGCCTACAACTAGAGAAGTAAGAAAGAAAGCACATTGAGACCTGTAAGAGGAGCAGAGGCACAGGCTGGTCTGAAACCCTCGTGTACTGTTTTTTTTTTAATCAGGAGGGATATTGTCTCTGCAGAGGCTACCCATGAGGAACAAGGGGTGCCAGCCCACAACAGACCCACAGTCCAGAGTTCCAGAACATGGAAGAGAAGTCACCAAAACTATGGGCTGTAAAAACCAGCTGGAGATCCAGGTGTTCCATTTAAAGGGCCAGCACATGAACTTACTTGGACTCCCAGCACAGAAGTGGCTCTGGGGGACTCAGACAATTATGGGGAGGAACTGGATTGACTGGCATCAGGGCTGGAACTCAGGAATGGCTTTCTCCCAGATGGGGGAGCTGGCAGCGGTAATTGTTCCTGTGCTGGGACCTTCCCTGTTGCAGGGTTGACTGGCAGCCATATCTGAGTCTCCATCCTCTTGGTGCACACTGTTTGCTCCACCCTGGGGATTTCTTGAGACCCTGCTCCATCCAATTTGCAGCCCCACACAATCTCTTTGCCACAGCTTTTCCATATGAATGACCTGTCCTGGCTCAGGTTTCAGACTTTGCTAAAATCTCTCAAAAAAGCTGCAGCTGGTGTCAGCATGCCCCAACCTAACAAGAAAAGGCCCAAGACTCAGCACTAGCACCAGCCTGCCTTGTTTCACAGCTGGGCCTCAACTGGTCAGCTCCAAGGCCAATACAAATAAGTAAGTAAATAACAGCCATCTTCAGATCTCTTTGTAGCTTCTGCTACATGGCCCCAGGAGATGGCTAACATTGCCATCTGAAGGTGCCAGAGCCAGTGTACCCAGTGGACAGCTTCAAATCATAGCAGATTATACTCTACACATCCACAAAGAACACACTCAGTGAGCACCAAAACCCCACTGAAGCAAGTCCTGCTCCATAGGGGTATCTCCTGCACAGCAGCTCTCCCACTGTAGTCATAGCTAGTCCTCAAAGCCTGTTGGCCTAGAGGTCAATTCCTCCCAGTGATGCCAAGAGCATTCAAGGCTCAGCTACAAGACTATGTACATGTCCCACATGAGTCCACCTAGAGTGCCCAGCTCACATGACTGAGGAGGCTGAGACACTGGGCCCTACAGGACACCTACTACACAAGGCCACTCTAGCAATTTCAGGAGACATTGAGCTCTACCTAATACATAGAAACAAACACAGGGAAGCAATCAAAATGCAGACAAAGAAATATGTCACAAATGAAAGAAATGGAAGCAAGAAAACTACTGGTTACAGAGTTTAAAACCATGGTGATAAGGTTACTTAAGGATCTTCATGAGACTTTCAAGGATCTTCATGAGAATGTCAAAGACATGCAAGAGGATCAGTCAGAAATTAAGAATACACTAGCTGAATTAAAGAATAATTTACAGGGATTCAACAGTAGAGTAGAGGATTCCAATAATCAAATCAATGATTTGGAATATGAGGAAGCAAAAAAAACGCCCAAAAAGAAAAAAGAATCCAAAAATATGAAGATAGTGTAAGGAGCCTCTGGGACAACTTCAAGCATACCAAGACTCACATTGTGGGGGTGCCAGAAGAAGAAGAGAGAGAGCAAGATATTGAAAACCTATTTGAAGAAATAATGACAGAATATTTCCCCCACCCTGGTGAAAGAAATAGACCTACAAGTCCAGGAAGCACAGAGTCTCAGACAAGAGGAAAATAAAGAGGTCCTAGACATATCATAATTAAAATGCCAAGGGTTAAAGACAAAGATAGAATCTTAAAAGCAGCAAGAGAAAAGCAGTTAGTTACCTATAAGGGAGCATCTCTGATTTCTCAAGAGAAATGATGCAGGCCAGAATGGAGTGGCAAGAAATATTCAAAGTGATGGATAGTAAGGACCTACAGCCAAGATTACTCTACTCAGCAAGGCTCTCATTTAGAATTGGGATCCAAATAAAGAACTTCAGAAACAAGAAAAAGCTAAAGGAGTTCATCACTACCAAACCAGTATTACATCGAATTTTGAAGGGTATTCTTTAAAAAAAAAAAAAATATATATATATATATATATATATATATATATATATATATATATATATATACATATATATATATATATATATATTTCAGAGAGGAAGGGAGAGGGGGAGAGAGATAGAAACATCAATGATGAGAGAGAATCACTGATAGACTGCCTCTTGCATACCCCTACTGGGGATCGAGCCTGCAACCTGGGCAAGTGCTCCCAACTGGAATCGAACCTTGGATCCTTCAGTTTACAGGCTGACACTCTATCCACTGAGCAAAACCAGTTATGGCTGAAGGATATTCTTTAAGAAGAGGAAGGAGGAGGAAGAGGAGGAGGAGGAGGAGGAAAAATTAGTAATAAAATGGCAACAAATACGTATCTATCAACAATTGAATCTAAAAATCAAAATAAATGAACAAGAAACTTAATAAACAAAATAAATTGGCAAATAAAGTAGAATCAGAGGCATGGAAGCATGGAACACACAGATGAATCTCAGGGAAGGGGGTGTGGACGAGAAGAGATTAACCAAAGGTCTTACCTATGGACACAGACAGTAGGGTGGAAAAGGCCTGGGGTGGGGCAGGAACCAGGTGGAGGGGGGGACAATGGGGTAAAACAGGGACATATGTAATATTCTCAACAATAAAGATTTTTTTTTATAAATAGTGAAAAAAAATTTAAAAAAGAAAAGAAAATGAAGGGCATTTCATAATGATAAAACAATCAACCTAATAAGAGGACATATCTCTCTTAATCATCCACACATCTAATGCAGGAACAATCCTATCTAATAAAAGAGTAATATGCAAATTGACAGTACCTCTGCTACACTCACAAGCCACACCCACCAGCCACACCCACCAGCCAATCAGGAGGGAATATGCAAATAAACCCAACCAAGATGGCTGCAGCCACAGAGAGCAGGAGGGAGGCTTGGGTTTCCCTAGCAATGGAGGAAGCCAAGCTTTCCACCTGTCCTTGCCCACTCAGGCCTCCACTCAGTGCTACAAAGTTTCAATTATAGAAGATAAATAAATCCCAGATCCCAGGGCCTCTGCTTGGGTCACTGGGGGGCGTGGCCAGCCTGCAAACCACCACAGGCCCCTCGCCCAGGCTGCCCCATGCCCCAAGGGAACCCCCACCCTGATCCAGACACCCTTCAGGGCAAGCCAGCTGGCCCCCACCCGTGCACCAGGCCTCTATCCTATCTAATAAAAGAGTAATATGCAGATTGACCATCACTCCAACACACAAGATGGCTGCCCCCATGTGGTCAAAGATCCTGCCTCCATGTGGACACAAGATGGCCACCACAAGATGGCCAGAAGGGGAGGGCAGTTGGGAGGAACCAGGCCTGCAAGGGAGGGCAGTTGGGGGCGATCAAGCCTGAAGGTGACCCGGCTGGCAGAGGAGGGAAGTTGGGGGTGACTGGGTCAATAGGGGAGGGCAGTTGGGGGGTACCAGGCCTGCAGGAGAGAGCAGTTAGGGGCAAACAGGCTGGCAGGGGAGCAGTTAAGCATCAATCAGGCTGGCAGGGGAGTGGTTAGGGGGTGATCAGGCTGGCAGGCAAAAGTGGTTAGGGGCAATCAGGAAGGCAGGCAGACAAGCAGTTGGGAGCCAGCAGCCCTGGATTGTGAGAGGGATGTCCGACTGCCCCTGGGATTGGGCCTAAACGGGCAGTCAGACATCCCTCAAGGGGTCCCAGATTGGAGAGGTGCAGGCTGGGCTGAGGGATACCCACCCCCCCCATACACGAATTTCGTGCACCAGCCCTCTAGTATAATATAAAGGAGAAATTGACAATTATAAGAGAAGAGATAGACAGTCATAGTAGGGGACTTCAACACCCATTGACATCAATGAACAAATATTCAAAACACAGAATCAAGAAAAAATCTATGGCCTTAAATGACACATTGGACCAAATGAACTTAATTGATATTGTTAGGACATGTCACCCAAAAGTAGCAATATATACATTTTTCTCAAGTGCACATGGAACATTTTCTGGGACAGACCACTTGTTGGGCCACAAAACAAGTCTCATTAATTTTAAAAAGATTGAGCCCTGGCTGGTTTGGCTCAGTGGATAGAGCATTGGCCTGCTGACTGAAGGTTCCCAGGTTTGATTCAGGTCAAGGGCACATCCCCAGTAGGGGGTGTGCAGGAGGCAGCTGGTTGATGTTTCTTTCTCATCGATGTTTCTAACTCTCTATCCCTCTCCCTTCTTCTCTGTAAAATATCAATAAAATATATTTTTTAAAAAAGATTGAAATGCTACCAAGCATTTTCTCAGATCACAGTGATATTAAACTAGAAATCAATTTACAAGAAAAAAACAAACAGAAAAGCACACAAGCACAGGGAAGCCAAGTAACATGCTACTAAAAAATCAATGGGTTAACAACAGGATAAAAGATACTTTGACACAAATGAAAGTAAGAACTCAATGATCAAAAATCTATGGAACAAAAACACAGTAGTTCTGAGGGAAAAGTTTATAGCAATACAGGACTCCCTCAAGAAACAAGAAAAATCTCAAACAATTTAACCTTACAACCAAATTAACTAGATAAATAAATAAAAAAGTCCAAAGTGAATAGATAGAAATAAATAATGAAGTTCAGAGTGGAAATAAAAAAAAAAAAACAGGGCTTAAAAATACAATAGTAAAGATTAATGAAACCAAGATTTGGTTAGTTGAAAAGATTAACAAGGATCCAAGATGGTGGCCCAGTAGGTGGAAGTTACACTCCCCTCCTCATAGGACCAACCCAGACTTACAACTAAACTATAGACAATCAACTTGAAAAACCAATTGTAGACTAGCTGAACAGAAGTTTTATAACTGAGAACATAGAGAAGGATTTGCATAGAGACTGCTAGGAAGTACAGAGACGGGAAAAGGATGGGCCACACACCCAGGTGTGGAGGTTGAAAATTCAGAGGAATATCTCAGCTACAAAGGTCCCCTGAGGACTGAGGGGTCTCAACCCCACTCTGAGCTCCCAGCCCAGAGCATCAATGCTGGGAATAGAAGCCCACATAACATCTGACTGTGAAAATCAGCAATTAAACCAAGGTGGTAAAAAACACACAAATGTCACTAAAATGAAATTGAAGAAGATCCAGATAAATGGATCATAAACAGGAAGAATTAACACCATTAAAATATACAGACTATGTAATACTTTAAACAATAAAGAATTTAAATTGAAAAATATATATAATATATACAAATTATGCAAAGCAATCTGTAATTCAATGCAATTCCTTTAAAGTTGCCAATTGCAGTTTTCACAGAACTAGAACAAATCATCCAAAAATTAACATGGAACAGAAAACGGCCCTGAATAGCCGCAGCAATCTAAAGAAAGAAGAACAGGTAGATAAATGGAACAGAATAGAGCCCAGAAATAAACCCACACTTTTATAGCCAAATAGAATTGGACAAAGCAGGCAAGAACATACAATGAGGTAAAGACAGTCTATTCAATAGATGGTGCTGGGAAACTTGTACAGACACAGGGATGTGCAAGTGATAAGAGCATAGTTTATGCATCGTTCCATAGTATCTGGAAACCTGGAAGGAATAGAAACTTGTCCAGGAAATTTTAAATTATCAAAATTGACTCAATAAAATGTAGAAGACATAACAGTTCAACAACTGCAATTATAATTGATAAGTTAGGAATTGGAGCAGATGGTTTTTCTGAGGAGTTCTGATAAACCTTCAAGGCTTGATTCCTTAATTTCTCCCAGAACACAGGGAAAACATGAAAGTCCCACTCATTTTATCCTTCAAACAGAATTACACCCTATAAACTGTCCAAGAAACAAATGAACAATAGAAAACTATTAGCAAGTTGAATAAAGCTGAGTGGAAGAATGAAACTACAAAAACAATCTTATGACCACGGGCTTTATCTCAGAAATGTGGTCATGCTTCAACATCAAAGAACTCGCTCCACCTGATGCACTAACTACATGAAATTACATGATACTTATGAGATATGATAACAAATAAAAATCATGTTACTTCAATAGATTTTGAAAAAAAATTATAAAATCTGACCCATATTCCTGCATTAAAAAAAAAGTTATCTAGGTTTAAATGAAAACTATTTTTAAATTGAAATTTTTATCTCCCAAAATGTATAGCCAACTTTATACTGAATGAAGTAAAACTAAAATCAACTGCTAGTAATCATGACTTATCATCAATGTACCATGGACCTGGTCAATGCTATAAGGAAGAAAATGGTATTTTTGTCAATCTTGAATTACAATATCTAACTAGAGAATTTCTTGTTCTATTATTAAAATTAATTTAACTCAACAAGGCAGTTCCAATCAATAACAACTTAGAAAAACCAACAAAGTCTCATACACCCTGATCTCAGGTTTACGTGAAAGTAAATATGAAACACACAAAAAAGTCATCTGTGACACAGTTTTCCTGTTAATAGGATACCTTTGCTATTGGATTCCCTACATGTCCATTTACGTAAATATTGCATTTCCTTTGTTTGACACATGTTTGCTTCTCGACATCACAGTGGCACCTGTGCTAAGGAATAAACCCAAGAACTGCAAGTGTGCTGAGCAAACTCAGAAAAAGCAGGAACTGAGGAAGAGCTGCACAGACTGGTCAGCGAGGTCATCCTCAAAAAAAAGGCAGAATATGGATCGACTATTTCATCAACACAATGATCAAATATAACAACCAAATGCAGAGATGATTCAACAGTGGTTTCTGAAGTGGTAAATTAGTCCATTTTCACAGGAAAGAGAACAGACTAGGCAGACACAATCCCTCTTCATCTGGGGGAAAATAGTCCTAGCTGGATTGACCAATTGCATCAGAAGAATAGTAAGGAACACACAAGTTCTAATAATGTTAATAGACCAGATTAATCTATTGTCATGCTGGAATAATGAGTTATATAACAATGGTCAAGTGAGATTTAAAAGCAAATAATTTGGAAGAGAAGCAATAGGCAGCAGGAAAGGGCCAAGAGCTGAGAGGAAATGTGCAAAGGTGCACCTAAAACATATTTGCTGATGTGAGAAGGACCTCTGTGAAGGCAGCTGTGGCAGTGATGAGGTTGGGTCAGGTTAGATCTGGTCAGGGAAAGGGCCAGCCAGTGCTCTGACTGAAAATCGGCTGTTCATAGCACACACCCTATGATTGCCATCAGCTGGAAGTCACTCTTTTTCTCTGAACCTGGAAAGAGCACTGAAACTGTAGGAGGGATTGATTTTGTCCCACAGGTTGTCAGGAGCCACATCCTATATAATAAAAGGCTAATATGCAAAGTGTCCCCTCAGGAGTTCGAGTGACCGTGAGTTTGACCACTCATTATGATATGCGCTGACAACCAGGAGGCAGCACAGAACAAAGAAAGGCCCCGGCCAGCAGCCGGCAGCCAGGGGAAGGAAGGCCCTGATCTATCCTGATTGCCAGCCAGGCCTAGGGACCCTACCCATGCATGAATTTCAGCCCCCACATGTGTTCCCAAGGGCTTTCTGGGTGCGCTCACGTTTTTGAGCACACCCATTGCTCTGATGTTTTTGGAACTAAGCTGGAGCACTTGAGCTTTCCCTCCTGTAGTGGAATGGAGGGCTCACTCTTGCTTTTACTCCTTATTCTTCCTGAGGCAGTTTCCAAAGAAGGATGATGACTGCAGTAAGTGCAACAACTCCACATCACTCAGTGCTCCCCCTGGCACCTCTGGCCAAACATCAAACAGCTACTGTGTTATCTCAGACCCAGTTTCTACATCTCATCTGCCTAATTACCTTCTCACAACAGGGCTCTTTATTATTGTTGTTGTTGTTGTTGTTGTTATTATTACTAAAGGCCTAATGTATGAAATTCCTGCAAGAGTAGGCCTTCCTTTCCCTGGCTGCCGGTACTGGCTTCTCTCTGGCACCTGGGACCCAGGCTTCCCTCGCAGCCTTGGCTTCGTCCAGAAGGTCGTCCGGAAGGATGTCCTGTCTAATTAGCATATTATGCTTATTGATTCCTCATTTTCAACAACTGAAACAATGCACAGATCATTGAGTTATGGACAAAAAGGGCTGTGTTTATCTCCCCCTCACCACCAAAGGTGACCAGAGACTCCAAAGATCACTCATCCCATTTAGTATCCAGTGTCCACAATCAGCCTCACATGTCCTGTTGCTTCATTCTTGTAGGCCATAAGTGAAGAATAGAGGCTTTTCTCTCTGCCTGAAACCCCTTTGCCTTCTTGCCTTCTTCTCGTTCCCTCTTATCTTTTTACCCAGACTTAGCTCAGGCAGGCACCACTCGGGAAATCTCTGAGCTCCTCAGGGCACCCGGGGCACCTGGCACCATGTTATTCCCCACCTCCCACCTTGGACAGGCACCACTTTATTCCCACCTCCCACCCTGGACAGGCACCAGCTGCCTCCTCCACGTGAGGACGTGGTGACTAAGAGACCTTGTAAGGCAGAGGCTGGGTAGATTCTCTACTTAATCCACATCACCCCTGATGGACAAGAAGTACTCAGTGGTGATTTTTTTTAACTTATTGATGAGAGAGAGCGAGAGCAAGAGCAAGAGAGAGAGAGAGAGACTATGCACAAACAACAAGATGGGGTAGGGGGTATATGGGCATTCTTTGCACTATTTGTATTCTAAAGTTTCACTATTTTTGTCCTCACCCAAGGATATGTTTTTAATATTTTATATATAGAGAGAAACATCAATGTGAGAAAGAAACACTTATCGGTTGGTTGCCTCCTGTACTCGCCCCAACCAGATATCAAACCTGAAACTTGAGTATGTGCCCTGACGTAGAATCAGACCCACACCGTTGATGTATGGGATGACACTCCAACCACCTGACCCACCTGACCAGGGCTAATTTGTTTTTAAATAAATTGAAAGCAAAGAAATCTGTGAGGAGATTTTTTTTTTTTTTTTGTCAGAGACCCTATTCACAAATAAATACTTTTAAAGAATAATAATAGCTACCACTTGCTGTGGAACTGCTATGAATTTTACACGCATTTTCTTTTATATTCATAACAACCATGTAACACAGGCTTGTATTTTCTGCATTCTTTTTATTACTTTTGTATGATGTTTTCAATGTCTATAAGAACTACAGTTATTTATAGCTTTGCATTAACACTTGATTCTAATTACAGATATGTAAATATGCCCCCAACCTATTAATAAATACAAGTATTGCAACTCATTCGCTGAGTCTTTATATGCCCCCATAACAATATAGCGAGGCAGTTTCTCCCCTCTGCTACCCCAAGCTTCTAAGCCTGTATCAAGCCTGTATTCCCTAATGCTTTTGTTTTAACTGTACACATTGGAAACTCAGAGATAACTATGTTTTCTGTTCCTGGCTTTCTCTCTAATCTCCAGAAATTTCTTAGAACCTGTCCCCTTCATTCAATCATTCTATTATATGCAAATATTTCCTTTCAAAAAATCAGAAGTTGCACTCCACCTCCTTCTAGCCAATTGCAAAGGAAAATGGTCATTTAAAAAGCTCAGCAGGAAAGACATTTGAATAAATGTGCCCTCAGGAGAGGGAAAGCAGGACCCAGGAAAAACCAAGTTAACATTGTACCATCTAGTTTCTTGCTTCTCCACAAGACTGCAACTTCATAATTTTTTTAAAAAACCTCTAAGACAAGTAATGTTCTTCTTGCATAGTTTTTCTTCTAGCCAGGCTTTAATTGTTATCAGTTAAAAAATTAATTTAGCTCTAAGAAGATCTCCTTGGTTTAGGATGGTAAGTCAATTTCCTCCACTTTAAAATAGCTTTTAAATAACTGATTATGTAATTTATTATTTATGTAGCTAATAATATTATTCATTATTGAATCACATAATTATCTTTCAATGATCAGTGATGACTATAGGAATGAAATATCTAGTTTCAAAAACATTTCATTATATAAGCAATAAGGGTAATGAGTTTAATTATCTGACCCTATGAGACAGAAACTTCAGATAAAATATGTTGTGAAACAATAAACATTAGCATGAGCTTTGCAACCATCTTCCCAGAGGAGAATCAGAAAATTTAGAGCCAAAAACAACAAGTACTAGTAGATCACCCCAGACCTTTGATGTGAGGCCCAGCGAAGGACCGTGGTACCCCGAGCCCCTCACAGCATGTGCCAGAGTTTTCCCCGCTAGAGTTGACCACCATCTCCTCTACTTCCTAATGCCAAGAGAGGGGACCATCCATGGAGAACACCAGCTGTCCATCATGGAAATTATATTTTCCCTTGCTGCATTATTCTTTTTATTCTAGTATGTTCTATGCTTTCAAAAAATGCTGCTGCAGACCCACTACATTCACTTTAATGCAAATGTAGTCATGGGTTTCAACCTGCAGGGTGTTCTGTGCAGTGGCAAATCCTGCTCAGGTCTACTGCTTCCAGTGGGACTTCCTAACCACAGAGAATCCCTCCTTTCCTCTTTAGTTGTTACTTGGCGCATGTGTTGAACAAATGAATGACAAATGACTAAATGGTGGGAAAACTGCTGAAGAGAGTCCAGCCCTCAGCACAATGTTCTTTCTAGTCCAGAACCCAGGACTGGCCCTTTCTGCGCCTGTCACTGTCACTTGCTATGGACACAGCTGTGGACAAGGGGCCATGGTCCCAGTCCACAGGAGGCTGCAGACTCCTCTGAGGACAGCGTAAGAGTGTAAGCTATGTCCACCCGCCTGAAAACGTGATAGGAGACGAATGGCCCATCCCCAGGAGGCACTGAAGCCCTTGGAAGAGTGTGCTGGTCTATACCCACCCCTTCACAGGCGCAGAAGCCCCTCCACCCCCCACCTGCTGCCTCACAGCTCAGTCCTCTTGGCAGGCTCTCCACTCTGCCTGTACCAATTTGCTTCCCAACACTGAGGTGTTCGCTCCTGTTTTCTCCCAAGGCTGTGCTGTGATTTTCTGTGGCCTGTCACTTGACCAGACTTCTACATCTTTACATAGAAGACTGAAATGGTAATTTATCTCCTGCCCTCCCCCCTCTTTCTGAAGACATCAGACATGACCCCACAGTGCTCCCTGACTGGGTGCTACACACTGTTCAGGGATTTCTCATGAAGGACAACTGACCTTCTGCCCAGAAAGCCCCATACTGAAGGCCATGATGCAACCCTCTTCCTTTGCCTCATCACCATAGAAAGCTAAGACTCATCCCCTCAAAGCCCAACACATCTCCTAAGCTGAACCACACTCCCATCTGTCCTTGAACCTCCAATCCTAAAATAGACCATGAGCTCAGAGGGCAGAGTCTTCTCCACAGTTGGTCACGCTGTCTGAACACCTCCATCCCCCTCTAACTAGAAGCTGTGTCACTGGTGGCACTGTTTCTCTTGCACCTCCCGGTTGACGGCCGTGTTTCTCTCACACGCTTGAGAAAGGCAGCCTCTTTCTTCGCATAACTGCCTCCACACCATGCTCTTCCCTTCCCTCTAAGATCCTGGCCCCTTGAACACCTTCTACCAGACAGTCAGCAGCCGTTCCTCCTGTTGCAGTTGTCTATTTTCCTTCTGACCACATCCCCTCGTTTCCTGAAGATTCTATCTCCTGAACCACCATCTTTCTCTTCAGCATCAGTCCCATCACAATGCTTGGTGATTTCAAAATCCTAAATAACCTATCCAATACTCTGGCTTCTCGGTTTCTTTACCTTCTCCTTGCCAATGAGTTTGTCATCTACCTACCCCTTATTAGCCACTCATCCCCAGTGATTTTCAAGCAAAGTGACAATTTATTAGTGAGTAATGAAATCATTTTTAGATTACATAAAATAGAACAGGCAACATCAGAGTACATCACCCTGTAGGAAGGGTACAAATTGTTTCATAAAACTTTGTTTCAATTGTATACATGTGTTTGGGATAGAATTATAAAATATATCTTTCTAATATTGAGTCATGGTCCAAAAATGTTGAAAAAGAGTGTTCTAATATTATCAATTATTGCAGCCTATCCTATATTTCTATATCAAGCATCTCACCATCTAACTACCACCTCTATCTTCTTGCTCACTCTCTGCCATATTCCAGCTCTGACAATTCTTCAATCACACCAAGTCTTCCAACCCAGTAACTCTGCCCCTTCCCTCACCCTGGGCCAGCTCACTACTCACTCCCCTCCTTGCCAGCCTGGTAGTCCACAGTCAGCCAGCAAGGTGCTCTCCAGATGTTGACATTCTCAAGGACAGAGACCAAATACTAATCAACTTTGCATCCCTGGCACCAGCACTGTGCTTGCACAAAATAGGTGTTCCGAACATCTTTGTTAAATTAACACAGCTGTTAAGTTAATGAGTCAGAGTTCTGCTGAGCAGGCTGATAAAAGCCTCTATCATTTCTGTTTAATTTTGTTTATCTCTGGACCCACACACCAGTTAATCTTCTCCACCATTACTCCTCTAATTTCTGCTTTACAGAGTTTTATTCCCACAGTTTAATTCAATAACATCAAAATGGCAGAGAGAAATATCCTCAACATTCTAGTATGCCATGATAAAAATTTCAGTGAGTAATATCAGCCATAACTCTTTGATCATATACCTACTGAGAGAAAGAAAACCCTCAATGACTGTCAAAAGATTAATAGATTTTTATATACAGTTCAAAGCTGTCAGGTATAGTTCATTAGGATAATATATCTATTAAATTTTGCAAGGATTAACATCTCATTATCCCATCCTTGCTATAAAAATGAAGGTTTTATTGTTGCAATAACTTAAATAATTCTTGCCGTGTGATGCATTCTCTCCAGCTCATCTCCCACCCATCACAGTTCAGGCTTTGATATTACTTTTTTATTAAGTTTAACATTATTTTTAAGGAGAGCATCAGAATGTCAATCATGGCTATGAGAGACTGATGGAAGGTTGCATTTTAAAGATTCTTATTTAATTCACTTATGGTTTTACCTATTTTTCCATTTTTTAAATATTTATATTTATTTCAGAGAGGAAGGGAGAGGGACAGAGAGAGAAACATCAGTGATGAGAGAATCATTGATCGACTGCCTCCTGCACACCCCCTAGTGGGAATTGAGCCCACAACCCAGCATGTGCCCTTGACCAGAATCAAACCCAGAACCCTTCAGTCCACAAGTCAACGGTCTATCCACTGAGCCAAACTGTCTAGGGCTACATGTTTTTCCTTAATACCTGTACTATCAGATTTGGCATTTAATCTTATAAAACACAAACCAAGATGCAGAACACAGCACTGAGAAAGAAAACCAAATTAGGAATCCAGAAGCCCCTGAGCGGAGGTCTAGGTCTCCTCCAGCACTGGCTCAGTGAGGAAGCCTGGTTACTTCTCACTTGGAACGCTTCTCTGCCATGCTCCAAGCTTAGTGCCCACGGTGCCCCTCCTGGGTCTCCGCCGATCACACCGGTAACGTGAACTCTGCTATTTGCTCTCACCAACCCCTAGAGCAGTGGTTCTCAACCCATGGGTCCCAACCCCTTTGGGGGTCTAACGAACTTTTCACAGGGGTCACCTAAGACAGTGGTCGGCAAACTGCGGCTCATGAGCCACATGCGGCTCACGAGCCGTGGTTTGCCGTTCTGTTGACTAATGAGTTTGCCAACCACTGGGATAGGGGCTTAATCACAAGGAACAACAACAGCCTGTAATTGTTGGAATCGAGAGTCTAGACCATCGGAAAACACAGATATTTACATTACGATTCATAATAGTAGCAAAATTACAGTAATGAAGTAGCAACAAAAATAATTTTATGGTTGGGGGTCACCACAACATGAGGAACTGTATTAAAGGGTCACGGCATTAGGAAGGTTGAGAACCACTGCCCTGAAGTCATCTCTTTTCTGGTATTTATCTCATTTTCCTGCAATCATTTGTTTGCATTTATTTTAGTGCCTAGTACATAATAGAATCTCAATAAGTATGTGTTGAATGAATAAAAATAAATGTGTCCCACATTGACTCTAATACATAGTCGGTAGTCAATATGTGGTTTGGAATATAATTTTTATTTCTATCCTAAATGAGAAGTCTAGTTAAGTCAGAATGGTTCCAAATCATTCCAGACCATAGAAATAATAAGTTCTGAAGTTCTTGATTTAAAATGGGTCTGCCCTGGCCCATGTTGTTCAGTGGTTAGAGTTTCCACCTGCACACCAAAGGGTCCTGGGTTCAGGGGTTCAATTCCCTGGTCAAGGGCACGTATCTGGGTTGCAGGTTTGATCCACACATGAGGGAGGCAAACAATTGATATGTCTATCTCACATTGATGTCTCTCTCTCTCTCTCTCTCTCTCTCTCTCTCTCTCTCTCTCTCTCTCCCCTCCCTCTCTCCTCCCTCTCTTTCACTCTCTCTAAAAAAACAATGGAAAAAATATCCTTGGATGAGGATTAACAAAATAAATAAGGTGGTCCTGCCTGGTTCTGAGCTTTACCACATATCATAGGCCAGCTCCTCCTGATGGCATCAGATGGGGCAAATGCCATGAACCCTCCGGGATGCCTCCAGGAGCAATTATTTTGCATGTAAGTTGCTAGAGCTACTCCTGACTACGGAGTGCTCTTTCCCCAAGCATCTCAGAATGTCCCCAAAGAGTGAAGGACACCTCTCTTTTCTTAGGAAAAACTCACAGCATCGATAAGGAGCCACTGAAAGAAAGACATAGCAATGTACACTCGTGGTGACAACATCTCCCATCGTCTCCTCCCAAAGCTCCAAGAGGAGAACTAAAGGCATTTCTGATATTTTTCTGGATCACAGAGATGAGCCAAGACCAGCATGGCCATCCCACATTTATTAAAGAGATAACATCATTTTATTTTACTGCCACGAAGGTGTCTCAATAGTAACCAACAGCAGGGGAGAAGAAAAAGGGTCATGTCACTTCACTGGTCACATCCTCGTGATGCGGCCAATCTCCACAAAGATTTCAGACCCAGCTCCAAAAACTCTGGTTTGCCCGATTGAATGATTTGCTTGGTTTGTCTCATTTCATTCCAACTTTATACTGAGCACCCCATAGAGTCTGCCCTTCCAGACAGTGCGGCAGTCCAGCAGGTATCATCCCCGGAAGCAGTGCAGCGTTCCTTAAGTTGCCATTCTGAAGCCCAAGTGTTTATTCTCCTTGGACTTTGCCCAGGGCAGTGGTAGGCAAACTGAGGCTCGTGAGCCACATGCGGTTCTTTGGCCCCTTGAGTGTGGCTCTTCCACAAAATACCACAGCCTGGGCAAGTCTATTTTGAAGAAGTGACGTTAGAAGAAGTTTAAGTTTAAAAAATTTGGCTCTCAAAAGAAACTTTATTCATTGTACTGTTGATATTTGGCTCTGTTGACTAATGAGTTTGCCGACCACTGGCCTAGGGTAGCGCTGGTAACCCCTGTGTGCGTGTTCTGAGCATCTATGCTGTGTTCCCTTTTCTTCACAGGCAGCCCCTGGCCTGGACCGCCCTTCAGCCATGGCTTAGCACCAGCAGGGGCCACTTCCTCAGCAGTAGCGATGCGGAAGCTTCCATTGGTCCTTCCATTTGCAAATGACGCATGGTGAGCCACTTTCTCTGCAGCTAATCGTCTATCTCTCATAAATCCTGTGTGCTGGCAAACTTTAGAAAAATCAAATAAGATCTTTAGGCAATCCACGAACTTGAAGGGTCATGTCACTTCACTGGTCACATCCTCACGATGTGGCCAATCTCCACACAGATTTCCAAAGTTCATTCATGTTATAACATGCATCCTTACTTTATTTCCTTTGTGCCTGAATAATATTTCATTATGTGGATACATCACATTTCATTTTTCTATTTATCTGTTATGGGAATTTGTGTTGTTTTCACTTTTTGGTTATTGTCTGAACCCCTGTCTTCACTTATTTTGTGAATATACTAGGAATGGAATTGCTGGATCATATCTTATATACTAGGAATGGAATTGCTGGATCATATGTTAAGAGATAAAAAGCCCAACACAAAAGGCCATATAGTGTATGATTCCATTTATCTGAAATATCCAGAATAGGCCAATCAATAGAAACAAAAATCAGATGAGTGGTTGCCAGGAGCCTGAGCAGGTACGATGAGGAGTAACCACTTAATAGGTAGAAAATTTAGAGTGATGACATGTTTCAGATCAAGATAATGGTAAGGATTGCACAACATATGACCCTATTAAATGTCATTACTCTAAATGGTAAATTTTATGTTATGTGTAGTTTACCACACTCTAAAAATCTAGATAATATCTTATATAACATATACTTTTAAACAAAATAAAAGTTTCTATATAATATAAAATGTATAACATTTATGTAAAATAAAACAATGTTAAGCTTTATCCTCATATAAATTTATAATTTGATACTAATATAAACATAACATGCATAATTTACTTATGCACAAAAATAGCATCCCCACAACAAAAAGCTATAATCCCAACCCTGCAGTATATGAAAAGTAGGTGTGACCATTTGGTGAAAGTTGCCTGAAATTACAAAAGGACACTAAAAGTACACAGACTAGTACTGAGGTGACTTTCAGAATAAGTAAGAGGATGGTTGGTTGTTAATTAGCTAATTTCTCAACCAGAGACTCAGTGGATACTGTATAATCCTGAAAATCAAGAAATAAAAGTTTAAGTCCATTTTTTAAACTATAAAAGTAATTATACAGGGCATTAGAGCAGGTCACAGTACTTGGAGTACATGCGAAGAAGCAGAGGCTAGAGGGTGAGAGGTTGGAAGACTCCCCTCAAAAGTAGAAAAGAAACAAGTCAAAAGTGAGCATTCAAAGAAGCAAAGGGCAGTAAAAGGAATTATATCTGCACTAATTATCTCATCTTTTATAGTAGGATGCCAATAAATGCTGTCAGAGTCTCATAAATCAAGGAATGCACGGTTAAACATATTATTAAAAGTGATCAGAAAAACAATAACAACAACAATACAAAAAATAAAAACACTGTTAACAACAAAACTGAAAACAAAACACAACTTCCCAGGCTCTCGAAAAAAAAATCCACACAAAGCAAAGCAATGAAAAAACAAAATATGAACCAAACTGTAAAAAACAAGCGAAAAATATAAGTTAAACTAAAATGTACACATCGATATAACTCATATTTAAAAAATGGTAATAAGATGATCTCATCTTTTATTTTTCTAAAGTTATTTGAGAGAAAGAGAAACATGGATTTGTTGTTCCGCTCCTAATGCATTCACTGGTTGATTCTTGTATGTGCCCTGACCAGGGATGGAACCCACAAGCTTGGCTTATAGGATGACACTCCGACCAGCTGAGCTACCTGGCCAGGACCTAAAATATTTCTCAAATTGCTTAAAACATAAAATCCATCCACATGATTTAAACAAGAAACACAAATAAGACTTGGAAATTTTGAAAGAAAAGTGATGGGTAATAACATATAAGCAAACATAAACAAAAAGAATCTAGGAATCCATTATTAATATTAGTCATAGTTGAATTCAAAGTGGAAAGCAGTGAGTGAAACCATGAAATGAACTTAATAATGAAAGAAGGCACAACCCCGGCAGGACAGTCATAAATCTTCACACCAGAACACAAGCATTCGTGAAGCAAGACCTATGAGAAACACCTGGAAATATAGAACCAGTCCACGGCTTCATCGATATTTTCTAGGCCACTAAATACAAAGTGGAAAAATATAGACTAATACAACTCTAAAGTGCTGGTTAATATGGTGTATCTACTGGATATGTCAAGCTTGCAATCGTTAAACTAGATCAGTGGTCGGCAAACGGCAGCTCACGAGCCACATGCCGCTCTCTCACAAGCTGTGGTTTGCCGCTCTGTTGACTAATGAGATTGCAGACCACTGAACTAGATCATAAGCCTTTCCTCAGGTGCCCAGGAACAGTTCTTGTCTTTGACCACATGCTTTGCCACAAATAGTTCAATATTCCCTACAAATTAGCTTGTTGTCTGAGCTCTCTTAGACAAAAAACTTAGAAGTAACAGTGTAAACAGATAGCAAAATGATCCTTGGTTCAAAGGGAAAATAACAAGTCAAATTGCATACTATCTGAAAAGTATTAATATTGATAATGCCAAGTATCAGAATTTAATGCTATTAATATATATATAATGAATGTAAATAATTTATAATAACACAATAAATAGCATTGTTTTTGAGGTTTATCCATGTTGTACCGTGTATCTATACTTTATTTTAATTTAGAGACTCCAAAAGGTAGCTTTATAAGAATAGCATTATTCCTATAAACAATGATTGCAGAATTAGATAAATGTTAATCTAAGATACTAAAAATAGCCAATATCCACTGACGAAAGAAAAAAAAAATCTAACAAATCAATTGCTACAGAAAATTTTGAAAAAGTTGTCATAAAATTATAGCCTCACCAAAAGAAATAAAACTTTTAATGACAAATGAAAGTATATACAATCTCACTCCAAAATAAAGAATAAAAATTAAGTTCAAAATGAAATTCAATTTCCAAATGTCTGAAGGCAAAATTAAGCCATTTGCCAATTCACAGTATGGAAGGCATTCTAACACCCTGGGCAGAGTAGGAAAGTGGTTCCGCATCTATAGAGTGTAAATGACAACATGAACTTAAAACGTTCATATCTGACACGAGAACTCTGGTTCTCACAAATTATCCTACACATGCAACTTCTATGGTGCAAGAAAATGTCCACAAAGATTTAAAACAAAGCATTGTTTATAACAAGAAAAAAAACATGTTTAACAAAATGTTTAACAAGGTAAGGTCATCCAAACAATGGACTATTGCAAGCCAATGGGAAAAATCCCATCAGCATTGACAGGAAGTGTGTATGAGAGGCTCTGGCACTTTTCTGTTCCTTGATCTTGATGCTAGTGACATGGCTGTGCTCATTTGTTAGAGTTTATCAAGCTGTATACTTATGTGCTTGTTTCTATATGTTTTCATGTCATATCATATCATATCATATCATATCATATTCCATGGATTGAAACCAGTTTCTGAAAGGACCAGAGGGCAAATATTTAGGGCTTGAAGGCCATAAAGTATCTGCCACAACTACTACCTGCCTTGTAGTGGGAAGGCAACCCTAGACAACATGCCAACAAATTAACATGGCTGTGGTCTAATAAGAGATTTTTATAAAAACAGGCAGTGAGTCTGGCACCATGATTTGCTACTTTCTGTTGTATAGTACATAGAATAAATATGTATATACTATATTAGTCTATAATATTTTTTTCAAAAGTATAAAGTGCATCTATATTTTCTAATAGGTTAAGATAATGTAGGTCAGAACAATTAATCTAGAACAAAGTATATATCCTCAAAAAGAGGATATATAAAACATATATGTGCATGTTTGTGGATGCTCATTCGAGGAACATTCTGGAAATGTTTACAAGACCTCACTCCAAGGGCTTGAAGAGAGAGAAAACTTTCATTGTAAATATGCAGGAATTATTGTCATATGTAATTATTCCAAGCCTTAAAGGGAGGTTTGACCAATTTGATCATATATAGTAGATTTATCTACTTAGTATTATATTTCTTAAAAATAATCATTTTCCTCTGATAAAAATGGTGACAAAATGAAGATAATAGCAATTTCTATCTGTGTGTGCAAAAACTTGCCCATCATGTAACAGGAAACAAAACATTGAAACAAGTTACTAACAGATTTTTGTTTCATAAACTTATTATCTCCTTTATTTATAACAACAAATTAAAATGTCATTATCTCTAAGTAATACATTTTTTAAAATTAGCAATTTGTATTTCCATGGGAAGATATGAAAATAAAATAAAAAGAGAGAAGAATAAAGTATAAAAGAATATTGATAGCTATCTTTTAGTAAGTCACAAATATGCACTATATATTTTATGGGTATTGTTTTCAATTTCAAAGTTATCAGGATAAATGCCATAACATAAAAAGCACACACCAAGATATCTCTTTACATATCTATATATATAAAAAGCCAAGCAACCAGCTGACTGGCCGACCAGCTGGACCCTAAGATAGCTATGATGCGCACTGACCACCAGGGGCAGACACTCAAAGCAGGAGTGGAACCACAGGCATGAAAACATGGAACAGACTGATGAATCTCAGAGGGAAGGAGGGAGGAGGAAGGGTGGGAAGACATTAACCAAAGATCTTATATGCATACTAGAGGCCTGGTGCACGGAATTGTGCACCATTGGGGTCCCTCAGCCTGGCCTGCGGGAATCAGGCCACAACTGGCTCTCTGACATCCCCTGAGGGGTCCTGGATTGTGAGAGGGTGCAGGCCAAGCTGAGGGACTCCACCGGTGCACGAATCTGTCCACCAGGCCTCTAGTTGACATATAATAAGCTTCAATTATATATTTCTATAATCACTACAAAATGGAAAAATTCTTGCAAAGTAGGCAGACTCCTTCAGCATCAGCTGCACTTGAGGAAGGGGTCTGGGCAGAGGGCATGTGCATAAAATAGACTGACTTATAAGGTGTATAAGTCTAACATGTGAAAAATGAGAGGATTAAAATCTAAAACGATCTTGGGGGCCAGTATTTTCCTGGCTAATGGAAGGCTTGATGGAAGATAAAGGGTGTAGAATGCACTTTCACTGGGATAAAGTAATAAAGACAGAGGGTGGCAATCGCAGGTAGAAACAAGATGCTCCTAACAAGCAAGGCCTTAGGTGCACCTTTACCATGATGTGAAATGTCTCTATTCTTCAATAGATTTGCTTTTCTAGCATTCTCAAGTTTCTCAGGGATTCAGTGAAAATCCTAAAAAGCATACATTATTAAAGCATGGGAACAGAGCCAATTTAAAAAGTGTTAGTGACATCACTATCTATTCTATAGGCTTTTCCATTTCTTAATCTACCTCATGGGGCCCTTTGTCATAAAATGCTTGTGGTACTTTATGACATTCTTAGGCTCTGTGGCAGGAAATTAAATACAGAGTTATTAATTACTGAGTTTGAATTGAAGTTATCCACAAATGTCTCCTTCGGTGAGCACTAATCTTTTATCTTTAACTTTCATGAGAGCACATCCTGTCTTACTGTCAAGGGGGCATAGGCTCATAGGCATGTGCAGCTGAGGATCCTGGCAGAGCTGGAAAAGCCAGGAATTCCAGCAAGTCACTGACCATCTTTGGCCTAATTGTTTCCCATCAGTTCTCTGCACCAAGTGCCCATCTTCGACCTCAGCCTTTGCTCAATGAGGTACTGTTGGTATGAAATCGATTTGAATATTTAGGTAACAAAAATGTCATGCTTCTACACAATAGGCTCCTGTATTCTTATCGGTGCCAAACCAATTTTTATATTTGTGACCTGATAAGTCATCAAAATATCTTTTCTAATGTGAAAGACACTGGATTTGGAGGTAAGAACTCAATTACTTTGACATTTAAAGGGTTAAATGTAATAGTTGTCCAAGTCTTTCATTGACCAGTTATCCCCTAAAGTACCCTCAATGGTGGTCCTATATTATCAGGATAGACTATTCTTACTTTCTATAATTGCCAGAGACTCTCTAGCGCAAGCTGAGAACACTTGAAATAATAGGCATGCATTAAGCACTTCCTAGCTCTACATTCTCTGCACGGGTTGTATGTAACCCTAATTGTGGTCTTGGAAATAGTGCTGTTTCTCTTCATCTCTCCAAGGGAGAACTGCTGTGTTGGAGGGAGCTACATTCACATGGACAGGCAGCACCAGGGGGGACGTGAAGCCGGCCACTGGGCTGCAGCCTCCACCACCTCTCCCCTAACCAGGTATAAGAGTGATCAGAATGACCAGGTAGTTTCGAATGCGCACACAGGTGGGATCTGAGTAAGCTCTGCCTGATGAAGTCATTTGTTGTGAGAAAAGGCTCTACTATTTATTGGTGTTAGCTAAGTAATCCAGTCAATTTCACATAAATGGTGCTAAGCAACAAGGGAGGGGAATTGTGTTGAAGTTGCATGGATAACAGGAGGTTGTCTTGAAAAGTTACAGTTTGTTTACTTTCCAGGAGACTGTAGGTCTGGCAGATGTCCTAAGGAGGTGTTTTTATCAGCATATTCTTCCAAGTTTGTAAAACATGCAGGAGGACATTGAGGGAGAAGTAGACAGATGTGGGAATGGTGGGAAGAGAAAGCCAGTGACAGTTACATAAATGTAATTAGACATTGTTCATTTTAGGATCATTATTGAAAGTATTTTAACATTTTTATCTATTTCTTTTCAGTATATTAATGTTTCTTTTCTAGGGGCTAACTGAAAAATGAGTTTGATTAGAGATCCAGTTAAGCAAAACAAAGTAAAGCCTAATAAGGAAGTTAAATTCAGATTTTGTCAGTTTGCACACCTAGTCCCAACTTTACTTTTTGCCTGACATGTTAAATGAAAGTACTTGGTGTAATAGTGTCTGCTCATATACACATTCTATGACACATGACAAGGACAAAGCCTTGTAAATTGTATATAAGCAACCAGTATTTGTTTGTGGTTTTTTTTATTATTATTATTATCTGTTTTGAAAAAGAAATTTCCAGAGGCCTTTGGTTACACTTCTGGTTATTTTCTTAAAGAAGATTTAAGAAGCAGACCACATACCTGGTATACAACCACCAGAAGATTGTACTGTTATAAATACATTTAAACAGTACTGTGTAAAGGTTTTATGGCCTATATACCATTAGCAGGCCTGTGGGGATTTTGTCTAACATATAAAAAGGTTGAGGATGCTACATAATAAATGGCATAGCATTACTATTTTCTTCAGGTGTTTACTGTAATGGGATAAACCATGATGAATCCTTTAACTCCTCATGCACAAATCCACAGCATTTGCCTTGTACCAGGAAACAATGCACACCTTTACAACCCTGCCACTTTTCAGAGAAGAGCCAGAGGAGAAGCATTTTAATTGGACAATAGTTTTCAGTCTACCTTGAGAGCACAGCCATCACTGGGTTTCAGCCTTCATTGAGGGCTCCTGTCTTCTCTGCATTTCCATGGCATTTAAATTGTATTGGTTTGATACTCCTTCTAATTTCCCATACCTAAAGAAGGCATTCTTCAATTCTATGTTCCTTCTAGATATTGAGCCATCTTTGACTCCAACCATCTGCCAATATCAAGCTCCTACTCTGGAAACTGCTGATTATAGGGATGTAGCCTTTACAAAGAAGACAAGAGTTTCTTGATTCAAGAACTTACTAAACACAGTAGAAGGAGAAGGGCTTGTGTTGACTGAGCACTAACTATGCATGGCCGTGCCAGGAATACGATGGAAACCCATTCATAGCCACTCCCTCTGCTCTGTCTCATTGCATGCCACCCTTACAAGAACTATGATATAATATAGATACCATCATCATCATCATCCTTTATTGGAGGAAGAATGGGATCAGAACCATTATATAAGTTGTCATGACTTAAAAGCTAGTGAGTGCCAGAGCTCGGATTTGAACCCAGTAGTGTCTGACACACAGGCCCACACACTACACCATGTCTTCCAAATGGCTTAGAGCAAAGAATTCATAATATACACTATTAGGGTTTAGCCAGTGACATGGGCTGTGAAGGAATTCACAAATGAGAGAAGAGATGCAGGGAGGAAATTTATTTTACTTTCCAAGGGAAGGAAGGGACAGTCAATACAGGGCTGGGAAGAAAAGGTGGCTTGCACTTTTAAAGAGCAAACAGTTGCTATTGCTAAGCAACAAGGGAGGGGAATTGTGTTGAAGTTGCACAGATAATAGGAGGTTGTCTTGAAAAGTTACAGTTTGTTTACTTTCCAGCAGACTGTAGGTCTGGCAGATGTCCTAAGGAGGTGTTTTTATCAGCATCTTCTTCCAAGTTTGTAAAACATGCTTAGAGCAAAAGTTACAAAGAGTTCTAAAGGGGAAGGCTTGAGTTTGAAGGGGAGAAGGAAGGGCACTTTCTACTAGCTACAGACTCTTTGGTGGAATTATCCCTAAATAATTAAAACAGCAGGGAGGAGGGAGTTGGGGGCAGAATGGGAGCCTTGGGCGGAGCAGCCCTTATCTATCCCACTGTTTAAATAGAGGGGATATTTAAGTCAGAAGAGTCAACAATCTTGGGGTTTAATTACCAGGTGCTTATAAATTGTGGAAGGCCATAGCAAAAAAAAAGGAAGATGCCTGTTTTCTATCCTTACCTAAACATATAACATAAATAATTGGAGAACCAAGGTAGAGTACCATAAATTGAAAAAACGTTCATGAAGGGTAAGAAATTATTGTGATGAGTTGGCCTGGGAAGTCCAGGTGAGTATGCAATATAAAGATAATTCTATTGCATTTAAGTTTAGTTGGCCATATTTTAAATCAACATTATTCTGTCTTTTAAATACCCTTCTGGAAGTGCCCAACATTTTCAGAATGTGAAACAAAACTTGCAAGAATGTAAGACTGAAATGAGTAAAATAAATGAAAATTCAATTGTAACACCCTATCTCATTTTACAAAACTGAAAATTTCAGGGTTAGAAACTTAAAATGGTTTTTGCCCTGAAATCTTTATTTTAATCTGAAATAATTAAAGCCCATGGAGTAAAACATTTTTTACCCAAAGTCAAAATGGAGAAAAGAAGTCAAGTTTCTGATTCCAAATCAACTTTGACACTACATTATAATGGAAAATTCCTAGTTTCTTAAAGTACTAATCTAATTATCAAATAGCCTTAGAATAAAAAACAACAATGAATCCAGTGCTACTGAGGGGGAATTAGCTCTTAATTCAATCACTCATCTTCTGCAAGAAACAGAGCAGGCTGCCCTGGCAGTCACATCTTCCCTTCGAAATGTCTTACTGCCTTTTCCTCAGTCCAGTATGTTGGGACTTTGTTTGGTTCACAATTCCCACAGAGGGTATAATGATATGGACAGATACAGCCAGTTCTTTTAACAATAGACGTTTATTAAGTACCCAACTATGAGTCAGGCTCAACCCTGAGTTCTAAGAAATCAGCATCATCTAATGAGGAAAGAGAGGTCAAAACAGGTAATTAGGTGATTTCAATATTTTACCCCACTAATTCAGTAAGTATTTATTGAGATAAGCATTTGGCTAAACCATGAACAAAACTAGATATAGTTCTCTCAGTCCACTGATCAAATCATCATAAAATAAGTATAAAATTGTAACCAGGGCAAGTGATTCAACAAAGAGGCACCCAGTGTCATACAAGTAAGTCATGAAGGCAGTCTACCAAAGGCTGGAAAGTTGAGGAAGGTGTCCCTTCTTTAGAAAAAATGTTTGTGTGCATGTGCATATGATTCCATAAACTAAAACTTTTTAAGTTGATGAAAAAAGTTATCACAAAGAACAATGAGGGTAAGAATGATTAGAGGAAAAATCATGGGGGAGGAAAGATTAGACAAAGTCTAAGTGACTTTGTGCGCATCACTTGAAGCCATTTCTCAGAATAACAGTGAGCCAACGAAATGAACTGTCTCCATGGAGATTTTTAATATGAAGTCATAACTTTCACTGATGTTTTACCATTACTTAATTTATTAAAACTTACTTTAACTACTCATAAACATTTGCTATAGGAATAAATTATCTATCCTATAAGACAACAATACTAGGACTTCAATTTGAAAATAACTTTTGAATAATTTCCTTGGAATAAAATACTCTAAATTATTTCTTCCCTCACAAACATACAAGGTATTTTCCTTGAGTCAAATTATTCTAATATTAGATAGAAACTTCTTTGAATTTAGGAATCTTAGAATGATGGAACCTACCCGTAGCACCAAGAGAAAGATTACGACAAGTATTAAATTACTTCCACTAAACACAGTTCTGCCCCAGGGCCAGCTGTACAGCTCAGTAATATCCTGAATATAATGGAAGCACTGAAGATGTTGCTGTGAGGGGCTGATGATGGATGGCATATACATCAGTCAGTAAGACTGAGGGCAATGGCTAGTCTTTGGAATAACCTTAGAGTGGTGTTAGAATGAGCAGGTTTGAACCTAACAGTTATAATAAAGAAAAACCAAAAGAGAAAAGGGACCAATATGAGTTGATAACAAGTAGAGGTTGATAGAGAAAATAAGAGAAATAATGATTATAAGAAAACAGATGAAAAAATATGAATTAGACAAAGGTCTTGGTTCAAATTCTTGGATGAAGCTTTTCACTATCTGAAGTCATACTTGTTCAAAAGGTCTTGGGTCAGCTGTCTGCTCCCAAATAGCAGCTCCTTCTAGAACAAGCATGTCAAACACAAAGGCTACCATGGGCTAAATAAACAAGGAGTAAGTTTATGTGGGCCACAAAAAAACAAAGCTTCAATTTTCATGGAAACATAGATTTATTTTGGTAGAGACATGCTGAATACAAATGGCTGAAATAAATGAGTAATCGTTAACAAAATAATAGAACATTTTAATAAAAATTAATTTTTTTCTTGAGCATTAACTTACCAGGCAATGAATAATTGCACAAATTAATAAGCCTAGCACAAATAAACCTATTTTTCTTGTTCTCCAAAAGCAAAATATTTCCTGTTGTGCATACCAAACAAGTCAGTACAAGACTAATGACATGGCAGTCGGCATCTAAAATATTTGCTGCTAGTATTAGTGGAGAGAAATGGTGCTCCTGCACATAAGACACGTAAGGGAAATGAATGTAACATGATTATAGTAATCAGTCATTAATGAACCTTATAGTGCATTAATAACTAGAGGCCCAGTGCATGAATTCATGTACATTGAAAGGAAATTAATTAGAAGATATATTTTAATATTGCTATTCACCCTTTCTCTATGATAGAAGTGTCAACCAAATTCACAATTAACAATGACAGATGGAAACACATGCATGCTATTGGTGCCAGCAAGAGCTTTATATATATAAACTAGAGGCCCGGTGCACAAAATTCATGCATGGGAGGGGGGTGTCTTCAGCCCAACCTGCACCCTCTCTAATCCAGGACCCTTCAGGGGATGTCCGACTGCCGGTTTAGGCCCAATCCCTAAACCGGCAGTCGGACATCCCCCTCACAATCCAAGACCACTGGCTCCTAACTGCTCACCTGCCTGCCTGCCTGATCACCCCTAACTGCCCACCCTGCCAGCTTAATCACCCCTAACCACCTCTGCCTGCCAGCCTGATCGCCCCTAACTTCCCCCCCCACCAGCCTGGTCACTCCCAACTGCCCCCCCCACCAGCCTAGTCGCCCCCAACTGCCCCCCTGCCGGCCTGGTCACCTCCAACTGCCTCCCCTGCCAGCCTGGTCACCCCTAACTGCCCCCCCCCACTGACCTGGTCACCCCTAACTGCCCCCACCCACTGACCTGGTTGCCCCCAACTTCCCCTGCTGCCGGCCTGGTTGCTGCATGCAGCCTGCTATTCAGTCATTTGGTCACCCCTCACTAACCCGCCTGCTGGCCTGGTCACCCCACGCAGCCTGCTGTTCAGTCATTTGGTCATCCTTCACTAACCCCCCTGCCGGCCTGGTCACCCCACGCAGCCTGCTGTTCGGTCACCCATCTGGTCATTTAGGTCATGACGGCCCCTGGCTTTTTATATATTAGGATAAACTTGCTTACTAGTAATTAGACCTGCTTTCTGATTTCGCTAAACTTTTTCCAGCCCAGTGAAGCACCCCAATTTTTCTTTCAGGTAATTGTCAGCAACACAGCAGTAAATATCAACACAAAGCAGATTATTATTGTAGATCACACAGGGAGAACAAAGGGTGAAATATTTAACTGTAGCAGTGTTTGACTATATTCTGCACAGTGAGAAAACCTGAAGTCATTTTCAAGGTCCACCATTTCTTACTTCTTTTCAGTTGGGTCAAGTTTCTAAACTTTCTAAATCTCCTTTTTCCAGCTAATGAAAAGAAAATAGGATTCTACCTAGTCTCCTATCTACCCAACTCAGGACTTCTGTGAGGATCAAATGAGATGAGGCATATGAAAACACTTCACAGATATTTGGTTAAAGTGTAAAATGTTTGCACCTGGCTATAAAGCAAGTCATGTTCCTGAGTTGAAGAAACTCCAAGTAGGCTAGTTGCTAGGGAAAGGAAGCCAGGCATTGTTATGTGACATCATTACCCGGTGGCTACAGCCACCATTTCCAGACTGGGCTGGGCTGTGGGCCGCATTTTGTGCCATGGGGTCTTGGCAGCATTGGCTGCAATTTGGTGGGGTGTCCCTCTGGGATGGTGGCAGGGCCAGTGTCCCACTTGGGGGAAACCAAGTGTTGCTTTGTGGGCACCAGGTTCATAGTGCTGTTTTTTGTTAATTGGCCTGTTGCTAGGAAGAGGAAGCCAGGCGTTGCTACGAGATGTCATTACCCAGTGCCCACAGCCACCGTTTCTGGGCTGGGCTGGGCTGGGGGCCACATTTTGCATTATGGGGCCTCAGCAGCATTGACTGCGATTTGGTGGGCTGTTGCTCTGGGGTGGTGGCGGGACCTGTGTCCTACTTGGGGAAAGCCGAGTGTTGCTTTGTCGCTGCCAGGTCTGCGGTGCTGTTTCTTTGTAAATGGCCACTGCACATCACAATAGTTCTTGCGTTGAGCGTCTGCCCCTGGTGGTCATTGAGCATCACAGTGTCCGGTCAGATGGTCGGAGGGACACTTAGCATTTTAGCCTTTTATATATACATATAAATTATATATAACAGGATATTGTAAAAATTAAGTTCCACTATTTTTATTAAAATGTTTCTTACATACTGTTATATTGGCAGGGCCACAAAAGTATTCATTGTGGGCTGCATGTGGCCTATGGGCTGCGAGTTTGGCATGCTTCTTCTAGAGCATTGGTTGTCAACCTTTTTAATGCCACGACCCTTTTATACAGTTCCTCATGTTGTGGTGACCCCCAACCATAAAATTACTTTTGTTGCTACTTCATAACTGTAATTTTGCTACTTGTTATGAATCGTAATGTAAATATCTGTGTTTTTCGATGGTCTTAGGCTCTACAGCCTTCGATGGTCTACAGCCTAAGACCATCAAAAACACAGATATTTACATTACGATTCATTACAAGTAGCAAAATTACAGTTATGAAGTAGCAACGAAAATAATTTTATGGTTGGGGGTCATCACAACATGAGGAACTGTATAAAAGGGTCGTGGCATTAAAAAGGTTGAGAACCACTGTTCTAGAGGATCTCTAAGAATCTGTAGTTCAAGGTCCCTTTAAGAGTAAGTAGCTTCCCTATTGTGTGGAATTCTGAATTGCTGATTTAGTTGTGAAATGTGAACCCAAAGCCTGACTTCCTGGGAATGCACTCTCTATTCATTGTTAACAGAATGTGATATGATAATGATTCAAGGATAGTTTTTTCTCTGATGTGTCTTCCATGGTTGACAATCATGACGAGGCTGATCAGGAAGGTAATGTAGAAAGACAGGTTAAACTGTTGGTCATAGCCTGTGCCTAGTACTTGAGTTCTTAGCAACATTTTGCTTCATCTGCATGTGGCATGTCAGATTCTAGGATCAGAAGTCAAGTTTTAAGTTCATGGACCTAGCAGTTGCCAGCGATCAGAGGGTAACCTGATGTGTACGAGAGGGGGTGTGGTCTGTGACTGTAGGGCTGTTTCAGAGTAGTTTTGGATGAGGGAAATGAAGGGCTTCTAAAAATTTTGCTAATTTTAGCTTAAGGATATTATTGGTCTTAAAATCATCTTAGAAGTTTACACATGGTAAGAGTAATGTAATTTTTGACAGATAATGTCTTACAGAGTTTTTCTATAATTCTTTTTTTAATGATCCTTTTATAAGTACTGGTATGTCCCTCAGCAATTTGGTGTTAAAGTTGATATGCCCAGGATGAAAACACAAATTCCATCAGCCATTTTACTACTATAAGGGCTGTAGTTTTTGACAAGGAAATGCTTCAACCAATCCTGAAAAAGAGATATATAATAACTAAAACGTGTTTAAAGCCCACAGAGGCTGGACATTGGATAAGGTCTATTGAGGTGTTCACAAGCCCTTGAGGCCTTGGTTTCTGGTCTTGTCCCATCTTTTCAATTTTCCCAGAATTGTCTTCTTGACAGGTGACATGTGACCTCAAAATAACCTGGGATTTTTTTTCTTTAAATTTTTCCACAAATGTTGATTTAAGAAAGTAACCAATTCGTTTCTATCAAAATGATTGGCTTCATGGAGAAATCTAGGTAATATCTTTTTGAATAAGTGGACATCTTGGTAGCACCAGACAGTATGTGAGTGAAGGCTACAAATAGGGGTTAATCATCAATCCTATCTAATAAAAGAGTAATATACAAATTAACAGTCACTCCACGACAAAATGGCAGCACCCATAGACACAAGATGGTGGCACCCAGTCCTCTCAGGCCCACCGGAGTCTCCCAGTCCCAGGGAGGGCTGCCAATGAGAGCTGGCAGCATGTGGCCCGGGCTGCCGGCCTGAGAGGTGGCTGCACCTCCCCTACCACCCCGCGCGATGTGCTCCCAGCCTTGGCTCTGCTCCCAGCTGCGGCCAGGGCCGTAGGCTTAGGAGGCAACCATGCCTCCCCCTGCTTGATCTGCTCAAGGCCTTGGCCTGGGCCAGAGGCCTGCGAGCCAGCCACCCCCCAACCACCCCCCCCATCTGCTCCCAGCTATGTCTCTGCTCCCAGCTGCAGCCTGGACCATCGGCCTGTGGCAGCCCCCCACACCCCCTCCCCAGCGCAATCTTCTCCCAGCCCCAGCCTGGGCCGTAGGCCTGCAAGGTGGCCCCGTGACCGGGGGCAATCCACTCAAAGCCGCAGCCCAGGCAGTTGGCCTGGGAGACGGCCACGCCCCTTGCCCCCCAAAGGATCAGCTCCCAGCCGCAGCCAGGGGTGTAGGTCTGGGAGGCAGCCATGCCCCCCAGAGCGATCCTCTCCCAGCAGCCTGGGGTGTCACCCCCATGGGGTGATCCCCCCCACACACACCTATAGCCTTGGAACTTCCCTTGCCCCCAGCGGAGTGATTGGACATGGGGGGAGGGGTGTATCTGGGCGATGCTGCCCAGCAAACCTCTTCCATTGGGTAGAAACTTCTGACCAGGTTAGGGAGGTAAATGGATTTTGTTTAAAATCTTTAGAAACCTCAAAGAAAATGTCTGAGGTATGATTTCACATCAGAAGTAATTTTCAACTAATTTCTGAAAGCAAACGGGGACATTGCAGTTACATTACTGGAGAGTACCGGAAGGTCCGGAGGTTGGCTCTGCAAGGGTGGTGGCGGGTGCTCCCCTCCCTGGTTCCTCAGCACCTCGGTCCTGGCTTGAGTCCACCCAGGAAAGCCTTTTCCCCTGCAGTTTTCACCAAGGCAAGGAGGTTTTGTAGACATGAAGAAGAAGTGCCCATGCCCCAGTCCTGAAGATGCCAGGGCCGGCCAAAATGACAAACCGGGAAAAGAGCAAAACCAGAAACACCAACATATATCATCTTTTTCTTCAGATGACAGTGTGTTTCCCTCTTCTTTGTCTTCTGGAAGCAAGACAGATTCAAGTACTGACGATCCTACCAATGGAAAAGTTAAGAGAAAGAGAGGACAGAAAAGGAATAAAAGGAGAAAAGAAAGAACAAAAGATGAAACATCAAGAAAAAGAAACAGAAGGAAGAAATGGAGAAACAACCACATGATATCACCTTTCCAAGGTCTCATGAAATTCCTGTTTAAGGAGTTTATTTTATGACACTTTTAGTTTGGGTTTACATTTTTACGGGTTTGTCAAGACCATGGCAGGTACACTGTCCAATACCTTAAAGAAAAAACCCTATCTAATAAAGAGGGAATATGCAGGGGAGGGCATTTGGGGGTGACGGGGCTGTCAGGGGAGGGCAACTGGGGATGATTGGGCCAGCAGGGCAGCAGTTAAGCATCTATCAGGCTGGCAGGGGAGTGGTTAGGGGTGATCAGGGTGACAGGCAGAAGCGGTTAGGGGCAATCAAGCAGGCAGGCAAGCAGTTGGGAGCCAGCAGTCCCAGATTGTGTAAGGGATGTCCGACTGCCTGTTTAGAGGATCGGGTCTAAACAGGCAGTCGGACATCCCCCGAGGGGTCCCAGATTGGAGAGGGTGCAGGTTGAACTGAGGGACAACCCCCCCTCCTTGCATGAATTTCGTGCACTGGGCCTCTAGTATTTTATAATGACCTTTTTAAATACTTTGAGGGTTTAGTTAAGGTTATAACCTTGGTGAAGGCTGATTGTGTGACATAATAATCTGCAGCATTTCCTTTAGCTTCTATATTATCTCTCTTTTTGTAAGCCTCAACCTTTATCATAGCCACTTCCACAGGAAGTAGGAGTGCATCTAAACACTCCTCAGTATAGCCAGAGGTTCCAGCAGAGGTAAGAAGCCTCCTTTGTTTCCAAAGCACCCCAAAGTTCTGCACTACTCCAGAAGCACAACGTCTGTGATGTTTGTTCTCTGTTTCTTTGCCCTGGGTTGATTTTACTGCGGGAAGAGAACTATGTTTCACAGGATGGAATAAATTGGTGCAGCATATTCTGCTTGATAACTTCCAATTTCAGGTTTGGTAAATGATCCACCAACACATACTGTTAGGTGTGAGTTCTCAATGGGAGTCTCTACTAAAGCTGAGTGAGGTACAAGAAGAGCTCCAACTGAGGGAAGATAGCCGAGCTGCCCCCTTGTTCTCGGAGGACAGGAGACGCAGTCAATCCTGAATCGGGGGCTACAGCAGTGAGTGATAATGCTCATCACAGGGACATTTAGATCGTTTGGTCTAAAAGACCTGGGGGAGCAATAGGCAGAGGCTTCACTGAATCTCTGGGCACAACTGTCCAGGTATATTGTTCCCCCCTGACTCAAGGCAAAAGGCATTGACATTCCCCGGCTAGAGGCACAGTGAGGAAAAAAGAGCAAAATTCACTACAGAGAAGCAGGTGGCTCCAAAGGAATGATGACACCCTTGGTTTGGAGTTATGTACTAAAGCAGAATGGAGGGTGCCGATTTAGTTGGTGGCCTTGATGTCTTAAACAATCAATATCCTTGTCCATTACACTTCTTTCCTGGCAGGACCAGGGTGTTATAGGGCTGGTACAGAGTACGAGAATGGCCTTAAGTAGAAGGCATTTACTAAAGGTCTGAGTCCTTCCTTTGCTCTGGTTTCAAGGAATATTGAGGAAATTTGTATAACAGTTTAGTGGATCTATCTGAACTTTAATAAGTTCTACTCCAATTATTTTTCCTATTTCAGTGGAATTTTTAATCCCATAAAATATCAGTATGGTGTCTAGAGCTTTACTTGGGATATAAATCAAACATAATGAAGAAGGCAAAAGTATATCCAGAGCAGAAACCACCCAATTATAAGTAGAGGAGTCCTCTGGAATCTCAAGAAATAGTCCATTTGCGATAAGTCTCTCCCTATTAAATGTGCAGGGATAATATTACAAAGCAGGAAGGAATGTTTGTCATTCAAAGGCTAAACATAAAGCTGGGATACTGGAAAAACTTGTGGGTGATTTAAAATATCTACCAGCTATTGTAAGTTCACTCTGGGGAAATGTTTGAGTAAAGGTAGTAGGAGGGTTTAGTGTAGAAAGAGTAGCAGCCATATTCACCAGGAATTGATCAGGTTGGCCATCTATATTTATAGTTAATTCACATTGAGTATTTAAGAGTAAAACAAGAAAGTGGGTACTTTTTCTTTCCTGGTTGGATCGGCTCAAATCTGAATTAAATAATTTTTTTTGTCTTGTTTTTACTTTGCACGATTTACAATATCTGTAAGTGTCCTTGTCAGAGGTGATCACCTGGGCACCGTGCCACCTAACTATTTGACCTACAGGGCATGCATCTATTTTAGGTCCTATTTCATTTTCACTTTAAATACTCTCCCAGGTGTTGTATTTCAAATAAAGGAGTTAATTCCCACTCTAATTTCTGTTTTTGAATTAGGTATCAAATTTCAGATTTAATTTTATGACAAAATAAAATGAAGTGGCACTGCTCCACTGGTGCCTTCCTTAGCTCCTGGTGCTGTTGGAAAATGTTTTCTTGTCAATCCTGAAAACCTCCTAGAGTTGTATTTTTTCCTCTGATTTTTATATTACTGAACTGAACCAGAGTTTGTTTGCTGGCATGCACAAACAAAAAGCCGTGTGCAAGCAGTAAAGAACTATCCCTGTGATGTACAAGCAGAATATTAAGATCAATGCCAGTTCAGAGAACAGGGGAGCTTGTGCTGCAAAACACCTGGCTCACAGATGAGAGGCTCCATAGAGCCAAAATCATGTTGTCAGGAGTAAGGGGTGTGAAGTAGTGGGTGAAACTGATTGGTCAGGAGTGAGGTAAGGGCAGTAGATCCCGATTTCAGGTCTTGAGATCAGATTTCAAGTTCAGCAATCTGCTGACATGGGGATGTGGCCAGAGGATTATCCGCTTTAGGGCTTAGGAGCTGAAACACAAGTAAGGGCTTTGTGCTATCTTTAGCTGAACAAAGCCCATACCTGTGACCTTTAGTCAGGGCCTGACCATCGTTTCTGGCTGACTCCGGGATTAGTAAGGGAAAGGCCAGACTCAGCCAGCATTCTACAAAGAAACTGCATGGAGGGCTGGGGCTACATGTCAAACCAGTCATAATTTAAATCAGGGCCTCGGTTTCATTCATGAGGACAATGCAGTCCAGTCAATTTTAATTGTAAATGTTTCAGATATGGCTTTTAGAGACTTAACTTTTCTAGACTTTTTTTTTTTTTTAACCTTCAAGTTTCTTATAGAAAGAGGAATTGGTAGGTCCTTTCCCAGTTCTGTTTAATCAACTTGTTACTGCCAGGATTGAAAACCTGTGATCTTTGCCAATGTTATCTCGGATAAGGGTTTAATCTCTAAGATTTACAGGGAACTCATACAACTTAACAAAAGGAAGATAAACATTCCAATCACAAAATGGGCAAAGGACCTTAATAGACACTTTTAGAAAGAGGTCATACAGAAGGCCAAGAGACATATGAAAACATGCTCAAAGTAACTGTTGTGGCAGAATGCACGGAAGAATGATCAGCCAGCACTCTGAGGGAGGGAAGTTTAACCTTTATTTTGCATATCTGCCAGTCCAGGGGAATTCCTGATTCAAAGCCTGAACTGAACTCGTGGGGAGGCTCTGGCCTATATATCTCCTCCTGTGGTGACCCCTGAGGGTCCCCACAGCTCCAAGTCAGCTGTGGCAGGGCCCTGGAGTTAGACTCTGCAGCTCCGCCCAAGTCAGTCCAAGTGGAAGTATGACTACAGTTTTAACCAGATACTGAACTAGGTTGCAAGCCACACACCCCCCATTTTCCTTTTCATCACTAATCATCCCAGAGATGTAAATAAATAACAATGAGGTACCATCTCACACCTGTCAGATTGGCTATCATCAACAAATCAACAAATAACAGGTACTGGCGAGGATGTGGATTAAAAGGAACCCTCATGCACTGCTGGTGGGGATGCAGACTGGTGAAGCCAGTGTGGAAAACACTATGGAGTTTCCTCAAAAAACTTAAAAATAGAACTCCCATTTGACCCAGTAATCCCACTTCTAGGAATATATCCCAAGAAATAAGAAACACCAATCAGAAAGGATATATGTACCCCTATGTTGATAGCAGCACAATATACCATAGCTAAGATTTGGAAACAGCCTAAATGCCCATCAGCAGATGAGTAGATTAGAAAACTGTGGTACATCTACACAATGGAATACTACGCTGCTGTAAAAAAGAAGGAACTCTTGCCATTTGCAACAGCATGGTTGGACCTGGAAAACCATTATGCTAAGCTAAATAAGCCAGTTGGAGAAAGATAAATATTACATGATCTCACTCATTTGTGGAATATAATGAACAACATAAACTGATGAACAAAAATAGAGGTAGGGAAAAGAAATATGTTAGGATATAATAAAAGTAATCCTGTTATTTGCAGATTTTTAATATTTCCTACAACTTTTGTGATATTATACTATGTGGGTACAGTTTTGGTAATATTATTATATTTGAAATATTTTTTCTTAAAATATTAATATTTATTGCATGTAATATGTTTAAAATAATTTTTCTTGAAATATTAATGTTTATTGCATGTAACATTGTGCTGGGGGCTAATTGCAGCAGGTCATAAATGCAAGAAGTTCATCAAAAGGTTGGTGAACCTTGAGACTTCAGCATGGCTGAAGATATATGTTATTGCCTGCTGCCAGACAGCTGAGGACATTTCCCCAACCTGAAATCTACATGTTATTACCTGCAGCTAGCCAAACAGCTTAACAGCCGAAAGCAGTTCCCCGAACCTAATACTTTACTGCTTACCAAACTTTGCTTTTGATGTGTATATCTGCTTTGCTATAGGGAAAAATGTGTGAATAAAGAGTCCTGGGTCTAGAGAATCAAGGAGAGCTTAGTTACTAAAGCTAAGCCTTCCCTGGCTCCTCCATGTATTCCAAATTTATATTTCATATCTAGTCTCTTTATTAATTTACTCACAGCCATTCTCCAGATTCCTGAACACTTCTAGATGCTGAGAAACAACCCAGCATTAATGGCGACTGAGACAAGGCTGTCTGGAGAAGTTTCACCTGAGTGAAAAAAAGAAGTTAATCACTGGTAAAGGTAAAATTCAGTGGGGAGAGTCTGCGTGTAAAGCTTGCACCATGCCTTGGAGGTCAAGAGCCAAGGTGGGCAAGAAAGTCTTTTGTTTTAAGCCAGACTATAATGGGGAAGAATTTGGTTTAAAGGCAAAAATATCATTGTAAATTTTTAGCTTCCATGCTCAAGGATAAAGAAATTAAAATGTCAAAAGGTACTCTTAAGTCAGGCTCAAGGGAAAAGAGTATCGTTGTCATATTAAACTATATGGGTTCTTGCTCAAACTATATGCCTAATTCGTATTTGGGATTGAAATTCTGTAATAAGAAAAAAAGCCCCATTGCCTAATCTGTCTCTAGTATTGAAAGGCTGGGTGGCTAGAGAAGGCTGAGCTGTTAACACTGTCACAGAGAGACTCATTAATGCTTGGTTTAAAAATTACTGTAGGACACCTTGGGACAAGCACATTTTAGCAAAAATAACTTTAAAGCTAGTCAATGCTATGGAGAGCGTAATAGGAAGAGATTCAGGATCTGTCATTTTATTTGGTTTAATGTGTTTACTGTTATCTATTAAGCATACTTTAAATTTAATAAGAAAAGAAACATGGCCAGGTCAGTTGCTAAATTTTACCAAAACAAACAGGATATGGGGGTTGGGAGACACATGGTGATCCAGTAAAAATGGATGCCCACTCCTGAGTGTGCTAAGGAAAGTCTCATCTCCGCCATGTTTTTTCCCGGTTCATCATTTAAAAGTTTTACAGAATTCAGGAATGCGTTTGAGATTTCTATACTCATAAAGAGAGAAAGCTAACCTAAGACAAATGTGCACACTGTCCTATTTTGGATTTTAGATAGTTTAGGGATAAATTTAACTCTCTTTATAGATGTTACAGAATAAAACCCAACACTGTTTTTTCTCAAAAGAAAGATGGTGGAGATAACCCAAAGATTTCCATAATAAAGGGTAGTTTTTAAGTAATAATGAACCACATTCCAAAGTTAACATTAAGATCACCAGAAAATCAGTAAATTATCTCTGTTACAGAATTTTCCAAAGTAAATGCCTTAGATAGTAATAATTGGTTTCAGAATCTCAAAATTGTTGAAATGGATAAATAATATATTAATTATGAAGGTCCAAGTAGCCTAGGGGGAAACTAGCTTTGCTTCTCTGATGGAGCAGGGGGCTGGCTTCCCGAAGCAGCCTGTGAAGAAAGAATGTGGCTAATTTACATTTAAATAGACCAGGCTAGGCCAAACCTGTTTTGCCGACCAAAAATGTGTTTTTCCAAAACCACTGGCAACTTAAAACTTTGGCGTTTACTGAATTAAATGATAAAAACTTACTAAATGTCTAGGTATTTTGAAATGACAAGATCCTAAAATGTTAATCTGAATTTGCCTCAAAAACTCTAGAGGACAGAATTAAATTTATTAATTAAATATGTCTTATGTTTTTAAAACTGTAAAGTTATTACTAGTCTGAGAAATGCTAAATATTTAACTTATCAGCTAAAATTTAAGGCTTCTAAAAGTTTAAAGTTCAAGTTAAGTTAGGAGAAATTATATAGTTATGATAACAAAATGCATAAAGTATAAAAAGTTATTATTGAGAAAATAATTCTTGTATTTTCTCTAGAGAAACTAGTAGTTTAAAATATATTAATGTACCAAGTGTAGTAAAATTTCAACCTAAGATGTAATATTTTATATGGTCTAATTGAAAAAAGAGGATTAATTCTGTCATCACAACCAAATTTTTAATATAAAATCCAGTTTAAATTTAATTGATATCTTTTAGAAGAAGTATAAAAATATATAATGTAATCTTTTGGAAAAAAAAAATATATATATATATTTGATGATATTTCCAAGTTAAATTTCAAGACTTTAACCGAGGGATAACTTTGAAGCATTTTATGGGCCCTGGAGTGATTCAAAAAATTTATTGTCTCTTTTTAAAAATATATATATCTTTGAATTAGGCCGATCTAATATACTTGAAATCACATGAAAAGCTTTATCAAATAAAAATTAATAAATATATTTTATTTATATACATATATTTTAAATATTATAAAGTTTTAACCTCTTAGGGCAAGGCAAGGTTGCACAACCACATTCTTCAGCAGCGAAATTTTAAAAAACAAAAGCAGCAGAATTTTAAAAACCAAAAGCAACAAAATTTTAAAGAGGAAAGCCCTAGCAGCCTTCACTTCAAATAGGCTAGGGGTGGGGTGGCGTTTCTGCCTCATGGATCAAATATATAAGATACCTACTTTAATTATTTGATAAATTAGCTTTTTAAAGTATAGTCAAGGTCTCATATAATTTCAGCTAAATGAGAAGCCAATATTTTTATAAGCAATTGGATGCTAATAAAGTCCTCTGAAAGTTACTGAGACTTCCCATAATCCCTCTGTATATGCAAATGAGCAAAAAAGAATGCTGTTTAAAAGTAAATTTTAAGCTTAATAAAAAAGAGAAATTTAAACATTTTGAAATCTCTTCCACTAATATTTACATGGTAAACTGAAGGTTATTATACAAGCATTAAATCTGATCATAAAAGTAGTCACCATAAATACAAAGAGAGTCACTTAAATATAGTATTCAGCAGTATGAGCCACCATCCAAGAAGCAACCACGTAGGTTGCTTGGTAAAAAAGAAAGAAAAAGGATTTTAAAAGAAATTCTAAAAATAACCTAGAAATTACTCTAGAAAGAAATAAAGAGAGGTTTCCTTCAAATGTCTAGAAAACTGTAATTAAAAGTCAATGTATCAGGCCTCAAAATAAAAAATAAGTATTTTGTGTTTTTGCCTCTCTAAACAATGCTTATGTAAAATTACTCAAAGACTAACAGCCCAAAATCAATTAGTATCATTTACTTTACACAGCCAAGGACAAGTAAAGTTAAAACATAAGCCTTATTTCGCACTAATTTAAATTGGCAAATTGAAATAAGTGAATATTCAGGGAACCTAGTTGTACTGGACAAGAAACTATTCCTAGAGCATTAACTAATTTTTTACTGATGGTTTATCTCATAGTAAAAGCTGCTTAACATGCAATGAATCCAAAGCAGCCATATTTCTGTGCAAAAAAAATTAAATTAAAAGCTATCAAGACTGCATTGCAAAATTTCCGAAAGCCTCTTAATAATATTTAAATAAAAAAATGGGGATAGTGGAGAAATATATTGTAAGTAAATTACATCAAGCCTTAATGATTTAAATGTTTGACTTTAAATTATTTTTCACTTGTAATGCTGATGGCAAGACATACATGGTGTCAGAATAAGCCAAAGGAAAATGGTTTGGAAAGATGAAAAGATCCCAAGTCTAGTTTATAGAAAGATTCCTTTATTAACCTTTGGTTAAGAATATGCTTGTATATTTCCAGAAAACTCCTCCAAGCCCGTGTGGATTCCTGCAACAATGGATCTGAGAGAGGAACTGACCAGACTACTCCAGCCACAGATAGCAGTGGCCCCAAGCAACATGCTGATGAGAGAGGAGAAACAGTCCAGAGATGAAGGATGGTGAAGATGCCTTGTCATGCTAGCATTCAGCAGCTGTGCATCACTGCAGGTTGCCCAGGCAAGCCAAAGAAGGTCAGACCTGTATTTGCTCACTGTTTGTCCACCATCCAGAACTGGAATATCATTGCTGTCATGTCACAAAAGACCGTAATTGGAAAGAGGACTCAAAGAACTGTTGGCCCAGAAAGGAGCTTACTGCAGACTAATTCCTTTGATGTCTGGCAACAATATAAAGGGACATGATAGAACTCTATCCTTTCCATTGAATTTAAAAATCTTAAAAGGACCCAAGCTCTGCAAATGACATACATTCTTGTTAAATTTATTAAAACAAAGAAGGGGGATATGTTGGTGGCTAACTCCAGCAGGTCATAAAAGCAAGAAGTTCATCTAAAGGTTAGTGAACCTTGAGGCTTCAGCATGGCTGAAGATATATGTTATTGCCTGCTGCCAGACAGCTGAGGGAATTTCCCTATCCTGAAAATCTACATGTTATTACCTGCTGATGGCTAAACAGCTGAACAGCCAAAGGCAGTTCCCCCAACCTGATACTTTACTACTTACCAAACTTTACCTTTGATATGTACTAGGTATACTGGTTAATAATAGCAGATTTTGTAATCAAAGAAAACACGATAATTTCAAGAGAAACATAAAAAGTGTTTTATTCAAAGTAATGTCCATCGCTAGCTACACATTTCCCCATCTTTCAGGTAATTTGTGGACAACATCCCAATAGAATTTTTCTTGTTTTGAGGCAAACCATTCAGAGACCAAATTTTCCACTTCTTCATATGTTTTGAAGTGCTGCTCAGAAAGTTGCATGTGCCATCGATTGGAACAAGTGATAATCTGAAGGAGCAATGTCTGATGAATACAGTGGGTGGGTTAATACTTCCCAGGCAATATCTTTTAACGTGTCTTTAACTGGTTTTGAAGTGTGTGATGGTGCATCATCATGAAGCAAAATTACTTCACCATGTCTTCTGGCCCATTCTGGTAGTTTCACGATCAAAGCGTGGTTCAAATTGATTATTTGTTGTCGGTAGTGATCAGTATTAATGGTTTCACCTGGTTTTAGAAGCTCATAATACACCACACCTTCCCGATCCCACCAAATGCAGAGCATTGTCTTCTTTCTGAAGCAATTTGGACTTGTAGTCAAGGTTGATGGTTGACCTGGATGAACCCATGATTTTATGCATTTGGGATTCTCAAAATAAATCCACTTTTCATCTCCAGTCACAATTTGATACAAAAAACACTTTCTTTCGTGCCATTGAAGCAACATTTTACTGATGACTTTTCAGTTTTCTATTTGTCTTTCATTCAGTTGATGTGGCACCCATTTTCCTTCCTTTAAAATCTTTCCCATTGCTTGTAAATGATCAGAAATTGCTTGCTGAGCAACATTTAATCTTTCTGCAAGTTGTTTTTTATCTTGACATGCATCTTCATCCAATAATGCTTGTAATTGTTGGTCTTCAAACTTTTTTAGGTTGACCTGGACCTCTTTGTCTTTCACATCAAAATCATTACTTTTAAAGCATTTAAACCAGCATTCACAATTATCTTGAGATGGAACATGTTCACCATAAGCTTCCCGAAGTGTTCAGCAGCACTTTTCTTCAAAATAAAGTAATGAATTAAAACTTCCTGCAAATGCTCTTTTTTGACACAAAATTTGACATTTTTAAGTGTAAAAATATCTATGATGTTAGCACCTTCAGCAAATTTGACATATGAAGTTTTTTTTAAATATATATTTATTGATTTCAAAGAGGATGGGAGAGGGAGAGAGAGATAGAAACATCAATGATGAGAGAGAATCATTGATTGACTGCCTCCTGCACATCCCCCACTGGGGATCACGCCCACAGCCTGGACACATGCCCTTGGCCAGAATTGAACCTGGGACCCTTCAGTCCACAGGCAGACGCTCTAGCCACTGAGCCAAACCGGCTAAGGCGACATATGAAGTTTTGAAGCTTGTTGTCAATACAACAAAATAGCATACATATCAAATCACAAATATATTAACATATGTGTAACTCCATCTATTGAAAAAATCCACATTATTAACTGGTACACCTAGTATATCTGCTTTGCTATAGGGCAAAATGTGTGAATAAAGACCCTAGGTCCAGAGATTCAGGGATAACTTAGTTACTAAAGTTAAGCCTTCCCTGGCTCTCCCATGTATTCCAAATTTATATTTCATGTGTCTAGTCTCTTTATTAATTTACTCACATCTCTTCTCCAGATTCCTGAACCCTTCTAGATGCTGAGAAACACCCTGGCACATTGTTATATTTAAAATGTTTTTCTTGAAATATTAAAAAAAAAAAAAAAAAACGAAAAGAAAAGAAAACCTGGGATCTAACCAACATGTGGATTAGGTAGCCCTAAGTCACATGGACTCAAAGGAATTCTGAATTCTAGGAATCTTTCATGTCCTGACTATGTTGAGAGGAATCCTTAATTCTTCTCGGGTCCACGGTTTAAATTCTACAGTCACCTGAACAGCTGACTCATAAGAGGCAACTGGCCCCTAAGAGAATTTAGCAAAAAATAGAGGGTCAGACAAAGGGGAGGGGAGGAAGGGGTTGATAATGGAGAGGAAAGAACAAGATGAACAAGAAAGAGAGTAAGTTGCAGATAGAGAAGCAACTGGAAACAAAAGGAAAAAGATTTACTAGAGACTTGAGTCTAGGTGTTGCCTAAGTTAGTCAAATTGCTCATTAATTTTGGTCAAACACTCTAAACACTTTCCAACATCAGGAGCTAAAGAATCAGAATTTCATCTGGGGGCTCTTCTCACCAATAAAAAAAAAGAAAGAAAGAAAAGGTGGCCACTGGGCCTGAGGAATTCTACTCCCTTTCATTCTAAGGTATCTCTTAAATTAACAATTTTGTACAGTCTAATTTTCCCGAGTGGCCACTGGAAGCCCAAATTGCCATTGTGAATGTGTGCCACCTAGAGGTGGGCACAAGAGTTAGGGTTGTAGAGAGTGCACATAAGAAGCAGGAAGCTCCCTGGAGAGGAGAGGATTCAACCAGACAACCCACGTGAGCTGGTGATGTTGGAGGAACGTGATGCTCATGCACTTCAGGTCTCGGGTCCCCAGGTGCATGGTTGGCCTCTTCCAAATGAGACAGAAGGAAAACCTAGTCCAGTATCTTTAGTCTCAGCAAAATTTGTCCAAATAGACTGGGCTGGGTCCAATGAGAACCGCAAACTTGCCAGTCTGTGAGGAGATTTTGAACAACAGGTTTATAGGACCTATGCCTATGATCTACCCTGAGATTCTCCTTTTTATGACAAACGACACTTTCAGACAGTGCAATGAAAAGCAGAAGCACAAAAGAGAGCAGATAGGGATGAGGAGGAATGCCCTGATTCCACTAAAGATGCCAATCATGTGGGAACCAGTAGCAGAACCTGATATGAACCTGAGAAAAAGGCTGAGGAGATCAATGCAGCAAGCAGAGCTCAGGCCTGTTGCTGACCACAATGTCGGCACCAATCAGCAAGCCAGGAGCAGAAGGCACACATAGCCTCCTGCATCCCACTGGCTTTGCAGCTGCATTGCACTGCCAGCCATTTCTTGCAGGAACAATGCCAGCAGTCTGGCAGAACTTCCTTCATCCCATCCCAGTCCGCCCCCTGCAGTCCAAGCTGCAGCATTTCTGAGGAGATGGCTCATTGAGTATCTGTACCACAGGCTTTAATCTCCTCAGCAACCAGTGGCCCAGCCGCACCTCCCCCTGCTTGCAGAGCACTGTCCCAGCGGGCTGGGAATCTTCTAAATTGAGTGCCAACCACTTTTCTCTTTGTTCCCTCACTGTATCTCTCTCCTCTCCCATGTTACTCTAAATGGCAAGAAGAAGAAACCAGGCCACACCTTCAACACTTAGCTGAGAACCCTCCCAGGCTAAGTATCCAAGTTCTAGTTTTGAAAAAGCAGAGCACAACCCAGCTAAGTCCTCTGCACCTTATTTTTAAAATATATTTTATTGATTTTTTACAGAGAGGAAGGGAGAGAGATAGAGAGTTAGAAACATTGATGAAAGAGAAACATTGATCAGCTGCCTCCTGCACACCCCCACTGGGTATGTGCCCACAACCAAGGTACATGCCCTTGACTGGAATCAAACCTGGAAGTCCGCAGGCTGACGCTCTATCCACTGAGCCAATCCGGTTAGGGCTGCACCTTTTTTTTCTTTAATCCTCACCTGGGGATATGTTTTTGTTGTCTGAGAGAAAGGAAGGGAGAGAGAAACATCCATTGGTTGCTCCTGTACACGCACTGTCTGGGGATTGGACCCGCTGCCTTTGGTGTAGAAGATGACTTGCCAACCAACCAGGCCACCGGCCAGGGCGTCCCCTGCACCTTTTACAAAGGGTCTCATTTCCTTCAGTTTCCTATAACATGCTCCTCACTGCCACCTGAGACATCAGCAGAAGCACTTTGAACAATCATATTTCAACAATAATCTTCTAAAGTCAATCTAGTCTCTTTTATCAAGCACCTCAAAACTCCATTACCAAGTTCCAAAACTACTTCCATGTTTTAAATTTTTATGACAGCTGTGACTCATTTTATGGTATCAAAATCTGCGTTAATTTGCAAGGGTGCCTACCAAACTACCACAGACCAGTAGCTTAAACCAAAGAACTTCACTGTCTCACAGTCTGGAGGCTGGAAGTCCAATGTCAAGATGACAGCAGGTGGCTCCTTCTGAGGCTGAGGGAGAAGCTACCCTTTCCCCAGCTCCCAGAGCTCTGCTGGCCATCTTCAATTTCCTTGGTTTGTCCAAGCATCAGCCAATCTGCCCGTGTACTCACATGGCATCCCCCTGGGTTCATCCCCGCCTCCCCCACCCCCTGTTCCCTGTCCCTTAGAAGGACACCAGTCATAACAAGCTAGGAACTCATGCCACTGCCTGATGCCTTCATCTACCTAATTGCATTGAAGGACCCTATTTCCAAGCAAGGTCACATTCTGCAGTACTAGGGGTTAGGATTTCCACATGTGAATTTTGGGGACAGGATTCAAATAATAACAAACTGTTATTTATGTATGTTTTGTACTTTTAAAATATATCATTCTTTCCTTAAAATTAATAATTTCTAAAGTCTTTAATGAATAGAATCTAAATGCGTGCAAGAAATTTCTACTAAATGACTATCATATATTTTCTAATTAAAGCTTAGTGTTAAATTAATATGCAAAGGGGAAAGAACAGAGACTTGATAATCTCTGAGACTGGAGCCAACATTTAACTTTGTGATTCCAAGGAAGTGCTAGAAAGCAATATAGCTAGAAAGGTTGTTTATAGTTTCTATACTTATAACTGTAAATGGTTATATGTGAGTCCAGTGGCACTCAGAGTAGAAGTGGGAAGCTGTCTGGACAATTAAGACATGCAGGGTGTCTCAGAGAGGATCACAAGAAACAGAGGGTCGCAGTGGTGGGGACAGATTCACTGACTCCTGAGGATAACTCAGGAAGGCCAAAGGCAAGCACAGGGCTCCTCTTTAAATCCTTGGTGCTTTCTACCAAATAACACTCCCTGTCTCTAAGCATTCAAAATTGAATTGAGACCTTCACAGGGGCCATCTATCATGCAAATGAAGCCTCCACTGGAATGGACTTCCTTCCTTCACAAAGACCACCATTCCCAAAGCAACTCAAAGACAGGTTTCCAAAAAATGTTCATGAACATATATTTTGACCTTTATCATCTTTCAAATAAAATGCATAGTTTTAATTAAATATTTGCATAGTACTTTATAGTTTATTTTAGATTTGCATCTATGGTTATATTTGCATTTAAAAGAACTTCACATCCTTTGTGACATTCAGCAAGATTTCTTTCTCTGCATTTGATGACTGAAAAATTGAGACAGAGAAATGAAATTCAACTTGCCAAACTTCATTATGATTCGACTGGTACTAGCAAGCAGTATAGCTAGCTATCGAGGTACCAGTCAATAAGAAATTAGCTGAAGACCAAGTCATTCAGAAAGTCAGCTGGTTGATTTCCAGGCAGTGCAGTCATTATGATTCCACACAGTTTCTTACACCATTTCTAGGTTCTTAGCTGCCTCTTGGTTTGCCACTAAGTGTGAAAAAGTAAAATTGCTTGTTGTCAAACAAAGTATATTCCACAAAGCACTCTCCACTTAAAATTTTAAAAAGCAACAGCTACCTTTTCAGAGAACACTCTTGTTACTTCTGTAATTAATGCAAGGTGGCCAGCTGGCCTCTACACAAAACCCCTTTATTTCACTCTACCTGGAAAGCCACTTAAACCAATAATTAGAGGATTTCCAAGGGATTCTTTATAAACTGGGAAGAATGAAAAGAATCAAGGGTATGCATTGCACAACCTGAGTGGCACACAGGCAACTGGCGAACTACACAGCAATTTCTAATGGAGACCTTTGCAAAAATAAGAATACAAATTAGAACAGAATAAGAGATGGCATTTATTAAGGGGTTACTCTGTGCTGGGAACCAATCCAAAAGCTTCTCACATGGTACTCATTTGAACCTCACAACAGTCCAGGGACAAGCGCATTCATTATTGCACATCTGCCCCTGAGAACGGGGGGGAGGGACTTGCCCAAAGTCAGAGCACCACTGCCAACAAAGTCAGCTCTCAGAAACAGCGGTTTCACTATGAGTGTTAGCATTACCTTTAGAAAACCACTGGTGAAACATTGAAATATGTTTAGAGTAAGTGAATTAAAAAAGACAAAAATGGTATTGACTTCTATTTAAAGAATGGATCTATAGATGAATGAATATAAAGGCACAATCAAACAAGAGTAGATTATGATTTTATTTTTTTATTAACAAACTAGAGGTCCCAGTGCACCAGTGGGGTCCCTCGGCCTGGCCTTCAGAATAAGGCTAAAACCAGCTCTTCGACATCCCCTGAGGGGTCCCGGATTGTGAGAGGGCACAGGCCAGACCTAGGGACCCCACCGGTACACAATCAGGGCTGGGGAGGGACCTCGGGAGGGCTCCAGGGCTGTCCATCCCATCTCGCTCAGTCCCAATCAGCTGGACCCTAGCAGCAAGTTAACCTACCGGTCGGAGTCTGCTCCCTGGTGGTCAGTGCACATCATAGTGAGTGGTTGAGTGGACTTAGCATATCATTAGCATATTATGCTTTGATTTGTTGAACGGACGACCAGACAACTGGACACTTAGCCTATTAGGCTTTTATTATATAGGATATTTATTGAGAGCCTATTATATGCTGCATACATTTTTAAAACAACACAGGATATACTGATAAATAACAAAAAGTCCTTACCCTCATGAAACTTGCATTAAAAATAAGACAGACAATAAACAAATTAAAAAGTAAATGTGACTTCAGAACTGCCCACCCGCTCAGCAGTTAATTCAAACCACCATCATCTCTCACTTGGGATATTACATCGTTCTCCTGCCTGGGCTCCCTAGCTTTCAGGCTTGCTCCTTAGTCTATTCTCCAGGTAGCTGCTAAAGTGATACTTCCAATAGTAATGAGATCACATATCTTCTGCTAAAAACCTTCCAATGACTTTTCATGTGATTCACAATAAATGTCAAACTCTTTACAAATGGTCTACAATTGCATGTTGTTTATAATTATTTATATTTTTTACATATAGATAATAATCTTGTGGACAGAAGTATGATTTTAAGGCTTTTATATTTGTTGAGAAATATTTAATGGCCCAGAATATGATCTACTTTGGTGAACATTCCAAGTCTAATTGAAAACCATGTGCAGTCTGCTGTTTTGCGTAAAGTATTTAATCAAAGTCAATGAAGTCAGATGATAATGTTTTTCAGGTTTTCTATTTTCTCTATCTTTGGTGTTCTGAAGTTTCATTTTAAGGTCTTGAAAAAAATGAATCCTTTTTATTTAACCTACTTAGTATTCCTTAATCTTCACTCTATAGGTTTCTATTTCTCATCTATCCTAGCAAATTCTCAGCCATTATATCCTCAAATACTCCTCTGTCCCATTTGTTTTATCTTTTATTTCTGAAATTCCTACTAGAAATATGTTAGACCTCTCTGTATACCTTTGTTCTAATCTATTTTTATCATTTTGTCTCCCATGATTCTTTCTATATAATTTTTTCAGATCAACTAAAGAGAATTCATCAACTGCTAAACCGATCATCAAATTTAAAATTTTGGTTAATATATCTTCACTTTTTTTACAAAATAATTTAGCCATTTACATGCAATAAACATTAATATCTCAAGAAAAATGATTTTAAATATAATAATGTTACCAAAACTGTATTAACATAGTATATTACAAAAGTTGTAGGAAATATTAAAAAATCTGCAAATAACAAGATTACTTCTATTATATTCTAAAATATTTTTTTCCTCTGGTTTTATTTTTGTTCATCAGTTTATATTGTTCATTATATTCCACAAATGAGTGAGACCATGTGCTATTTATCTTTCTTTGACTGACTTATTGTGCTTAGCATAATGCTTTCCAGGTCCATCCATGCTGTTGCAAATGGTTAAGAGTTCCTTCTTTTTTTTACAACAGCATAGTATTCCATTGTGTAGATGTACCATGGTGTTTTAATCCACTCATCTGCTGATGGCACTTGGCTGTTTCCAAATAATAGCTATTATAAACTGTGCTGCTATGAACATAGAAGTGCATATACCTTTCTGATTGGTGTTTCTGATTTATTGGGATATATTCCTAGAAGTGGGATCACTGGGTCAAATGGGAGTTCCATTTTTAGTTTTTTGAGGAAACTCCATATGTTTTCCACAGTGGCTGCACCAGATTGTATTCCCACCAGCAGTGCAAGAGGGTTCCTGCTTCTTGGATTTTCTGAAATAGTTTGAGGAGTATAGGTGTTTGTTTTTCTTTGAATGTTTGATAAAATTCCCCTGTGAAGCCATCCAGAGCTGGGCTTTTGTTTAGTAGGAGTTTTTTTTTATTACTACTTCTATTTCATCAGTTGTTATTGAGCTAATCAGGTTTTCTGATTCTCCCTGATTCAGTTTTGGGAGATTATATATTTTTAGGAATTTTTCCATTTCATCCAGGTTGCCCAGCTTGTTGGTATATAGTTGTTCATAGTATTTTCTTACAATTTTTTGTACTTCTGTGGTGCCAATGGTTACTTCTCCACTTTTGTTTCTCATTTTATTTATTTGGGTCCTCTCTCTTTGTTTCTTGATGAGTCTGGCTAAAGGTTTATCTATTTTGTTTATCCTTTCAGAGGAGCAGCTCTTGGTTTCATTGATTTTTTTGTATTGTTTTTTAGTCTCTTATGTTATTTATTTCTGCTATAATCATTATTATTACTTTCCTTCTTGTTCTCTTTCTAGCTCTTTAAGTTGTAGGGTTAAATAGTTTATTGCTGATTTTTCTTGTGTTGTTGTTTTTTGAGGTATGCTTGTAGTACTATGAATTTCCCTCTCATTACTGCTTTTGTTGTGTCCCAGAGATTTTGGGTTGTTGTGTGTTCATTTTCATTTGTTTCCAGGAAGTTTTTGAAATTTTTCTTCATCCCATTGGTAACGCATTCATTGCTTAATAACATGCTATTTAGCCTTCATGTGTTTGAATGTTTTGGGGTGTGGATCATTCACAAAGATAGACCAGATCTCTAATTTCATTCCACTGTGATCTGAGAATATGCTTGATATGATTTCAATCTTCTTCAACTTGTAGAGACTTGTTTTGTATCCTAACATGTGGTCTATCTTTGTGAATGATCCACGTGCACTTGAGAAGAATGTATATTCTGCTGCGTTGGGGTGATATGTTCTATAAATGTCAATTAAATACATCTGACCCAGTGTGTCCTTTAGAGTCTCTGTTTCCTTGTTAAGCTTTTGTCTGGAAGATCTATCCAATGAAGTCAGAGGAGTGTTAAAGTCCCCTACTATGACTGTATTGTTGTCAATTAATCCGTTAAAGTCCTCTAGAAGGTTTTTATATATTTGGGTGCTTCTATATTCGGTGCATATATTTTTACCAAGGTTATATCCTCTTAATGGATTGATTCCTTTAGTATTATCTAGTGACCTTTGTTGTCTCTTGTGATGGCCTTCGTTTTAAAGTCTTTTTTGTCTGATCTGAATATTGCTACTGCAGCTTTTTTTTCTTTTCCATTTGCATGGAAAATTTTTCCCATCCCTTCACTCTCATCCTGTGTGTGTCTTCTGTTTTGAGGTGGGTCTCTTGTAGACAGCATATAGTTGAGTCATGTTTTTATATCCATTCAGCTACCCTATGCCTTTTGATTGGAGCACTTAATTCACTTACATTTAGGGTTATTATTGATAAGTACCTATTTATTGCCATTTTAATTCTGTATGGCTAGGTTTTTCTCTCTGCTTCTCCTTCTCATTACAGCAGTTTACTTAGCAATTCTTATAATGTTGGCTTGGTGGTGATGTACTCCTTTACCCTTTTTTTTTGTCTGGGAAGCTCTTTATTTGACTGTCTATTTTGAATGATAGCCTTTCTGGATATAGTAGTTTTGGCCTCAGATCTTTGCTTTCAATTACCTTCAGTACTTCATGCCAAGGAATGAAAACTCAAGTCAGTCTTATGGGAATTCCTTTGTAGGTAATAGTTTTCTTTTCTCTTGCTGCCTTTAAAATTCTCTCTTTGTCTTTAATATTTTGTCATTTTAATTATGATGTGTCTGGGAATGGGTCCGTTTGGGTTCTTCTTGTGTGGGGTTCTCTGTGCCTCCTGAACTTGTATGACTTTTTCCTTTACCAGGTTAGGGACGTTTTCTACCATTATTTCTTCAAACGCCTTCTCTATTCCTTTCTCCCTTTCTGCCTCTTCTGGCATACCTGCTATTCTAATATTGTTACATTTCACCTTGTTCCACAGCTCCCTTAAGCTGTCCTCCTGTTTTTTAATTGTTTTTTCTTTTTGGTTCTCTGATTGAGTGATATTTTCAACCCTGTCTTCTAATTCACTGATTCTATCCTCAGCTTCCCTAATCTGCTGTGTATTCCATCCAATGTGTTCTTTATTTGTGTTATGTCATTTTTTATCTCAGACTGTTCTTTTTTCATGGTTACTATATCTTTTTCATGCTGTTGAGCATCTTTACCATCATTACTCTGAACACTGTTTCAGATAAATTTCTTGTCTCTGCTTCCTTTATCTCTTCTTCTGGAGCATTCTCTAGTTCTTTCATTTGGTGGTGGTCGGGGGGGGGGGTTCTTTGTCTCCTCATTTTGGTTGTCTGTTTGGGTTTGTGACTGTTTTAGGTAGATCCTCTAGACCTCTTAATCTCTAGTGCAGGACAGTGTTAAAGGCTATTTCTGACTAATTAGATCTGGTAAAGATTCAAAGCCTTCAGAGATGCCTCTGCCTACAGACTGATAGGATTCCAACTTAAATTGTCCCCCAGAAAATTGTCCTCAGGTGTGGCGAGAGTTTCTTTCAACAGGGTGGGGGAGTTGCTTCTGCCTAGAAGCTAATTGTTGTTTTTAATCTCTTAAGGGGCCTCAGAGCAAGTGTTTTCCAATAGGGCATGACAACTGACTTCTCCCCAGGCAAGGCAAAGGTCTATGTGGGAAAGATGTCCTCTGCTGTGTGAGGGAATGACTCAGCCCAGAAAACTTAGGGGTCTGCCTTCTGAGCTCTGTCTCCCAAGTTCCCAGTCCTGGCTTCTGCTCTCACAGCTCCATTCCACTTCACCCTCCCTCTGTCGGAGCACAAGGTGGATGGCTCCACAAGAATTTTGTGCGTTGGCCTTTTAAGTGGGTGCCTGAATTTTCAGCTGTCACTCCCTGGCCTACAGCACCCTGCTGCCTTTCACAGCAGATGTTATGTGGGTACCCTTCTCAATTTTGGTGCTCTCTTCTCAATTTTAGGGCCAAGCTTGGGGATCTCCCAGAGTTCTCAGTGGCACCCCCCACACACACACACAGCTGAGATATCTGTCCAGGACTTCAGTTGCTGTCTGTGGGCAACCAGCCAGCCCTTTCGCACCCCCCCCCCCCCCCCACCAGTCTCTATGGGGTCTGCACTTTTGGTCCTCAGGTATCAGGGTTCTCTCCTGTGAGTTTTCCATTGATTATTCAGGAAGTGTTTCTGTATTTTAGTTGTAATTCCAATTTGTTCCTTGGAGCATGTCCGTACAGCATCCACTTACTCTGCTGACGATTTTAATCTCTAGATTATGATTTTAAATTTTATGATTTTAAATTGTAGTGGGAGCATGCTTTGTTGGCTGGGAAATGATCAAGAAACCATTTCAGGTGTTTGAATCTGAAAAGAGTTGATTATGAAAGAAACTGAAGATGTTCATTGATGATGATGATGATGATGATGATGTTGGTGGTGATGAAGATGATGGTGGTTATGATGATAAATATGATGGAGATGATGGTGATTATGATGAAGATGATGATGATGATGATGAAGTAAAAGAAGAAGATGATGATTGCTTCTACTATACAGGTTAAATGTTTCATTAAAAGGTTTTTTAGCAGAAATTCTGGTGAGAAAACATGGTCAGTCTTCTGAAAAGATGAACCTTTAGAAAGAATGCTGTCTTGAAAGCAGTGTGATCCCTATAATAAGAAATGTTTATAAATATATTTATAATTTAAGTGTTAATGCCAGGATTGCATTAAGTGGTGATTAAAAATGCCTAGGAAGTTTAACCAATTGTAACTTAATATTATTTACTTAAGACATGTTATAAATCTTATTTACAACATGAATATAGTGAATACTCAATACTAGGAATGCAATTATTTTAATTAAAAAGATGTTTAAGGAATAGGGAAAATATGTTTTTGTGAAAACATATCTGAATGTGTAAATAAGTGATTTAACTCATTTTTTCTACTTACCCATATTTACATTACATCTATTAAAACAAATACTCTGAAATAATCATCACCCACATTCTTGTTTATAAAATCAAACCCTTTCCTGCTGCCAATGCTGCCCATCGGTGTGTGTAGAATAGTGCCAGTGATGACTGCAAAGTACAGTTAGAAACACTCAGCTGAGGAAAGAGAGAAACTGAGTCATCGTAACTGGAGAGGAGCATGAGGAAAGCTGACTGGCCTCCAGCAGCTATTTCCTGCCAACAACAAATAAACAAAAGAAAAACCCCAAAGTGGCAGAATCTAAGCTTGGTGTGAATAAAAGTTTTAAAGGAAAGCCTTGAATAGGACAAGTTTGTGCCCAGGTCTCCCAAGAGGTCTGTGTGGGAACTCTGAGGACTCAAGGTGACAATGCACAGAAATTGTGTGGAGAAGCCTACGAAAATTGAAGATTTGAGTGATATTTACCTGAATATTCAGATGGAAAAGCACCCCACATGACATCTGAGCACCACAATCTTAAAGGTGTTGAGAATCTGGATCCCCTACAATACAGTGTAGCTGAAATGACCTCCTTAGAGCTGAGCCAGCGTGTGCGCTCATTCTGACCACTAGGCTAGTGGGTCTGCAAGCCACTTAGGGAGATAACCATTCCTGCATGGGCCATGCTGAGGCTGGGTCAGAGGTTAGAGGTGAGGTAACCCTGGGGTCAGAACGAAAATGCATGGGAGTGATGTCTAAGTCAGGGCAGGTGGAGAGCAGTACCCCAGGACATTCACTGGGCTGGTGTCCTGGCCAGGGTAAGGAAGGAGATGGAGGAAACTTAACTAGCCAACACTGGGAAACCTGGAAATTGGCATTATATGCAGCTCTTTGTGACAATCCTGAAAGAGGAAAGGAGAACCTTGACCAGCTCAAAACAACAGAGAAGGGCTTCCATCCTGCTTCACCTGCTGGGACAGCTGCCCCGAGCCTGCATCTGGCTAAGGGTTACTAACAAGCCCAGAATCTACTGGCCTCCAGAGGGCATCTGTGGAAGGGAAGTGCCAGATTGAAGAAAAAGATTTCCAGCTATAGTTAGAATGTGCCACTGAAATGTTCCAAGGGAGGTAGACCTCAGTTGTGGAGAAGCAATGGTGATTAAGAGAAAAATTGCGTGATCCAGAATTATAAATTTTACAAGGTCAAAGTTATAAACCTCTGTCTCCTAAGCAGAACATGCAATGGCACTCATCAGGCTTGAAGGGATGTGGATGGTGCCGTGATCTCTTTAGCAGGTTTCTGAACTTGAACCAAAAGGAAGGAGACCTTCAGGTGTGAAACACCTTTGGACCTTGCAGGAAGCTACATATCAGCTCTCCTGGTTGCAATTTGGAAGGTCGGATCCAACTGGACAAGGTGGTAAGGAAATGATTGACAGTGAGATCCAGCTAGAGGAATGAAGCCTACAAAAAAGGCTGAACTTTCTGCCCCTAATTCTTGCGAATTTAGGAAAATAGAAGAATGATACCTTCAAGAAGTGAACCTCACAGAGATCTGGAAGTTTAGGCTCTGATTCTCAGAGCCAAAGCTTATGCAAGAGGCTAAACCCCGCAGGAAGGGTCCTTGGGAGGCATCATTATTAAGCTTTCCACGCCTGCAAAGAAGGAATCTTCAGAATTATTCTGAGGCTTTATAGAAATACTACACCTGTTACCTTCCAGGCACAGGCATGATGTTCAGGTGTCACCCCTAGTACCCTTGCGAGCCCAAAAAAAATGCAAAATAGTGCCTAACACTTTGTAAAGTGGAACTGCACCCCATTTGTTTTGCCTTCAAATCTTGATGGACATTTTGGGGCAAACTGCACCAAGAGGAAGAATTATATATGAGACCTCCAGAAATTGAGGTCAAAGAATGAAGAAGAGCCAGTGAGTATAGATGCCCTCACAATCCAAGCTCCCAAAATATGGAGTCAGAGGCATCTGGTTGAGCCCTGGCTCTGAGGGTGGCAGTGGCTGCAAAAGACCCAGCCTGGGAATTCTGGCTGCCCCCATCCCGCCACCTTCAAGTCCTCAAGCAGTTCTGTCTGTAACATGATAGCCAGGCCCTCCAGTCCACACAGTTACTTCCACCAGCTGGCCAAGCAGCCCCATGCAGAAGAGGCAAGGCATGTCCCATATCCAGTCTGTGCCATGGAAATGGCCCCAGGCTGTGTCTGGGAGGAGAGCACACTCCCATCACCTAGGGTGGAAGCAATGCTATGCTGGCCGGGCATGAGCCGGGCATGGGTGGGGTGCTGCTTGTTGCCTTCTTCTGACTGTGCTGGAGAGACGAGCTATCACATGAGACTGAAATACGTTTCTAGCAGAGGTAGCAAGATGAAAAGAATATTCAATTGAATTTTAGAAAACATTATAAAAGGCAAAATAACTTGGCTTGCATGGTCCTGAAACGAATTCAGAGGATGTGGAGAAAGCGACATAGTGCTGGGGGAATACTGGAAGAAATAGATTCCAACCCCTGCCCCCGTGGCTGCTTGATGGGTAAGGGCCCCTTCCGGGATCCAAGTTTAGGAAGTAGGTGATCTGTGAGCAGGCAAGCAGGGGTGCCCAGGAAGCTGGCCGTGTTCAGTGATGACCTCCACATGACGCCCTATATCCTCCATGAACCTCTCAGAACAAAGTGCTCAGCTCCAGTCCTGCTCTCTTCTATGGAATCACCTAAGCACACACCCCTGAGGTAGGTTAGGGTCAGGGGTGCTATTGAGGTAACAGGAATATCAACACCAGTAGACATGCAGACTGCTGAGAAAAAGCTGGGGGGAAACAGACCGTGCAAATGTTCAGACTTTCATGGGCATGTAAACTTGGGGGGTGGACAGTTTTATCCAAATTTGCAGGGACCAATGAGACTTCTGAGCATATGAGACTCAATGTTTTTTTTTTAAATGAATAGGTTCTATCAGTATTTAATGTGCTGCCTAGGTCAGAATAAAAATTCATTCAATGTTCATAAAGTGAGAGCTGTCTTTGGGGTTCACTCTTTATATACCTACTCCACGCATGGGATTGTGCCAGGGACCGTGACCCTGTTTCTAAGCATCTTATGTTCCATATGAAAGGGCACCAGCAGTCCTCAGCGACACCTGACCGGGGTTGGCACAGCGTGGAGACATGCTCAGAGGACACAGGCTGCGCTGGGCTAGCAGGCTAACTTGTAGTACCCAGGGCTGGGGCTCATCACACAGAACACGTATGGGATTTTTATGTGTATTTGAGAAACAAGGAAGATGTGTTTATTTCATACCACAAATATGTGTCCAACATTTTTGTTAAATAAATTTTAATATAATTAATTTAGCATGTAATTAATTATATGTATTTTTATTGGGGTATAATTTACTTGCAATAAAATATATGTATGGGTTCACTGAGTTTTGACAGTTACAGATATTCACATAACCATTACCCGCAACATGGTACAAAGTGCTTCCCAGACCTCAGGAAGTTGCCCCCTGCTGAGCCCCAGCCCGAAAGCACCCCAGCTCCTCCTGCTGTCTCCAGCTGCTTGTCCTTGTTCCTGAGCTCCACAGCACTGTGTGGGGCGGTGCCTACTCCACCTGCTGCCCTGAGAGGGAGCCTGGGAGCCAGGGTCTTGGAAGGGGGCCCGGCTGGGAAGGCAGGGGGAAGAGCAATGAAGCACTGCAGAGTGTGGGGGTGGACTCTGACTCACACTCCAGTGGGGTCATGCCCAGAGCCAGCACCTGAGGGAGGGCAGGGCATGGTCACCTGCCCCAGGCAAGAAGAGGTGGCTGCCTTAGGTTGGGGCCAGGGGTTGGGGGTTGCCCTGCAGCCAGTTACTCACCAGCTTGGAGGACCAGGCAGGGAAGAAGCCTGGACCCAGTGCGCTGACCTGCCTCGGGCACCCAGAGGGGGAGCAGAGGGAAGACAGAGAGAGCGGTCCTCTGAGGTCAGGCCAGTCTGGCTCTGGGAGTCCAGGAGGTCACTGCACAGTGAGACCCACAGAGAAGGGCGGCCCCTCTGCCCTCGGCCATGCGGTGCAAGCACCAAGGGTCGCATTCCTGGCTGGCTGGGTTTGGGGGTATTTCCTGGGTTTGGGGGTATTTCCAAAGTAAATAATACACTTAACCGGCTGGCAGCAGGCACGCTTTCCCTCGGTCAGAAATTACTAATGGCACTTATTTCTAGACCATTCTTTGTTTGCTTAAACCGACCTGTCGGGAGCTGTGCTGCTGGGAAATGCCCTGCAGAACCATCCCATCCTTGAGGCAGGACCCTGCAGGGCAGGAGCTGTGGGCTGCTGGCTGGAGCTGTGCTGCTTCCCGCACCCACATGCCTGAGATTCACTTCCCTGATGCTTGTAATTTGTGAAGCGAAACCATCAGGTGGAGCCACGGGGTCAGCCTCTGGCCCAGCGAACACATCGGGGAGGCCAGGCCTTCCCCCTCCTGCAAACTCACAGAGCAGCGAGCAGTGGCAGAGCTGGACCCGGATTATCCTCCAGCGAATTCCTCACCCTCCAGGCTCAGCACATCCCAGCCAGAGGGACAGAGCCGCCTGCGCAGCTGCCTCGTCCTGGCAGGCAGCTCACAGGGAGGTGGCTTTCCACCTGGAACCCCAATGCTATTCCCTGACGGAAAGCCGGGGTCCCCACATTTCTCCAGGGTGCAGTGAGGGCTGTGCCCAGCCCAGGGGCCCTCACATGCCCCTGACACTGCTCTGGCCTGTGGATCGTGTAAATTGGCCCCAGTTCCCACAAAACCACAGCCAGAGGAAGCCAGTAGGAATGCTTATGCAATCAGTACAGAAAAATTAAATGCTGAGACATTCTCCCCCAGGTGAAACGCGAGGCGCTGCGCCGGGTCATTTCTGGAAACTGAAAATGATTACTGTCTGAGAGAGATTTCTGCAAAGACGGCATTCACAAAGGGCTTAGCCAAGGAGAGCCCAAGAAGGAGCGTTACAGACTCAGAGCGCTGAGGGAGCCAGCCCAGGAGGGGGAAGCAGCCAGGCCCCAAAGGGCAAAGGCAGGGGACCCTACCAGGTGCCGATACTGCAGAGCTGCCTGACTGTGCCCCCAGCAGCCCCAGACACTTGTTAGACAGGCACCCTCACTCCCACTACAACCCACAGAACCAGAGCTTGGGGCTGGGAGGCCTCTGCATGGGGACAGCCTTCCAAATGATTCTGACAGCCACTGCCCCGGATGTAGGTCAGTGGTTGGCAAACTGCAGCAGGTGGACCACCCTGGCCTGCTGCCTGTGTAGCTGTTGCTCATGAGCAGAGAAAGATTGAATTTTTCCAAATGGTTAAATTTAAAATGATGATATAAATACCTAAATCATAGCCTTAATTTTATCTCTTGGGCCACAAAGTTTAAAGCTTAAAATATTCACCATCTGGCACTTTGTTGAAACTGTTTGCCAACACCTACTCCAAGGAACACGATTGGAGAAGAGGGCAAAGAGCCCCGCTGCCCTCTGTTCCTGTCCCAGGGCCTCCCAGGGCCAGGCACATGGGAAGCCGCCAAAAAGGGAAGAGTCCACAGCTCTGAGCTCCTGGGTCATGCGCAGGGCAGCGAGCTGGAGACGATGTGGGGGCGGGGTGGGGTGGGGGGAGCAAACAGAACAACCAGAACACAGCACAGCCATGCTAAGATCTCCCACCTCACCCAACCACCAGCCTCTGAGCGCATCTGTGTCTCTATGAGAGGCAGGAAGGCCATGGTGCAACAAAGCCCACGAAGGAGGCAGAGAGACATGGAGACCAGAGGCTGTGATGCCTGAGAAGGCTGCTCCCTGTCTTGCCCTGCAGCCGAGCAGCCCTGGGCAAGTTCCTCACCTTTCTGTGCCTCAGTGGCTCTCCTGTGAGGCAGAGGAATGGGCAGCCCCTACCACCCTGAGATGTGTCGCAGATGAAGGGAAACAAGCATGCCAGGTGCTTGCCAGGGGGCCAGATCACCACAATACACACGGGAGAGTCCTCGGCTCTCCAGACCAGCACCCCTAACCCCAGCTGTGGGCTCAGCGGCAAGGAGACAGATGGTAAGACAGAGGCCTCCTCAAGGAAACCGGGGTCTAGTCGGGAAGAAAGAGCTGTTCAGATTCAGTCTGGGGGGTGGGGGTGGAGAAGGACTTCTTGGGGAGAAGGAACGACATGCAAAGGCACCTTTGCAAAGTGTCCAAGGAAGCTGCACGCAGCTCTGGGTAACTGCAGCACTGGCCCACTTATAAGGGTGGGATGAGGCCAGGAGACCAGGAGGGACAGGGTGCAGGGCCTGACCTGCCATAAGAGGAGTTTTCCTTTAAACGGGGAGCCACTTGTGGAGGGAGTAACAAATCACTGAGCAACACTTAATGTGGAGCATGGAGAAAGGAATGAGAGTCCTTGTTGGCAGATGCAACATGTATGTGTCCAGGTGAAGGCTCAGCAGTGTCCTGACACTGTGGGGAACACGTGGGCAAACATCCCCAAGTACACAGGTGGGCATGTGCACCATAGTTAGGAGCTGGGCACTGGCTCCCCGAGAGAGGGGAAGCACAGACCCGTGCTCAGAGTGCAGCAGCAGGGCACAGAGGCCATGGCCAGGTGGGTAACGCTCTCCCGAGATGAACGTTGCACAGAAGTCTCCTCTCAGCAGTGCAGGTGCACAAGCAAACAATGCAAGGTCTCATGACCTTGGGCGGCCAGCAAGGTAAGCCCGGAGATGAGCGCTCTGCAGTGCAAGGCAGAAAAGCAGGTCTAGCACCGGCACTGACTCCAGATGTGGTGGGAAGGGTGGCATAACCACTAACTGCCGTGTCCTTTACCAAAAGGAGATTCTCCATCAGATCCTGACACTTAGGTATGCAAAGGTGACAAGTCATAGAGGGAGAGGAAAGGAAGAAAAATGCAGTTATAGGAAGGCAGTTAGCAGTGAGGAAAGCTTCATGTGGAGTCCACTTTACCAGCAGCCAGGCTAAACCGCTGAACTGGGGACTCAATTGACATACCGGATTTTAAGTTAAGCACCAGAGCAAGGTTAGCTGTGTTGAGCATATTAAAATTCTGCTCAGAGGAGAATCCAAGATGGCGGCGTAGGTAAACACCTAAATTGCTGCCTCCCGCAACAATTTCAAAATCACAACTAAAAGACAAAATGTCTATCACCCAGAACCACGGGAAAGCTGGCTGAGTGGAAGTTCTACAACTAGAAGGAAAGAGAAAAGAGAATTGAGACGTGCACGAGCGCTGAAAAGCTGAGGTACGGAGGTGCGTGATCCGGGCTGGCGGCGGGCGTTGCTTTTTTCAACCCGAAGGGATACAAGCCCCCGATTACTCTGAAATACAGTTTCTGGGGAGATGCGGGGGACCCAAACTCCTACAGGGAGAAACTGGACTGTCTGCCAGTGAGGGTGGCTTGCTTGCAGAGCTGCGCGCAGGAATAATTGTTTACTGCACTGGGGCACGGGACTGCCGACAGGGACTCAGAGCCGGCTAACTAGCAGCCATTGCTGTTTGCCACGCCCTAGCCCAGTGACGCCCTGAGACCCCACCCTGCACAACCTACAAACCCACCCAAGCTCTAAGCAGCGGCTTTTGCATAAGAAAGCCCTGCCTTATCACAGCTTAACCTAGCAAACTTGCACCCTGGGTCAGACAGCTCCAAAACCTCCAAACCACAAGCAAAGAGGAGAAAACTGTAGCTCTCACTGTAGCTCCTGCTGGGTGGCCTCAGACAGTAGCTGACCTGCACCCCATTGGAGATCCAGAAGCCAGTGTACCTAGTGGTCAGTGTGAGACACCAGATTTCAACTCCTCACATACATAAGTGACACATTCAAAAGGCAGACTCAGTGAGCACCAAAGCCCCACTGAAACAAGTCCTGCCCCCATAAGCGTGTCATCAGCGCAGCAGTTCTTCCATTATAGACACAGCGAGTGCTCACAGCTAATTGGCCTGGAGGTCAATTCCTCCCAGTGTACTAACGGCAATTAAGGCTTAACTACAGCAAGACTTTGCACTCAGCCCACAAAGGGGTGTACCAAGAGCATCCATCTCATGTAATTGAGGAGGCTGAGCTACTGCCCCCTATAGGTCACCTACCACACAAAGCCACTCCATCAACACAGGGAAGCAGCCAAAATGTGGAGACAAAGAAACATGTCACGAATGAAAGAAACGGAGGAAAGCAAACTACTGGACGACATAGAGTTCAGAACCACATTTATAAGGTTACTCAAGAATCTTCTAAAAACCGCCGAGAAACTTGATGAGACCTTCAAGGAGCTTAATGAGAATGCCAAAAAAATGGAAAAGGATCAGTCAGAAATGAAGCATACACTGTCTGAAATAAAGAATATACAGAAACTCAACTGTAGATCAACATACCCCAAGAATCAAACCAAAGATCTGAAATATGTGGAAACAAAAAACATCCAACCAGAAAAACAAAAAGAAAAAAAGAATCCAAAAATATGAAGATAGTGTAAGGAGCCTCTGGGACAACTTTAAGCGAACCAACATCCGAATTTTTGGGGTGCCAGAAGAAGGAAGAGAGCAAAATATTGAAAACCTATTAGAAGAAATAATGACAGAAAACTTTCCCGACATGGTGAAAGAAATAGACTTACAAGTTCAGGAAGTGCACAGAACCCCATACAAGAGGAATCCAAAGAGGACCACACCAAGACACATCATAATTAAAATGCCAAGGGCAAAAAACAAAGAGAGAATATTAAAAGCAGCAAGAGAAAAACAGTTAATTACCTACAAGGGAGTACCCATACGACTGTCAGCTGATTTCTCAGCAGAAACTATGCAGGCCAGAAGGGAGTGGCAAGAAATATTCAAAGTGATGAATAGCAAGAACCTACAACCAAGATTACTCTACCCAGCAAAGCTATCATTCAGAGTTGAAGGTCAGATAAAGAGCTTCACAGACAAGAAAAAGCTAAAGGAGTTCATCACCACCAAACCAGGATTACATGAAATGCTGAAGGGTATTCTTTAAGAAGAAGAAGAAGAAGAAAAAGGTAAAGATAAAAATTATGAACAACAAAATGACATCAAATACATACCTACCAACAAGTGAATCTAAAAATCAAGTGAAGAAAAAATCTGAAGAACAGAATGGACTGGTGAATATAATAGAATCAGGGACATAGAAAGGGAGTGGACTGACGATTCTCAGGGGAAGCAAGTGTGAGGGGTGCGGGAAGAGACTGGACAAAAATCTTACTCCTATGGATGAAGACAGTGGCGGGGGGTAAGGGCATGGGGTGGGGTGGGGAATCAGGTGGAGGGGAGCTATGGGGGAAAAAAAAGAGGAACACCTGTAATAATCTGAACAATAAAGATTTATTTAAAAAAAATTCTGCTCAAATAAATTTAAATGTTTCGTGATTAATTAATTAACAGAATCAATTCAAAGGATGATCTGATCCCTGCACGTCACCTGTGAGGAGCTGAGTTGGAAGCTTCCCCAGCCCACTGATAGGAGAACTGCAGCGAGGAAGGCGGAGAGAACAAGCACCTGGGCGCTGGCTCCACCCACATCCTGGAGGCACCCCGGTGTCAGCAGAGCAGCGGGGCCTGAGTGGTTTCACTGAGGGGCAGGTGCTTGCTCAGGCATCAGCGTGAATGGATGTAATTATGTGATAAACAAGACAGCGCCCTGAACACAGGACCTCATTTCACACTGTGAGAGCCAGCGTGTAGCCATATTCACCCTTGGAAGGAATTAGGAAAGAAGGGAGGTGGATGCCAGGAAGAGCAGCCCAGCTGCTGTGGCTCCATGGTTGAACGTCGACCTATGAACCAGGAGGTCACGGTTTGATTCCTGGTCAGGGCACATGGCCAGGTTGTGGGCTCGGTTTCCAGTATGGGGCATACAGATAGCAGCCAATCAATGATCCTCTCTCATCATTGATGTTTCAATCTCCCTCTCTATCTCTCTTCCTCTCTGAAATCAATAACAATATTAAAAATAATAAAAAAATAAAAGGAGGAGCAAGCGTTAAGTGCTTCCTTCCCCCACCTTCAACTCAACTCCAAACAATTGCCATGCCCTGTGAATTTTACCTCTTAAGTAGCTACTTTGCCAGCTCTGCCTGCTGCCTCTCCTGCATACTCCTGTTAGACCTGCATGCTGTCTCCCCTGGGCCACCTGTCAGCTGGGACCTGCCCTGTATGCCCTCAGCACCCTCCATGGAGGATGGCCACCAGAATGCCATGCCAAAGGAAGACGTGGCCTGAGCTGCACAGGCCCCACTGCTCCCATTGCCTGCTGTGTGAGCCTCGATGAGGACCACGGCCTCTAGCTTCTTTGGCTACCAGCCTCCTTGCCCTCTGCCTTCCCACTGGGCCCATGAGAACTGGAGGAGGGACTAAATAAATGACTATGTTCCCTGCCTCACGTGGCCCTGCAACAAAGGATGCCTCCTCTCGAGAGCGAGTTAAAGGTTGCATTTCCCCATCCTCTGTCTCCGAGTTCCTCGTCTGAATTTGGACAGGTGAGCCTATTCTCACGTTCCCAGGGCACATGCCTGGGGGCTCCCTCCATGCCTGGCTCCTGCTGTCCATGTGCCCAACCCCTGCAGGTCCCCCTGGCAGCATCGGCCTGTGAGCCAGGAAGCCTGGCTGCTGCAATAAACAACTGAGCCTCGCTGTCCCCATGGCAGCGGCTGTGCTCGCTGCCCCAGGGCAGGCTGACCGGGGACTATGAGGAGTAAGTCTCTTCCCTCCCAGTGGCCTCACATCCAGGCCCCGAGAGCTCTCCTGCGCCTTCTGCAGCCTCTGGCAAGCAAGGGGAGAGACAGCTGGGGGAGGGGCAGGGGGCATATGGGCCAGGCCTGCTTGGAGGGAGTGTTGTACCTCATTTCTGCCCCCATTCTGTCCGCTGGGAAGTGGGAGTATGTCTATTGTCCCATGGAAAAGAGTAACCCACCGAGAGCAGAGAGGTTGTGCCATAGCCACCTCTTCTCATGTATGGTCAGTGGCTGCAGGCGCTGCTGCCCTCTCCTCCCAGCTGCTCTTGGGATCTGTCTCAGCTGCAGCCACCAGATGGCAGGCACATTAAAGCACTGAGTCTTTACTTCCAGAACCCACTCCCATACCCCCAAACAAGTCACAGTGTAGGTTTGAGAATGCCTGTTTGTTTTAAAACACTTCAGCAAAGTGAAAGAAAACAGAACAGAGATGCATGCAGATGAGGAGTGGGAGGAAAAGAAGGGAACTTCCCCAGCACCCCTCTCTATAGGTGCAGGTCATAGGTGTCCTCAGGAGCAGATGAGCAGAGGGATGGATGAGCAAGATGGAGGAGGAGTGCATCTCTGGAGGAGCAGCGATGGCACCCAGTTCACTGGTGGCCAGGCACTGCGCTGGCTCCTTTCTCTGTCACTTATTTCAATGCTCCAGCCTCATCCCATCAGGAAGGTGCTGTCAGTATCGGTCCTTCAGGTTCAGAGACAATCTTCCCAGACCCCTTCTCCAGAAAGTGGAGAATCAGGATTGAGCACCAGTCCCTCAGGCCCTGTGCTGCACAGGAAACAGAACCTGAGTCAGTCCTCTGAGGGCCAACTTCTCAGACTCCTTCTGTGGGAGGCCCCGAGAAAGGAGGTGCCTGGTAAGAAGGATGCAAATCATAACCAGAATCTGGCAGCCATTGTTTGCCAGGGCTTCTCACATAGGCTGCATTGCAGGGGAAGCCCAGCCTGCACTGTGCTCCTGCCCTCCAAGCAGACCTTATGAAAACCTTCTAGGGTTTAAATTTGACTAACAGGACCAAGACTTTCCCCCTCCATCTGAGATTGCACAGCTGTATTCTAATTTGCATTTTTGCTAATTAATCAGAGCCACTCCATTTCAACCAATCAGGATAGTGTTATTTGGATCAAGCAAACTGTGAGCACTTGGATCTTCATTGGCATAACCATGAAGCAATCAGGGAAGTGGGGGGAAAGGGGCTGGAGGGGCACTCTTCTCTGTATGAGCCACCTTCACCTTGGCCTCATGGAGGAGTGCCTTTCCCGGCTGGAACCGTAACCCCAAAGCTGTCTGCTGGACTGAGCAGGACATCGGAGCTGTAACTCCTGGGCCTCCTCAAATGACCTCTTCACTCCAGTTGTTCAAAGTCTGTGGTACTTCACAGTTGAGCTGTTTTCATTGAATAAAGTATTCTCCCATCACCATGCCCCAAAATGGGGACTCCTCTTTGCATTGAATTGGTAGCAATGACCTTTAATTGACATTGGATTGTAACACAGTGAGATCTGAAGTAACAGATGTCTCCTGAACCAATGCACTGGCACCAGCATTAGTCCCTTGGGATCAGTTGTATCCTAAGTGATGACAGGGTTTGGGTTAAGTCCTCTGAGGTCAACATTCTCACTCTTTCTGTTGAGGTCTCAAAGACTTGATTCAGTTTAGGTAGGGAATTCTCATTTGTTAATCTTGGTGCATGTGTTTGGACCAAGAGGGCTCCTCCATAGCATTCATGTTTGGGGCCTACGAAGGGTACCCTTCAGTCACATTGGTACTGGGAAAGGTATTTTCCAGGCTGAGATGGCCTTGTCTGAAGGTTCGTGGGGACCCCCCACAAATGGGTTCCTGCAAGGAGGGGTGCTCGTGAGGATGCTCGTGCTGTGGGCACTTAGGGGTATGCTGACCGCTAGGAAGAGTGCAATAAAATGGATAACCATGCTCTGAAATTGTCATGTTAATGAGCTATTTCCCAGGGGCAATGGAGGGGCTTTGAATGGTCACATGTACAACAAAAATGATGGTCCAGAGGACTGTAACTGCCTAGGCATCTGGACAAATGTGATACAGGGTGATGTGAGTTTTGTGGGCTGGAGGAGGCTTCTGTGAAACCCCTGAGCTCCTCCTTGGGTGTGCTCAATCAGAACCAAGAAATAACACCTCCCACAAACACAAACATGGAAGCATTCTTTTTTTCTTTTTTTCAGCTTAGCTCTTTTTTTTTCTCTAATCTTTATTGGTGAAAGTATTGCATAGGTCCTCCTTTTCCCCCCATTAACCTCTTCCCTCTTGCAGCCCACTCCTGCCCTCTCCCCCTCAGGCCTTCACCACCCCACTGTCTGTGTCCACAGGTTATGCATATATGCATACAGGTTCATTGGTTGATCTCTTCCCACCCACACTCCCCTGCCTTCCCTCTGAGGTTCAACAGTCTGTTCATGCTTCTATGTCTCTGGGTCTGTTTTTGATCATCTATTTATTTGGTTGATTAGATTCTACATATGAGTGAGATCATGTGCTACTTACCTTTCTCTGTCTGGCTTATTTCACTTAGCATAATACTCTCCAGGTGCATCCATGCTGTTGCAATGGTAAGAGTTCTTTCTTTTTTATAGCTGCATAGTATTCCATTGTGTAAATGTATCATAGCTTTTTTATCCACTCATCTGCTGATGGGCACTTAAGCTGTTTCCAAATCTTAGCTATTGTAAATTGTGCTGGTATGAACAAAGGGGTACATATATCCTTTCTGATTGGTGTTTCTGATTTCTTGGCATATATTTCTAGAAGTGGGATCACTGGGTCAAATGGGAGTTCCATTTTTAATTTTTTGAGGAAACTCCACACTGTTCTCCACAGTGGCTGCACCAGTCTGCATTCCCACCAGCAGTGCATGAGGGTTCCTTTTTCTCCACATCCTCGCCAGCACTTGTTGCTTGTTGATTTGTTGATGATAGCCATTCTGATAGGTGTGAGATGATAGTGCATTGTCGTTTTGATTTACATCTCTTAGATGATTAGTGACTTTGAACATTTTTATATGTCTCTTGACTTTCTATACATTAAAATAAAAAGCTTCTGCACAGCAAAAGAAACTATCAACAAAATAACAAGAGAGCCCCCTATATGAGAGAACATATTTGCCAATGATGCATCTGATAAGAGGTTAATCTCCAACATCTATAGGGAACTCATACAACTCAACAAAAGGAAGACAAACAACACAATTATAAAATGGACAAAGGACCTAAGTAGACACTTCTCCAAAGAGACATACAGATGGCCAAGAAGCATATGGAAGCCTTCTTTAGCTGGTGATTGGAGAGCGCTCACCTAAAACAAACTGAATGGTACCCACATTTTAAGTGATTTATGTGGCCTCTTTTCCCCATTTTGTGCTCAGAGCCATCTTCTCTCTCTCTTGCTCTTGAAGAAAATGCACACCCTTTAAAATTCAAGTGTTCTAAGACCACTCTCCCTGCTTTCTGAGCTTTCCAACTTAATTGTGAAGACTTGCTTTCCATTCTATTTTGGATGTCAAGTCTAACTTAAGGGGCAACCTTAAAGGAGATCTCAAACCTCTCACAGACAATGGAATGTATTTTTTATTTTTGAAAACAGATTTAAAGCAATTCTTAATAGCATGCAAAAACTTGGACCATATAAGCAAAACCTTAACTTAGTCCATATGCCATAAAACACAATTTGTATCTAGTTTTTATTTTTTATATTTTTTTAATGATTGATTTGAGAGAAAGAGAGACAGGGACGTGGGGTGGAGGGGGTGGGGGAGAGAGAGAGAGAGAGAGAGAGAGAGAGAGAGAGAATCAATGTGTTGTTCTCTTAGTTCTTCATTCATTGGTTCATCCTTGTATGTGCCCTGACCAGAGGTGGTAGGGGATAAAAGCAGGTGGTCTAGGGGAGGAAGATGCAGCGATCTGAACACCTGCTGTACCCAGGGACCACATTTCCACACAGAAGTTCCTATCAACCTCACCAACCAACAGGCTGGACTTGTTTGCCTCATTCTTTGGTCTCTCCTCTCCTTCGGTGTTTGGGGGGACACTTTGCATATATGCCCTTTTTATGAAACAACTAGAGGCCCAGTGCACAAAAATTCATGCACTCGGGGGAGTCCCTCAGCCTGGCCTGCACCCTCTCACAGTCTGGGACCCCTCTCACAGTCATGACCCACAGGTTGAGAACCGCTGCTGTAGAGCCTAAGACCATCAGAAAACACAGATATTTACATTATGATTCATTAACAGTAGCAAAATTACAGTTATGAAGTAGCAACGAAAATAATTTTATAGTTGGGGGTCACCACAACATGAGGAACTTTATTAGAGGGTTGAGGCATTAGAAAGGTTGAGAACCACTGCTCAAACTAAAAGGACCGAACCTGCTTATCAGATGGCGCCAGGGAATTAAGTCCATTCTGTTTCTGCAAAAGCCAGACTTCTGTCCCTGGGACACGGCAACAGTCCTCCTGAATCAAAGGCACTGAGGTGGGAAAAGGTGGCTGCAAATGAGGAGAGCAGGTGGGGCCCTGGTGACTCCCAAATGGCTGTGTGGCTCCCTGGAAGCTCCGGTTGCTCAATTTCGCATCCTTGATGCACAGCAGTACGGTGAAGCTGGACGTCAGCTGAGCTTAGTGTGGGTTAGTATGTTCTTTGTGTATATGTATTTTCTGCATAGGTTGAGGCCTTTTCCTGCCACAAGGCTTATGTTCTCAATTGCAAAGAAACTGTTAGAAAGTGTTTTTCACTGGGGGTATACCTTCCAAGTGCACCTCAAGGCTATTTACACAGCCTCACATAGGCCATGAAATAGTAGTTCAGGACCTGCCATTGTTTTCCTTCCAACCTCTGTGAAACAGGCTCATCATATGGATGACATATACTGTGAACCAGTGAGCATTTGCCTCTGCTGCGGGCTTTGCCGGCCCACCTACAGCCAGGGTGGGGGCTGGCAGTGGATCTGCAGAAAATTCAAGGCACAGGCAGCATAGGAAAGTATGTGAGGGTCCTGTGCTTAGGTAAGACCTGCATTCTCCCCAAGGCTGTCATAACAAGCCAACTCCATACCAAAATATAAGAGATCCAGGCTTTTGTGAGAATCTGGGGGTCGTGGCACAAACTATACCCTATTTGCCTCAATGCTCTCACCCAGCAAGTCGCCTAGGTACGAAGGGACCTAAATGGGACTGGGGAGTCAAACAACAGGCTGCCTTTGAGAAAGCAAAATACTGGTCAGACAGATTGCAGCTCTTGGAATCTCCCAGGTGGCTGCCATTTGGGGCTATTTCAATAACCGAAAGGCATAGGCTAGACATTAAGGCAAAATCAGCAAGAGAAGTGAGTGCCCCTTTGATTTTGCTCCTAATTGTAGATGGGGCAGAAGTCAGATAGACCCCAGCAGTTACAGTAAGAACGTCCCTCCCAATAAGAGGTGGATAGCAAGTGCTCTGTGTTGTGGAGCGAACGCGAATAAAGACCACTGGAGTCCTGAAGGCTCCCCGGTCCAGGGAGAGTGCCTTTCCTTTGCCCTTTGACTTTAAGCTGCCAGTCCAAAACAGCCAGAGTTGCAGTTAGAAACAGCCTTGCATATTGCAAAGCGCTTCTGTGGCAGTGGCTTCGGTATTAGGCCCTTTGTCTTCCTGCCAGTCCCCTTTGTGGCAGAGCAGCGACCAGGCCTCTCCCAAGGGAGTGCACTGGAAGGGGATCTCAGCCCCTCCTCTTCCAGCAGCAACAGGTACTGAACCCTTTCAGTACATTTGCAAACAGGGAGCTTTCATTAGTTCTATCTGCTGCTTTTACAGATCCCAGACCTGCTGCTCTATTCCTGGGGCTGCAGGAAGGCAAGTAGCAGTCACTGGCTTCTGGTTTAACTGCTGTAGCCAGCAAGCCAAAGGCCTAAGTCTTGTATTGCTTGTTATAAAACACTCATTACTCACTGGGCAGCAGCGGGGCAGCTCTAATATCAGGTAAATGCCTGCTGTCCCCTGCTTTTCTTGCTGCTGCTGCTTCTTCCAGGGCCACTGTAAGCAGCTCGGGCATTCACCTGGATCTCAGGGGTTGAGTCTGCCTAGCACCCAGTTTTAAATCACCAGGGCACCTACGGACTTCAGCTCCATTTTTCCTCCACTTGACTCTTGGGAGTCTAGTTGTTTTCTTTTTTTGTTTGTTTTGTTTTCTTAGAAACCTCAATCCTTTAATGATTATTAAAAGTGAACAGTTAGCATTTTTAGATTAATTTTTATGAACACATTTAAAATCTACTTTTTCAAGAAAATATAACTAGACCTTCAGTGATAAAACCAAGAGTAGGTAAAAATATTTCTTTTGAAAGACAGAGATTTTTTAAAACTTAAACTAGTTGTCAGCCTTAAAGATATTATATCTTAAAGTTTCTTTGCTGAATATTCCACCACGACCCAAGAAGTAATAAAACGGGGAAGAGAAAGACCCACTGTATTTTGCAAAAAACTTTGAGTCTAGCATAGTTCAGATAAGTAAGAGACCAAGGACACCAGCGAAGCGGGTTGTAATCTATCTCTCCCTGCTCTCCCCATCGACGCCCCCCCCGCCACCCAACTTTTCTGCATTAACCATTTACTCTGTTCTTAGTAGGGGAAATAAGGCAAGTGGTCTGAGATCCTGTATAACCAGGCTTTTTACATTTAAGGATACTTTTTTCTTTCTGTAACTGTTGTCTTCCCTCATAGATTTTTACTCTAAGCCCCTAGACTCCTAGAGGATCTTAAGTCCTCCTCCTTACTACTCTTGATTTCTGTGACCACCCAAAAGAGATAAGAAAGTCATAAATAAAAGTTCTTTACTCTTTGAAATGTCACAGATTTATACCTTCAAATTAACCCTAGGACTCTAAAATTTCAATTTAATACAGCAAATTCACAAATCAGAGCAAAATGAAACCCTTACTTACACAAACAGACAGAAATTTTTATTAGCTAAGTGGGCTGATTCCCTCTTGGACGGACAGCAAAAGACTCTGAGAAAAAGGCATCTCAGCAGCTGCTAAAGACTTTTGCATTCCATCATAGCAGGTCCACCCTATCTTTAAACAAATTAAACAATAGAAAGAGATAACAAATACTCTCATGTGTATAGCCAGACAGCACAAAGTAGCTCTCACTTCACACAGACAGTCACACTTACATTTATACACCAGACAGTCTGAGTTTTTGACTTCTGGGGAGCTGATCAAGCTCCCCCTTCCATTCACTGGGTTATGGGAAAGTCGGCCATTCCCACTCACAAAATTTCTGTAAATCAAAAGCATTAACACAGGCTTCATAGTCATCTGCTCACCACTTGAATTCCTGAAAATTTTTCAAAAAACATTGCAGGGGAGTACAGACAGAACATGAAGCAGACTGACCCATTCTAATGATAGAGACAATTAAACCACAATAACACAGAATAACAAAAGACAAAGACAACCAACTGAGGATCACCAGGCACTGTCATGCGCTGGGATCTGGTCTCGGAAGTAGCACTGCATCCAGCCTTCCAGAGACCCTAGATGGGTGCCCACAGAACCAGAAATAAGTTTCTTACCAGTAAGAACCAGGTCCAGGCAGCTCCAGAGAGTCAATCAGGAAATTTAGCAGGCGGGGTTTCCGACCTCTACCAGTCCTGGGGCTGAGGAATGTCTCTCAGAGATCTCCCCCTAGGTCAGAGAGTCCAGGGACCCTAGTGAGCTCCGGTCACAGGACCAGCCAAGGGCTGGTTATCTCGCTGGGGCCTCCAAATGTTGTGGAGCGAACTCAAGTGAATGACCACTGGAGTCCAGACCAAATTAAAATTTAGGGAGCCTTTAATAGCCAGCCGGCAGCTCTTCTCTGGATTTCCTGCGTGGAGAGAGAGAAATACCTGGCTGGCTATTAAAGGCTTCCTAAATTTTAATTTGGTCTGGACTCCAATGGTCTTTCACTCGTGTTCGCTCCACAACACTCTGGCCACCAGCCACTGCCATGCCCAGCTCCACACTGCCCACACGACAGCTATTTCTAGCAGTGAGTGTGCGCCTATCAGGCCTGGTGAGTGAGTATATAACCCCCCTAGTGCTTCTCTCCTGACCTCCGTCAACCCCTGCAGCCTGTAAGAGAGGAACAGGGGAAGTGTCGGCTGGAGCCTGGATCAGCTCAAGCCAGGGTCATTTGTCCCCCTAGATGGCCTTTGCCATCCAGCCATGTACTGATATTGTCTGGAAGGAAACAAGAAGGATGGTCTGGCTGCTGGTCCTGCGTAAGCCTTGGCTGCTGACCCAGGGTGCTGACAGTGGGCCATTCTATAGGGATTGACTCTGTGTCTTGGACAGTGGGAGACAAAGAGGTGGATGACCATGAACAAAACTTTATGGGGACAAGAGATGTGGAAAGAGATCTGGACCTACTTGCAAGAGTCTGAGGCAAGTGCGTTGTCTTCCATGCCCCTGCTCATAAGGTACCCACCGCTCCAGGTGATCAGGAAGCAGATGCCTCAGCCAAATCCATGCTTTAGAGCTGACTCACCCATGGACACTGGCGATTGGCAGTGTAGGAAGAGTGCTCTCCACAGTGCCCTGGTGGTGGCGCATGGCTCAGAAGGGCATGTGGGTGGCACATGGCTCAGGAAGACATGTGGGTGGGGCATGGCTCAGGAGGGCAGGTGGGTGGAGCGTGGCTCAGGAGGGCATGTGGGTGGGGCGTGGCTCAGGAAGACATGTGGGTGGGGCGTATTTTCATTGAGTAATGACATTCTCAATGTCAATGGGTTACAGACAGAGTAGTCACTACAATTCTCCTGGCAAGGATTTCTTTTCCTGCCTGGAATATGCCCACAGACCTCCCACTTTATATTAAAAAAAAAAAATTATAACAGGTATGCAAAAAGTCCCTAGTGTTTATTACCCCAAGTCCCCTGGTTTTATAAAACAAACTGAAGAAGAACTTCAGAGGGAAGGTGAGGGGGAGGGTGGGAAGAGATAACCAAAGAATTTATATGCATACTAGAGGCCCGGTACATGAATTTGTGCATGGGTGGGGTCCAGCTGGCCCACCCCGATGGGGGCCCATAAGGGGTGGGACCATCTGGGGGAGGGGCAGAGGGAGGGCTCCAGGGTGTGTCCAGCCACATCTTGCTCTATTGGCCTAACGGTCTGAGAGTCTGCCTGATGGTGGTCAGTGCACATCATAGTGAGCAGTTGAGCAGCCTTAGCATATCATAAGCATATTACATTTTGATTGGTTGAATGGATGACCAGATGACCAGGCAATTAGCATATTAGGCTTTTATCATATAGGATATGTATAATGTATAACCCATAGACTCAGACAGTGCAGTAAAACCTGCGGGCGGGGGTGGAGGGGGGGCACAGGGAGAGCTAGGTGGAGGGGCCTCAATGGGGAGAAAAAGGGGACATCTGTAATACTCTCAACAATAAAGATACTAAATTATTTAAAAATGCAATTAATGAAACTTGTTGAATTTTTTAACTTGCTTTGGCCTGAAGCCCTTCCCTCAGTATTACTTAACCAGAGATCTATTCCCCTGTTCCCTTTGGTACCCATTGATTGTCCCTTTTTAAAATTGTTACCAGAATATTTATGAGGCTACATCAGGGCATGTGCCAAGTAAGGAGACCTTCTAAGTCATTTCAAAGACCCTATAATGGCTCTTGAAGTTCGTGCAGTGCCATAGAGCAGTGGTTAAACAGTGTGCCAGCGAGAGAAAGACGGCAGGTGCCAGGGCCTACCACCTGGAGACGCAGTCTGTGGAGAAAAACATCTTCGCAAGGACTCCCTCCAGCTTCGCGGAAAGGACTGCCTTGGCTATTATTCTGTAACCTTTGCATCACAAGGTTAAAATGTACTGACTCATAAATTGGTGTATTTTGCATTTGAAAGGGTTCTCACACTTGCACCTTATTCTCCTGCCTGGACACCCAGCCTATAGGAGACCTCAAATTATATCCAGAACAGGCAGCTGCTTAGCCACAGACAAAAAGCTGATGGTCTTGCCCCAGATCAGGAACCAGCCAGTCAATTCAGCTTCTGCTACATATAGCCTTATGTTTTCTTCATTGTTGTTATATACTGAGTGGCCAGATTCTTATGATCTCTGAACGCATAATAATCTGGCCACTCAGTGTGTGTGTGTGTGTGTGTGTGTGTGTGTGTGTGTGTGTGTGTGTGTGTGTGTGTACTAGAGGCCCACTGCACGATATTCATGCAAGAATAGGCCCCTGGCTTCACTCCCTGCTGCCCAGGAGCTGGCAAGTCCCCGCTCTCACTGGGAGCCGGCAAGTCCCAGCTCCCGGGCAGCCTGGAGCTGGCACATCTTCGCTTCTGTCTGGAGCACTACTCCAGTAGCTCCCTCTGCCGTCCCCCTTCCCCTCATATCAGGCTTCACATCGCTCTGCACCTGCATATGCAAATTAACCTCCATCTTTGTTGGGTTGATTTGCATACTCACTCTGATTGGCTGTGGGCGTAGCGGAGTGATGGTTAATTTGCATGTTTCTCTTTTATTAGGTAAGGGGTGTGTGTGTGTGTGTGTGTGTGTGTGTATTAGAGGCCCAGTGCATGAATTTGTGCATGGGTGGGGTCTAGCCAGCCTGGCCAGGGGGAGGGGATATGGGCAGTTGGCTGGCCTGCCAGCTGGTCGAACTCCTGGTCAAGGGGACAATTTGCATATTAGCCTTTTATTTATTTATTTATTTATTTATTTATTTATTTATTTATTAGCCTTTTATTATATAGGATATACACTGAGTGGACAGATTATTATGCATTCAAAGATCATAATAATCTGGCCACTCAGTGTAATGTTTGTATTCCTGGAAGTATTAATGATCTTAATTCTCTTGCAACAAGCCAGTCAACTTTCCTATATTTTAGATTGTATTTTCTAGTTATTCCTTCTTATTGACTCTAGACTATACAATACTTCCTAATTTTTTCTGTTTTAACCCTTGTGAGTAGCACCTTAGCACAGAACTGTGGTGATGCAATGCTTTCCTTCACCCCCCAGGACATGTCTGGCTGCTGGATTGCCAGCGGGTTCCGGCCTCTACCTCTGGCAACAGTGATGCTCTGGGTTCCTTCTGTTGGCAATTTTTCAAATCCCCCAACTTTACTATTGACTTTACCAAACTCCCTCTATAAAGCCTCTACACAGGAAAGAGCCCTGTCCACCACTTCTGCCTCTCTGTCATCGATATTGACCACAGTAATTTCACACACCACCTAGGAGGGAAATAATGGGTTTCTAAAAACAATTGCAGCTACTAAGGAACACTGTAGTCTCACATTCCCCTGTTCAAGGAGTTGTTTGGACCAGTATGCACTGCCCCTTGTTTCCAACCAGTAAATGAAGCCCCATTTGAATGTTCTGGTAGAAGAAAGTGCTGCTAGTTTAATGAAAAGTACATCATTTTAAAAACAAATAATTCATTTTAGCTTGAAGAAAAAAATTGAACCCATATTGGATCAGTTATTCAAGTCGAAAGGACCTGTATTTCAATTGAGGTCATGTAGATTAATATGGTAAAATAAAATTGATGGGCAAAAACAACTGTTGTATATTATCTTTATGAACATTTAACAATACATCTTGCCCTTTTCCAACACCTTAAGCTGTATTGTTTCCCCTCTCAGGGCTAATTGCATTAGAGCTCCATATTTTGAAGATTACCTCCTTTTATGAGTTCCTTATCTTCCCCCTCATGACAATGATTAAAAATTGAAATGCATTTTAAGTGATGTCAGAGGGAATAAGCTGAACATTTTAAATACCTATTAGTATGGATGACATTTAATGTGATTTTAAAGGTCAATTAACCTGTAAGTTGTGTTATTGGAGTTAAAGTGGACCATGTTATAGAACATTTTCTTTGAAGCAGAAAAAAAAATTCTTTTTCAGATATTATCCACAAAATGATAATTATGTGCACTAACTTTCAGTAGATGCTATGGAAGATATAGGAAAGAAATGAGACCTAATCCTATTCACTAAGAAATTTTAAGTTCATAGGAACAATCAAACTGTTATCTGACAATTAGGAAACAATCTGACTTTATTACCAGCTGGGCTTAACTTTTCAATCATTGATCCAGAAATATTTCAGCCACAGATATAGCTTTCTGACAGGCAAGCTTATAAGAAAACAGCAATATTCTGGAACCTAGAAAATCCAATTTAATGTATCCCTTAGAGCACCTACCTAAACCTAAATGCTGTAATAAAACTGATATCAGATTTTTGAGAATGGGTAAAGTGATAAAGAAGTTATATTGTTCCCTTTCCACCTTCAAAAGTATGGGGTCCTTACCCTTATAAATTTGAGCTGCTTACTTAATTGGTATAATTTTCTACATATCCTATATAATAAAAGCCTAATATACTAAATGTCTGGTTGTCCATTCAACCAATCAAAGTGTAATATGCTAATGATATGCTAAGGCCGTTCAACCACTCACTATGATGTGCTCTGACCACCAGGGGGCAGACAACCGACTGGTCAACCAATTATTATGATGTGCACTAACTACCAGGGGGCAGATGCTCCGACTAGTAGGTTTGCTTGCTGTTGGGGTCCAGCAGATCAGGACTGAGCGAGATGGGCCAGATACACCCTTGAGCCCTCCCGCAGTCCCTCCTGGACTGGCCAACCTCCTGCATCCCTCCCCAGCCCTGATCATGTGTCAGTGGGTCCCTTGGCCTGGCTTGTACCTTCTCGCAATCTGAGACCCCTTGGGGGATGTCAGAGAGCCAGTTTCAGCCTGATCCCACAGGCCAGGCCAAGGGACCCCACTGGTGCACGAATTCATGCACTGGGCCTCTAGTTAGTGGTATATTCATGAAGATTTTGTACTATTAGAAACCATCATAAATTTCACATACAGATAGTCAAAACATTATATTGCCTCTTTGTAAACCTGAGTATGATTCTGGTACTTCTGTGGATATAAATGGTACTTTTTCTAAATTGCAATACTACTTTCTGTATATAGCAAATAAATCCAGTTGTATAATTTTAAATATCATCAATAGAAAGCATGTAAGACTATGGTTTTAGCTCCTGATTTTTATCAGCCCCATGCCTCTTAACCTTACATCTGTAACCAGATCCTAATCCTTCTAAGATTATTGCAGGTAAAATTACAACATTAATATAATTTTGATAAGAGAATAACAACCACTTTCTTGTGCTTGTGGGTTCATGGACTGACCTTAGAACTGCTCAATTAGATATTATACTGAAAAATCCAACCAGATCAGTTAACAGATGGCCTTTTCAGCCACTAGAGCCATCACAGCTCAATAAAGACATCCAGAGTCCCTAGCTTGTTGTCCTTGATAAGAGGATTGCTTGTTTATTTGTTTGCAGCCCAAGGGGGAGTGTGTACCATAGCCAATTCCTCCTGCTGTAACTAGAGAAATACCTCTTCAGAGGTAGAATTAAAACAACCAAACTCTTTAACTTTGTCAAATACCTTAAGGGGCATTCCTTATCTGCTTCTAGCATCCCTGGCTGGTTAGAATTTAAATTTCCTGACATTTTTAGTTGTCTCTCAACTGGGCTCAGAAATGTTTAGAGGTCTGGACTGAAAGTTGTTCTATTCATTGTTTTTCTAATTGTTTCATGTATTTCACTGTCAAGTTACTGATATTCTGTATTGCAAAATGCTTAAAGCCCCTACAAAAACTCAAGCAATGGTTATGTGAAAGATGGAAATGATTCATCAAGTTACTGTGCATCCTCTGTGTAATCCAGATGGTTAAAACCTTGGCTCCCAATGCCAAATGCCTTCTTATCAATTGCCCCTGATTTCTTCTGACATTGCAAATTGAATGCTTTTGTTACACTTTAACTTTTTCAAACTGTTGGGAGACTGAAAAATTTCTTTAATTTGGCGGGTACCTGTCAACAGCAAATGGCTCTCATTGCTCTATTGGATTCTGCCCTGCCCCAGGATCCCTACCGAGGAACTAAGTTGGAACTGGGGCAGGTGGCCAAGCCACTCCGGCACTGACCCGAGACAAACTGACTGATCAATCATCAATACTGGTGACTGGTTCTGATAGAAAGAGGGAAATGTTGACCCTGAGAAGGATATATCTGCCAAAAAAGACCCCTCATGGTTAATTGGACCCAAAATCATAACCAGAATCTAGCAGCCATTGTATGCAGAGGCCTCTCACACACACAGCACTTCAGGAAACATCCACTGGGCTCACGACTCCTGCACTGTGCTCCTATTCTCTGAGGCAACTCTTACGAGAGAGATACTGGAGAGAAGTGTGACCCATAGCACAGACTTCCCCTCCAACTGGGACTACAGAGCTTACTACTTGCATCTTCACCAACCAATCAGAACAGCTTCATTCTGACCAGTCAGAATGGTATTATCTGGACCAACCAAACTGTGAGAATTTGGAGTTTTCCTTTGCATAGAAATTGACCAATCAGGAACCAGGGAGGGCTGCTCTCCCTCAATGGAACTCACTTTCAATCACCACTGAAGACTGTGTTTTCCCTGTGGGAGCTGCAACACTGGAGCCTGAGCTGCAACACTGGAGCCAGAACTGCAACACGGAGACAGCTGCAACACTGGAGACAGAGCTGCAACATGGAGACAGAGCTGCAACACTGGAGACAGAGCTGCAACACGGAGACAGCACTGCAACACTGGAGACAGAGCTGTAACACTGGAGCCAGAGCTGCAAACACTGAAGTGAGCTCACTGGAGTGGAGTAGAGCTATCTTATTGGATCTGAGCTGCCATGTCTGGGCCTCCTCACCTGGGCTACCTGGCCAGGGCTGCCCTGCTCCAGCTGTTTGTGCTATTCCACAGCCAAGCTGTTCACATTGCGCTGTTTTCACTGAATAAAGCCTGTCCCCCTAACTGTAGCCCAAATCGCAGGCTCCTCTTGGTGTGGGGATGATGACCTCAGTTGATAACAGAAAGAGACTTTCTCTAAAATGGGATGTGTCTGGGCGGCAGACAGGGGCAGTAAGAGTGCCTCCGAGTCGGCAGCAGAGTAGAGCAGTTTCCCTGGGTCTGCGGTTCCAGATGAAGGCCCTCTTCCCGGCCTGTGCACCTGGCCTGATTCTCTCATTGGAGCCCAAGCAGATGGAGCAAGCCAGTTTAATGCAGCGCCATGTCTTCCTCCGGTGAAAGGCAGACTTTCTCAGCTCTCGACTCCTGCAGGCTGGGATCCGAGAGGCCTGTGCCACTCATCCTAGAAAATGTGTGAAGAAGGTTGGCATTCAGAGCTGCGTGTTTCACTTTATAATTAGAAACATATTAATTTTTATACTCACCATTTTCATTACTTTTGAACACTCAACTCATTTGCCCTGCTTTTGATAAGGTCCCTAATCTTGAGCTACAAGGGCCTATAGTTGTCATTCAAACTAAAATTAATAGCAATTTTATTGGCTCATTATTTTTGACATCTGGTTGGAAGTGCAGAGCAGGAACTATTGGGCAAAAATTGCAGTAGCTCTGATTAGAAACTAATGACGTTAGCAATAAGCTGTAACCACGGTTGCCATGAATCCTGAGGAAAAAGGAAGGACCGGGCCGCTCCCCTGGAGAGAAGCTGGGCAGAAGACAGACCAGCTCCGCCCACCCAGTCACACCATCCGGAAGAGTAATGTACATCATCAGAAAGGAAATATGAGTTCATAGCAGGAAAGAAAAATTACTGCAAATAAAATGATAGTAAGCAAAAATTGCATTGCTTGAATGGAAATTTGGCAAAAGAATAGTTTGTATTTTCCACGTTTCCAAACATTCACAAATATTTCTAATATTTTTTTCTCTCAACATTTCCCTGGCTTCCCCAACCAATGCTCATACACCTGCTCTTGCCTTGGTGATGAGTGGCATTCCCTGAGCACTGACTGTAGGCCAGGTCCTCTTCTAAGCACTTTTAATACATTGGTGTGTGCAATCCTCAAAAATGCTACAGGGTTAACACTGTCATTATTCCCATTTACAGGCCCAGGGCCTGAGGCACAGAGAGGGAAGCGCATGCCTCCCATGTCACACAGCAGTACACCTCACAGCAGTAACGTCGCAGCACAGAGTCCAGCACCAATGCCCACACTCTTTAAACACTTGTTACACTGCCAGTTTTGCTTTCAGGTTTTAACAAGTACTTCTTGAACACCTACAACTTGCCAAGCGCTGTGGTGGAGGGAGAGAGGAATGTAAAAAATAACAGCAACAACAGATAGCTGTTGCCCTAGGAGCTAACCCACTCACCTGAATTATTGCAATAACTTCCTAACTTCTGACACCTCTGCCTTCTGACTACTCTTTTCTAAAGATCCTGTTAAATATCCCTCCTAGGCTCTGAACCTTCCTCTAAGGTCCACTCTCATTCATAATACAGGGCAAACCCAGCAGAATGAGTCATGTTTCCCCAGAACCCCTGCTGCCTTCCCCACCGTCATCTGTCTTACAACTTCCCCATTTGGGCAAGCAACTCCGGAACCTCGCCACTCTGCAAGCAGACCTGCTCCTCTGCCTGCAGGGCCTGGCCCTGCCCTCCCTCCACACAGAGCATTCTTCCTCCAGGCCTTCCCCCCCATTATCTGTCTCTGCTCCCTTTTCCCTGCAGATTTTGCTCAAATGTCACCTTGCAGTGAAGCAGTCTCTGAACACCCTTTTTAAAGTGGTACACCCCTTCCCCAGTGATACTTTCATCCTCTCAACCGCCCACTACCTAGCAAACTATGTGTTAGGTGTTAGCTGTTAAGCTTTCAGTTAATTAAACTGTAAATCTTTCCCACTGAAATGTGTGTCACGAAAACAGTAGAGTGTGCCTATTCTGTCCATCACTATATTCCTAGTGCCTAGAATGGGGTCTGTCACATAGTAGGTGCACAACTCACATTTGTTGAATGAATAAATGTATCTTACCCTGAATGATCCCTTCTGTTTAGAAATCTTAAAATAAGCTGCATTCTCCCCACCTCTGCCCAGAAAACAACTGACATTGTAAGAGCTACATAAGCCAAACTGCAGATCAAGTTTGTCTCAGGGTAGTTCCCACGGAGGATGCTACGGGAAGTCCTGGGCGTCAGCGGCTGTGTGAGGTCTTTTAAGAATCAGGAGTAGAAAAGTTGTCTGGGAGGAGACCCAGGGCTGAGCATGGAAGCAAGAGCATGTATTCGGTTGAAATCCCAGCATTTCTGCTTACCAGCTCGGTGACTGCCCCCTGAACCCAGGAGCAGCCTACTTGCCCCCTGAACCTGCTCCCCGGTGTGTAGGACGACAACAATGTCCCCGGAAATGCTGTGAAGCAAATGGAGAATTTATGTAACAGGTGGCCCTTACCCACACATGGTGCTCAGCAATGTGACATCCACCTTCGCTTGCCTTTGGAACATGGGGAGGAGCTGGGAGAGCGTGAGGAAATGGGTGGGGTCCTCACAGCGACCTGCGCATGCACAGAAACATCCCCAAGGACAGCACCAGTGGGGCTGAAAGACAGCAAATTCACATGCAAACTCAGTGTGCTTTCTGAAAGCACAAATTTCAAGAGTTTAGGTCATCCTTTCTGTCTTCCACAAGGACCCAGCACCTGCAAATAAGCCGGGTGCCAGCGACAGGCATTAGCCTAATCTCAGGTGCTGTCTGCAGCATCTCTTCCTCCTTACATGATACCAAGGTCTTGCCCAAGAGTTTATGGCTGAGTGTCATGTTCCCAGCCACACCGAAGGGCCCTGGGTGGGGCAGGTGAGGTCCGTCTTTTGTGGGACTCTAACAGTTTCCACAGACATGGTTCTTGCACGGCATCATTTATTTCCCTGATGCTCAGTGTGGCCCGTTAGGTGAGCACGAGAACCATGGTCAGGGTTAAGCGCCACCTTCCGAATGAGGAGACAGACTTGGAGTGATTCCATGTCTCACCCCTGCTCCCGGGTCCAGGAGGTGGCTGATGAGCACCAATTGCCCTGACCTAGGTCAGGCACTGCTCCACTCCATCACCCCGCAATTGTGTATGTCGGCACTCAGGAGCTCCAGGTAGAGTCAAACGGAATCGATGTGCCTACCCGTTTCCTAACAGTTACTACTGCCGTTCATTGGTGAGCACTGAGGCAAGGAGCAGCCCTAGGACACTGCATACACTATTTGCTTTTCTAAACCTCAGCAAAACACTGGGTGTTACTGCCCACCCCTACAGTCCTCTTTAAAGACAAGGAAATTGAGACCAAGAAAGGTAATGAACTTTATTGGGGTCATGCAGCTAGAAAGTGCTAGAAGTACAATGGAAAGTCAGTGACCTCTTCCCACGGAGCAGGGACACCTCTTGGAGCCATGCAGAGGATCTGCCTGGGGACTGGGGGTCTCCTCATCCGCAGAGCTCAGGAGGAAGCTCACTGAAAGACATAGGATCTTTCCTGACCCAAGGAGAGGTTGTTCAACACTGTGAACTGCATTTGAATGCCAGTTCCACAAGGAAAAGGTCTCGGTCAACTCACCCAAGCTTCCTGGAAGTTGGTTTTCCAATCTGTTAAATGGGGCTGCTGGTACCCACCATATAAAGTTACTGGGAGGGTCATGAAATAACCAGTGAAACTCACTCAGCACTAGGGTGTGGAAGGCCCTGACCCCTTTATCCCCTCCCTGGTAAACCAAGGGATGATACCAGCGGCTGAGCAGGAAGACTGCAGGGTGAGAGGAGGTTACATGAGCAGTCACTAGAGAAAGCCTGGGGAGGTGGGCTGGCATGGAGAGAGGCAAGGAGAAGGGCAGGGGACAGGCAAGCAGAGTGGGAGTGGAGGCCGAATACTGGCTGTGACCATCCTTCCCACTAGCAGGACTGGAGATGTTGACATGTTTAAACAACCTTATCCATGGCTTCTGTATGGGTTGTCCATGCTCAGCAGGAGGCACACACAAGACCCAGCCTGTCCAGTCCTGGCTTCTGTCCCAGAAATCGGTCGCCCCATCCATCACAGTCGGAAGTGTGGCATTGAACCCACCATCTCTCTCCAAATTTGCCAGGTTCCTCAATTACAAACAGACCTCCCTCCCGATGGCCCAGCCTCTGACCTAGGCTTTCTTACTCCTTTTCCCCACCAAGCAGCACCTCTCCTCCTGTGAGCGGCAGCTTTGCACTGTGGCTGGGCTGGTCAATTGAGGCACAGGGGGTGGGGGTGGGGAGTGGGAAGGGGGAGGTGGCCACCTCCATCCTTCGCAAGGCAGCAGTGTCACTCTGCCCCCGGAGTTTGGCAGGACAGGGAGCCCACAGGCACTTGAGCTGGCCCACTGGCTTCCAAGGCTGCTTTGCTCTGTCACCTCCATCCCCTACCCCTCCAGTTAGCAGGCACCTGTCTGCCTGGGCAGGTGCAGAAGGCACGTCCCTCTCCTGAGCTTTGGCATCAGCCCACATCCTAGGTCCGGGGCTGGGGTTGATATACGTGGCTATGGTGGACACTCTGGTCCTGTTCTCCTCCTCAGAGCTGCACAGCTAGCATGGGAATTACGTCCCACCTCTGTCAGCAGTCCCGAGGTCCCTCAGGGCCAAGGTGGAACCTCCAACAGGCCATTAGGTGCTGACATAGGATAAACATCTGTGGCTTCTGCTTTCATCTGTAGACAAACAGGGCTCTGCAGGTTCATTTATCCCCCAACGGCCATGGCACAGGGCGGGTTACACGTGTTTGCTTGGTGGATAAAAATGAGTGAAGAAACACATAAATGAATGCAACCAGGGCCATCTAAGAACTCCACTGAGATGAACATTCCTAAAAGAAATGTTCAGATAGCAAAATCATTATTTTATCCTTCATCCTCACAGCTGTCAAAACTCCCAGGCACTTGGCTTCTCCGTTAAACAGGTTCTCCAGCTTCGGGCAGGATGAAGGAGAGTGGTGAGTGGTGAGTTTTTCTTTGTTTTCTTAGATACAAAAACTTAATTCAAAAGTTCAGATGCACCAAGGGAGGACCAGAGCAGGGCTGGGCCCACACACAGGCTGTGGGTAGGGCACTGTCATCGCTGCATTCCCTGTGGTTCTGCCTAAAGCTTCCTGGAGTTACCCCAGACATTCTAACTCAGTGGCTTGAGGAGGGGCCCAGAACACGCATTTATAAGGAGCAAGCTCTGCCACGGTTCTGACGCGGATGGTCTGAGAATGACACTTTCAAAACACTGTGGCAAGTGTTTAGAAAACAATCCTAAGCTAAATGTAATTTGCTGTGATTTCGGAGCCCTGCTCTGGACTGAAGTGCTCTAAAGATCAAGTGTATTTGATTCTCCATTCAGGACTAATGAGAGCAATCACTTCTCAGCGCGGAGAGCCCATTAGGAGAGCAGATGAGCCCAGTATTTAGAAGATCAAGATGTGTTTAGAATATCATTTATGAAGCCTCCTGCCTAGATGACTAAAAGCATTTCCAGAGCAAAGAGAAAGGGAGAGGGTAAATCTCTCTGTGTTCACACCTGCCTGAGCCACAGGGCTGCACTCATCTCACATTCTATAAACACAGGCATCTCTGTTCACTTAGTTCACCAGTTAGAGTGAAAGTGGGCCCAACTTAGAATAAAATCAAATCTAGAAACCATCTAGAGCTCTGTTTCCTCTATATTTACTCTGAATGTTTTCATTTGTTTTTCTGGTTTATTTGTTTTTGCTCATTTGTTTGTTTTTTAGTGATAATAGGGTGATTGTTGTGTCCAGACATGGACTTGAGCCCCCAGCCCATTCCAGCTCAGAATCTGAGAGCCTTCCTCAGGCTGTCCCACTGTGGAGGCCAGGTGTGTTACCTGCAAGTGTTCAGACTCATTCAGAATCCCCAGTCAAAATAAAGATGCACATCAAAAAATCAGACTCAAGAGAAAAAAAATGGCAGCAGAATAGACAGACGTGTCCCAAGCCTTGTCCCTGAGCAGATAGAAAAAACAGCTGAAGGTCACACAGGGAGTGTCTGTTGGTGAGTTAAGGGACAGCTATACTCCAGGAGAAGGTAGGGGACTGCTAGACGGGGATCCCCTGACTGGGAAGCCCCCACTGCTGCTGGGTTCCCTCCCAGAGCCACCAGCTCAAACGCAGACAACATGCCATCTTGAAGGGGAAAGTGGATGTTATCGTAACCCTGAAAATCTACAACTGCAGCACCCACCGAAAAGCTGCAAACCCCAGAGCACCAGTCCCCAATTGGCACAAACACGTGGATTCAGAGGAGCTCTACACTCCACCACAGAAAGGAGAGAGAGAACTACATAACCTGACACCTGGAGAAGAGAGACCATGGGAAGGCAAAGAAACAGCCCACATATGAAAGAAAAGCAGGCATCACCAGAAAAGGAAGTAAACAAAATGGACACAAGCAACCTGTCAGAGAAAGAATTCAGAGAAATGGTCATAAGGTGGCTGAAAAGAATGGAAAACAAATTCAACAATATGAGTAAGACCCAAGAAGAAATGAAGAAGAACCAAGAAGAAATTAAAAATGAGATCTCTGCTGTAAAGAACTCAATAGAAAGCATCAAGAGTAGACTAGAAGAATCAGAGGATTACATCAGTGAGATAGAAGACAAGGTAGGAAAAAATACCCAAGTAGAGCAGCTTCTAGAAAAAAAATTAAAAAGCAGGAGGAGAGCCTAAGGGAACTTTGGGACAATGCGAAACAAAAGAACATCTGCATAATAGGGGTTCCAGAAGGAGAGGAAACTGAGCAAGGAATAGAAAGCCTGTTTGAAAAAATAATGACAGAAAACTTCCCTGATATAAGGTAGAAAAAACCCACAAATATCCAAGAAGCTCACAGAGTCCCAAGCAAAATGAACCCCAAAAGACCAATGCCAAGGCACATTATAATTAAATTGGCAAACACCAACGACAAAGTAAGAATCTTAAAAGCAGCCAGAGAGAGACAGAAAGTTACATACAAAGCAACCCCCATCAGACTAGCAATTGATTTCTCAACAGAAACTCATTCCCAGAAGGGAATGGAATGAAATATACAAAGTCATGCAAAGGAAGGGTCTGAATCCAAGAATACTGTATCCAGCAAGACTATCAATCAAAATTGAAGGTGAAATCAGGAGCTTCACAGACAAAAAAGAACTAAGGGAATTTATTACCACCAAACCAGGAATACAAGAAATGCTAAAGACTCTGCTGTAAAAAAAAGAAATAGGAAGCGAAGAAGGAACACAGGGGTAAAGAACAAAAATGGCGACAAATAACTATCTATCAATAATAACTTTAAATGTAAATGGATTAAATGCCCCAATCAAAAGACATAGGCTAACAGATTGGATAAGAAAACACGACCCATATATCTGCTGTCTACAAGAAACCCACCTTAGAAAAAAAGACAAACACAGACTGAGGGTGAAGGGATGGAAAAAGGTTTTTTAGGCTAATGGAAATGAAAAACAAAAAAGCTGGGGTAGCAATACTTATATCTGACAAATTAGATCTCAAAGTGAAGGACATAACAAGAGATAAGGAAGGCCACTTCATAATACTAAAGGGAGCAATCCAACAGGAAGAAATAACTCTGGTAAACATAAATGCACCCAATATAGGAACACCCAAATACATAAAGAAAAATGCCTGGAGGACATCAAAGGAGAGATTGACAGCAATACAATCATAGTAGGAGACTTTAATACCTCACTATCACCATTGGACAAATCCTCTAAACAAAAAGTCAGCAAAGAAACAGCAATCCTAAATGACTCACTAGACCAGATGGAATTAATTGACATCTTCAGAACATTTCACCCCAAAGCCACAGAATATACATTCTTCTCAAGTGCACATGGGTCATTTTCAAAGATATACCACATGTTGGGACATAGGCAAAGTCTCTTCAAATTCAAGAAGATAGAAATCATATCAAGCATATTCTCAGATCACAGTGGCATAAAACTGTAAATCAACTACAATAAAAACAATCCAAAAAAATCAAACACATGGAGACTAAACAGCATGCTATTAAACAATGATTGGGTTACCAGAGAGATCAAGGAAGAAATGAAAAAAAAAAACATAATGCAACAAATGACAATGAAAACACAACAATCCAAAATCTATGGGACACAGCAAAAGCAGTCTTGAGAGGGAAGTTCATAGCTCTACAAGCCTACGGCAAAAAACAAGAAACAATGGTAATAAATTACCTAACTCTACAACTCAAAGAGTTAGAAAGAGAGCAACAAGAAAAGCCCAGCGTAAGCAGAAGGAAGGACATAATAAAGATCAGAGCGGAGATAAATGACATTAAGACCAAAAAAAAAAAATACAAAAGATTAACAAAACCAAGAGCTGGTTCTTTGAAAGGACAAACAAGATTGATGAACCTTTAGCCAGGCTAACTAAGAAGCAAAGAGAGAGGACCCAAATAAGCAAAATCAGAAATGAAAGAGGTGAAATAACAACAGACCCCAATGAAATACAAAGGATTGTTAAAAAACACTATGAACAACTCTATTCTAACAAACTGGACAACCCTGAGGAAAGGAACATATTCCTAGAAAAGGATAACCTTCCAAAACTCAATCAGGAAGAATTTAAACAGCTCAATAGGCCAATAACTATGGAAGAAATTGAAGCAGTCATCAAAAAGATTCCAGCAAACAATAGCCCAGGACCAGATAGCTTCACAGGGGAGTCTTACCAAACATTCAAGGAAGAACTAAAGCCTATCCTCCTCAGACTATTCCAAAAAATTCAAGAGGAAGGAACACTTCCAAGCTCATATTATGAAGCCAGCATCACCCGAATACCAAAACCAGATAAAGACAATATAATGAAAGAGAATTACAGGCCAATATTTCTCATGAACATAGATACCAAAATCCTCAACAAAATTCTAGCAAATCGGATCCAGCACTACATCAGAAAGATCATACACCATGACCAAGTAAGATTTATCCCAAGACTGCAAGGATGGTATAATATCCGCAAATCAATAAACATGATACATCACATAAACAAACTGAGAGATAAAAATCACATAGTCATATCAATTGATGCAGAAAAAGCATTTGACAAAACCCAACACCCTTTCTTGATAAAAAACTCTCAACAAGCTGGGAATAAAAGGATCATACCTCAACATAATAAAAGCTATATATAATAAACCCACAGCTAACATCATACTCAATGGGCAAAAAATAAAACCATTTCCCCTAAGAACAGGAACAAGACAGGGATGCCCACTCTCACCACTCCTGTTTGACATAGTACTGGAAGTATTAGCCATTGCAATTAGACAAGAAGAAGAAATAGAAGGTATCCAAATTGGAAAAGAAGAAGTAAAGCTGTCTTTATTTGCAGATGACATGATATTGTACATAAAAAAACCAAAAGACTCCATCAAAAAACTAATAAGCTTAATAAATGAATTCGGCAAGGTAGCAGGATACAAAATTAACGCCAAGAAATCTATGGCATTTCTATACACCAATAGTGAACTTACAGAAAGAGAGACTAAAAAAGCAATCCCATTTATCATCACACCAAAAAAATTAAGATACCTAGGAATAAACTTAACTAAGGAGGTAAAAGACCTATGTGCGGAAAACTACAGGACACTGAAAAAAGAGATAGAGGAAGACGTAAACAGATGGAAGAACATACCGTGTTCACGGATTTGTAGAATCAACATCATTAAAATGTCCATACTCCCCAAAGCAATCTATAGATTCAATTCACTCCCCACTAACTTACCAACGCATATTTCACAGACCTAGAATGAACCTTCAGAAAATTCATCTGGAATAAAAAAAGACCCCAAATAGCCACAGAAATCCTGAGAAAGAAGAACGAAGTAAGGTGGGATCTCAATACCAGATGGAAACATTTGCCAGGGACGAGAAGCTCAGTAAAGCACGCATATTCTCGGTTTTATCCTAAAGTGAGAAGAGGCTTTTGTTGTCAACTTTTTAAGTCATGGCAGAATTACTCTTTTTTAGATTTCAGGCCTCCTTATTTTCAACAGAACACATTTTGTTTTATAAAATTTGTAATTCTGCAAACACAAATATATTAGCTTAAATAAAATGATTAAGCCATATAGTCAGACCTGAGAAAATCACTGTATTCTCAATAATAATAATATTGAAAATCATAGTGTTTCTACTTGAGGCTACAACCAATGTCTTTCTTCAGGTCTCTGAAGGGCCATTTTCCTAGCGAAGTATGACAGCAATTACAATGACACAATAATACCCATACGATGTTTGAAACTGCTACGGTGCCAGGCTCTATTTTAAGGATTTCACTTACCTTGACCAACACACAGTCCTCACCACCGCCCTGTGAACTCTAAGTGCAGCAGCTGAGGCCCCGGCAGCCACCGAATCCGCCCAGATCATCAAGCTGTGAGCAGCAGGATGAAGACCAGGAGGCAGGCCCAACAGGGGGTGCGTCTCCATCGTAGCCCCACTCCCCTCACCTCTAGAGACAAGGCCATGCTTCTGCTAGAGGAGTTTGCAATATATTCAGCCTTGGACGTTCACAGACTTTCACATCTTGGAGAAGTTCCTAGGCCAAGCTTTTTAGCAAATCCACAATGGATTGAATCTTAACAGAGGCACTTAGGCAGTTTCCCTGTGAGATGGAGGGAGCAGCAGGAGACTGCCTCTCAGAGGTTGATGTGGAGTCTAAAGGATAAGCTACACAATAAAGATCTAGTTCTTTTTAAAATTATTTATTGATTTGAGAGAGAGAGAGATCAATTTGTTGTTCCCTTAATTCTCTGTCAGGGCACAGGGATCAAGCCCACAACCTTGGTGTATCAGGACAATGCTCTAACCAACTGTTGTCAGCCAAGGTGAAGATCTAGTGCCTCATTCATCCTTATCTTCACCACTTCAAATCCCTTGAAAAGTGTACCTTTTTTTATCAACTAGCAGAGAAATACCAATTTAATGAAAAGATGGAAGGGAAGAAGTGTGGAAAGAAAGAGGGAGAAACTACAATAAAACAAAACTTAAATTAAGGCTTTTAATTTAGTTTTGTGGTAGTTTCTGAAACATGATTTCTTTTCTTTGAACATTTAAGAGAAAAGTTGACCCTTGGGAATGCACTCTTCACCCCGCGGGTGAGCTGGAGGAAACAATCTGGAGGAAAGGCTGGTGAAATGGAGCTGCTCCGTGAAGACATGGAGACTAGCCCTAGGAATGCACACAGGAGGTGCTGTGGCTTCTCCAGAGAGAGTACAGCCAGCACCCTCCTCACCCCCAGGTTTGCCATTTTTTCAGGGGCCACAATGAGCCAGACAGTGCCAGGCTGCCAGGAGGCACCGGGAGCTCCAATTAGCCAGCAGCCCCATGCTGTTGTTGGTACTGCCTGATCTCAGAGAGTCAAGTGCTCTCAGGAAGTGACCTGTGTCCCCAGATTTCTGAGTGAGTAAAGTCTTCCTCTTCTCAGAGTAATTGCTTTTTGGCCAAAGTGCACCCCACTTTGTTATGGTGGTGGCCTTATGACATGATTCACCCTGACTGCCAGCCGCGGTGAACCAGGGCCGCTCACATGCTTCCTTTTTCCTCCTCTCCCTGGTAAAGCTCACCCTGGGAGAAAGCCGCCAAGGGAAGGAGGGAAGACCCCCAGCACAGGAGCAGGAGCCCACGGGGAGAAAGGTCACTCCCTCCCTCAGGGGTAGTCTCGCCCAGCATGACGCCCGGACCTTCCAGATCCCTGTGTCCCCGGGGCCAGCCAAGGACAGTATCCAGCAAGACTCAGACATCGACAGCATAAGACCAGGGACAGCACAAGGGGCAGGGACATGGATGTGCCCTCATTAAAGGCAGTCTCAGTGTTTCAGATTTTTCAAAAGAAGCAAGAAATTGAGATTTAGATACAAAATATCCAAATTTGGAAATGTAATACAACGTGTGAGCCAACAAAACCTATTTTCTGGTCAGATACATAGTGGGACCTCCTTAAGCATCTGCTGTGCTGACAGGACACTGGGTCTTGCCAGGACTCGGGGTGCCTGAGGGCATGGCCTGAGGCCCAGTGCATCATGGGACCTGAGTATTCCTGATATTGGAAACTCAATCCCAGGAAATCACCGTGAGGTCTGAAAGGTGCAGCCACTCAAAATAGAACAGTCCTCTTCCTTTTCGGATGGCGGGGTGACGGGGCGAGGCATGGCAGGGAAGGTCTCTGAGCCTCAGTTTCTCCAACTGTATAACAATCACAGGAGCCATCGTATTGTAGGGATGAAGCTGAGTCCGGGGCAGAGTAGGAGCCTCATAGCAGATGCTCAATAGACCTCCATTCCAGCTCCAGCCTAATGTCTGTGACGCGGGCACATCTCCTCACTTCGCTGACCTTGACCCGCACAGAGGCTGTCTCCACGGTCGGTCGGTCTGGGCACCCCAACCAGGCCTCCTGCACCCGAAGGCTCCTGCGCACCTTGTGCTCTCTCCAGAGTCACCGAGACAGCTTTCCCAGCAGTGACCTCCACACTGTGCCCTCGGCGATTCTACTGCGTTTAAAGAGAGAACATAAAAGACCTCCAGACCTTCCACAGCGCTGTCTGAAGGACCAGTCACTTCCCTTTGGGCTTAATCATCACATTAAAGGGACATGCACACTATCCATCTCCTTCCTGAATGCCGGCAGTGTTTTAGCCCAGCTGGGGCTGAACACTGACTTTCTTGGGGTTGCTAGGAAGCACTAGCTGCACAGATGAGCAAGGGAAAGAGGAAGTCATGAGGAGACAGGCATGCCTTTCCGCAAATAGCTTAGCTCCAAAAGCATGCAGGCGGGGGTCAGAGCCCAGCCCCACCCAGACATGGGCTCCTGGTACCTAGCCGTCCCCCCTTATTCATGGGGTAGTTCCCTAGGGAAGGCCGGAAACCACAGATAGATAGTACCAAGCCCTACATATACAATTTTTTTCAATGCATACATACCTATGAGAAGTTTCATTTATAAAATAGGCACAGTAAGAAATTAACAACAATGATTATAAACTAGGACAATTATAACAGTAACTATAATAAAAGTTGTGTGGATGTGGTCCCTCTCTCTCTTGTTCTCAAAATACCGTACATGGTACAGAGCGCGGATGCATGGGATAAAGGATGATTTCCCCAGGCTGCTCAGAATGGCTGTCCTTGTGAGCCTCTGAGGTGTTTGTTTCTGGAATTTTAGTTTAATACTTTCTGACTGCACTTGACAGCAGTTCACTGAAACCAAGCAAGCAGCACTGCCGAGGGCCGGCCATTCGGCCATCACCTGCCTCCAGGCGCCACACTCTCTGTGAAATGCACCAAGTGTGGTGGTGTGAGAGGTCACCCCCATCTGTGGTGGCTCCGCTGGGTTGTCTTGGCCGCAGGCTCAGGCCGTCTGCTCCACCTGTGCCGACCCCTGGACCAGCAGGCCTCGGGGCACAGCCCTGTCACGGTGATGCCAGAAACATAAGGACAGGCCCCTGAAAACCTCAGCTCAGAACTGGGGCCCTAGCCACTGCTCCCCACATCCTACATGCCACAACAGTTATCTGGCCACGTCCGGCAGCCAGGGAGAGAGGGGGACCCCTCCCAGGGCGGGACAGTGAATAAAAATCTGCAACACCCTGGAGGCTCTGAGCCTGAGACAACAGGGTCATTCTCCAGAAGGAATCACTGACCATGCCTGCTCAGCCTCCTCTGTGACTGTGGATGGGTAAAGTACACAGCCCTGGGAGCCTGGGAGTGCGGGACCACGGGGCTCCATTCTGCTGATGTGCGTGCTGTGCCTTGCTCGCTCCTGTCCTTTCCAAATGTGAAGTGTGCACTGAGCGAAGCCATTGTGTCTGTGAATCCATGGTCAGTGAGAACCCCCAGCCACCGCTGCGGGCTGGGCAGGGCGGGAGATATGACCCAGCCAGTTTCCCAAAAGGGAAATGCCCTGTCAGACATGGCAGTATGGGCATCTCAGTGCCTCCACCGCCTCTGCAGCAGCACCCCTCCGCTGAGTAAGAAATGAACAGTCCTGCGCCTCAGGAGGTCTCCGTCCCTTCCGGCCAGGCTTGCAGGTAGGCCGCGGGCAACAGGGGCTCCCAGGAAAACAGGCCTTTCTCTTTCCGGAAGGAGACCTTGGGAACCTGCCCCTGAGGTTCTCCGGGCCTGAATGTGAAACCTGGAAAAGAGCATGGCAAGAGGGAGCCACGCCGAGGGCAAAGGTGGCACTGAGGGTGCAACGTGCCTTTCCTCAATATCATCACTGAGCTTCTGACCGCAGGGCTTGGGGCTGCCCTACCGCTGGGCTTCTTGTTACAGGCAATTAGTTTCTCATCATTCCAGCAAACCCGGTCCCTGTCTTCTCGTACTGACAGCCACAGTCCCTGAACACATGGGGTCTGCACCTGCTGGGCTGAGGAGACAGGGTCCTCCCCACGCTGAGGGGCACTTGGCAAAGGCCCTGGCTGTGCACCAAACCCTGCATATACTCTATTTTCTCAATGCACACGTACCCATGAGACATTTCCCCTATAAAGTAGGCACAGTAAGAATGTAACAATAATTATAAACTAGGACAATTATAACAGTAACTATAATAAAAGTTAAGTGAGTGGGGTTGCCTGGTCTGGGAGATGGAGTTGGGGTTGAGCCAGGCCCACCCAGTCGGGGCAGGGGCTCAGCAAAGGCAACCTGGGTGCAGGCAGGAGCCCTCTGAGTACTGAGCCAGGCGACCCTGGTGCCTGGTTGGCACTGCACTGGTCCTCCCACAGCACAGTTTTAAAAGCTGTTAAGGGAAATATGCCACTTACATGGGGGGAATGCTGCCATATTAATAGGGCCTGTGTGTGGAGGGGCATGAGATAGGAAATTAAAAACGTGCAGACTGCAAACTCTAATCGCTGGGAACCTTGGAGGCCCTCACATCACACCCAGGAGATAACTGCAGACAGGGACCCTGAGGGCCACTCTGGGCGGGGAATGCTTCTCCACAGAATGTGGTGCGGCCACGTGCTGGCGAGCACTGGGGATGGACAGCAGCGTTTGCAAGGACAAGGAGTGGCTCCTGCAGTGGGGGTGCCTTCCCTGGCACCCCAGCCACACTGTGCAACAACGCCGGTCACGGGGGATGGGGAGTCAGGTGTTCTGACATACCTGTTTGATCTCCATGCCTCCTGTGCTCTACACGCATGATGCCTGTGACCAAACACAGGTGATGCTGACTGCTGACCTCAGCCTTCCTGGGCACCCGACCCTGCCGTGGTCACGAGGAAGCTGCTGCTCTGGGTTCGGGAAGGCTCTGCGTGTTCTCGGGCAGAGGCCTGTCGAGCCTTGAAGATGGACGGCCTCCCTGCAAGGACCCCTGTCAGAGGGCTGGTTCATGAGAAGGAGGTGAGCTGGAGAGAGGAGCTTGACAAGCTTCCTTTCAATTGTGAGTCGGAGGGAGGGAACTGCTCTATAACCACAAGCTGCTGGAAGGCTTTTGCTCTTTCTTTAAAAACATTGGTCTTTCGTGCGCATCAATGGGCATGCAGACAAGGCCAAGGGACTCCCACAGACACCCTTCCACCTGTCTCCATAGCCCTTCAGCCAGCCAGGTGCCCTTCCGGGACAGCCGTCAAGTTAAACCTAAGCGTCCATGAGTCACTTCTGTAACTTGTCCCACGCATTGCCATCCGGAAGTCTCTTTGTAAAAGCAACAGAATGCATCTTCTGTTGCAGGTAAAAAGCAGGCCTCACCCCTTAGCAAGGTGCTGTTTTACTCTGGTGTTTGCATGTTTGAAAGGCTGCCTCCCTCACTGGGTTCTAGCAGAGTGGGAGCATTTGCCTGGAGGTCACTTTGTCCCTTTGAAAGGGCAAAGGCAGGAGTCCACGTGCAAAGCCTGCACATCTATCTCAGTGACGCTCTCTCCGTGACCTTAAACCTCAGGCCCCTGTAGTCTGCAGTGTGCAGGGGAGGAAGGGAGCTGGGACACATTGCACACCTACAAGGAGCCGGCACACCTGGCTTCTGCTTTTGCAGGTAGTTTTCAAGAGAGAGTTAACTCCCCAGGGAAGTTAAATGACTTGGGAAAGCTAACTAACAGAATTATCAGGCACCAACACAGTAAGCACATTCCGTAGATTATTTCATTTAATACTTACATAAACCCTAATCACTAATTATTCCACCCATTTCTATTCCTGTTTCACAAACAAGGGCTTTGAAGCTTAGCAAGATCATGGAACTTGCCCAGATGGGTGAGAGCTGGATGCAAGTGCAGAAGTGGGCTGACAGGCCACAGGCTCGACCGGGCTCCTCCACAGCCAGTGCCTAGCCAGGTGCGACTGACCTGCAGTCACATTCTTTGCTACATATCATACTGCATCTCCGAGTGCAGGTACAATTGTCTGGAAATTGAGCTTTAGCAAATTTTTCCATGCCAGTTCCAGATACTGGATCCTAAGAGCTCAAATGGACATGCACGGCCCATGCACACGGAGACGTCCACACGTGTCCCTCACACCCTTTCCCACTCAGAACGAGGGGGAGCTCCAGTTTGAAGGGACGGAAAGAGGGGCTGACATCTGGCCAGTCGCCAGCCCTCAGCCTTCCTTCCCATCTAGAGTTCTTTAGCCGGGTCTAGGAACCAAATCACCTCCACAAAAGGGTTAAAAGCTACACCCCAAGGCCTAATGCCAGACCCCAGTCAGACTCCCCAACCTGGGCACAGGCATCTGTACTTCTTAAAAATATACCAGGGCTTTGGGTCACTTTTAAATGTGTATGTTTGCAGTATTTGAGTCTTGTACAATAAAAATAAAACCCACTCTTTCTGTAATAAACAAATGCCAGTGTTGTGGTGGGGAGGAGTCCCCAAGCTTCTCAGAGTCCTCTGATGTGTGGCCAGATTTTGTGATCTCTGGTGCAGCACCATCTATCCCAGGATTTCACTGCTTGGAATTCTTACCCATTGGTTCTATTAAGGCTTTGAATAAAAATTAAAAAAATATTTACCCTGACAAAAGAGACCAAAGGAAGATAAATAACTACATTAAGAGTCATTCAGGTGGGGTTTAGCGTGAGGGAGGGCACCCAGGTTTGAAGGCTGGAGCCAGGGTGGACCCTCACTGCTCTCCCGCCAGCTAAGGGTTCTGGGACAAGCAGCTGGCCTGCGCTGAGCTCCGCCTGCCTATGTCTGCAGTGGGGGCAGGACCTTGCTGAGTAAATATAATAGTGCGCGTAGCATATGTAATGCATACTTGATGCCAGCAAATGGTAACCATTGTCATCATTAATTTCACTGTTAGCACACTAATATTTCATTAGCTTTGATGACCTTTCACTTCTAAGAGATGAGTGGGAAGAAAGAAAGTAAATTTCAGGAGCCTTTGAATGACCGAAAGTAGCCCCTACAGGGTACTTGGGTGCAGGAGGTTCTGCGGGACATGCCTGGTGAGCTGTTTGATCCACCTCCCTTTATTCTAGGAGTTCAGAGGCCAAGGTCCAGCCCCTGCAGCTGGAATAGGGCCACGCACACAGGCAGCACTTAGCACAACCCCTCCTTCCAGAGCCACCTCAGGAGAAGGAAGCGCACCGTGGCCTGCCATCCTCCAAAGACAAACAGCATCAAACCTGGAAGGTGCTTGCGCAGCTGCTCCTGTGACCCTGCCCTGTGTGGCAGCCTGCCTGGAGTCAGGCTGCATCTCATGGAGAGTGAAATGGCTGTGGCGCAGGGAGGAGCGGAGGCATCAGCGTGGCTCCAGCTCCTCCTGCAGGGAACAGGATCACAGGGGACCACAGGGGAAGGGACCGCAGGGGAAGGGACCAGGGGAACCTGGGGGGCTCAAGTCCTCTCCTGTCCCTGGCTTAACCAGCCTGGCGCTGGGGACAGGTGCAGGGGAGTCCCTGCGTGGTGAGCACCTGTGCGCAGCCAGCACAGGGAGAAGCAGGAGGAAATGTTAAGGATGGAATAACAAGGCAAATTGCAGAATAAAAAAAGCACACTAAAAAAGTAGAAGTTCTGCAAAAATGACACGAAATAAGTAGTTACCTGCAGTCAGTTTGGTTTGCCACGGAGCAGCCCTAACAGCCCCACAGAACCTCCACCTGCAGCTCACCCTCCTGGGCCGATGGTCCTCCCGCGCCTACTCGCTCTTCCAGGCTCTGCGGGCGCTTGGAGGGTAGGAGTGTTAAGTGCTCGCTCACTGTCCCCAGCAGGTAAGAAAGAACCTGGTCTCTCCTGCCCTCTCTCTGTTTGTGCAGACTGGCCTAGCCTGTGCTCCAGAGGCGGAGAAGGGGGTCCATCTGAACCCAGAAACTCAGCATCAGTGCAGGTCACAGTACTGCACTGGCCTGGGCCTCCTCTCTCCTCAGGCTGCCATCCTTCTCACTCCTCACAGGCCAGCTCCCACTTCTTCCCCAGAGCTGTCAGCTGGCCCCTGGCTGCATTCCTCCTCAGGGCAGACATGGCCCGAGGAGCCATTCACTCAGCCTCCCTGCAGGCCTCACAGGAAGCAGTCTTCCCCCAGGGAGTAAGTAGCCCACAAGTTACCCAAGGACACGTGAATGAGTGGGGAGTTGAACTGTGAACCCAGGCTCTCCTCCCTGCTGTTCATGCTGGGTAGGAGGCTGTGAGTGTTCCATGGCCCCACCCACAAAGCCCTAGTCCCCATGTACCCGTGCCTCCCGCAGCCTTCCTTGCAGAAGGTCTGGAGATGAGCACGATAACACAGTGCCAATCCCCGTAAGCAGGGAGCCCAGGAACAGCCATCTTATGCCTGTACGTGGACTTGCAACGCTTTAGTTGAAAACTGCAGGATAACATCACTAGCCCCTCCTCATCTTTTACCCAGGCAGCAATGGGCCCCGTGGAGAGGTTGTTGTTGAGTTGAAATGGACTTGGAATAACTGGTCCTAAGTATTCCTGAGCAGTGTGCCCTGGAGGAGAAGGCAACGGTCACTGAGGCTGTGGGAAGGTTTCTCTGCTCTCCCTGCAGCCCAAGCTAGTTGATGGGTGCAGAATCACCCAATGGAACAGTGAGCCCCCCAACGCCATCCCTGCCCTGCCCAGCTTATGCTCCATTGTCTGACCCAGAGCTCCCCTGAGTAGCCCTGGGGAGAAAGGGCATGGGAAGGGCATGTGGAAGGCCTCGCCCTGCAGCATGGCCAGCGTGATTCCCCCCAAGGCTGGTCACTGGTTGGCCACAGGAGAGTCCCCTGGGTCCAGACAGGTGGTCCCCTCAGTGCTGGGAGGCATGGTCCCTGTTCTCCTGGAGCACTGGCAGAACTGCCCAAGGGGTGCTAACAGCCACCTCACTCTTCTGTCTCTGGCTAAGCCAGCCTAACCCAAGAGAAACCAAATAAGAATATTGTTTATACCAGCTTATCCTTATAAACAACTTTTTAGGGAAATGTTACAAACAACTCTGAACAAATCAGTAGTAGAGCCACTGTATTTGGTAATTCCAGAAAAATAACTTCCATAGCATTTCTAATCGCGCAAGCTGGGAGAAGAGAGGAGCAGCTGCCACATGGGCCAGGGCTGCCGTCTGTGTCCCCTGCGGGCGTGTCCCAGCTGTCCTGGGGCTAGTGATGATGGCTCTGCTGGTCTGGCAGCACTTGCAGAACCCACATTCTGCCTGGTTGTAAACATATCTCTGAAGTGCATTTGTGGTTCTTCAAGAATGCTTCAAAAAGATGTCAAGAAACTTTGAACGGGGAATCATTTAGAGAATCAACTTTCTGCTCACAAGATATTGTCCCACGAGTAGGTTTGTATATTCAGGGGCCCCTTCTCCACTCAGGACAAAGCCAGAGACCTGTCACAGGAAAATCTTACAGCAGAACCTCTTGCACTGTTTCCAGCAATAGATTATTTTAGGGGTGCCAAATTTTTGAGGTTACACTGCAGTCATCAGGGGACAGAACTTAACACAGAGGGTGAGTGCTCTGCTCCAGACCCATGTCTGAGTAACCATGTCTCCGGACAGTGCACGTGACCACTTGGATCAGGAACGGCAGGGCCAGCTGACTCATGCCTGTGTCCACAGCGCTCAGCAATGTGTCTGGCACATAGTAGGGACAAGGTAAGTGAATGAATGAATGGATAGGCAGCCTATAAAACGATTCCCTATGTGCAACCTGAGGACAATTATGAAAGTACAGGTTCTGCCCAGCCAGTGGGGTCCAGTGGTTGAACGTTGGCCTATGAACCGGGAAGTCACAGTTCTACTCCTGGTCAGGGCACATGCCCGGTTTGTGGGCTCAATGCCCAGTGTTGGGCGCGCAGGAGGCAGCCAATCAATGATTCTCTCTCATCATGGATGTTTCCATCTCTCCCTCTCCCTTCCTCTCTGAAATCAATTTAAGCAAAGTACTGGTCCTGCCCACATCAGGATGACTACAAGCATCAGGAAGTAAGGTAAGCCCACATTCATTACAGGGCCCTCTGGGCGGCTTTGTCATCGCCGGCCTCGCCCCACACCGCGGTGGAAACCATGCTCTGTCTTCCCACTGACTCACGAGGGGAGCCTTTGCTCACAGACCATGTTCTCAGGGGCAGGGAGTAGCGGCTCTCTGGCCTCAGTCCTGGAGCAGCGCCCTGGGCTGAGCACTGCACCAGAGACCCTCTCCTTGAGTGTCCTGGTGGCTGTGCGCTGCGGGCCCCTCCCACACTGGGGAGCAGGGCGGGGAGGGGGGAGGGGGGGCCGCTCTGCACCTGAGTGACAGCTGTAACACATCAAGTTAAAGGACTTCCTCCGGAAGTGACAGATGCAGGGAGGGGAGATGAGGCAGGGAACTGGCTTGGGAGCTTGCAGAATGGGGCGGGAGCTATGGGGGCAGCTTCAGTGCAGCTAGACTAGGTGCGGGGCAGAGCATGCGGCTCGGCGGTCAGCAGCCAGCTCCTCACTCTGAAGGCCTCGGTCCCTCCATGGGGAAGAGCTCTGTGCTCCCAGGGCCAGCAAGGAGCTGTCAGGATGAGCGTCCGCTCAGAAGCATTTTGCAGCCCCAGGCACTGCGCAGGGTTGGCGCAGGCATGGACATCACATGGCGCGGTGCTCGGTGCAGCCCCCTGCTGCACCTGCAGGCTCCCCACGATTCCCACAACAGGAAGCAGGGAGCAGGACACCCTGGGACCTGTATCAAAGCCAAAGAGGCCTGAGTGCGTGTTCATCTCCAACAGGAAAGGGCATTTCCCGTTACCTTCTTCACAGGAAGAAGCGCTCTTGTGTTAAAGGCATCGGTAATTGCATGGCAGACAGACCCGGGTTGGCTAACACATGGCGCGTAAGCATCAACCTGACCCCTGCGTCCACGAGACACTGTCACCAGCCAGCAAACGGGCTCCCTCGGCCGCCCAGCAGCACTCAGAGCGGAGGCCGCCATGCTCTCCCAGAGGCCTCCTGCAGGCCTCATAGGCCAGACCTGCTGCGCCGTCTCCTGGCAACAGCGCCTGTCTCCTGGCAACAGCGCCCATCACCTGGCAACAGCGCCCTAATTTCCTCCGGGAACTACACCCTCACTCAGAAATTCAGCCTTGTCCTCGGACGTGTGTGTGTGTGTGTGTGTGTGTGTGTGTGTGTGTGTGTGTGTGTGTGTGTGTGTGAGCCAGGCCTGCTCTGCAGAACCTGAGGCCTCCGCCCCAGAGCTCAGACCAGGGATGCTCGTGGGCTCAAACCGGGTCCAAAAAGACTTAATCTCAGAACTTCAAACAGAACTGCCAGGAAAAGAGAGTTTACTTCACTTCGGGACCCAAGCTCATAAAATCGAAAGCCCAAAGCCACAGGGAAAGTCCTGTCTCAGGGTGATACCAAGTCAGACATCATCAAGACAGGTGGGAGACTCGAGTCCCTGTGCAGTGTGACACCATGATTCTGTCCTCTGATGTTTTTGAACTGAGATCTGCCTCTGTACCTCCCAATTTTGTGAGGCAATGAGATCTATTTTAAAAGCTGGCGTGAGTTGAGTTTCTGTCACTTGTAATTCACACAGTCTGGTTAGTCCCAGGAACTTTCTGGCAGGAGCAAGGTCATGGAAAGTTGCAGGGCCCACCTGGCCAAGGGCATCAAGGCACACTGCTGAGAGGCCAGTTCCACCTACCCCCCACACCAGGAACTTGGAGCCCAGCTCACACAGGTCGCCGCAGAGGATGGAATCATTGCAGGGAGATTACAGGAAAGGGACTCTGCAGAGGGAGACCTTTCCCACGGTGCTGAGAGCCACCAGTGGTGCAGGCTCTGGGCACAAGGTGGGAAAGCAATCCCAGGACCTGCCCACTGTGCTCAGCACAGATCTGCACTGCCTGCTCCACCACTGCTTGAACCCCACTTCATTGTCCTGGAGGCCTGGCTCTGCCCTCCCTCCACCTTCACTCTCCCCCAATTCAACCTTCAGAGTCATCTTCCTGCCTACCCCTGTGGCTCCCAGGACCCACAGGGACTCTCCCTCCAACTCTGCAACTGCAAGGTTTGGCCAGTTGTTGAATCACCTTCCTCAGTGAAAAGCTCCCATTGGCCTTAGTCTAGTTCCTTAAAAGGGTCTGGACACAAGCCCACAATGTTTTAATTCATTTTGCAGCCCTTGATTTCTGCATGTGAAGGCAGATGGGGATTTCCCTGGGCATCAGGGCTCCTTGGAGACATAGCTGAGTTGGTTTCTGATGGCTGAATAAGAATCTTGCTTCCCTATTATTATAGATGCCACAAAAATGCCAACAGTCTCTCTGTTGCTGTAATATTGGGGGTTAAAATATTAATCAGGAAAAATCTGTATGTGTTATTCATAATTCATACATTGTGGGCACAGATACCAAGAAAGCACACATATTTCAAATGTTAAATCCTTATTCTTTTCCAGAGAGCTTGCATTTCAGCCACCATACCAACGGGGACATTTGAGTACCTTTCTAGGAATGTGCCAAGATCAAAGAGTGCAGTTTAGCCCCCACTATTAGTAACAGATGCCCCTCATGGGCACTTTGTCAAAACCTCCTAGCATATACTCCACTTACTCCTGGGCTCCAGCACTCTCCTGGCTTTCATGCTCAAGAGAAAGCATATTAGAGAAAAAAGACTTCAGTGTTTCCATTATAAAAACAAAACACAACTCTGACAAATCCCATAGTTCCCTTTATCGGCTTTCAAGAAATCCTGGAAAATCTGTTAACTTCTAGAAGCTGTTATGTAGTGTTCCCACCACTATAGAAGGGACCAACTATATAATTTTTCTGTCCTTAGAAATTGCCTTTTAAGCAGAACATTTGTGAAACTATTTCAAGTGAGAGAAGACTTTTGCCAATTCAGGGTATTTCTTTATCTCCTGCCTACACTCCCAGACAGTTCATTCCCAGACGCCTCCTGACTCCTCTGCCCTCTGCCTGCAGTCACCACCTATCTTCAGCCTGCCAGTGGCTCCTTGCCAGGGCCTTCGCGCTGGGCAATGTCTGCTGGTACTTGTCACCAGTTCCATCTTCCTAAGGCCTTGCAGATTGCACAGGGGCAGAAGGCCAGAACCCATATTTCCCAGACTCTGTGTCAGTGTGGCTCTTTTTTTCAGTCTTCCATTGGAAGCATAAATAGCAGTGCACTCATCACCACAGCAGCAGGTGACATGGGCCTGGGACCCGTGGCAAGCAGGAGGCTCTGCAGCAGTGGCTAGAGAGTCTCCTACAAACCAGGTCTCGGGATGACTGTCAGCGGAGAGTGTCAACAGCTCTCTGTGTCTTCTTCCCTGGGATCTGTTGAGTTCTGGCTGAGGATGTGGTCTGAAGGCAATGCAATGCTGTGGGAAGGGAACTCGAGAGTGCCTACACTCACTGTGAGTGGAACGCTGCAGTAAGGACATGGCGGAGTGTGCACAGGGAAAGGCTGACCTCCCAGAGGGGAAAGGAGAGAAGTCTCAGTGGAATGGAGATTTGTAAAGTCAGCTTCATCAGAATTCAAACAACAATGCCCATTCTGATTCCCAGGTCCTCCTTTTTCTTAATCAGTGTGCTAAATTTTATATTTAAAAACTGGGTAGGCTGTAATGTCAATTTGAGTTATAATACCACAATCTACAGGATCAAACCATGCCGAGAGAAAGAAGTGGTCACCAGTGTAGATCTGCACTGATTCCTGAGCAGCACCAAATGGTTTGGCTACTTGGGTGGAGGCTAGAAGGCAATGTCAGAGAAATGGCCGCCAGGAGTCCTGAGGAAGAAGTAGAGTAATGCACCTATCAGGATGAGCAGAGAGTGGAGATGTCTGTACTCCACACAACTCTTCACCTTGGGGCATTTACTGCAAAGGTGGGCTCAGTAACAGAGCAGAGAATTTAGTCCATTCTAGACAAGCCAGCCTCTGTTCCCAGCTGTCCCAGAGCATGCTCGACAGGCTCCTGGACAGTGTGGCAAGGACACAGATGGACGTTATGCCTCAGTTCAATGGTATGGATCCCTGCTGGCTGCTACTATCACAAATGCCCCACCTGCCAAGTGCAGAGACGGGAAATGATGCTCATAACATAACGTCATTCCTTAGAGAAGCAGCGGACACTTGGTGGCAGTGGACTTATATTCTGATGGAGGGTCAGCGCTTTGTCTCTACTAGAATAAGCTCACTCTGGATTTGGACTTGCCTCCTCTGATGTTTATGAAGGACAATCAATATCCCTGACCTACTGAGTGCCTTTGTTAGTGGCACAGTATTCCTTCCATGTAACATTGCTTCTCACAAAAAAAAGTTCATTTCATCAGAATGAGTGAGACTTGTGCCCTTGGCCTTCACAGTTTTTGCCATATTCCCATTAAGCAGTAACCACTGGCCTTCTAGAAAATCACAGTGGCCTGTTAGCAACTAAGTTATGGCTCTGGCTTAGAGACACCACTGCACAGAGGCGGGAAGCAATCTCATAAAATGCAGTGCATACTGTGACCAGCATCCTACAGGGCGCTCCTTCTCCACAGCCAAAATGCAGGTGGGAGACCCAACAGTGAACAAAGGGCAGCCACCCTGGTCCTCCTATGACCAGCTTGGAAACCCGTCCTCACGTCTGCACAGCCTTGGTTGTCTCTGGTTTAGAGGTCTCCGAGCCCAGGGCAGAAATGCTTTCACTGAAAGGACACAACTACTGTCGTATTGAACTTTCACTGGAGATGGCCACCTGCCCATTTTCAGCTCCTCCTTCCACTCAACCAGCAAGCAAAAAAGAGGGTTACTGAAGCTCCTTGAATGATATCTCCTGATTATCACGAAGAAATACAGCTGCTGTTAAGCAATGGGGGCAGCCCTATTGATGTGGTCCAGTGGTTGAGTGTCTACCCATGAACCAGGAGGTCACTGTTCAATTCTCAGTCAGGACACATGCCTGGGTTTCCAGCTCGATCCCCAGTGGGGGGTGTGCAGGAGGCAGCTCTTTCACCATTGATTTTTCTTTCCCTCTCCCTTCCTCTCTCTAAAATCAATAAAATATATTTAAAAACAAACAAATAAACAATAGGATCAAAGAAGAATGGATCAAGAATCTGGAGTGTTCCCTGGGGAACCATACAGTGATTCCATGACAAATGGCAAAAGTTATTGCAACACTACCACCAAGGATACAAATTCTTCAAAAGTAAAGATTCAAGTCATCCCACCAGCTAAAAAACTATGATCAGCTAACGTGTTATACAAGATAGGACAAGAGAGCAAAGGGAACTTGTAATTGGTAGCAAAAAAAATAAATATATAAATTACAAATGCTTAGGATGGTCTTATAACCAATTGTATAAACAGGGCTACAACAACTATGCACAATCCTTGCTTGTTATTCTTATATTTGTATATATTAACCAATTATTTCCACCCGCTATTCCTTTATCATTTTATTTATGTGGTAATGTTTAAGTAATGATTTAATCTTTAAGTGGTAAGATACTACAGGGGAATTGTGACTGCTAGAGAAGGCCATGAGCATCCCTCAGAGTCAGGTATATGGCTGCTGTGACTTTATTTCCCCTATTTTGTGGTGAGAATAAGAATCATTGTTAATAGAGACAGTTGCATTGGTTTTAGATAGAAGCATGTTATGTCTGTTACTGTTGTTCTTTGGGAGTTTAGACATGAATAGGGGTGTGTTGATGAATGCTGAGGACACATAGGAGATCTGTACTAGGTGCAGTTGTGGCATTCACACTGACCTGCCCTAGCCTCCACCCTGAGGGCAAGGACTGGATGTCTGAGAAGCACATTTCCAAAACTCTCTTCAAATATGGTTTCCATTAACACTGCCAAGGAGGGTGCCTTCATAAGACTGGGAACACAAAATAGTAATAAAGAGCATAAGTGGTTTTTGATATTTGGTAGCATGAGGTTTTGTCATCAGTTTCCAGTGACCCTGAGCAGTAAATGTGACTTCCTTATCTCTGGCATTTAGCAAAAACTTAGAAAATACTCTTTTGACTAGATGGATTCATTAATAAGTAGGTGAATATATAAAAGGATGGATGGATAGAATGATGGGTAGATGGATGGATGTTGGATAATTGATGATGAGAATTGATGATGGATGGATGATGGATGTGTGGACAGGTGGATAGGTGGGTGAATAAAAGGATGTATGCATGAAAAGAAGTTGAGGCAGATAACATATATTATACATTGAAGGAATTTGATATCCAATGGAAATTTTGGGGGGGAAGAGCATAGAATGATCAATTGATAATTTTGGTTTGGTTTTAAAGAAAAATAAGAGAGTATCTAAAGTTAAAAGAACATTTAAAGTTGAAAGAGAAACCCCCAGAGAGAAACAAAATTTAATTGGCTGTAGTCAACAGTAATCACTATTAACAAATTCCCTGAGTAAATGGAAAAACATAAAAAAGTATCTTTGGAAAGGAAGACCCTGAGCCTTTTTCCAAGGAGGAGAAGAAGTATGGGGCTGGGTTAGCCTACTAACCTTTGTGTATCATCACTATTTAGATGCATTTCTGTGTTGATGTGAAGCCCAGAAAAGTAGTTTTGGGCTCTATAGAAGAAAGAACTGTTTAGCTCATGGAAACCATTAACCATGGAAGTGTGAGCCTCTGTCCATAGTAGCTTTCACACAGCAGATAGGAGGCAGGAAATGGAAATACTACAAAAAGGACTCTTGGCCTGTGAGGGAGCTGGACAACCATTCCAAGATCCTTTTCAAGTCCAACTTCCCAGTTTCCTTTGCTCGCTCCTGGGGTAGTTTTGTGCTTGCACTGTCCTGGGCATGAGGCTTGCCTGCAAACCTCTGGGCAGCTACTTTTGGATGTGGGCCCACCCAGTCCTCCTCAGTCACCACACAGGAGCCGTTGCCTCCTCTGCCTGTGCAGGAGAGAGAGGGATGTGAAGAGTGTCTGCTAAAGGAAGGAGTCTAATTAATAAAGCAACTGCCAAGTGCCTGCAGGGCTAATTTTACCTAGTTGTGTTCTCACGTAGCCCATATAGGCCATCATCTCACCCAGGTAAAGCAGCTCCTAAATTATCTTCAAGGGTGAGACAAGTGCACAAATCACAGTAAAACAGGGGCGATGCTGGAGGTTGCAAGTGTCTGCCATTCTGAGCATGTGCCTCTGATCTTTTCTTTTAAAAGGTAATTTCCACCTGCAGCCCAAGCCCTGCACACCCCCCCCCCCCGCCCTGCGACACCCAGCCCTGCGGTCCCCCAGCCCTGTAGCACCCCATCCCAGCAGCACCCCAGTCCTGCGGCCTCCCCAGCCCAGCAGCCCCCCCATCCCGCTGCGGCCCCCAGCCCTGAACACCCCTGAGGCTGGGGAAAGTGGTGGCAGGGATGCTTCCTGTCTCAGGCTGAATGAGCTCTCCAGCAGAACAGGGTTTAAATGTCCACAGGGGCTTCTCCCTCCTTGGAGCGAAGGAGCTCTGGGTTCCCAGCCAGAAGGTAGGACCGTCATCCTGGCATTCGGCTCAGCGTCCAGCCCTCGTGCACTGCTACCAGGCTGTGTGGATTCATACGAATGCTCCTCTTCCCAGAGCTTTCATCTTTTATCTATAAACTGGGGTCCATGGTTCTGCAGAGTTTATGCAAACATTAAATGAGGGAATATGTGCAACACTCTGTGCAACCAGTTTCTCACAAAAACATTGCCTGCCCTCTAACCTTAACATCATTGGCAACTGGGAAATCCAAAGATCTTGTATTTTTTTCCTCAAGTGTGGGCATTTCTTTATTCTTAAGTGGCTTTTGCATCTATAAAGTGTTGTGGCCAATAACTACAGGTTCACGCATTTGTTAAACATATATTGATTGAGGACCAAAGATAGACCAGGCTGTGTGACCCAGGCTTTGACTCACAGAGACAAATAGACAAGTCCTGCCCTCTGCACCGACCCAAGCAAAAAAGGCAAACGCCACCGCTGTTGTCTTGAGTGCCACTTGGGGCTCTCCCATCTCTGGGCGTGCAGCTGGTGGTGCTGTCAGGCTGGAGACATCGGCCCAAGTCGGGGCTGCGTTAAAGATGTCAGATGTAGTCCGTGAAGTGGCCTGCAGCCTGGCAAGTACTTTTAACTGAGCTGACAGCTACGCAGAAGGGGAGGGAGCATGTGTGACACAGGCTTCCAGCGTGGCCTGTCCACAGCCACTGAGCAAGGTCACACGGGGTGCTGGCAGAGCCTGGAAAGCGTCCTTTTAATCTACTGCTGAGTGGCTTGCTCATTTGTTTCACGTTCGGTAAGCACTCCTCGAACACCTACTATGTGCCAGACACTATGGCAGGTGCTATGAAGACAAAAATTAGATTGATGGTCCCTGTGCATGAGGCACTCAGAGGCCAATGCAGCACCAGGCCGGCGCCCAGCAGGAAGGATTGTGCGGCCTCAGTGCCGCCAGGGGGCTGAGAGCACAGAGGGGGACTCCACGTGGACAAGGCCCCCGGCAGGCATCCTGGCGGCAGAGAGGTTAGCCCGTCCAGGGTGCAGACCCGCATGAAAGGCCAAGAACCCTCAAGAGCATAACCCGATGCAGACCCCACCAGAGGGCCAGTCGGGCGGGAGCGCGGGAGGCCCCTCAGGTGGCTATGGGAGACCCTGCCAGCACTGGCAGGAGGTGCGGGCTGGTGGAGAGGATCTTTCCTGGGGGATGAACAAGGACACTGACCCCACTGAGGCTCGAGAAGGAAGTGGCCCTGATGTCGCAGAAGGAAACGCACGCACAAAAGTTCGTGTGAACATTTGGGGCCAAGACAAACGTGGAGCAGAACAGTTACTGTTGACAGTGTGATTACGTATAAAACCTGCAGTATTATTATATAGAAAATGGCTGTTAACTTTTACAACACCTACATATTGTTATGCAACGTCAAAGCTTACACATCGCCGATCTTCATATCAACTCTTATATTGACATTCGGAGAAAATCACCATTTTCCCTGGAGCTCATTGTGAAATACAGAAGCTGCAGTCACAACTGTCCTTCAAACGCTGGGACCACGCTCTGTCGGGCATGAAGGCAAGTGTGCTATGCTTGCGGGCATGAGAATTGCCGGGAGCAAGGCCGTGCAGGCTGCCTCTAGTAAGCGGGGACAGAATGCACTGCATCCAGCACTGCGTGCTACCCTGGCCCAGCCCACGTGGAAGAGAAACACAGGCTGAGCGCTCCCCACAGTGGGTCAGCACAGAACCTGGCCCAGATGGAGGGGCCGATGTAGTCCAGTCCCACTTCTGGCCGGCCGGTGGATCTTTAAGCAAATCAAGCATTCACTTTAATCTTCATCCAAAACAGATCTGAGTGCTTGTGTAAGACAAAACCCGAAGTCCCATAAAATGCGTTTGAGAAACCCAACCAGGAAGTTTCATCGGAATAAGGGTGGCCCGCTCAGCGGCCCCCTGAGAGAGTGGTGGCTCAGCCGAGGACGAACTCGTCACAGCCGCATAGACACTCCGCTGCAGGGCGCGGCCTCAGCTTTGTGGCCCAGGGCTGGGTTTAAACTGGGGCCTCTTCACTACCAGCTGCGGGACTTAGCCTGGGACTCCATCTCATCCTCTGGGAATGAGAACAGCTGCACCCACCCAAGGGTGTCCTTGTGAGGATTCGGACCCGGGGCCCAGCACAGTGACTGCTGTGCAGGAGATGGGCCGGCAGCCTCCTCCTCTTCCTCCTCCCTTGTCTGATTCCTCCATGAGTTGCACAGGAAGCAGCCCTGCGCTGCATGCCCCGCACATCAGCCACGAGGTGCTAGGAGGAGTGATGAGACATAGATGCGAAGACGTTATGAATGTCCCATGTATCACATGTGTTCTCTGGGCGTTCCTGTGCTAGGCGCTGCTCTAGGTGCAGGTTTTATGTAAATGTAGCACCCGGCACCTGCCTCCACGGCTCAGCCCTGCCCTGCTCTTTCACCCGGGTCCACAAGACTGCAATCACCCACCTCTTCCTGCTGAGGGTTGGGAGAAGGGGCTTCACCTGCCAGCTCCGCACTCCGGACTTTCTCTCCACTGGAAGCGTAACCGTAGAAACGGGGCCTGACTTTGTGTTGGCCACTCATTTGCAGGCTGCACACCACCAGCTGTCTTCCTCTCTCAAAAGCAGCAGGTGGCATTGTGATAGCCCATTTTACAGATGAGGGATTGGAGCAAAGACCTGTGTGTCTCTTTCCTGCAGGAGTTCCCCCAGCGGTAGGTGACAGAGCCCAGAGGGGCCCTGAAAGGAGAGATGCTACCACATTCATTTTGCAAACCCAGAGGACATTCCTCCAACCAGCCAATGGGCGCCGAGAAGCAGGAGCGGCCCAGCAGGTGAGCTGAGCAACCCTCAGAGGCACATCCCTAAGACAAGCCCAGGGGTGCATGCACATGGCAGCAGGAAGCACAGAAGGGCCACACGGACCCCGATGAGGCAGCTGAGAGCCAAACCTTGCTTCTCAGTGGCCTCTGCGGTTCTGTCTCAGCCACTGGGCCTGGGGAGCCTGGGCTCTGGAGGACTCACTAGCAGGCAGCTCCCCTAGTGGCTGAAGTCAGGGTCTCCGACAGCATGTAAACCCCAGCCCTGCACTCACTCCTCACAGAGGGGCTGCACTGGGGGTGGGAGGCTTGCCTCAGGACAGCACTCTGGCCTCCAATTCAGGGTTGACTTGAGTCTTGCAGGGGTTTCTGGAACTTCCCGGGGCTAAGAAAGCAATGTGCCATTTTTCTTGAGACCTTAAACCCTTAAGAGTCAACAACTAATTTGCGTTGGTGCCTAAAAGAAAAGACACCAGGTTTCATTATAATTGTTCTGTTGCAGGCCTCTTGGTTCTGACGCATCCCCAAGCCAGCAGCACCAGCCTCAGTGCACATTCTCGCCCTCTGGGTCTCCTGACTTGACGCTCTGGGCAGCCGTGGCCCACAGCCCGCAGGTACAACTGAATGAGCCCTCCAGGGCCCTATGCACGCTCAAGTCTGATACTAATCACAGAGACCACCAATCAATCATTTAACGTGGCCTGCCAAGTACGGCAGGCAAAGCCAAGACAGACTTCAGGGTAAAGGCTGCCGTAGGATGAGCCCAACCACAACCAGCACGTGAAGAAATAAGTTTCCTTATACAGAAACCAGAATGGATGCTGCTAACACAAACCTGCTCACCACCCCAGCAAGTCCCCTGGAAATATTTCCTGATGGTGCTTTCCCATGACTTCAGATTGCTCTGTCCCTTATTTCTAACAAAAACGCCATTTTAGAAGAGAAAGTACCAGCAAAGAGCCTTGCTGGTAAAATAAGTCATTGTCCCATTTTATGTTCTTCACCTGCTCCACTGGCCTATTGCCTCATCCTAAGTGCACACCATACTCACACACACGCGCACACACACTGGCATACACAGTGGCGCGCACACACTTATGCACACACCCACACTTCCACACACCTCTAGGACAGCCCCCTACCCCGCCCCCTCAGGGCCAGCTTCCTGGGCAGCCCTGCTGGCTTCCTGGGCAGCTGTGTCTTCTCTTTCTTAGGACCTAGACACAGGGCGGCGCCCTCCCTGGGCCATCACTGCTGGAATTGGCATGAAGATGTTGCTGCCTTCTCCCTGCTCACTGGGGTTGTCATCCCCAACCATGCTAAGGTCAGCCTGAAAGTATCCCTAGCTCCTGGCCCTCTGCTGTTTCAAAAAAACAAACCAGAATACTGAATACTAGAAGAGAACAAATTATACAAATTACCAAGAGCGAGGAGAACCTGGGCTTCTGCCTTCTGCTTCTGGGTCTGAGAGAAGGGCTTCTCATCTTCTGGCCTCCCTTTAAAGGAGAGCCAGGCAGGCCTCTTCTTAGTCACCCTACGCTCAGTGTAAAGACAGCCCTGTTTTCCACGCCCTGCGCCAGCAGTGTGCTGGAACTCAGCAGCTGTATCACAGCTGGTGCTTGTGACAATATGGCAAGGGAGCTATTAGTACTTCTGCTCATTTAGCAGATAATGAAACAGGCCCGAGGCCAAGGGCCGTGCCCAGGTCAGGTTGCAGGAGCCTAACAAGCTCATTTGGACCTCGATGTGGCAGAGCTGAGTCCTGTGTCTGGGAAGCAAGTGCGCATTAAAGAACAAGCCAAAACCAGGGACACCCGTGGCTGGCGAAGTCCTTGCCTGTGCCACCTGGTGGAGGCTGGGTGCTGGCGATAGGGTCCTGGACCCAACTGCTCCACAGGCTCTTTGTGATGGAAGGTGACAAGCATGTGCTCCACCCAAGAGTCCAGAAGCCGGAGGTCTGCCGTGTGTGCCCACTCACCAGCTCTAAAGGAACAGTGAATGATAACAGTATTGCGTTTATGGTTACACCCATTTACTACCGCTCACTTACCATGCCAGTTACAACTCGCTATGCCAGAGCCTTGGCCTCGCCCTCTTTTCCGCCCCCTCCCTTGGCCAGTCAGACCACTGCCAGACCCCTGATGCTGCGTCCAATACCTCCCCGGGCCCACTTTTCTGCCCCTGCACGGCCACTGCCCAGGCCAGACCACCACTCTCATCTGCCCAGGAGCCAGGCGCCTCCCGCTGGATCGCCCTGACCCTTAGCTTTTCTGTTCAACCCACTTTCTCACTGCAGCCAGTCATGTTTCTGAACTGCAAAGCCTGACAACTGTATGCTGAAGGCGCAGATTGAGGTGCCTTCCAGGGACCCCTATAGACTTCAGCATGAGTCCAAACCTTCCTAAGAGTGTTGGGGTCTGGGCTCAGCTTCCCCCTGAAGCCTCGTCTTTCTCCTCCACCCCTCCCAGCCCTCCCGCTGACCCACACGCCCATCCGCTCCATGGACCACGTGCTGTTGGCTCCTCCTGGTCTTGGCTCTGCTCTGCTCAGAAGCCATGCGCTATGCTCTTCATCCCTGCACCAGGCCCACCCACAAACAGTCGGGATCCTGTGTTTTCTAAGCTCAAAGCCTTCATTTCCACTCTGCCGTCAGTGCACACGCCATGACTGTCCTGACAAAAGCCAGAAAGCCTGGTCAAAGTACAGCCCACAGGGTGGCAGGTAGGGCGCCCACCATGTTCAGCCTGGCTGACCCTCAGGAACTCTCCTTGGACATCCACTCCTGGCTGAACCGGCGGCCAGGTGAGCCACGCTCACTCCCAGGGCCATGAGCATCTGGAAGGCAAGGCTGTGTCCCATTCAGAGCTCTGTTTTCAGTGCCAGCCATTCAAGCTTTCAAACCCACATCTATATAATAGGACAGTATTAGTCTGTCCCGCAGGGAGTTGGTACATTAAAATGAGAAAATCAGTAAAAAGCACTTAGCATGGAGTAACAGAAAGCAGTGTTGAAGTAAAGCAAGCAAATTCATTAAGGAAGCAAAGTAAGCAAATTCATTAAGAACTAGAGGCCTGGTGCATAAAAATTCATATACTGGAGGGGGCGTCCCTCAGCCCAGCCTGCCCCTCTCACAGTCCAGGAGCCCTCAAGGGCCAGAGGCGACCCAGTGGTCAGGAGAAGGCCATGCCCCCATCACACCTCTGCTGCTGCCACTGCTAGCAGTGCAATCCTTGGCTGGCCCTGGTTACCTGAGCCTTGGGCAGCCCTGGGCAGCTGGGCAGCCACCATCCAAGTCTTGCCTGCGCCTCGGGCCAGCCCTGGGCACCTGGGCAGCTGCCATCCAAGGCTTGCCTGCACCTTGGGCTGGTCCTGGGTGCCTGAGGGAACTGGGGGACTCGGGAGGCAGGTGTGTGGAGCAGCCGGACCCATCTGGGAGTGGGTCTGGCCGTGCCAAGCGCCTGCTGCCCCAGCGGAGCTGAGGGTCTGGGCACCACCATCTTTGTGAGGGTGTGATGGTCAATTAGCATATTCCCTCTTTATTAGATAGGATACATTTGGGGAGAAGGAGAAAATGGCACTGAATAGGCAGACCTTTCCTGCACTTTATCCTGGGGCCAGACTGGAAATTCAACTAAATTGGAGAACATGACCTGGAATTACCTTCTGTGGTCCAGTGGGGAGGAGGAGACGTATATCAAGGAAGGACAGAAGGCACCTGGAGACTGGTAGGAAGGGTGAGATTGCAAAGACGGGGCTTCCCCGAGCACACACACCTGCCCACGGTGCTTCCGGGCCTGGAGCTGCGCGGTCAGCAGCAGCAATGCCACAGTGGCTGTGGCAGTGGCTGTATCATCCAAGCAGCAGCGAAAGGTAGTGGGACTGCTGGTGGCAGCAGTCTAGACCCTGCAGACCAGAGCCAGTGGGGGAGAGGGCCACAGTTTTGATTCCTTTTACTTTAAAAAAAAATCTCTAAACCCAGAGCACAGGATTTTTCATTTGTAACTATGCACCCAAGGCATTGGCACAGGGAGGGAGGCCTAAGGACTGGTGGGTAAGGGAAGCAAGACAGGGAGACCTTAAAAAACCAGAAGTCCTGCATGGGTCATTCAGACACTTCCAAATCAAAAGGGTCATTCTCCCTGGGAGGAGCTGCCTGCCCCAAGCACCCAGAGGGCAGGTAAAGGAAAAACCCCACCCAGGTGAGGCAGCTTACCACTGCCGTATTAGGAGCTTTACTGAGGAAACAAAGGCAGAGGCCAAGCTTATGAGTCTGAATAGTCTCCAGGAGCCTCAGTGACTGGCCTGGAGGAGGGGCCACCCACCTCACTATTCTAGGAACCAGACTGATAAAAACTCCAGGGCCCCAGCCAACCCCACTGGTCTCCATGCAAGGACCTCTGTCCAGCCAAAGGCAGAGTAATACTTTGTACCACTCTTGGAGGAGTAGCTCTGGGATAGGAAAAAACACCCATCAAATAGCGAAACAGCACCAACCCCACCTAAAGTCCTGTCAGAAACAGACCCTTGAGTGATTAAGATTGACAGCTTTCAGACAGGCAAGGAGGGAAGATGAGCCCCTCCTGCTTGCAGCCATGGCTCATGGAGAAAGACACAAGTGGTGGACCTATGGATCGCTGAGAGCTTCAACACGTGCTAAAAGCCAAAGACAGTGCCTGGAAGTGGCCAGCACCTAAGTCCTAACAGGAAGCCCAGAATCCACAGACAGAACAGAAGAGTGAGGTCCTGAACCAGCTCCAATGGGGCAGTAAAACATGGCTGAAGCAAATGACACTTCACTTCATTTTTTTATGTTTTATTTTGTTTTTTATTTCTCTTATATTTTGCACCTTTTTCCCCCCTCTCTTCTCTTTTTATCTTCCCATTATTCTTCTCCTTTCTTCTTTTTAGGTTTTCTCTTTCCTTTCTTTTTTCCTCTTTTTTAAAATTGATCTTCCTTATCTATCACTTTACTGGTTTGTTATTAGTCTAGTCTCTGCTGTTTTGTTCATATATATAATTTCCTTTTTCCTGCTCCTATTCTATTTCCCTTTCTCTTTTTTTTTCACTACTCAGCTTTTTAATTTGTTTTCTCTCTTATCTTTTCATTTTCTTCTTCTACTACTTTCTTAATTTGTTTCTGTAAATATTTCTCTCTTTTTCACATCCAGCAAGGCTAGAGAGCGGTCCAGTTCCTGAGTAGAGGTGGCTGGGGATTGAGAAAATAAAAGAGACAGGCACAGAGATAGAAGGAAAAAGCTGGGGGTGGGTTGGACCACTGTCCTCTTCTGATGGAGAGACAGTGACCTAGAGCCAATACAGCGTGTTTATTTTATAGCCCCAAAACCAGGAAGTTTTATCAAAAGTCAAGACAAAGGAGATTATTTGCATTCTTGGGTGGGCCTAAGTCATATTCATTCCTGGTGCTTGACTGGATTTACATAATAAAACCCACCCCTTGGCACATGGGCTGAAGGTCAAGCCGACAACACTCCTGCCTCTGGCAAAGCGTGTTTCCAGGATGTGGCTTTGCTGATGCCACTGGATTCAGCTGACAATAATTAAAGAAATGCCCATGTGCCTTCCCAGGTGCTCTCTACATCTCACCCTTTTTTTGTTTTTAAGCTACTACAATAAAAGTAAAATTTAAACATCAAGAACAAAGCTCTGATATTAAAAACAATTGCAAACAATACCAATGCAAAAGAACAAACTACATACATGTTATCATTTTAAAATTTGAACGTTAAGAGCAAAACTCTGGCTATTAAAATAATAACAAAACAATGTCAATGCAACACAGCAATAAGAGAGAAATAAAACTACAGACATGTTAACATTTTTAGTTACTAAATGAAAGTTTCTTTTGCTGCTGGTGTATATTTACTCAGAGTCTTCGGACTTGGCTGCGCAAGACAGAAGACTGGCAGCTAACCAATGCTAGCATAGCCAGAGACATGGTTGAGGAAGTATCTTTCTCTTATTGCTTTTCCACAATCTGCTGGGCTTCAATCGTCAACTTCTTCAGATGACCCCATGTTGGCACCTCGGTTCCTTGTGTAGCTTTTAGTTTTCTTCTTCTTCTGCTTTGATGTCATCGGGGAAGCTCAGTCCTTTTGAGTGAAGGGACAAGGAGCTTCTCTGGGTCCATTGTGGTGACACATGTAACACTCTGGCACCCAAATTGGCTGCACTGCTCCTTCTGGAAAGATACAAAACACAACCTCTTCCCCACATTATTACTGAATCTGATAAAACTATTGTCTGGTTTGTGCTTCCTTCCACCTAGCTAACTCAGAGGAGGCTATTGTACAGGAGGCATGATGCCTCTGCATCACAATTCAAAAAATTTAAAGTATAAAGAGCATGACTGAGTTTGTTTTGAGGTGACACATAACATCTGTCTCCCCCTTTTTGTTTTAGTAATTGCATTTTAAGAGTACAATTGGCTCTTTCCACTATTGAGTGACATCCATTTTGCCAGATTTGATTAGGTTTAAGTCCTTGGGGATTTACCCCTAAAGCTGGCACAGGGAGGTGGATAACACACTGAGGGCATTGCTGGACAACCTGGCAAACCTGCTCTCAGGAAACACGGAGTTCCTTGCGCAAGGGAGAGGCATTTTGATGATGTAGGGCATGCCAGGCCTGTGCCATGGAAAATGGAGTGACCTCCTCTAACTGAGGCAATGAGGCGATCTACTTCCTCATTACCTGCAGCCAAGGGACTCGGAAGGCCAGAATGGGATCTAATATGGCCAATAAAACATGGACATTGTCATTCTCAAATAACCTTTTGAAGGCTAAAAAATAAATAAAAGAGTTCCTCCGAATAAGTGTGCCCTATAGTAGCTGTTTCAATAATTTTAGCCATACTTAACACATAAGCACTATCACTATAGATTGATGGGCTCCATAGCAAAACAAAATCTGTCAAGGTATAAATAACAGCTTGTATTAAACATATATATATATATATATATATATATATATATATATATATGATTCAAAGAGTATATGTTTTCTATAATTATCTTAAAGGATATCAATTAAATTTAAACCAGTTTTTGTATTAAAAAATTTTTGATCACAGAATCAATCCTCCTATTTTAATCAGACCAATAAGTAACATATTTTGAATTCCTAATTATTTCAGAGAAAACACAAAAATTATTTTCTCAAAAATAAATTTATATACTTCAGGCATTTAGCCAGCACAACTAGACAATTTCTCCCAATTTAATTTGAACCTTGAACTTTTTTAGAGATGGCAAATCAAATATTTAGCATTTCTTGATTAATAATACATTTATATTTTTAAGAATAAATTTCAAAAATACAAGATATAATCAATTAATAGATTCAACTTTGTCCTCTAGATTTCATACAAGGTATACTCAGATTAATATTTCAGTATTATATCATTTCAAAATATTTAGATATAAGTTTTTACCATTTGATTTAGTAAACTTCAAAGTCTTTAAGTTTCCAGTGGTTCTGGAAAACCATGCTTGAGGCTAGCAAAACAGGCCGGGCCCAGCTGCTTGACTTTTAAAATGACCATAATTTTTTATGCTGGGAAAGTCAAGAAGCAAACTTGTAGCTATTCAAATGCAAAATTGCTATCTACTTCCTGCTGGTTACCTGCCTCCAAGCAGGAAATTTTAAAAGAGCCACATTTTTTCCTTAGAGATTGCCTTGGGAAACTAACCTTCTCAATCAACAAAGGGCATAGCCAGTTTTCACCTGGGCAACTTAGATTTCTATAACCAATATATTATTTATCTGTTTCAACAATGTTTGAATTCTAAAGTCAATTATAATCATTTTAAGGCATTTTCTTTGGCAAATTTTGTAACAGAGACAATTTACTGATTTTTCTTGGAGGCCTTAAAGTTAACTCTAGAACACAGTTCATTAGCACCTTAAAAACCACTCTTTATCATAGAAATACCAATCTTGTTGCTAGAACCAGCCTGTATTTTTTCCTGGGTCAAATCCGCCATCTTTTTGAGGGGAAAAAACAGTCTTTGGGGTTTTATCCTGTACCATCAAAGAGTTAAGCTTAGCTCAAAAATTCTATCTCAATGTCCAAAAATCGGACAGTTGTGCACATTTGTTTTAAGCTAGCTTTTCTCTTTACACATGCACAGAAATCCCAGACGCATTTCTAAATTTTGTAAAACTTTTAAGTCACTAGCCAGAAAAAAGCATGGAGAAGATGAGACCATTTAAAATGGCTTTCTATGGAAGTGTGCGTCCACATAAGATCGCCACATGTCTCCCTTCCCCCACCTCCTTCTTGCTCTGGGGGAAAATTCAGTAATGGTATGGCATCTACTGTTTTTTTATTTTTATTTTATTTTTTAAATTTGTATTTATTTATTTATTTATTTATTTATTTATTTATTTAGGAAAAGAAAAAGATTTTTTAAGGTAAAGAATTACTGGCCGTTGCTGAGAAATTCCTTTAATCCTTTCTACTTGGTTCAGCACCATACAAGTAGTTTGAGCCTCCAATAAAATGAAATATGAAGTCTCTTTCACTTTCAGCTGAGCCCTGCATCCAGCCATAAAGGCTGGGTAGCTGTGAGCAAAACCTTTCTTATCATCTGAGTCATTCTGCTCACAAGGACGCTTGTCCCGCTCTACCTCAAACTCTAGCTCCTGCTCATAATTATGAGATAAATCTTTATCAGGCAGGCTTTTTGACTACAGTCACAAGAGTGACACGTAGAGGTGAAGGAGGCACAGAGGGGGGGAAGTGGTATTTTTAGAGATTTGCACCCCTTCACTGTAGGTTGTAAGGCTGTGGCTACACCCTGCTTAGACATTCTTAACCTCTCCTGTGCTGGATCAAGGCAATCATGAATTAAAGACCATAATGTGAATATAGAAAAGAGAATCTTCTCTGGACCTTCTGTGTATCAGTCATGCAACTGCTTTCTGACCTTTTCCCACATTTCATTAACAAAATTTAAGAAATTAAGAATCTGACTATGCTTAACAGAGCATCCTTGAGCTTTGAGCATAGTTTTAAGCATTTGAGAGTAGAGATCTCTTTCCTGAGACCCTGAATTACCCATGTTTTACAACCAGTTAATACAACTTACAACAATCTGCTCCTTTCCTTACTTCTTTAATCTGTTGCTCAGGGCACTTCTTGGAGCTACCCCTTTGCCTAACTTTTGAAAGTACCCCTGTACTTGGTACCTGTTCAGGCATCCAGTGAGGTTAGAGAGTGGTCCAGTTGCTGAGTAGGGATGGCTGGGGATTGAGGAAATGATAGAAAAAGACAGACACAGAGATAGAAGGAAAAAGCTGGGGGCGGGTGGGACCACTGTCCTCTTCTGATAGAGAGACAGTGACCCAGAGTTTATATAGCATGTTGATTTTATACCCCCCAAAACAGGAAGTTTTACCAAAAGTCAAGACAAAGGAGATTATTTGCATTCTTGGGTGGGCCTGAGTCCTTTTCATTCCTGGTGCTTGACTTAATTTACATAATAAAACCCACCCCCTGGCACTTGAGCTGAAGGTCAAGCCGACAACACTCTTGCCTTTTGGCAAAGCACATTTCCAGAGTGTGGTTTTGCTGACACCACTGGATTCAGCTGACAATAATTTTTTTAAATATATTTTATTGATTTTTTACAGAGAGGAAGGAAGAGGGATAGAGAGCTAGAAACATCGATGAGAGAGAAACATCAATCAGCTGCCTCCTGCACACCCCCCACCGGGGATGTGCCCACAACCAAGGTATGTGCCCTTGACTGGAATCAAACCCAGGACCCTTCAGTCCACAGGCCGACGCTCTATCCACTAAGCCAAACCGGTTTCGGCATAGCTGACAATAATTAAAGAAATGCCCATGTGCCTTCCCAGGCTCTCTCTACAGTTTCACTTCCTAAATTTAGGACTATCTGCTCTTTCTTCTACTCCCGTTTTTAATTTTTTTTTCTTTCTTGTCTTCTAATTTCTTTCCTCCCTCCTTTATTCTAAACCATGGCCCTTACCATAGTCCTCTAATTCTTTAATGTTATTTTATTTATTTAAGATCTGCATCTACAAATTGTGTTCCCACCCCTTTTTTCTGCATTTTTTTTTATGTTTTTGGGTTATATGTTTGTTTGTTCTGTTCTCTCCTCATATTTTTTCTTTTATTTTTTCTATAATTCTTGCTCTCTTTTCTCTTCCCTAATTCTCTTTTCTCTGGTGGTCTAGAGGAACTTTTGTTGGGGTTATACGGGTCTAGTGTACATTTGTTCTCTGTTACTTCTGTGTCATACCTTGTCTTCCTGTATTTTGTGCTGTTTGGTCAGCACCTCCACAATGGCTGGCACAATGTGGTAGGGAGCAAGTCACATAATCAGACATCCTAAGAGAAGACTCCATCCACAAATGGGACAATAACTTTCAAGACCCAACTACATCAGAAGAACCTAAATATCTCAAGTAGGGGGCCTTCCTAGAACACCCAGCCCAGGGGACCTGAGAGACTGCACCACTGGGTTCCACAAACATCTATGACATAAGACCAAACAAAACAATCTGGCTGGCATAGCAGTTTGATCTAATACATAGAAACAAATACAAAGGAACAGCAAAATGGGGAGATTAGAAACAACCCCCAAATGAAAGAAAGAAAGGAATGACCAGAAAAAAAAAAAACACTAAATGAAATGGAGGCAAGTAATATGTCACAGAAAGAATTCAGAGTAATGGTTATAAGGATACTCAAACATCTGGATAGGAGATATACACAACTCAATGAGAATTTTAAGGAGCTGAATGAGAAATGCACCAGGAGTAAGAATAAAGAGGAAATGAAGAAAATAACATAGCTGCAATAAAGAACACAATGGAATGTATCAACAGTAGACTCAAAGAGGCTGAAGTCTGAATCAGTGAGTTAGAAGACAGGGTAGCAAAAAACATCCAAGCAGAGCAGCAACTAGAAAAAAAATTAAAAAGCAGTAGGAGAGAGAAGCATCTAAGGGAGCTTTGGGACAGCGTGAAATGAAACAACATCTGCATAATAGGGGTGCCCGAAGGAGAGTAAGCTGAACAAGGAATAGACAACCTGATTGAAGAAATAATGACAGAAAACTTTCCTGACTTTGGGAAGAAAAAAATCACTCAAGGCCAAGAAGCAAAGAGATTCCCAATCAAGATGAAGGCAAAATCACCCATACGAAGACACATTGTAATTAAATTGGCAGATGTAAAGACAAAAAAAAAAAGAATCTTAAAGGCTGCAAGGGAAAGAATTACCTACAAGGGATCTCTCATTAGACTATCAAATGATTTCTCACAGAAACATATCAGAATGGAATGAAGTATACAAAGTAATGCAAAGCAAGGGATTGAACCCAGGAATACTCTATCCAGCCAGACTATCATTCAAAATTGAAGTTGAAATCAGGATATTTGCAGCCAAAAAAAAGGCAAAGGGAGTTTATTACCACCAAACCCAGCAATGCAAGAAATATTAAAGGGACTGTTGTAAAAAGAAGACATAGAAAGGAAAGAAGGAGCACAGGCATAAAGAATAAAAATGACCACAAACAAGTACCTATCAATAATAACCTAATGCTCCAATTGATTAAATGCTCCAATGAAAAGACATAGGATAGCTGAATGGGTAAGAAAACATGACCTATGTATATGCTGTCTACAAGAGACCCACCTCAGAACAAATGACTCACACAGACTGAAAGTGAAGGGACGGAAAAAATTTTTTCAGGCAACTGGTAATGAAAAACAATTGGGGTAGCAATACTTATATCTGGAAAACTAGACCTCAAAGTGAAGGCCATAACAAGAGATAAGGAAGGCCACTTCATAATACTAAATGGATAGATACAAGAGGCTATAACTCTGGTAAACATATATGCACCCAATACAGGAGCATCTAAATATATTTTTTAAATTATGGAGGATATCAAGGGAGAGACAGACAGCAATACAATCATAGTAGGGGATTTTAATACCCCATTGACATCACTGGATAAATCTTCTAGACAAAAAAAATCAACAAAGAAACAGCAGTCCTAAATGACACTCTAGAACCGATGCTACTAATTGACATCTTCAGAACATCCCATCTCAAAGCTATGAAACATATTCTTCTCAAGTGCACACATAGCAAGCAGTCAAACTCCTAGTTAAACTCCCAGTCAAACAATTTCCATATTAGGCTTTTATTATCTAGGATAGTGAACTCTCAGAAAGAGAAACTTTAAAAAAATCTCATTTACCATTGCAACAAAAAAAATTAAGATACTTAGGAATAAACTTAACCAATGAAATAGAAGACCTGTACTCAGAAAACTACCAGACATTGAAAAAAGAGATAGAGGAAGATGTAAACAAGTAGAAGAATATACCATGTTCATGGATGGGTAGAATCAACATCATTAAAATCTCCATATTGTCCAAAGCAATCTACAGATTCAATGCAATCCCTATTAAAATACCAATGGCATATTTCAAAGACCTAGAACAAACACTTGGAAATTTATATGGAACCCAAAATGACCCTGAATGGCTGCAGCAATACTGAGAAAGAAGAACCAAGTTAGAGGAATCACAATACCAAATATTAAGTTATACTACAAAGCCACTGTGCTCAAAACAGCCTGGTATTGACACAAGAACAGGCATATCAATAAATGGACAGAAAAGAGAACCCAGAAATTGACCCATGTCACTATGCTCAATTAATATTTGACAAAGGAGGCAAGAGCATACATTGGCGCAAAGACAGTCTTTTCAATAATTAGTGATGGGCAAATTGGACAGGTACATGCAAAAAAATGAAACCAGATCACCAACTTACACCATACACAAGAATAAACTCAAAATGGATAAAAGACTTAAATGTAAGACATGAAACCATAAAGTCCTAGAAAAAACCATAGGCACCAAAATCTCAGACATCTCTCATAGCAATATGTTTACAGATACATCTCCTAGGAAAATGGGAACTAAGAAGAAAATAAACAAATGGGACTACATCAAAATAAAAAACTTCTGCACAGCAAGAGAAACCATCAACGAAACAACAAGAGAGCCCACTGCATGGGAGAACATAATTGCCAATGTTATCTCCGATAAGGGGTTAATCTCCAAAATACATAGGGAACTCATACAACTCAACAAAAGGAAGATAGACAATCCAATCAAAAAAAATGGGCAAAGGACTTAAGTAGACACCTCCAAAGTGGACATACAGAAGGCCATATGACATAGGAAAAAATTATCAAAGTCACTGATCAGGGAGATGCAAATTGAAACAATAATGAGATATCACCTCACACCTGTCAGAGAGCTATCATCAACAAAACAGCAAACAACGAGTGTTGGCAAGAATGTGGAGAAAAGGAAACCCTCATGCACTGCTAGTGGAAATGCAGACTGGTGCAGCCACTGTGGAAAACAATGTGGAGTTTCCTCAAAAAATTAAATATGGAACTCTTATTTGACCCAGTGATTCCACCTCTAGGAATATATCCTCAGAAACCCAAAACACTCACCAGAAAGAATGCATGCACCCCTATGTTCATAGCAGTGCAATTTGTAATAGTTAAGATTTGGAAACACCCTAAGTGCCCATCAGCAGATGAGTGGATAAAAAAGCTGTGGTACATCTACACCATGGAATACTATGCTGCTATAAAAAAGAAAGGACTCTTACCATTTGCAGCAGCATGGATGGACCTGGAGAGCATTATACTGAGCAAAAAAAACCAGTTAGAGAAAGATAAGTATGCTGAGTGCTCTGTGTCCTACTCCTAATTGGGGCTCCCTGCCTGTCTACAGTGGAAAAGGAAGGGCATTTAAATGCCTTTTAGCAGAAAGGCACTTTTTTCTGACTGGTGTCTGAACTGCAAAGAAACAGCCAATTGCACAGAAACAAGATCTTACCTGAGAGGGGCCTGGGAGTGATCATCCACACCCAGTCTGTGCTCCAAGCACGAGCCAAGGCTCCCTTCCTGAGCAGCCAGGTGGTCACGACAGCCCTGAGCACCACAGTGATGTGCACTCAGGTGGGCCCAGGAAGACCCTCCAGCAGACTCCTTCCTCCAGCACTTACCAGGCAGCCCGCTAGCCTGCCCCCTGCAAGAATGTGAAGTGCAGGCCTCTGTTTGACACGTTGCACATGAAGAGGGAGAGAAAAATAAAAGGTCATATGTTACACTTAAGCATTGAGTTTGGTGGTTGCTTTTTACTGCATCACAGCCTGGCTAAGCACATTCTCCAGGTGCCATTCCATGCTTACCACTGAGCTGCGTGGAATCTGCAATACCAGCCGCGACAGAAGCTGACCACGCTCATTACGCTTTGGCAAAGTAGCAATGCTCAGATGAAAACAATGAGGTCGGAGAGTAAGCCGTAGACTTTTCTTTCTCAAATCAGAGCTATCATTTATCAAGTATTAACTCACTGCTAAATATATTGAGATCCTAATTCCTAGCTACACAACATTCCTGCAATAAAAAATAGGCATTAAAATCCCCATTTCACATACTGGGAAACTGTGGTTCAGATAGACGTGTATTCTAAGTCACATGTGGAAACAGGGCTGTAAGTCTAGGCATCTCTGCTCAAAGTGGCAAAGGTCTCCACTGCGTGACACGAGCCTGCCCACTCAGGACTCTTTGAATCAGTGATAGGTGGGTAGGTGGTTAGGCAGATAGATAGATGATAGATAGAATGTTAGATTAGCCATGGCCCTTTCCATCAGCAGTGGATCACAATTAAAAAAAAAAAAACCACAGTTGGTAAATGTGCAGAAAAAGACACATTTTTCAAAAAACAAGAGATTAAAATAAAAGCCCATTGAGAGACACCACCATGAGGGAAGGCTTCGCATTTAAAACCCAGGCTTCCACACACCTGGGTGACTCAGTGGTTGAGTGTCATCCTGTGCACATGCCCAGGTTGTGGGCTCCATCCCCATTAGAGGGTGTGCAGGAGGCAGCCAATTGATGTTTCTCCCTCATCGATGCTTCTATCTCTGTCTCCCTCTCCCTGCTTCTCTCTCTGAAATCAATAAAAACATTAAAAAACTCATGCTCTATGTGACTTTGATAAGTGCCTGTATCTGGTTGTGCCTCTTTCCATAGCTGTAAGCTGGAGATAAGAGATACAGCAGTGCCTGTTCCCTGGGTTTCTGAGGGTGAGGTGAGTAGCTGCAGGTCCTGGCACAGACTAAGGTCAGCACTCAGTGAGCTCTCCATCAGGTTCCCTCTGTCCCACTCAAGCATGCTGCAGGAGCAGCTAGTGTCCTCTGCCCATGAGTCCTGGGGCATCCCCAGAGCCCGTCCCCACCCACCCTGCCCTGGGCTTCCAGAGCCTTCTTCCCCCCACCCTGCCCTGGGCTCCCCAGAGCCCCTCTCCCCCCCCACCCTCGTCCTCCCCAGAGCCCCTCTCCCCACTGACCCTGCCCTGGGCTCCCCCAGAGCCCCTCCCCACCCACCCTGCCCTGGGATCCCCATAGCCCCTCTCTGCCCCCCCCCCCCACCCTGCCCTGGGCTTCCCAGAGCCCCTCTTCCCCCCTGCTCTGGGCTCCCCAGATCCCTTCTCCCCCCACCCCCTGCCCTGCTCTCGGCTCCCCAGAGCCCCTCTCCCTTGGGAGAAGGATGAAGGCTGAGGACACCCTCTCAAGTATAAAGGAGGGTCCTGACCTCCTCACAAACTTAAGCAGCTCTGAACATGAGATGATTCTGCTCCAAACCACCAGGTGGCATTGAGATCCAGCTCAGCTCTTGGGCCATTCTGCCTCTTCAGGTGAGGGCAGGAGACAGGAGTGCCTGGGAGCACCCCTGAAGCCCTGAGCCCCACAGGCCTGTGGCCCCCAAACCTGCTGTGTGGAGGCCGAGTGCAGGGCCCCCATGCTCCCTAGTTAGCTTTACACCACTGTTGCTCCAGGCTCCTGTCTCAAAACCACCTCTTTACCTTGATTTTATGAGATTCACAGCCGAGAAAAACGTCATTGTAACGGTGTAAAGGAGACACTTACTACTTACCTCTCAGCACAGCCCTGGAGTGTGTTGCAGATGCTGAAGCTCCTGCACGTGCTAGCAAGCCCCACAGCCTTGCTGAGACGCGGGCAGGGCTCACGTAGTAACAGCCATGTCCACACTTACACAGAAGAAAATATGCACATACACATGCAGACCAGGAAAGCTACATGACTGACCCAAGGCCGACCAGTAGTGCTAGTTAGTGCTAGTTAGCAGGACGGCAGCTAAGCACAATGGCGCAGAGTCCAAGGCACACCTCCCAGTAACCACAGGGGCTTCAGCATGAGGCTCTCCTGCTACAGATCCGGAGGCTCCAGGACCAAGGAGTGCAGGAAACTGTTCTCCGTAGTATAGGGATTTCTATGTAGTAGGGATTCATTTGTGGAATGTATGAATGAATTAATTAATGAATGAGTGGATGCACCTTCAGACGGGGAGTCACCTATCTGAGGGGAAGGGGTAAGGGTGTAACATACTCGGTCATCCCTTCACTTTGTATAGCCCACAAAAGAGAACTAATTCAGGTCCCTTTAAAAGGACAAAAAGACCGTTCCCTGGCGCTAATGTGGTACTTTCATAATTTAATATGCACACTGATCACGAGTCACTCCTCAGCCTTTCTGTTCCACAGCCCCTTCAGAAAACAGCATTGGAAGAGCGGTCTCCAATCCACTGTCCCAGACTGTTTTCTGTTCTCTGCTCAGTAATTCAATTCCTGGTGGGAAAAGTCAAGCTGGCTGAGAGTGAGTCCCTGCGGGTGTGAGGATGCACTGTGCACCATGTACCATGAAGCAGCATGCTGCTGGCACAAAATGTCTTCATACTCTAGTGTTTTATCTTTTAATAATCCATGCAGAGTTCACATTCCAGTGCCTAATGTATGTTTGTTTAATATGAAAATAATGATATAAAACACTTAGCAATTAATTAGTTGACTTTCTCTGCCTCTCAAAAAAAAGTTAAATCCAATGGAATCTCCAGGAAGCTGTTGTGTTTATTATAAATGTGCTTATGCTCTGATGCCATCCATCACATCACACCACAAGGACAGGATGTGACTCTAGGTACCAAGCCTAAGGAGCCCAGCCCAGCCCCACAACCTTCTCTGCACTGCTTGCCCCCACTCAGCCTCCTCACTCGCCCTCCAGGCTTTGTAGACCTTGGGTAGACTGAATCCAGCTTCTTGCCTGTCCCTGAACACAGGCTGGTGTTAGGTTTGATGGAGCAATAGAGTTGATACCCCTCCCCCAGGAACTGGCTTTTCAGGTCATTTCACGATGGACATTCCCTTTGTTGAAGACCATATTTCACTTGTGGTGACCACATTCCATTCTCTCCCCTCCGGATATGCATAAAGAAGTCTCCGCCCATAAAAATCCCGCCAAAAGTCCTTTAAAAGCCGCTGACTCCTGTCACTGGGTGCTGGAGCCATCCAGGCTCAGCAACCTGGTGTGTAGATGATTGAATAAATGCGTAATCCCTCACCACTTGGCCTTATGCATTCCTCCTTAGGCAACCTAACATTTGGTGCTGAAACCCGGGAGAGTTCCACAGGGATGAGGAACCATTGCCCTGGCTTTGGTCACCCTGAGTTTGCTACTCGGAGAGCAGTAGGCAGCTACAGCTCATCCTGGGCTTACCTCTGAATCCTACTCAGGTGACTCGATTGCTGGCCTTGATCAGGCCTCCCTCCTTTATGGGGTCTTCCCCAACAAGCCAAGGAGGACTCCGGACCAGGAATCTCTCCTCCATTGCTGACCATGCCACACTGGCCAATCTTCTCTAGGTGAGTGATGTTCCACAATTCCACTTGTCTCCGGTCTTCTGCTCACTCTCTCTCACTGACTTCTCGAAAGTCTCTCATCTCAAAAATCTTAGCGCTAGGCCAGAAGACTCCTCAGCCATTTGGCTTTGGGTCCTTCTAGATTGGGGGCACCCACTCCATAGAGTCACCTCTTGTTTCTCGTGATGATTTGTTTAGCAGCAGGGACACCTGCCCTAAATAGTTATCTTGCGATTTGTGGTCTGTAACTCACCCTTCCTCTAGTGGGCCATGCCACACTCCCTCTGCACACTCGCAGGGGAGATCATACCTAACCACCTCACTTTATTTTGTATCACTGTTTGGCCACAACATCTACACTAATAAAAAAGAAATAAGCAAATTGACCATACCTCCATGGTGCCCACCAGCCAATCAAGAGTGACTATGCAAATTAACCCAACAAAGATGGTGGATTAATTTGCATACACAGGAGCAGAGTAGCTGGGGGTGGGGCAGACACTTGTGCACATGCCAACACCAAGCAGCCTGCATCCCAGGGACAGGGGTCCTCAGGACACAGACCGCTCTGAGCCTGTAGGTCCGGGCATAGGCCCAGAGCATCCAGCGTCCCAGAATGACACCCGGCCACTCCGGGCCTATGTGAACAGGCACGGAGCAGTCAGGGGTGGGGCAGGAACATCCCCGGGACCTAGACACTTTGAGCCAGTGCACGCGCAAGCAGCTGGGGGCAGGGCAGGAATGTCCCTCCACAGCGAGCGAGCAGACAGCAAGACCCTACTTGCCCCTGGCCATGGCAGCAAGGGGCAAGCAGTCCCCCACAGCGAGTGAGCAGACAGCAGGGCCCTGCTTGCCCCTGGCTGTGGCAGCAAGGGGCAAGCAGTCCCCCACAAGGCCCCCACAGAGAGCAGACAGCAGGGCCTGCAGTGGTGTCATGCAGGCAGGTCCGCATAGAGCAGAGAATCACAGGGAGCAGGTCTAACCCATCAGTAGGACATCCCCTGAGGGCTCCCAGATTGAAGAGGGTACAGGGCAGGCTGAGGAACCCAACCCCCCCCCCAACACCCGTGCACAAATTTTGTGCACCAGGCCCCTAGTCTCAATGGCCTGAAAAGAGCACTTTCAATTTTAACATACTGAGCAATTTACATAATTGCTGTCACTGCAATGGAAAATGGTCAGAGATTCCCTATGTCCAGGCCTTTTTCACCCTTCAGTCCCAATCCTCTCTCTCAGTCCTGCTTTACCCATCTTACCCCTAACAATTCTGATTCTGAATCTACTCTTGACCCAGCAGACCACCAACCTTCACCCCCTTACACACTCCCTCCCTCACCTGCAGTAGATTCCCCTAACCCAGACCCTCCTAACTAGCAACCACCTTCTCTCCAGTCCCCGAGAGCCCAAGTCCTGAGAACATGAACTCCAAAACAGCCTTTCCCATCTGACATTCATTCTCAGGCCACCCAAAGACTACCTTCCTCAACAGCCTCTTCTATTCCTGCATCCATTCTACCCCTGAGGGAGGCAGCAGGAACTGAGGGCATAGTCTGAGTCCACGTCCCATTCTCTATGTCTAGCCTCACAGATTAAGAGGCATCTCAGGTCTTTTTCCACTGACCCGACCACCTTTACTAAGGAGCCTGACCCAGTCCTATGTCCTGACTTGGCATGACATCTATGTCCCCCTGTCCTCCTCTATAGAAATTTACCACCTTAGACCCCACCTCCCCAGAGGAAGCCCTACTTCTAAACACCCATTTTATATTCCAATCAGCCCCCGACACATGCCACAAACTTCAAAAAATAGATACAGATCCACAAACCCATCAAAAAGACCTCGTTAACCTGACCTTTAAGGTCTTTAATAATAGAGATGAGGAAACCCAAATCCAAAAACAAAGGCAAGATCAGGCCAAGGCTGAGGCCCAGAAGGAGGCCTTCCAGCTCCTACCCACTGCTCTCACGAACCCCAAACGAAGTGCTGGTCCTCCAACCCAGGGTAAGTCAGGGGCTAAGCCTCTTCCGGGCCCATGTTTCTAATGCAGAGAGGAACAACACTGGCCAAGTCCTGCTCAAACCCGAGACCCCTGCCTGGGCCCTGCCAAGGTGTGGAAGGGAAGGCCACGGGAAATCAGACTATAGTCTGGCCCCTCCAGGTCGGACCTCAGCCAGTCCATCATGGCCACCCTCTGGATTTGGTTTGGAGCTCCCAGACCTCCTGGGATTGGCCACTGAAGAAGCTGCCAGGCCCTGACAGGGCCCCACAGACTTACATCACCAGGACAGAGCCTCGAGTAACGATTATGGTGGCAGGTAAGCTGATCTCCTTTTTAATTGACACTGGGGCCACTTATTCTGCCCTCTCCAAATTCCCTGGGACGCTTGTCCACTCCTCAGTCTCTATTATGGGGGTTGACACATTAGTCACATAGCCATTAGCCACCTCACATCTATACCACATCTTACTAAATTCCCCCATTCATTCTTTTCTCATTCTACCTCAGTGCCCAGCCAGGGCTACCATGCATCCCTTCATAAAGCCCAGTTATCCCAAACCACAGTCACCTACCTCAGTTTCACTCTCTCACCCCCAAGGCCGAGCCATTCCTTGGACTGTAAATGCCTTATCTAAAGAAAGTAAAAGTCTTTAATGCAGCAATTTAAGGTTTAAAAGTAAAAACATAAAGGATTAAGGTTCAGTAAAATATATTAAGTTAAGCCAGCGAGCGACAAATTATAACCTCAGGAAATTTAAAGTGCTAAATTTAGCTGGTCAAAATGCAGTGTCTAACTTCTTATCCAACCATCCTGGCCCCTGGCCTCAACTGTTCCTTTCCTTCCCTTTCTCTTTTCCCTTGGATAACAGCCCATTCTAGCATTCCTGCCCACCTTCACTGCAATAAAATCTCATCCACTCATCTGTCACCCCTTATTGGTAGTGCCATGGTGACTACCTTCTCAGCTTGGAGCATGGAACTAGGAATGGGAATCTCATACCCTTTAGTCCACCTCTTCTCCTTACACCTTTCAGCTTGTCTCCATGATCAGGGATTTTTCTTCCTCTGTTGGGAAAATATATACATCTGCCTCCCCATTAGCTGGACAGGAACCTGTACTCTCATCCATCTCTTACCCAATGTAGATGTAGTCCCCAATAAGCAGTCTTTATCTGTCCCGGTAATCCATCAGATCTGATACAAAAGAGGAATCCAGATAATCCCTCTCCTCATAACCCTGGGCACCACAGCAAGGGTTGGAACTGCCATTGGGAGCTTAACCACTGCTCTATCTACTCTGAAACCCTGTCTCAGGACCTATAAGAAAGCCCTAGATGCCCAGCAAGGGTTAAAACTGGGAAAACAAGGACCTTACTCCCAGGGTAACCTATCCTCCCTTTCATATCACTAGTCAGGCAAAGTAGACCCCTGATCTTTTCCTCCCTAAAGAGAACATCTAAGCCTCAGTTTTATTTCAGCTCCAGGCCCAGAAAAGCAGCAAAACCAAACAAGTGATGCTGTGGCAGCCTCAGGACCAGCTTTTACCTCCCAAGTCACTCAACAGGATTGCACTCGAGACTTCACCAACCAGTATCTTGGGGAAATCATGCTGCTGCATCCCTTGCCCAGCCCACTACTATCAAAGTCTATTCCCCTGTGATGTCCACATCCCACCTCAGCAGGAAGTAATTACAGAAAATATGACCTTTGTCCCTATTCCATAAAACAAAAAGGCTGGAATGTTAGGTTTGATGGAGCAATAGAGTTGATACCCCTCCCCCAGAAACTGGCTTTTCAGGTCATTTCACGATGGACATTCCCTGTGCTGAAGACCACATTTCACTTTCGGTGACCACATTCCATTCTCTCCCCTCTGGGTATGCATAAAGAAGTATCCACCCAGAAAAATCCCACCAAAAGTCCTTCAAAAGCTGCTGACTCCCATCACTGGGTGCTGGAGCCATCCAGACTCAGCCACCTGGTGTGCGAATGATTGAATAAATTTGTAATCCCTCACCACTCTGGCCTCGTGTGTTCCTCCTTCAGCGACCTAACAGCTGGCACCCAGAGTATCTCACAGCACTGGCCCCAGCACAGGCCTATCATCAGCGCCCTGGGTTTGCAGACCCCTGCCCTCCGGCACAGTGGCATTGTTGGGGGCAAAAATAGAATAGTGGGGACTAGCTATAGTTATAAGGAACATTAATCATGTTCTGATTAGAGAAAGCACATTCTACCTGGCTGAGAGTTGTACACCCCAGGAATGTGGTCCATTCTCCTTGTCTGAGAGCTGCCTACCATCATGGAAAGATTAAAAATCTAGGTGCTGAATCAGCCTGGTCCCAGAGGCACCTGCCCTTTGAGACCCCAGCCCGCGTTGCCTGTAACCCGTTACCATTATCCCATGCCTACTTCCCCATGCCTGTAACTCCTACTTCCAGTGCCTGTAACTCCTACTTCCCCATGCCTGTAATTTCTACTTCCCCATGCCTGTAATTCCTACTTCCCCATGCCTGTAATTCCTACTTACCCATGCCTGTAATTCCTACTTACCCATGCCTGTAATTCCTACTTACCTATGCCTGTTAATTGACTCTCTGCTTAATTGACTCAAGTAGTGATAGGCAGCCCAGACCCATTTGTTGTCTGGTGTCAACTGTAATACTGAGGGGGAAACTGGTCTTGCAAGGCATGTCAGACCATAAAAACTGTGAACAATGCACTGTCTTGGGCGGGGAGAGTTGTTATGCTGGTGCCAGGACAGATAATCAGATATGGCCTGGGGCCTTCCTGTAAGCCCTGGAAAGTGGGTGGAACCATATCTGCAAGACAAAGACTCCAGAAGGTTATAAAAAGTGAAGCCCTCTGCGTGTTTCCTCACTCTGATTTGGAAATTATTCCTGGAGTCCTCTAGTGTTAATAAATGGGGCCACTCCCTTTCTCTAGGAAGCGTGCTTGGTATTTCTTTGGTCTTCTGCAATAATACTTAATCTTCATTTATATATAAACTAGAGGCCCAGTGCACCAGTGGGGTCGCTCGGCCTGGCCTGCACCCTCTCACTATCTGGGATCCCTCGGGGGATGTCAGACTGCTGGTTTTGGCCTGATCCCGGCAAGCCAGGTGGAGGGTCTCTAGTATGCATATAAGATCTTTGGTTAATCTCTTCCTGACCTCCCCCTCTCCCCTTCCCTATCAGATTTATCAGTCTCTTCCATGTTTCCATGCTTGTGCATTGAGTGTCTGTCCCCTGATGGTCAGTGCGCATCATAGCTACAGGTCGAATGGTCAAATGGTCGAATAGTCGAACAGTCAAATCGTCACTTGGGTTTTTATATATAGAGATAGCAGACATCAGGCACCTTTGTGCCTTCTCTTGGGAGAACTTGTGGTCTCTGGAAGCTGTTGATCTGCCATTCGGGGTCTGTCTGCTACACTCGCCTCTGCCCTGCAATAGCCTCTGTGCATCACCTTCAGTCCCTCGAGTCTTCCTGATCCTTAGAGGCATGCCCTCTCACTGCAGAAACGAACGTGTGTATAACCTTTCCTTTTCCCCATTATAAAAGTAAACATGCTCATCACAGGACATTCAGAAAATACAAAAAGTAGGCACTCACCCACCATTCTCAGTATTCACATTTTGGTACTTTCTTTCCAACATGTTTTCTCCATATAACTTTTGCTAAGCTTTAATCATAAAGCATGTATATTTTATAATCCCTTTTAATGCCACTTAAGAATATTAGCATTTTCCCATAATAATATCTCCAAATTATTGCTGAACACAATTGCTTTCTTATGTATAAGATAAAACTGGGAGTAAGCAACAGGAGCTAAGTACTAAGAGGCTCAAACAGGTTTTCATGACAGCCACACTGACCTAGAAAATCCCAAAAATTCCTTGAAAGTGTGTCCCTTTCTCTGCCTCAGAAGTGTTTCCCAGAACTGGTCAGACCTGCACTGAGATGACCTTCCTCCTCTGAAGGTCGCCTGGCCCTTCCTGATGAGTGGAATGAGTGCCCTATTTCTGCTTCTCACAGGCTCCAAGCCCAGGGACCAGTCCTTTAGGCAGAGAGTCTTTGACTTGCTAGGATTCCTTCAGATACAGAGACCCACACAGGAACATGATGTTCTTAGAATATACTTTCAGTCTGCTGGGATGTTTTTAGCAAAAACTGACAGTAACAATGACTGCTAAGCTTGGATTCCCTGCAAAATAAGAATACTTCCTTTTCTATTTGTGCAAAAGCATTGCTTTCCACGATGCTATTGTCTGATCCAAGTTAAATCCAAAAAGGAGAGGCAGAAAAGCAAAACAGCTGATAATTATATTAATGATGATAATGATGGTGACAGTTATGATGATGATGGTGATGATGAGGATGATGGTGGTGACAGTTATGATAATGATGGTATTTATAATGGGGAAGGTGATGATGATGACAACAAAAACAGTGACCTTACAATGCCCTGCTGCCTAACGACCAGGAACACAGCTATAGTGAAACTAATTTGGGCTTTTTGATTCATTGTAACCAGGGAGAATGTGCACCATGAGAAGCGTGGGGCATCTCAGTAAGAGGATGAGAGAAAGGGTTTCTAGCAGGATTTCGCTTGTGTAAAGAGATTTGGGTGAGGATCCAAGAAAGAGGACGTGGCTCTGAATTGGAATCTTCCAGGAAAAAGGGAGATTCTGTAATTGGCTAACTTGATCATTCTTAGCCATCATGTGGAAAGAACAGATGGTGGTTAAAGATACAATTGGTAAACAAGCTGCAGTCCCTTGTAATACTCAACATGGGAGGCATTTTGACATGTCTGTGTTTGAACTGTGCTCTCCTTCTGTCTGTATTTAGACGTGTTATAAAGTAATCCTGCATGTGTCCATCACAGTCCCAGGTGGCCTTGTCGGATGCTAAGGTCTGTGACACGTTTATGTTCACGGGAGAGCACCAACTGGTTCCCAGCTCATAAGGCCTGCTTTTTCTTTTTCTGTCCTTATTAAAGAGCTGATGTCATTATATTTATATTAAAATAGCAGAACTGATACTTAAATGGCTAAGAACCTGGCTCTGGTTCACAGATAGAAAGTGACAGGAACTCAACACAAGTCTGACGTCAAAGTCCCGTGTTCTCAGCCTCACACTAAAATGCATCTTCCTGTGGCGGTGGTGGTGGTGAGCATTTTATTTTTGAATAAGTAATACACGTACACGTGACAAAGCCTGGCTGTAAGGAGAGCACACAATGCGCATCAGTCTCCCGGACACGCCAGCCCTGTCCCCGCACCCTATCCCTGTCAGGACGCTGGCCTTGCAGTGTGCCGACAGAGCGATCCAGTGAAAACAACTACTTTGGGAGAAACAGCCAGTGACTTACAACTTGACAAATTACTTATTCTTTCCCTGTTATTCCAAAAACATATTCACAAGATTTCAGAAACTCAACCAACATGAACTGAACACATGCTTGTCCCAGGCCACGTGCTCATCCCTAGATAAGCTCACAAAGGGCAGAGCCACCTGCTGGCTGACAGGCTGGGCTCCACGGGGAGGCCAGCACACAGGAAGCCTGCTCACTGAGTTGGGGAGCGGTGCAGGAGGAGGGGAGCAGTCCACCTGGACCCCGAAGGATGGCAGGGATTTACAGGTGGGTGGGGATGAGAAAAGAACTCCAGAGAGAGGTGTGTGCAAGTGTTGCCATGAGGGTGGGTTCTCGCAGTGACACGAGAAAGGAATTTTAAAGGGCATATGTGTAGAAGTTTAAGCACAGTAGCAAGATTTACTGGGGTGAAGGGAAATAAATGCTCTCGGGGTGCAGAAGGTGGGCAAGCTCTGTAGCTACTGCCCTGAGATTCTTGATAATCCTCCCTATTTCTTCTTGGTTTGGGGCAGTGGTCGGCAAACTGTGGCTCACGAGCCACATTTGGCTCTTTGGCCCCTTGCATGTGGCTCTTCCACAAAATACCATGTGCGGACGCGCACATACAGTGCAATTGAAACTTTGTGGCCCGTGCGCAGAAGTAGGTTTTCGACTCTCAAAAGAAATTTCAATCGTTGTACTGTTGCTAATTTGGCTCTGTTGACTAATGAGTTTGCCAACCACTGGTTTTGGGAAATGAGCAGGTTTTCTTTCAAATTATCCAACCTACATCCTTCTGGGCCATCCCCATAACCAATCCCTTTCCTGGAACTTCCAGTGCTCTGTACCCTTATCCAAGCTGATTCTTCTTCTTCCTCTTCTTCTTTTTTTTTTTAATCTTCACCCAAGGATATGTTTTTATTGATGAGAGAGTGTGGGGGGGGGGGGGCGGGGAGAGAGAAAGAGAAACATTTCTGTGAGAAACATCGATTGGCTACCTCCGGTCATTACCTGTCCAAGGATGGAACCCACAACCCAGGTACGTGCCCTGACTAGGGATGGAACCTCAGTCTTTGGTGTAGGGGACAAACTAGAGCCAACAGGGCAGCACTGGCCAGGGCTCCAATCCGCCCTTTATGTCACCATTTTTGCTCCTACTGAGAATTCCCAAAGTTCTGCCGCATCAGCTGGTTTCTACTGTGCATGCGCCCAGCAAAGGCATTTTCCCTACTGTATTTTTTTTTTTTGGTTGGCCTACTTTAATGTTCATTTTCTTTTTTTAAAGAATATATCTTTATTGTTGAAAATGTTACAGATAGCCCCCTTCCCCCTCCCATTGGCCCCCTCCACCCTGCATCTACCCCCCAGGCCTTCACCACACTATTGTTGGTGTCCATGGGTTATGCATCTATGCATATAAATTACCTGGTTAATCTCTTCCCACCAGCCTACCCCCGACTTCCCTCTGAGATCTATTTTGTTAGTTTATTTTGTTCATTAGATTCCACATAAGAGTGAGATTCTGTGATACTTGTCTTTCTCTGACTGGCTTATTTCCCTTAGCATAATGCTCTCCAGGTCCCTCCATGCTGTCTCAAAGGGTAAGAGCTCCTTCTTTTTTATAGCTGCATAGTATTCCATGGTGTAAATGTACCACAGCTTTTTTATCCGCCCATCAGTTGATGGGCACTTGGATTGTGTCCAGATCTTAGCTATTGTAGATTGTGCTACTATGGACATAGGGGTGCATACATTCTTTCTGATTGGTGTTTCAAGTTTCTTAGGATATAGTCCTGGAAGTGGGATCACTGGGTCAAATGGCAATTCCAGAAACCATTGGCAGCAAACGTGCAGACATCTCTCATAGCAATATGTTTGCTGATACATCTCCCAGGGCAAAGGAATCAAAGGAAAAAACAAACAAATTGGACTACATAAAAATAAAGAGCTTCTGCACAGCAAAAGAAACAATCAACAAAATGAAAGGGGATCTCACAGTATGAGAGAACATGTTTGCTAATGATACATCTGATGAGGGGTTAACTTCCAAAACATATAAAGAACTCTTACAACAAAATGAAAACAAGCAATCCACTTAAAAATGAGCATAGGACCTTAAGAGACACTTCTCCAAAGAGGACATGCAGATGACCAAGAGGCATATGAAAAATGCTCAAAGTCACTAATCATCAGAGAGATGCAAATCAAAAGAACAATGAGGTATCACCTCACACCTGCCAGAATGGCTACTGTCAATCAATCAACAAAGCGAGGATGTGGAGAAAAGGGAACCCTCGTGCACTGCTGGCGGGAATGAAGACTGGTGCAGCCACTGTGGAGAACAGTATGGAGTTTCCTCAAAAATTAGAAATGGAATTCCCCTGCTGTTTTTATTCCTCCCTCGGTAATCCCGGTTAATGACCGGTAGCCAATTCTTCCTGCACTTTGGGAATTAAGTTCCTCAGCATCCGACGCCCAACTCCCTCCTTAACTAGCCAGCTGCCTGTACTAACACAGGTATGGAGGTAAACACCCACCCAGGGCTCCGAATGGTGGCCACAGGCCCGTGGGCGAGTGATCAGGGAATGGCTGGAAAGGTAGCCAGGGGGCCTCTCAGGAGGAGCCTCTACAAGAAGCCCAGGAGAACAGTGCCTGTTCCATGCCACAGATGACATGACAATGACTGGAAAGTGGGAGGCACTTGGAAAACGTAAGGAATTAATGGGTCCCTAGTTTTGTTCCTCAGTTGCTGGTCATTGCCCCTCTCCGAGATGGTCACCACCTGGGCACCAGCCATGAAGGACAAAGAATACAGAGGTCACTGAAACAGAGGTGCTGACCCACCGTGGCCCGGCCCTCGGTCACACATTCAGGACACCCAAATCCAAAGTGCTCTTAGCAAGACCACATGGAATTCTCTGGTGCCACGGCTCTACCTAAAGTGCATCTCAGATAAAGCATGTGTGAAAGAGAAAGCCTAAGGCCATGGCGTCCTCTCCACCAAGGGCATCCGGGCGTGACCTGTTTAACAAGGCAGGCAGCAGGAATCCCACTTCGGAACTGCAGGGGTTCCGGCTGCCTTTTCACAACACATCAGTATCAGCCTCACAGGCTCCGTTGGCCTGGGATTGTTTGTTTGTTTGTTGTTTGTTTTTCAAAAGTGGATTCTATGTGTGC